>JAWNLL010000249.1:0-1200000 GCA_035042425.1 Drosophila flavopinicola | reverse complement strand
TTCTGTATTCTAGTTTTTAAAGGATAACCTAACAAACGTACAACAAGCAGACATTTTTGTATCTAGTTTACATCCAGGAATAAGTATATATATACTTAAGTAGTTTATATTAGTTGAAGTCGTTGCTGATTACAGGGCATCTGTTAGTCGTGCACTCTCTAACAGAGCACTCTCGCTTGTTAGTTGTCTTGTAGCTTACTCCCTGATGACTGATAGTGGCCTTAGTCGCCTTATCGAGGGAAGGTATCGCTGGGTGGGTCTCCAAGGAACTCGAGTCAGCTTAAGGCCACTTCCGTTTGTGATATGAGGCACATGAGGCAAGCAGGCGATGCTGCCACACAAACATATGTACATATGCATACAAAAGTGCAAATCTGCAGCACTATGACGCACAGTTAATTACAGTGTGTGTGTGGTGTGTGTGTGTGTGTGTGTGTGGAACATTGGCAGATTGCTTCCGATGTCGGCTTTGCGGCCTGTCCTCCTCGCATACAAACATATGTGCAACTTATTGCGCCCACACATAGCGAGACAAAGATACATATACAGATACACAGATGCAGATACAGATACAGACACACATCCGGCACACATCTGTGATGCTTACAAATATCATTTTGCATTGGCTCTGGCAAATTTGTTGTCTGTGGCAAAGCGTTTAAAAAGAAACTCAACTCAACTGAACTCCCTGAAACACCAAGACACCAAAACACACAAAGGCTAACCGCAAACGATTTGGAAGTCTTTGAGGGGAGGTTTGGTTTAGTCTGTTATATATTGCATGTTGTAATTGTGGCATGTTAACAAGCTAAAGAAAGTCGACATTGGACTCGGTTTTTATACTCTTTTCGAAGAAAATAGTTTATTAAGTTTGTGCTTAAGTTTGTAACGCATAGAAATAAGCGTCGGAGACCCCCAAAAGTTACTGCCAGTATGCTTAGAATGACAAAACAAATTGATCTAGCCATGTCCGTCTGTCTGTCTGTCTGTCTGTCTGTATGTATGCAAACTAGTCCCTCAGTTTTCGAGCTATCGTTATACAACTTTGCACAGAGACTTATTATTCAAAGGGACAGCACATTGGTCGCAACCGGCCGGATCGGACCACTATATCTTATAGCTGCCATACAACTGGAATTCGGTTTTGGCCATAAGTCCCATGTTTTCAAAGCTATCGCGATGAAACTTTGCACAGATACATATTATTCAAACATACATAACATTGATCGGTGCCTACCGGATCGGATCACTATATCTTAAAACTGCCATACAACTGGAAATAAATTTAATATTTCAATTCAAATTGATATGATATGATATCAATTTTTACAGATAAAAGTGCTGCAGTTAGCAGAGTGAAAATTGTCTAAAGGTTCGAAAAGAGTATAAAATCTTCGGCACGCCGAAGATAATCCTTTCCCACTTGTTTGTCCTCTTTTTGCCACTTGTGTGTTTTGTTATGCTATCATAATACACTGATAAAGTGTAAGCAAGAAACTTTGTAATTAGAGCCAAGTGAATACATTTTGTACTCACTGTTTATGCTTACAAAGCTTTTTGTTATTTTATTTACAATTTAATAATTCGTAATAAGTAATTCCTATCGTATATGTAAACAAATTGATTTAATAATATTTGTGAAATATAGTAAACTCGCACAAATTATATATATATTATATTATATTATTATATTTTCGTGTAACTCAGATTTATTTGTTTGTTTGTTTGTATTCCTTTAAAGTTGTTAGCTGAATAAAGCTTCTGTAATCAGCTTTATAGAATGAGGAATTAGCTTGGAAATTAGAAGCAAACTGTATAATTTGTTAGTTTTTTAATTAGTTTAATTTGCCTTTGCAAATATGCTTTATTTAAAGCTTAAGTACAATTTAGAGAGTGCTTTTACAATGGAAATTCAAGTTTCTGGAATTCTTCGATTCCAAAAAGTGTTCTTTATCTCCTTTTCTTGCACTCAATTTGGTGCGTCAGGATTCGCATCATTTGCGTTGTTGTTGTTGTTGATATTGTCATTGTTGAAGTTGATGTTGTTGTTAAAGACGTTGTTGGGTAAGTGGTTGTTGTTTAAGTTTAAATTTAAGTTATTGTTAAAGTTGTTGTTATTGTGGTTGTTATTGTTATTGTTATTGTTGCCATCAATGCTCAGAGATGCCGCCATAGTGCCATCATAATCGGGTACGCTAATCCTCAGACGTATACTATGGATGTTATTCTGAATCTCCTGTTCGACTGTCCGCGGCAGCATCCTTAGCGTTAGGATGAGATGATTGCCCTGCACATGGATCCAGTCTGTGGGCTGGCCACGAAGTCTCAATCTGGGAATATCAGGAGGGGGAGGCTGTCCAGCAGCAGCGGGAGGAGCAGGAAGCTGTCCAGCAGCAGCGGGAGGAGCAGGAAGCTGTCCAATAGCAGCAGCAAGAGGAGGAAGCTGTCCAGCAGGAGGTGGGGCAATCTGCTGCTGATCAGCCTGCTGTTCCCACCTTCTTCGTCGCCGACTCATTGCTGCGAATCGTTGTCGCAAGAAGTTTGCATTATGACGCCTACGTACTGGCACCTCCAGCGGAATCGCCCGATTGCCAAAGTTCAGGGTTAGTCTTTGTGGCTCCTCCGGTTCTGGCTCCGAGAATGGCAAGACATCGGCAGTCTCTTCACGCTGGCGCTCGTCAATCTCAAAGGGCTCAATGGTCGACGAGCCGGAGGACATTTTCAAGTTAATTTCTTATATCAAGTGAATATGGTTTTTTACTTATTTTTTAAATTTTTTCTTTCAATCGGAACTATTTTATTTAGTACTTTTTTAGTCAAACTGTCTCGCTTTCTGTTTTCAACTGAACTTTTGCTCTTTATGGCAAAGGCAATTGAATCCAAAAGCAACGCTGACTTTGCTAAGCCACCTTCTCAAAATTATAATTTTAAAATCTGATTAGTTTTAACAATGTTATTTGAGTTTGAAGTGTTTCAAGAGAGTTGGCAGTGGGAAAATCCGAATTTCCAAAATTTTTCAGATTTAAATGCAGATTTGTTATAGAGATATTATAGATATATAGGAAAAAATTTGAGCTTGTAAAATTATTTGTTTTTCCTTTGAAGACTTCAAAATCACATAACTGTGTTTTAAAACGTTTTCTCAATTTTTTTCTTTCCATTTTTGATACTTTGGGCTATGACCGGACACTAGTTGTGCCGACTAACGAGATTATATTGTATATATATGTTTTATAGAATAATTTCTTGACCATTCATCAGAAAATTGAACAGTTTCCCGGCAATTTCAGTGGAAAAGGCTTTAACATAATTCCAACTAATCACTGCTGTAATTTTTTCGCTCGTTTAGTTTGCTACAAAATGCACTCGTTGTTTCCGCTCTTTTTGAATACCTATTGGAAAAATGGCTATGAAAACGGGTTGCTATGCCCACATGCACAAGATAGAAGCAAGCATCAATAACTAAATAATATAATCTATTATATAGCTGTGAATATGTAATTCAATATATGCAAAAGATGGGCATATTAATCACTTGCAGCTGGCAGCAGAACAGGGCAGCAACTAGTCGTGGCACTCTATAGTAAAGTAGTTTAACTCGTTTTTGTTGTTGTTGCTGTTGCTGTTATTTTCGCTTTTAAGCAACTCTCGTATAGTAACTATCTATCTATCACATAATGTATTTGCCATTACAGCTTTTGCAGTTGTTTTCGCTTTCGCTAATTGCTAAAAACGAAAAATACAAAACACATCTACATTTATGAGTATCTATATTTCCGAGATACAATGATGTGTGTATTGTGTATGAGTGCCAAAGCGAGGTGCTAAACACATTTCCAGCTAGAATTTATAACAATTACATTGCCATTCAAATGTATGCACACACACACAGATATATTATATATATATATACAGTGGCAGGCAGCGCACTTCATATCAAAAGTGTTGTTGCTTCTCATTGAGAGAAATGCTCGTATTTTGTGTGTTGTGATTTGCATTGTTGCTCCCCAAGTGGCAAGTCAGGCATTCAAAGCGCTTTTGGCCAGCAGCCAGCTTTACTTTTTGCCAACCTGCAGCACAGACTCGATAAACAATAGACGACAACAACAACAACAACAACAGCAGCACAAGTTGCCCCAAAAAGCAAGAGCCCCAACTGCAGCGATATAATCTAACCTTCGACTTGAACAAACAAAAGAAACAACAACAACTAACAACAAAATGCTGCCATTTTTATCGAGTGCAAAATGCAAAAATGGAAAAATCCATTGCCTGGCGACGCTGCCCAGTTTTTGCCATTCCTCTCCTTAGTCCCTTAGCCCCGGCTCAAAACAGCCTAGCTGCCTTTGAACCCAACTGGGTGCTGTCTGCCGACCCCTGACCCCGCCCCATTCCCCCTCTCTCTCTCTCTCTCTTTCTGTTTGTGTGTGTGTGTGTGTTAGCTAGCGAGAGCGGCAAGTAGAGTATTCATTCATTGTCTCGCATCTATACTTTAGATAGCAATAATTGCAATGAACTCAAGCATACAGTGAGCTGCAACAGTTACTGCACATATTAGAAAATAATTAAATATAAATTACACTAAGTCTGAGAAAGACTTTCTACTTGTCAAAACCCATTTTCTTATCTTTAGTATTTTACTTTTTGCAATCAAATAAAATCAGTAATAGGCAAGTTTAAATTATACGATATATGGCACCAGAATATGTGGTTTATTTATTTACTAGCTCTTATCAGACTAGTGCTACAAGTAATTGTTATAGTTAGAGGCAATAGTCACTATGTTTTCTTACTATCTAGAATTTGCTATAAGTTTTATGCGGTACATTTTACTATTTGTAGATTGTCTCAAAGAATTCCATTTAATTTGTTGGTTATAAACTGAACATAATTTTGATTACTCATCAGCTTTACGACTACTTATATATATACTTTATATTTGTTTCCTATTTATTACTGTATATTTATTTATAGCTTACGATTTGCCAAAGTATTTAGGCACAGCTAATATTTTTGTAAGAACAAAAAAAATCTGTTTATATTTATCGGCAAATGTAGAGTATTTATAAACTAGATTGAATATAACGTGACCTTTATACACATAGTAAAATAAGCTTTACTTTACCATAGAAAAGCTACTTTTATGCCTTCTCAAACACACAAGGTTCTCTTAGGCAACCCTCTCTTCTTGGGCAACCCTCGCTCGGCCTGCATATACATATGTACGTATGTATTTATCTAGCCATTTTTCTTGGCACTGCAGTTGCGAGTGCCTTTGCAATGCCTTTGTGTCAAAGGTCACGGAGTCGGGGCATGTAATTAGTTTTTTTTTGTTCGCCATATCTCGAAGGCGTTGAAAAATGGCGCCGCAGTCGCAGAAACGCTGACGTCAACGTTTATGTTGTTGTTGCTGTTGTTGTTGTTGTTGGGCTGCTGTTGCTCGTGTCCTGCAAAGGACAATTGCGTGTCTAGGCGCCCTATGCCATGCTTCGTCAAGCAACAGTAACAACAACAACAGTAACAACAACCCTTGTATATTTACATGAATATTAAAATTGTATTGCTCGCTCCTTTAATGACCTTTGCCATGAACTTTGTAACGGTTTCAAAATTGCTAGTCTTCTTGCTAGATATTGATCTGCATTACGTTATTAAACACAGGGGAACCTGGCATATTACTTATTGTGAAATTATTCGGACTGCATCCATTAAAAGCAATATTAATTGAGCAATAGATCGTCATTCGATTACTTTTGGCGCTAGCCAATCTTATCGCTATCGATATCTTATCGCGACCAGCTGCTAATACTTTCGACACCAAGTACGCCCTTAAATGATCTCAGTTATGCTGTGTATATATATATATATGTGTGTATATAGTATATGCCACATATGGCCAAGTTTGTTATGTGTGTGTGTGTGGCAATATTTTCTTTGGCATTGCTTATTTAACAACGCAGACGCCGCAAATTTCAATTACACTCAACGCATAAGTGCCTCATATGTGTGTGTGTTCGAGTGTGTGTGGTGTGTGTAAAGTTGCAGCTACGTGACCGACTGGCTAAACAGCAACCAGCTGCCTTTTGTGGCAACAAGACGTGTCGACGTGCTCCCAAACTGCAGACTGCAGCCAGCTGGGGACCTTTTGAATAATATATGATTTTATTGGGGGGGCTAGAGCAACAATCAACCACTTCTATCACTTCAGTTCGGGGGGGGAGGAGGTCTAATAATATTTTAAAGCAGCTCATTGACCAAAATAGGTTTTCAATATTCAATATTTATGTGATGTCTGCTTCATAAGTTGCTTACAACCAGAATAAGTTACTTTCTTTACATACAAGTTAAAGTATTCTCTACACAAATTGAATTTCTCTTTAAGTCAATTTTGAATTTTGATTGCGTGCACTTTAAGTACATTTTACTAATTTTTCAAAAGAAACTTAATGTTCTCTAGGTATTCGCTTACCCAAAAATGCTAAGCTCTATTAAAGACTTTATTGCTTTTAAAGATATTATGCAAGCAATTATGCCACATATGTTGCTGCCTTATATCTTTATGATATAAGATAATAGAATTCCATGTAAATTTTGTTAAAATTCCGAAAAAGTTCGCTAAATATTATGCCGCCCTAAAAATGTTGCTTTTGTGATAGATAATCAAGTCAAATGTGAATAGAAATAGGGGAATTTTATTTCCGACATGTTGGTATTTATCAAAATTGTGTTCCCTATCACAATCAGAAGTCAGCAGTCAGTACAGCTATTCGTTTTTTTGTCCACTTTGATGGCTTGTTAACAGCTGCTATGTTTCTATTGTATTGACTGCTGATGCTTTGTTTTATCTGTCAGTAAGCATTATCAGAAATACAACCAACACGAGTGCCAAAAAATAAAATAAAAGATAATTAACCCGAAGTGTATCTAAAGTTGCGTCAAATTGCCAAAGAGCGATAAGGCAAGGCACCAAAAGCGATAATGGCAATCGAGCTGTGCACGCGGATTGAGTGGCTAATGGTTAATGGTTAATGGGTCTGTCTGTGATTAGGGTAGGGTGCTCTGCTGCTCTGTGGCCAGCGTGCAAAGGGGGTTCAGTTGACCGCATTGCTGGAACGCGTTCGCAGGCACTCGACTCGATTCAACTCGACTCGATTCGATTCGTTTCGACGGAATCCATCAGGTGTTTTTATACAATTTTTTTTGTTATTACTTTCCGCTTTTCGTTTTTTTTCGCATGTGAATTAATTATGTCAGGTGTGTGTGTAAAAACGTATCAAATCGAAAACGCATCGATTTCCTTCTGACCTTTACCTACTGTCCATTAGTAATCGGTCAGCCGTTCAGAATTGTGCTGTGCTCATATTTTAAAGTTCTATTGCTGCTATTAAGGTTCTATCATATTTATTGGCATTGATAAAGGCAACAAGTGAATACTAGACTCTCGCTTTTCGCTTTATATTAACAATTAAAATTGTGTGTTTTTTATAATAATTGCCAATTATTTTTTATGGCTTGATATTTGTAAGCAACAAATTGCATTATGATGAAAATGTGCCACATTAATTTGGATTACGGCAATGTTTATACTTTATACGCAATAAATAATATTTTCAAAATATTAAGTACGCTATAAGAGTGTGGCAATTGCACCTAGCCGACTGCGTGATACTCTCTTTTAAGTGTAGTAAAAAGTATACTTTATGACTTTATGAGGCTAGTGACTCTAAGGCAATGCTTTTAAAATAGTAAATGCCGATCATTAGCTTTAAGAGTGTGGGAGTTGCAAATTATGGCGACTTTGCCGTCTACCTAGGGGCGTGACCAACTTTTTCTTAATATTTTGCATATAGTATTTGTATAATGTATATATACATATATAGTTGCCAATATATGCAAGTTTCAAGACTTTAGAAATGGAGTATAGTATAGTACTTTTATCAGCTTTCAACTAAATGAATAATAATACTATTTTGAAATTATTGCTCCAGTTGCAATGCTTGATTACCGTTGTTGTTCAATTTTGTTGTATTTTATAAGCAGTAAATAAACTTTATTTGCTATGATAAAAAAAATCAGTCCTAATTTTGTAACTTAACGTTTTCCTTAACTTATTTAAACTAAGACCAATAAATTCGCAAGCCAAAACTAGCTTGAATGCAGCTAAAGTGCTCAGCACTGGCCGTAGCTATCAATAACAAGGCTTGGCGACTTTGAATTGGACGCGAACTGTTTTTGTCGCCTGGCACCGAGGAGCGAGTCCTTTCGCCTGTTGCCTGCGAAATTGAGTTGTTGCTGCCTGTTGTTGTGCTCTGGACGGACGACTTACCTCATGGCGTGCTCAATTAAATTAATGTCTATTCTTATTTCGCACCTGTGTGTGTGTGTGTGTGTGTGTGTGTGTGTGTGTGTGTGTGTGTGTGTGAGTGTGCCTGATAAATCGCTGATTGATAGCAGCAGCAGCGGGGCTAACACTTATAATTAGTTCGTTAGCTTAGTCGTATTTGCATGTGACGCAATTAATTTGTGTGTGCTTTCCTTCTGTTTAACCTTTTGCAGTAGACACGTCGATTGTCAATTAAATGGCAAAGCCACGCAGAAAACGCTTCCGTTTGAGGTGCACACAGAAAGCAGGAGCACAGGAGCAGCAGCCGCCCAATGGCTGCAGTTAATTACAACAACAACAACAATATCGATAACAACAGCAGCAGCAAGAGGACAATGGATAAACGCTCGCTGTGCTGGCTGATCATCTGTGTGAATGTGTGCTTCGTGCTGTGGCTGGTGGGCGTGCAGCAGCTGGACACGGATGAGCCAGGCGCCCTCAGCTCCTCCTCCGCCTCCGCCTCCTCGTCAGCTGCGGCGGCGGCATTCAGCACACAACTGCAACTGCAACTGCAACCGAGTGCCAATGGCAGCAAACCAAACCAAATACACGACCCTAGTCGCACTCAGCAACTTAGTAGCAACCTTAGTAGTTATTATTATTATAGCACTAGCCTAGTTAGTCTAGACAAAGCGGCCACGCCCGCACCAACGCCCACAGCGGCCAGCCGCTCATCCTCATCCACAACGCAGTCTGCGTCCTCGTTCGAATCGTCCTCCGCCTCGGATGCCACGCGGCTCATCGATCTGCATCACTTTGCCTATCTGATGGCACAGCCAGCCTGCTCCGCGCACATCCAGGCACTGATCCTCGTCCATACGGCGCCGCGCAATGCCGAGAAGCGTTCACTCATCCGCCAGACGTGGGGCAGTCCACGCATGACAGCTGCTCCATCAGCACTGCGCGTTGTCTTCCTGCTGGGCGCTGTGCCGCAGTCGGAGCAGCAGCTACAGCATACGCTGGAGCAGGAGAACCAGCGACACGGCGACATGGTGCAGGGCAACTTTCAGGATGCGTATCGCAACATGACCTACAAGCATGTGATGGCCCTCAAGTGGTTCAACAGCCACTGCGCCCACGCCCAGCTGCTCATCAAGGTGGACGACGATGTCTATGTGAATACGCCGCAGCTGATCAAGCTGCTGCGAGAGCCGAACAACTCGAATCTGACGACAACTACAACCACGACATCATCAACGTCGTCCTCGTCTCCCTCGTTGCGCTCCCTGCTGCAACAGCGACGCGAACTGCTCTTCTGCCGACCAGTGCTGGAGTCCCGTGTGAAGCGATCCTATCGCGTGAGTATACTCAAACACACATATCACGCACTCACTAACTGATCCTCACCTTGCAGTCGAAGTGGCGCGTCAGCTTCCGAGAATACCCCGCCCACTACTATCCGCCCTACTGTCCGGGCTTTGCGATCGTCTACTCGCCGGATGTGGTGCAGCGGCTGTATCAGGCGGCACAGCATGCCGGCTACTTCTGGGTGGACGATGTGCACATCACTGGCGTCCTGGCGCAGCAGACGAACACAACGATAACGACGCTGCAGCCGTTCGTCCTGTACAAGTCGGACTGCGAGCGGCTGCTGAGCGGGCAGAGCGATCTGGAGCAGCTGGAGTTTCTGTTCACGTGGCACAGCATTGCGCCGGAGCAGATCAGCGGCCTGTGGCAGCTGCATGTGGCACAGAACTACACGCTGACGCAGCGTAATAATATACAGACGGAGATCGCGACGGATGTGGAACCGGAAACGGATACGGATACGGGCTGGAGCTAGCTTCAAGCCTGGATTGGCCTCATTTAAATTTGTGTTTATTTGTTTTTTTTCTTTGGCTGTTTTGTTTAGCGTTTCTCTATTTACTTTAGTTGTTAACCTAGACTCTAGCTATTTAGATTATTAGTTTTAAATATTAGTTAGCATTTGTCAGTATAAATCAAAGAGAGAAGACGAGAGACGAGAGATGAGATGAGATGAGAAGAGAAGATGATGATAAACATTGCAAGTCAAGTGAACCACCAACCACCTGCCTACAATCATTCGTATCATATATGATAGCATATAACTGAAGCATAACGATAAAGCTAAGCGATAAGTCATATAGTACATTCAAAAGCCTCTCTGGGTGATAATTACAAATACATACATTCGTATATGAGCATATTTAAGCACAACTCTTAAATACTAAGACAACAACAACAGTAACAGTAACAGTAACAACAACAATAGCATGTAATAATACCAAAAGCGTAAGCTAAATGTGTTTTAATCCGTATATATAAACATAAAACAAACTGAAAGATGTGCGAAGATATTGTAAAACTAGTAGCAAACATGACATAGCGCAAATGTTTAGTCTGAACTAATAAATTGATTGATTTATAGTGTATTTGGTAAGATAATGTGAAGATCTGTTGACAAGTCGAATATGGGCAGGAGCAACTTACCAATAATGTATTTTTTGTATTCGTCTATAGCAAATAACTGTATCATTTTTGATTTGAATTGCATGGAATATTAGGCAAATGGACATTGTATACAGCAGAAAACAAAGCGAAAAACAGAGATAAAAGTGGGAACATTTAAAGCCAGGAAACGTTAACAACAAAAATATCAAAAGTAACGAAATGAACGAAAAGAGAAACTTTGTAACAAATGAAATTTATAAATGTCTAATGAAATTAACTAAATGTTCAAGTTTGTCAGAAATTATATATACACACACACACACACATATATATATATATATGAAAGAAAATCCATATAAAATAAAAACAACAAACAACTTACAAATTATACAAAAATAAAATCAGCGAACCAATTTCAATTTCAATTTAAAAGTCAACTGTTAACCAAGCAGTGCAGCAGCGTACATCAAGCAGTGCGCATAGCAGCTCAACAAGCAGTGTGTGCTAAAAAGAGACAGCTCTATGCGCACGAGCGGTGCCACAGCAAGCAGCTTTTGTGCGTTTAGCTTACGACTTGGGCGGCAGATTTCAAATTTGAAAAGGATATGATTTGCGCAGTTTAGACAATTTTAAAACGTCAAAAAGGACGTGTACAAAATGCCAATTGTTCGTCGCCCTTTGAAATGCGCAAAACACATGAATTATTAAAAAAGGGCTCGAAAGCAAAAATTATTCTCAACAGCTGCGCCGAAGGACATGCGAAACTCGCGATTTACTAATTATATGTCGCATTGAACAAATATGGTGTCAAATATATATATTAGATATGGACTAACGACGTCATTTACACGAGCTAGAGCCATTTACATCTATTATTCCGTTTTAGACTGGTCAAACTCAGCCAAACTTTCGCATTGCAGGACTAGCATCAACATAATGTGAAATGCATATGCAAAAATTGCATTTTATATGCTTATTTGATACGGAAATAGACTACTGCGGCTAATTTAAGTCAGATTGTTTAGTGGCATACAAATTTCGAGTCGTAAGGCTCATATTAGGTATTATCCAGCTCAGAGTAGCTTCCACTCTATATATGTGTATTTATTTGCTGTCTGAATTCGATTTTGAGTGCCTGACTTTGACTTTGACACGCCCCCCCCCACGCAGGGGGGGTCGGGGGCGTCATCGTTTGGCCTTTCAACTGTGCTAATGACGTGTTTGTGCTGGCCACAAATTGTTGCATTCAATACAATAAACATTTAGTGTACGTTCGTGGTTCGGCGTGTACGGACACGAAAACAGGACATAGCCAGGATACCGACTGATTGTTTACTTAGCCGCTGGCATACAATACAATGGCTTCGGTAAGTATGCTGCCAGTGTAGCTACAGTTTTTTTTTTGCTGTTGCATGTTTTGCGTGTGCGTTTTTCCGTGCCGTTCTCGCTGGCTTAAACAATGTGGCTCGAGTGGCGCTCAGTGTTTGCCGCTTAACTGGAAGCACAAGAACAACAACAGGGCTGAGCCGCTTGCTTTGAGTGGCGTAGCCGCCTTCGTTAGCTGCAAATTATTAACAAGTGGATGCAAAACAACATAGTAGTGTGCCCGGATGCAAGCACAGCTAGCACAAACAAACTTCAGTTTCAGTTACCAGTTGGCCGTTGCCCGTTTTTAGCTTTGCCTTCCACAAACTGCATGTGCTAAAAACTCGGTACTTTGGATGCTGTGCGAAAAGCTCGAGCGCAAACTTTAAAATGTGTGTCAAGTTGAGGAGTACGGCAAATACATACAGGAGTTCTGTGTGCGGCGTTTTCGCTGTTTCCTTTCCCCAGCTGCGAAAGCGCGCGTCGGCGCTGATAAGTGTGCTACAGTTTCTGTTTCTGCTGTTTATGCTGATGCTGCTGTTGCTGTTGCTTCTGTTAACGGCTGCTGCGCTCGGCAGCTGTCGAACTTCTGTCTCGCTGGCTAGTTTTTAGTACACAGACACACAAAATTCTACTCATTGGCTTCGTGCTTCGGCCTCTGTGTGGCATATGAAGAGGCAGAGGGATGCTGCCTGCCTGCTGCCGCTCGTATCCGCTCAGACTTCGTTCGCCAGCCAGCGAGCCTGCCTATAAATGTTTTGTGTTTGCTGCAGTGTGTTGTTAGTGCTGAACAGTGAACGGGCAGCGTTTGTTGGGCAACATTCACATCTCTCGCACACACACCAGAAGCGACCACGACGACGACTTTTCACGCTTGCCACTTGCCACTTGCCACAGACACTGCCACTGCCACTTGCCACTGTATGTGTGTGAGCTAAAAGTAGCGCCCAAAAATAGCCAAGTAGCCAGTGACCAAAAGACGACAATCAAACGTCCAGCTAACAGCAAACAACAAAACAGTGCAAATTACAACAACAACAACAAGCAACCGAACGAATTTCACACAAGTGCAAAAACAATAAACAAAACAACAAAAAATACATAAAAAGAAAGCAAGAAAGAACAGTCCAATAATACAAACAATAACAACAGGTGTTTGCTTTAATTAAAGCCAGACCTGAGCACAATTAATTAGTTTTTTTATATGCACCAAACTGCATTGAGTCTCTGATAGTGTGTGTGAGTCCTTCACACGTACAGCATAAGATGGTTGAAGAGTTTCTAGAGAAATTGCCTGAAATCGACACACGATACGAGGTAAGTTGCTCCCCTGACACCGCCTCCTCCCTCAATCTCTTCCTTCCCCGCCCAAAACTAACTATAATCCTTGTGTGCTTGTAATCGCATTGTGCACGGCATTGTCCTGCGCTCTGCATGCGTATCCTGCGTATCCTGCTGCACAAGCAAATACCAAGTGGCAGCAGCAACAGCAGCAGCTTTTGTTTCGCGCCAGCAGCCACCTGCTCGACATCCTGTCATCGTCCTAGTCCTCGTCCTAGTCCTCGTTGTCATCCTGGCTGCAGCTTTGGCTCAGCTCAGCTCTGCGCCAGCTGCCAGCTGTTTGCTTTGTTGTTCAACTTACATTTGCCTACAAGAACTCGCATTATTGCGCTCATGCCGACTATGCCAACTCTTCAAGCTGTCATGCGAATCTAGGCCGGATATTTAATCAGTTTTGCAGCCGCATTTACCGTTGCACTTAGCCAAACATTTGCTTTTCGGCTTGTTCTTGTATTCCAACACAAATGCCACAGCAGCTGCCATTCGCATTAGCCGCTCCCATTCGCAGATCGCAAGTTCTTCTCAAATATTTGGCAGTTCCAACAAGTTTCCGCTTGTAAAATTCATGAGAGGCGCTTTTCCAGCGGATTAGGATCGGCTGAAGAGCTTTTTAGTTTGATGATAGTTTTGTATTGCAGACTGAATTGCTTATGAGAAAAGCTTTCATATATGCATGTCTTGCAAAGAAAACTGATGTAAATTCTAGTTATAATATTTTACTTTCAACGATTTCTAAAGACAAATTTTAAGATTGAATCGAATTTTATATAAGATATATGTTTATATGAGAGCTTGATTGTTGTAGTTCGAAGAGATGAGTTCAGTTAGTATATATAGGAAAAGAACAGTATTTATTTATACAAAGACATTTTAACTACATTTTTTGTCATCTAATCATTTTCATTACTTTTCCTGCATTATCCGATACTCGACATTAAAATCTAAAGAATCAAATAAGAATAAATATACTACTTTAAACTATTCTCTAAAAAGGCAAAAGAGCCCTCAAAGAATTTATTATTTATTGAAAATAAAGAAAGTACTTACTTTCCAACGTCAACTGTATTCAATATCTATATCAAAACTATATCGATTAGCGCTGCTAAGTCCCATCAAACTTCAATATGCAAATCCTCATGTATTTCGTGTCACACTCAATGAGATCCTTAGCGCACAATCTGATATCTTATCCTGTATGAAAGTAAACTGAGCCAAAGGCATAACCACCGAGGGTTAAGTCAACAGCTTAAAAGGCAATTAGCGCACTTTCGGACGGGTCATGAGGGATAACAACAACAACAACAACAAATACAAGTCATGGCCAACTGTTTAGCGTGCGCATTAACTTGATTAGCACCAAATGAGTGAATAAACAACACACACACAGAGCTACTTAGAAGCCAGCAAGATACAAGATACTATGTGCTGACATAATTATGTGTCGTATTTTTTAACAATAGCCGACCGACCACAAGCCTTTTATGTCCCAACCAAACAAAGCCTGGCGACTAATAAACATGTTGCGGCAGCCACTAAGTATATACATATATACACACACATGTGTGTGTGTGTGTGTGTGTCTTTGTGTGTGTGCACAATCGCGATCAATAAAAGTTAATTATTCAATACAACATGGCTATAAACTTTCACTCGCACTAAGCCACAACACATGTGTGTGTGCGGGTGTGTGTGTGGGTGTGGGTGTGTAAGTGTGTGTGTATCGTGTGAGCTACTGTTTGACTTACAGCTGCTGCTGCGTGGGGCCACCTGCGAGTCCTTGCCGCGTCCTGTCAGCTGGGTCGCATTGTCACCACAATTTAGCCGTTAATTTACATGACAAAGTAGCAGGCGCAGCGAAAACAACCACTGAGAAAGTTAATAAAGCGCCGCCTAAGCCAACAGCTGCACTTAAAACTAACTTGGAAAATTTGTAAAGTGTCTTCATAAAGTTGGGCCAACTCAGTCCGACTGGACATGTGGCAGGACGAAGCAATTACGCGGGTACATGTGTACTATTTCAAACTGCTAGTGACTTAGTGGCATTCAAATTGTGTAACAAGACAGTTTAATATATAATTGAAGCATAACATTGCCCCACAAGTATTTGATAAACAATCATGGAAGTAAGTGTTAGTAATATAAGAAATTTGTATATTAGGAATAAAGTCGAAAAATTTAATAGTTTGTAAGAATACTATTTTTTTAAATTTTGTTGGCAGATAAGTAGTGAAATAGTTCGATCCCAAATAGGATAAAGACGCTAATTCCGGAATGTGTTTTTTTTTCTAATTTGCAAAGGTTTTTCAAGATTTAAAGCACTAGCAAACTTGGCCTTCAGCTAAAAATATTATTATATATATTTTTTTTATGCATAAATTAATAGCTATAAATATTTCATTAAATTCAATTAGTAGGCCAAACAGTTTAAAATGAATTGCTTTTATGATATAACAGACACGCAATACTTTTAATTGAATTAAATTCCAATTTACGCAGTAAAAGGCTGAAATGATATCAATGTTGTTTTAAAATATCGATGCCAACTTCAGATCAAAATATCATAGTTATAATAATTGTAAAAATCTATTAAATTCAAATCAAAATTCAGTCGCCGTATCGCAAATTTCCACTTCAGCTAATTGAATCTAAAGCGCCCATCTAGAAACTTTGCTCAACTTTCGTCAACTACTCACAAATTTGTATTGATCATCAACCTCAGCATCCTCAAACTCATCCTCAGCATCATCATAGCCATTAGTGGCTGGGCAAAGTGTGTGTGTCTAATCTGCTTACGTATATTTTTGGCAAATAGATTTGTGGGCTCTTGAAAAACGTTTTAAGCCAGCATCCTGTAGAGCAGGAGCTGCTTGTGTGTGTTTATTTGCAAACAAAAAAGCAATTTGCGGGCACATTTTAATTGAAGCCTAGTCCGCTGCTACCTGACTATCTGACAGCCCGACTACCTGACAACCTACTGCTGTCATCCAAATGATACACACTCATGCAGTTGGCACACAGCCAGCAAGCACACACAGTTCCTCGGGCAGGCAAATGGCAACGACAGCGGCAAAGTCGTTGAAAGTTTGTCACATTTTGTTGGCGAAACATTTTCAATATGCAAGAGTCGTTAATATATGAGAGCGGCGAGTCGAAAGAGAGGCGACGCAGAGGCGTGGCCTTTAGATTGCTGCTGTTGTATGTATGTTTGTATACGGTGTAGACGGTGCACGTGGCGTATGCGTAATAATGCTGCATAATGCGTGCTTCGATCAAAATTGAATTGCGCATTTCACATGTCGTATACGTGATGATCGTTTTTAGCTCAGGCGCACACTTTAGCTGCATTATACAAATGACTGCTGATGGAATATACGTATATATACATATATATCTGGCCACGTCTGCTCTGCGACAGATTCAATTCAAAGTTATTGTTGTCAATTGGGTGTTCAGCTGAGAGCTGAAGGCATAGATAGTCAGACCCAAAAACAAAATATAAATCATGCGATTTCTGATACGCTGCTGCTGTTGTTGTTGTCCCTTGATTTATGGCTATATTTACTGTCTGTATGCGATGTCTTTTATTTATTTATTTATTTATACTATTTGTTTGCGTATCTGCGTATTTGCAGGCAGTTTGAATTATAAATTTGCAATTTTATAGCTTCATTATGGTAAAACTGTGTGTTTTTACTGATTACATGCTCAACAATGGATAAACATGTGTAAACCCATTTGCTATTCATTTATGGCGCATCAATCATTTGGGGCATAGCTAGAATATGATTTGGCACTGTGCTTAAAACTGTACGTATACAGTATTTGAACGGCTAATGCTCAGTTAGCGTTTATCGCAACGCTAATCCTGGCAGGACAATGGCCAACTTGGCTCGCTGCAAATTTCATTAATAAATGTCGACGAGCGCACCGAAAATAATCCATTTTACTGAATGCGCAGTGGGGCGGGATAGGAGAGGGGGGGTTGGAGGCTGGGGGATAGGGATACGTGTCGGCAGTCAGTTGAATGCAAACAATAAACATGGCTGAATATCACAGCTCGCTGGGCAATGCAGCAGCTGCTGTTGAAGCTGACGAGAGGGGCGAGAAGAAGTGGGTGAAGGCAGGCAGCAGGCAGCGGGGGGGAATAGCATTTAAAAAAACCGCATAAGGCAAATGCCATTGTTGGCACTACACACAGCAAGTGCACACACACACACACACACACACACACACACACACACCAAAAAAGACAAAAGTAACCAAAAAAGAAGAAAAAAACAATTTATCTACTTCATTTTTGGGAACAACCGCAACGGACAGCGGGTGGTTGGGTGGTTTGAGTGGGTTGAATTGGCTGCTTTCGAATCGCCGTAGCAAAATATGAAATGACCAGCGCCAGCATGAAATGGCATCGCATGTGGTGAGCAGTCTGTCCTTTCATACATACATGTCCTGGATAAATGCAATTTGACTGCTGTTGTACACGCTGCTAATTAAGTTTCTCCATTCTCTCTCTCTGTGACAAATTTGCCATGCTGCAGCCGAAAGTTTTTCAAATTAAAACTCAACATACATATGTTTTCTTTTTAGCAGGCAGCGTAACAAAGTTATAATTTAAAATGTGCGTTTGTCAGCTGAGAAATAAATGGTTATTTGCCGAGTTGTAAATTTAAATTAAATAATTGTTATTTGTTGAGTTTTGCTTAAAACAAAATTCTAAAAAATACTATATGGTACTTTGAGTATTTTTTTGTATTTTTAGAATTTTTTAAAGTATTTTTTTTACAACTAAATATACAAAATAAAGTTGTGAGTTTGGCTTTTGTTCGAAAAAGTTTATATTATCACCATTTACGCTGGCTGGTTTTTAGCTAAATTGCAACCATTGTACTCATGCTATCTCTGTCTCTTTTGGTAAATTGCTTTGCAGGATATTGTGCCCATGGAACAAGTGAGCTCGATGGTCTCCAACGGCGGCGGCAGTGTGACCATGCAGCGCGACGATGAATACCGAAATCGCATCATGAAAAGTAAGTGTGTCAGCTCTGTGTGTGTCGTCTAAGTATATGTGTATGTGTATATGTACCCCTAGCAAATGTTAAAGAAAAACCACTCTCCACACACCCGCCAAAGAGCCAGCATATATAGAAAGGTAACTGCTTCAGTTGCAGCTGCTGCTGCTGCTGCTCCTACTGCGGTTCAGCTGCTCCTGCTCCTGCTGCTCGGCACTTTTTGCATGGGACTCCGCGTCTATCCCTGACCTACTGCCTTTGCAGTTGACATAGTTTAATCCGTCCGCCCGCCCAGCAGCAAGGAGCAACAACAACAGCAGCAGCATCAGCAGCGGCAGCAAATAAATAGCGTTTCACATTTCGCTTAGCGGTATTTGCAACCCGCACCCCCTCCAAAGACCCATAGCCCCAAACCCCCCAAAACCCCCCACCCACCCCCACCTGCCTGCATGCGCTGCCTGCATGTGTATCCGTAGCATTAGAAGTCTAGCGTTATAAATCTATAAATATATATAGAAAATGCATATATATACCAACTAACCGAAAACGTAATCATTTCATGATGCTTGCTCAACAAATTCGTCGAATTTGGAACTCTGTACAAATTTGCATATCAAATAATAAAACGCTTCATCAACCAAAATCAACAAAAATCAAAAACAAAATCTCAAAAAAACAAAAACAAAAACAACCAACTAACCAACCAAAAAACGCTTCTCTCTCACATCCAACTCGCTCATCTGTAGTACGTAGACTTGGTGAGTCCGAACAAATTTCAATTACAAAATTACAAAATTACAAAAATATTCAATTTGGTTGGTATATACTACATATAAAGTATGAAAATTCATATGTAAATATGCTGCCAGTGTGTGTGTAAGTATAAACAATAATGTGAACGTGAGAATATTGAATTCGAATTTGAATTTAATTTCGCATTTAACTTTTGATTTACTATTGAATTAGTTTAGTTTCGGGCGCCAATTCAGTTGCAATACATAAATTATTAACTCGAATTGCAATCGGGCTGTATACATATGTAAATGCGAGTGTGCGCGTGTGTGTTCGTTTGTGTGTGTGTGTGTGTGTGTGTGCATTAGCATAACATTTGCTAAGTGCTCTGCAACCATAAAGTTCGCCTTGTGGCCAGTGCATGGGGTGGCAGGCGGCGTATACTTGATATTTATATATGCCATGTAGAATATCCCTCTGCTGTCTGTTTGGCTGGCAAATGCCCCAGGCTTGAGGAATATATCTTGATAAGTTTGTCCACACCAGGCGACAGGCGACAGTCGACAGGACACAGCTTCATTTGCTGTGTGCCAGATAGTAGTCGTAGTGCTCGTAATAACTGTACACATAAGGCATCATCTGCACTCGACTCTAATGACCAAGATGACCTGTGAATTACGGCTTCTGAGCTAGAAGGCTGCCTGCCTTCAAGTAAACTATATGTGATACAGACTATAAAATACCCTGTTGAATGTTTGTGAGTGTCGAAGATTCAGTTTCATATTTTGGCCTTTTTTCCGAAAAAAACCGACTTTGTGTTGTATGGCAGCCATAAGATATAGTTGTCCGATCCGGCTGGTTCCGACCAATGTGCTGTACATTTCAATAATAAGTCTCTATGCAAAGTTTCATCGCGATAGCTCAAAAACTGAGGGACTAGTTTGCATACATACAGACAGACAGACAGACGGACATGGCTAGATCAATTTGTCTTGTCATTCTAAGCATACTGGAGGTCTCCGACGCTACCTTCTTTGCGTTACAAACTTCAGCACAAAGTTAATATACTACTTTCTTCGAAAAGCGTATAAAAATGTTCATAGGGCATGCCAAACATAGCAAACACCCAGAACACAGAGCACAGCGTCCAGGCACTTTTCATCATTAGTTAAGTTGCGCCTGCTTCTTGCCCGTTCGGCTGTTTAGGTCACTAATTTGGCATTAACTTGGCATTTAGCAGCTAGCAGCTGGCAGCTGATAAGTCTCGTGGAAACCAAAAGTAAAGCAAATAATTTGCCGGCAACGGCAACGGCAACGGCAAACAAAACAAAAGCCAGGCAAACGCTGCCCAGCAAACAGAAGGCCAAATAAAAGAAATTAAAACTGCGGGACGCTGCACGTTCCACATTTTGATGACCCCCACCCAAATGCCCCCTTAAGCGCCCCAAACCCGCCAAGACAAACACAAAGCGCAGCCAAAGCCAGCGGCGTTTGGCTGCCAACCAATCGAGGAGCAAGTGGAACACCCAAGAGAAAGCACAGTAGCGCCTGGTTCAATGCACTGTGTCTCAAGAGCCTCGTGAGCCGAGGCAAAAGTTAAGAAAATCGCCTAAGCCGCAACACAAACACACAAACACACACACACACACACACACACACTGAAAAACAAACACAGGCTTACATATATAATATTATGTCCCCGCTTGCATTTCATTGCAAAAGTTTTTTACATTTTTTGGCTTTTTCACTTACTGCGAGAGTTTTTCTCGAATTGCCAGCAAATATCTCGCTGGGCTCTCGAGTCGCTTATGAATTCTCTCAAGATAAACGGCTGCCATTTTTTTGTCGGTTTTATTTCTTTTTGCTGTCATGCTTTGATTCAAATATTTTATTATATTTGATTTTACTAGACACCCTGCGGTAACAGTTTGCTAAAAGGGTATATTGGGCATTTTACAAGACTTTAAACTGCCATAACTTGATCAGATTTTTGAGCCCTATGCAGTTTTGTTCATAGTTTAATCACTATATCAATTCTGCAGTTGTGGCCAAGTTTTGACCTCTATAAGAAATCTGCATTTCAGTTTAAAGCATTTTTGAATTTTATATAATGCTACCAGATCTCTAGAATAGCCTTTCACAGACTTTCAGCTGCCATAACTTTGCCGATTTTCAATTCCGCAGCAGTTTTAATCAAGTTTTGACCTCTTTAACAAATCTGCATTTAAATCTGAAGCGCTTACGAAATTTCAATTTTCTACCAAAAACAAGCCAAGATAATACTACTAAGTGCCTAGAAATTACCTTGCAAGACTTCAAACTCCCATAACTTTGTCAAAACTGATGCGATGTTCGTTCCCGAGGCAGTTTTAATCAATTCTTGGCCTTCTTATCAATTCTGCATTTAAGACTAAAGCATTTCCGAAATTCCGATTTTCTATTAAAAAAAAAGAGACGCTAATTTTCACAAGTTCCTAAAAATAAGTTGTGCTTTAGTCTAATCTACTCAGTAGCACAAATTATTTCCTAATACTTAAGATATCTGTTAGTTGAGCCCAAGAGGTTAAAGCACTTGGCGAGGTTTCTGCCTTGGAATGCTCTTTAAATTTGAAGCACGCTTCAGGCACACTAAATTGTTTCTGTTTCCAACTTTGTGGGCGGATGAAAGCTGCTTGAAAGTTGCCATTTTTGAGTAACTTTTAGCATTGAAGTGAACAAGTGGATGCATGTTGGCATAAAAGCTATCGATCCCAGACAATGTTAGTCAATGTGGGCTGGCATTTAGATAGACAGAACGGAAGCACAACATTTAAATGCAGGAAATGTGTAAATTTAATTGTTACTTTAGTTCGAAAGAAGTGAATGTGCGAAAAGAAGCCAACTTTGGCTTAGCAAATCAGCGTTCAAGTTGTAAGCGCTTATTAATTAATGTGCCCTTTCAGACTCGAGTCTCGAGTCGGCTGCTGCTGCCGTTTTAGCTGCCATTAAAGCGCAATAATAGGCTCTGCCAGTTTTAGTCTGCGTCTTCAGACTGCGAGCTGCTGGCAGCTGGCAGCTGGCCAAGCGTTGACAATATGGCCAAAGTGGCCAGCGCCTCAGTCAGAGAAGTCTGTCTGTCTGTTTGAGTACAAAAGCGGCATAGAGAATGACGCATTTGGGTGCAAGTGGCATGTGGCCTCATGCGGAAGTTGTTAATTTGACGCACAAAGGCGTCGCCATTGTTGTTGTTGCTGGTGCTGCGTCCAAAAACGGGCACAAGTGGCGCCGCAGCGCCCCTGGTGCAACAGGGCGTATACGTATTGCCGTAATTACTCCGTAGTCTGACGGGCCATTAAGCGCTGCATATATCGCCTCGAGTCAGGCTTCAACTTGTTGCCATGGCAGCCACAGGACACTGCAGCACACACAACACTGAATGACACCACAGTGGGTGGTTGGGTGGTTGGCTGGTTGTCTCTAGCCGCTTGCCAATAAGACTGCGCAATTTATTGGCGAAAGCACAAAAGTGCAGGTGCAGCTGGTTCTTAGCTGGGCTTAGTGGGCGACAGCACGTGGCTGACAGGCTAAGTAAATGGCCACAACACAAAACAACTAATTAATGTAATTCATTTGAATTGCACGGGCACTTTTTGCTCATTAGCCTTAATGGAATGTCGCTTGGGGAATGTATATATATATATATATATATATATATAGCTTGTGCTGACGTCTTTTTTGTATATTTTGCAATTTGACTGAAAGGTAAACAAAACACTTGGTAAACAGTGAAAGGAAATGTTCATGGGAATTGACTTAAAGTGATGTGCTTAAATTTAAGTATGGAAATCATTCAAATTGACTGCAACTAGATAAATATTTGCTTTAATAGCGATGACAGTGACTGATAGTTTCTTTATAGAGTTCTGTGACCTATGATAAGCAAATATTTGGATTGGAAAATTAGACACGGTTTCGTTATAGATAGGAGTTTTAAGCCTATTCGGCTAGTAGCTGAATTTTATATAATATTTTTAATATATTATATATTTAGTGTCAATATTCTTTTAATAACTTTTTAAATATTTTAATTTGTATAGTTCATAGTTTTTTTTTTCTCTTGAAAAAAAACTAAATTTGCAACTGAAAACTGGGTTTTGTGTGTCTTCTAAACAGTTTTAAAAAAGTTACGTTAGAAACTTAGTCAGGAAGCACATGATTAAAGCTAGTCTTAACTTTCTAAGACTTCTTATCGTTTAGTTAATGGTTTTCGACTGCTCCAATTGTTTGCTTTTGCAAAACTTAAAGAAAGCAGCTGTTAAGGAGTGGAAAACAATTGAATGCTCAACTGTAAGCGCCTTTATGCGATTGTTTGCGCTAAGTCTTTCAAGTTCACTCAGAAATGCAGCCACTTAAATATTTACAATTCAATTTTGAGACGGGCACAACGATAACGAGCCGCGGAGCAGGCTGGGAATGGGCTTTGAGAATGCCTGCCAGGTGGAGGCGGTGCATTATAAAATATTCAGGTGTATGCAAGCATGTAAATGCCCGAGCCGAGAGCGTCAAGAGTCCTTGCATGACTTTCACTTGCCAAGAACGAAGACGACGAAGACAGCTGCCCACGGGAGCAACCAGTTGAAAAGACATCGACATCCTTTTTTTTTTAGCTGAGCAACATGCAAAATGGCCTACTTGCAGTGGGTCTTGACTTGACTTGGTTTGGTTTGGTTTGGTTTGGCTTGTGTTGGGGTTGAGTTAAGTCGTGTTGACTTGACTGATGCAGCGACCAAGTCCATCCAAGAGAGACAGAGAGCGAGCGAGTCCACATAATGAAGGTGGTTCGGTGGTGGCTTACAGGTGCAGCCCACAGTTTACAATTACAGTTGCGGTTGCGATTGCGGTTTGGGTTTCGTTTAAGGTTTCGCTTTTTGCGGCGGCTTCCGTTCGGTTTCGTTTCGGGCACAAAAGATGCTTTTTGGCATTCACATTTCCGAAGCGCCTTCAAGCAGATGACAGTGCACATCCTGCATCCTTGAGCTACAAAACGTAAGCTATCGCTCGCCAACGAACATCACATACGTTGCGTATACGTAACGTATATATATATACACATATTCGAGCCATTAACATGTCCACTGTCAATGGCAGTTCCGCACAAATTGGTCGTCCATCAAAAGTGCCCCCTTGCCCCTGTTCCGTGCCCCTGCGATGCCGACTATTGTACGTGGCTAGAGGAGCGCAAACAGTGCGCTGCATTACGCAAAGCGTGCAGGACACAATGCGAACACGGCTGGCTATTGGGGCGCTGTCTAAGGACGCAATAAATAAATTAAATAACACTACTGCGCTGGCTAACCAGTTCAGTTCAGTTTGGCCTGGTCTATAAACTAAGCTGGTGGTCAGTGCACATCGAGCGCTGGCTGCAACAAAGCGAATTTTCAAGTGAATAACTATACAACAAATGCAAATAATAATAAAAGTGAACATACAGCCGAACAAGCAGGCATTACACTGACTACGACTACGGTTGCTGCCCGCCTTTTTATTAAATTAGTTTTCCGTGTTTTGAAGCCGGAGGTGTACAGCAAAGAGGGTCATGAGCACCGCCAGCCGCAGCAGTCAGGAGATTTTGGGTACGAACAAAACAGTTCATATGCACAGAGAAAGAAAAAAAGGAACATGAAATGATTTGAAATCGTAGCAAAGTGAAAAGAAATCTTAAGTGCGAATAACAATCTTGTGTTCAGTTGGTTTTCTGCTTACTTTGAGCTGTTAACAGTATTAAAACAAACTAATTGACTATTAAGACCATGCTCTTAGACTTATTGTGAAAAAATACAACATTTTTTGGCCAAGTCCTAATTAAAGATATACTTTACTAAACAAACTGCCATTTTTATAGATGAATACAATTTTGCATATTTTTAGTATATTAAATTGTAGTTAAAATATGAACTTAAAGTTTTCGCTGTAAACGCATTTCGTTTCTCTCTGTGTAATTGTAGTGTAATTGTGGTTGCTCAAGTGGTTGCATTTATGTTTATGCCCTTTGCATTCGTTGCGCTGTGCTAATTTGAATAAATGCTTGGGGCCTGGGCGCACAATGGAAAGTTTTTAATAGAGTTCTCGGTCGCTTGCTTAAAGCACAACTTAAACATGTGACAAGTTGGCCAAGTTGCTATTTCCCTTTTGGCATTGGCCAGGTTGCGACTGCAACTAGCACAAGCTATATATACATATATGTCAGTGTCAACAAAAGCTGACCTGGCAAATATTGTCCAACTAGTGAATGCACATAAATTTGTAAACCACAACACAACACAGCATAGCAAGCAAACAACAATAAGCAGCAGCTGTACATTAAATTGAAATTGAAATCGAAATTGAGACGGCCTCAAGATATCGGACCGCACGGACAGTTTGTGGCAGTCGACCGCTGCCAGCATGCCAGCTGCGCTCGGTCAACAGCGGCATGCAGCACGACCCCTCAACCACCAGCACCACAACCAGCACAATCAGCACCAGCACCAGCGCACTAGCGGCCAGCGTGCCACTGCACCACTGAACCACAGCAAAACTACAATGCTGAGCAGCAACCACAGCAGCCCGCGCGAGATAAGCGCCTCGCCCAGACGCGTTGCACTCGATACAACCGCTTCGGGTTCCTCGAGCGGCTTTGGCTTTAGTCGAGGTAAGGTTACACCAGAAATATAACACTTAAGCGATCGCAAAAGGATGCTCAGCTTAATGAGTAATCTGTGTTTGAACGTTGTAATACTTTGCGTATGCTTGATATAACCTATCCCATACAATTATAGAAACTAATTATGTATACACGGCTACTTATACAGATTGAATGGCTGAAAGATTGGGAATCAAAGTAGGGTTGGCTTCGTATTGAGTAATCTGAGTTTGAACATTGGTATACTATGCGTATGCTTGATCAAATATTATAGAGTACCTGAAATGGCAGTATATATTCGATCTTTCCTATCCTATACAAGTATATAAGCAAATTATATATAAAAGGCTGCTTATACAGATTGAATGGCTGATAGATTGGTGATCAGAGCAGGATTCGCATCGTAGTGAGTAATCTGAGTTTGAACATTGTAATACTTTGCGTATGCTTGATAAAATATTATAGAATATCTGAAATGGCAGTATATATCTGATCTTTTCTATAGAATTTTAAAAACGGCTACTTATACAGATTGAATGGGAATCAAAGCAGGATTCGCATCGTAATGAGTAATCTGAGTATGAACATTGTAATACTTTGCGTATGCTTGATAAAATATTATAGGGTATCTGAAATTGCCTTTCCTAACCTACAAGTCTATTTATAGAGATTAAATGCCAGATAGATAAGGAATCAAATCAGTGATTTTTAAAGCTCCCCCCTCTCAATAGTAGAAAACAAGTGGAGCTTTTCTTGTCTTTTTCGTTTTACAATCAAAGCAAACATTTCTTTAAGACGTGCTCCACATTCCATTATCTTTTCTCTTTTGCTTAACATCTCATTAGCCTTAAGCTGATTGCCAAAGATAACTGCAAAAGCTGAGATCCTGACTCTTGCACTGATTTCTGTTAGTTGTAAAAGCGCTGACCTAAATCCCAAGTTACATTTAATGAGTGGCAAATGGAAAATGAGAAAAGTCTATTAATGGCAGCCACTCTATTAATAAATCAATTCAGCGCTTTTGCATCATTAAATGGAAAAAGCTGCCACTGAAGATATTTATACTCTTTTCGAAGAAAATAGTATATTAAGTTTGTGCTGAAGTTTGTAATGGATAGAAGGAAGCGTTGGTGACCCCCAAAAGTTACTGTCAGTATGCTTAGAAAAACAAAACAAATTGATCTAGCCTTGTCCGTCTGTCTGTCTGTCTGTCTGTCTGTCTGTCTGTATGTATGCAAACTAGTCCCTCAGTTTTTGAGCTATCGCGATGCAACTTTGCACAGACACTTATTATTCAAAGGACAGCACATTGGTCGAAGCCGGCCGGATCGGACCACTATATCCTATAGCTGCCATACAACTCTAAGTCGGGTTTGGCAATAAATCCGATGTTTTCAAAGCAATTGTTTTCAATTTCCTTGTACACTTGAACATCCTTAAAGCTCATCAATGGGTAAAATTGCAAAACAATTGAGTTTTAAATAGCAAAGATATGCGTCATTAAATATTTTGAAAAAACAGGTGCATATGAGCAAACAAAGTCACAAGTCAAACGGAACGTCAAATTGGAAGCCTTATGCCTTATTTTCATTCAGGGGTTAATGACCAAAATATGCATACAGCTGCCACAGAGCGATCAGTTGGTTCGGCTGGTAACTTTGCTCCAAGGCCAGGCGTGCAACATGCAGAATCTGAATGACATCACTGACCATCAAACTCGTCTCCTTGCTGGTGGGGTGCAGCAGGCCATGAACAATGTCTCCATTTGGTATATATTTCGCTAACAGTTGCCATTTTATGCATATATATATAGCTATATTTTTATGATCTGTACAACTGATTTGTAAATATTTGATATCAAAGGATTTACGAATAAATGCATTATTCAAAACATAAAACTTGTCTGAATTTGGGAATCAAACGGAGTAACAACCAAGTTATCCGCGTCCAGAAATCAGCAGCAAGCAACCTTGCAGGACTCGTAAGGATCAGGACTCTCGATTTGGCCATAGTCCTTTTTAATTTGAGAGCAAAAACCAATTTGACAAAATGTCCTTTGACATGTCCTTTTTATGATAGCAATCGATAGTCCTGACCCTTACGAGTCCTGCAAGGTATATCATTCGAAAGTCGCATTTCATTCCGCTGAGCTATGCAGGTTTGAAAGTTTTGCAAGAATTTCCAGGATCGATAGTCCTGCTCCTTACGAGCTCAAAAAGATATACCATTCTAAGATCAGACTCTATTTGGCCGAGATATTACTATCCCAAATATGAGATCGGCCAATGATGTTTTCCAGCTGCCATAGCAGATAATTTCTTGCGTGCGGTTGTCAGAATGCGTCCAAGTACCGAGGAAACGCAAATTTCGTCGGTTTCACTTTTCGAAATACCAGGCGCGCAGAAATCAGCAGCAAGCAACCTTGAAAATGCAGAAGAAAAAAACCATTGCATACTTTTTTAATATAATGTATTGCATACTTTTAGGCGGCACTTTTAATTCAATGCAGCATGCAGATTGGATTTTCAAGGTCGCTTGCTGCTGATTTCTGTGCGCCTGGTAAATCGACCGACGAAACAGAGGAAATTTGACTTTGCTCGCAAACTGGACGCATTCTGACAACCGCACGCGAGAAATTGGATAACTTGGTTGTTACTCCGTTTGATTCCCAAATTCAGACAAGTTTAATGTTTTGAATAATGCATTTATTCGTAAATCGTTTGATATCAAATATTAACAAAATATAAGCTTAATTAGTTTAGGTTTACAAATCAGTTGTACAGATCATAAAAATATAGCTATATATATATATATATATATGCATAAAATGCATAAAATGGAGACATTGTTCAGCGCCTGCTGCACATTCCTGGTGGAGACGAGCTACATGGTCAGTGATGTCATTCAGATGCTGCATGTTGCACGCCTGGCCTTGGAGCAAAGTTACCAGCCGAACCAACTGATCGCTCTGTGGCAGCTGTATGCATATTTTGGTCATTAATCCCTGAATGAAAATAAGGCATAGTTAGAAATAGTCAAGTGGGGATTTTATTAGACTTACGGCTTCCAATTCGACGTTCCGTTTGAGGTCCTTCTGTACCGTAAGCTTATGCGTCTTTTCCTAAGTGTCCCGGGAGTTTTAGCTGGAATGCAGCGCCCCAATGCCGAGGAACCACTACACAAGCGACTCGTCCAAATGCAGCTCATTGGCGCAGACCAGCTTAACAACAGTGCAGGATATCTGAAATATGGATAAAGTTAAGGATCTGGTGAAAATATGTAAAACAAATACAAATAAATACAAGTGGGGATGGATTGTCTTCGGCGTGCCGAACATTTTATAGTCTTTTCGAACCTTTAGACAATTATCATTCTGCCAACTGCACCACTGAAATTTCATATGCGGTTAAAAATCGTTCGAAAAGAGTTTAAAATCTTCGGCACTCCGAAGATAATCCTTCACTTGTTTTCTTTTAAATTAATTAATGTGGTTTGTCGTAGTTAAAATGCGATTTTCTCACTTTCCGCTTTCATTTGCCGCGTTTCTCTTTTTGGCTGCGACATTTTTACTCGGGCGGGCAAAAGGCAAAGGGAATGCGCTCAAGTGAAATATGTTTTAAAATTGCCGAGGCGTGTTTGGCAACGTCAAGTGGAGCCGAAAGGGGGGCGTTGGGTGGCGGGGGGGCGTGGCAAGGCGTGTGTGCGTGTGTGTGTGTGTGTGTGCAAGCGCACATTTCCGCTGCATGCAGCGCCACATCCGTCCGGTGATAATTAAGTTGGCAATGTGTGGGGGGTTAGGTTGGGGAATGGGGAATGGGGGTATTCGTCTGGCGGGGCAGTGACGCGCATTTAATCAACCCAAGCAAGCAGCCAAAGACCACAAGACCACATGCACCCCACTGTGCTTGTTGGCCTGCGCTCTAATTGATTTTCCAGTTGGCCACGTTATCAGCATTTGACTGTTTGCAGCCGCGTGTCGCGTGTCTCCTGTCGCCTGTCGCCTGCTCTTTTGCGTATACACGCCAAATCAATTGTTTACTCACATATCAACTCGTCAACGATCCTGTTCCGACATGTGCTGTGCAAAAGCTGCGCTTGAACTCGCGCTAAGGTCACCAGAGAGATAGCGAGCGAAAGAGAGAGAGCGGGAGAGTGCGACAGAGAGGATACCTTAATTAAATTCCATTTAGGTCAACAGCTGGCTAAGAGCCGTCTCAGCTTTCCAGTTAAGCACGCGTATTAATTGTCGCCTTGGGGCTTTTAGCAGCGCAATCTGCGCGCAAAGTACATTGAACCTGTTGGGGCAGCAAATCCTTGTTATATTAAAGCTGGCAATTATTAGCAATATCTTTCATATCTCTTTGTACATTACTTAGCTCAAGAGCAAATCAATGAAATGAGCACTCGCTTGTTTTTTTTCTCAACATAACCTTATACAGACAGACACACACACACACACACATACAGGCATCAATTCGCATCAATATTTCATGGCTCGACGCAACATTAAAGGACACTCGCAGAGCAGCACGGCATAATAGGAAAACACAAAAAAAAGGCAACAAATATAGCCGCCAACAAAACAAAATATAAAACAAGCAGCAACAAAACAATTGGGCTTGCCGAGCTCTGAATGCTCTATAAAATCGAATTATTCAAGTGATTATCTGAATTGAACTATAATCCGATATAATACTAATTAGTTAATGAAATGAATGCATAAATGCATGTTAAAGTGCTCTCATTAGGATTATCTAAGCTGCCCTATTTTACTTTTTATAACACACACATATACATACATACATACATACGCACATACTACCCCTCCGCTCTTTACCCGGCCGCCTAGCAGCTTCAACTGGCCACCCACCGCGCTGCTTAGCTCTATTTATACGCAGCTTGCTCTTCTTCTTTCAATCGCGGCAGACTCAACGCACTGCGCTCTCTACTTCCATTGTGCGTGGAAGCACACGCATACACTTGCAAGGCGCTCTCAGCTTGGAAGTTTGCTTGCTCACTGCACTAGCACAGCGCTCTCTTCTGATCTGCTCATCTTCATTTCGTGTTTACGCACACACATATCAGTATAACAGTTGTGTAGAACAACTGCATGGCAAAATATAAGAGTATAACAGAGTGCCGCCTCCACTGCTGCAAGCTTGCGTGCTCGCTCAGACACTTGCACAGCGCATAGTGCTCTTTTGCACCAAAGGAGTCTCTCAGTGTTTATTATGCTTTATGCTTGTTTGCTTAAAGTTTGCACTGCTTTGAATAGTTGAATGGAAAATAGTTTGTGCGGGGGAAACAACAAAACGTATACTTACATATATAAATAAAGCTACTTTAATCTACTAAAAATTAAAAAATTTCTCTCAATATGCCACAAACTTGGAGCAAAAAGTTAAATATCTTCAGCTAGGGTATACAAAAAGAAAGCAAAAAGAAATTGTGCGACAGTTGCTGCCGATGGCGCCGCCTGCCATTCATTTAATGTATATGTGTGTGTGTGTGTGTGTGTATCTACTGTGTATATATAGTGGGATATATATGCGAGTGTAGTCGGGAGTAAAGGAAGTCGGCATTGATAAAGTCATTTCATGTTCATGCCCAGTAGCCGGTGCGGAGGACAACGCAATCGCAGGACTTCAGCAGGACGGACGTTAAATTATTGTCGAGCATCGAGCATTGAGCATCGGTACTCGCTTCTCATTTTTCATTTTTCATTTCGCTTTTGCTTTTCATTTTATTGCCAAGGAATGTGTCGTCGTCAATGTGCAGTTATGAATTATTGATTGGCCATTGCCCAAGCCGGAAATTTAGGCGACTTAACAGCCCGCCTCGAAATGGGCGTGGCATGCGCATTCGCATTTCGTAGATTGATATCAGTCCGGCTAAGAGCTAAGAGCTAACAGCTAAGAGCAGCCGTGCAATTAGTGATTGCGCCTGCCTGGCTTATCCCGTATGCAGCACTCGACAAAGTTGCCGCCATGGAAACTTTAAGAAGGACTTGAGCTTTAACATCTGACAGGACTTTCGACCGCCCACCATTCGCATGGGGCCAATCAGCATCATAAACTGACTGCACATATTTCATTCAGCTTGAGTTGAATAAATTTCGGTGCCCTTTCATATTTCATGAGAGCACAAGAGGGTGTGACTGGTAGAAAGGCAGCAGGGTAAAGATAAAAAGTAATAGAATTGTAAGACTGCCAATCAGGTTGCCTTTACTTTATGCGTACCAACTATCAATAACTGATTATTTTTGTATGTATGATGAAATTTGCTATGTGAGCTCTTCAACTATTCATGACAGCAACAGTTGGGGGCGTTGCTCTTGCTGATTTTAAAATGCTTCATTATAGAAATGAAGAGTTTTACTCTCTGTTTATACTTTTAAAATGGAAAACATCCAACTGTAAGTTTTTCGCTGTGTAAACTACAAAAACGGTACAACGTGGCGTATGTGCAATTGCTGTTATCTGGCTATTATTGAGTGTGTGGGCCACACACAAGCTGTGTTTTCGGGCTGTGCACACTTAAAAATGTAACAAGCCCACACAAGTTGGGCTGTTGTCGCTTGTTCAAGCGAACATTTGCTTGACTTCCAGCATCATAATAGACCGAGTGTGCAAACACGTCCGGGTCTCTGTGTTGTGTGTCTGGCAAGAACTTTCACTGCTAGCCGGGACAGTGACCTCATCTGACAATAATTCGACGCATTTGTGTCCCATGGCCCGAACACACGCCACCCACAAAAAGCGCAAACGTCAACAATTACAGGGCGCAGAACCAGCAGCAGGACCTAGAACCAGCAGCAGGACACCCTACTGCCTCGTTAGGCCTAGGCAATTGCCAGGACATTGTGTCTGTGCCTTGTACGTGTCCGTTTTGGGTATCTCTGGCACCGGCCTTTGCCAGCCAGTCTTCCGTTAGCAGTTAAGTGCGACATATTTGCCTGGCTAATTTCGCTTGCAGCGCAGCGCCGCAGGACATGCGGTTCAAAGTCCTGGCCCTATGCTGACCGGCCTTCGTTTTTGTCGTTTGCTTTTAGCCACATTACTCGATGTACTCGCAATCGGACAAGGTTTTTCATTCGTCCTGTTTTGTACACTTGCAGAGGGTGTGCTATTATTGTCATGAATTTAAGATTGTTTAACAATCGAGGCGAAATCTGGTCCTGCTGTCTATCTGATAAGCTAGTCTCTCAGCTTTTTAGATCTAAAAGTAAGAATCTTTGACTAAGTACGTCTTTTACTTGGTAAAGTATAGAAATATGTTAGGAGTCGACTATATCTGAGTTAGTTTACTATAAGCTGAAATAGGAACTGTCAATCGAAAGCGTTATTGTTATTGCATGCTTAATTTTTGCTGTTTCCCAAGTTATACTAACTAAACTTAAATTATAATTACCAAATTCCTGAACTACTACTACTAAAATGATTTAAACTGTTATAAGAATTTCCAAAGCTAATACTAAAACTTAAATCTGATTAGTTTCACTGCAAACTGAAAGTGTATATTATCTTGAGCATACCTTAGATAGTTTTGCTTTCTCATGTTTTTTTTAGCATTGCTTAAACGCTTTGCTTGCTGTCTGTCAACTTTAGCTCATTGTCAGTTCGTTTTCGATTTGTGGCAGCCTGCAACTCTCTCTCTCTACCTCTCTCACTCTCTCTATCTCTTTCCCGCTGTCGCTCAGCTGTCAGTCAGAAATCAGTTTATGGTTTTTTTGTGGCTTTTGTTTTGGCTTTTATCTATGCCTTTGCCTTTGCCTTTGCCCACGTCCTCTGTCTTCTGTCTTAGTCGTCTGTGATTTGTGTGCTGCGCCAGTTAACTGAAATGCCTTCGATACGCAAAGTGCTTTAGCGCCTTCTTCTTCTACTTTTATGTCGTGTCTATAAAAATGCGCAAATGTCCTCGAGGCGGATGCCTGGCAAGAATTTTAGTGTCTTTCGGCATGTTTATGTTAACGCGCAGGACTCAAATCTATTAAGCTGAGCTGCAGCGCAGACATGCCTTTAGCTAAATTCCCATGTTTAAGCCAAGCATGGGAATGTCACAGCTTGCCATGTTATCCTGCTAGTGCCAGTGCGATTTGTCTGCGGGCAGAGAAGCTAGAGAAGCCAAAGAGAATACCCAAATCAATTTGCACATTAATCAAATGACAGAGATTAATTAACTGCTGCGGCTGGAGTGGCCTCAAGTGAAGTATTGTGTATGCATAACTGTCACACATAACGACACTCATACGCACTGTAGTGCCACATTTAACACGAATCCTGACTGAATTGGTTGAGGGGTGGTGTTCGGGATACTTGGCCTGTTTGTATGCTAGCAACGATTTCGCGTGGCATTTAATGAAGCGTAAATGGTAATTGACGGCTCAAAAGCAAAGCACCCACACACACCTCTCCCCCTACTCCCCTTGGGTGACCCAAATGTGCGACAGTTTGACAAGCGATATGGCAATGTTCATTAGAATGTTAGCTAGCACACCGCCTCTCAAACAGTTTACACAGCAAGAAAAGCTTCGAGACTCCAGGATTATGACAGTCCCAAAGGATGGTCCTTATGCCTAGTACGAAATAGTTGACTAAAGTATGATTTTTTCAATCCAGGAATTCTTTAACTGAGCCAGTTTTTAGTTATTTGGGGTTAAAATAGAAAAAATAGATAAGACACTGTTTTAGATTGATGTAATCCCGATCAATCTTGGATTTGTTTTATGTTTAAGATTAAATATAAAAGCTCTTCTGTTTCAATTATTATACAGATATTCACAGGTAGTATATGCTAAGAATATTTTACTTGAATGAAGTATTTTAGACTTATTTTTGATTGCATAGGCAGAATCATACCTATTCAATTATCATATAGCCTTAACTAAAGAACTGTATACTGAAATGTAAGACTTCGGTTTGAATGAAGATTTTTAAGCTTGCATGTGAGATTGAATATCTTTTCTTGTTTTTTCGAGTGCACCATTCAATTGATATGGACGCATAAAGGTGGTTCGATGGCTGCCACTCATATCATTCCATGACGGTAAACAAATACAAAAATGGGGTTTTCTGGCTATGTTTTTGTGTGTGGGGCAAAATTGAAAAGCGGCAAGCTCAAGTGGGGCTGACAACCGACAGGCGACAGGCGAATGCCGCCCGGCACTACAATGAAAGTCAGCAACAGCGTGGAAAGTGTCTGAAATTCATTTTTGTCACCTGTATTTCGCCAAATACACGAATCCTGCGACAGGCCAACGACACTGCTTCGCTTTCTCTCTCGCTCTCGCTCTCGCTCTCTCTGAGTTTGCTTTTAGAACAGAGCTAAAAACTCGCCGTGAAACTCTCAATTCGCACTCACTTCGCTCTCACTTCTCTCTCTCTCTCTCTGTATACGCTCTCTGGGTTTGAATTTCCCCAGAAAGAAAGCTTGTGGTGCCTGCGAAAGCTTTGTTCCCGAAGTTTTAAGCCAGGGCAAAGGCAACGAGTCGCACAATGCGCAAGGTCAGTGCAAGCTGGCTAAAGGTAAAAGCTGGATGAAAAAAAGGGGCTATGTTTTGTATGTGCAACAGCAGCAGTATACTATGTAGATGCGACTGCTGCTGCTGCTGCTGCAGCTGCAACGCAGCAGTGGAAAGCTCGTGGATCATTTTTGGTACACACGTCGTCTCCCTCTCGACAACAGCGGCCTCTAATGATAACAAAGTTTGTGTGGCCTCCTCTCACGCAAAGCTTTGCTCCTGGGCAGTTGCTGCTGCTGCTGCCTGCTGCTGCTCTCCTCTGTTCTGCTGCGGCTGCTGCTGCTCTGCTGCTGCTATATAAAAGGATGCGCGTTGGCTTGCAACTTACAGTTGGATTCTGAGCGAGGCAGCGACAACAACGGGAGAAAAGAAAAATCAGCAACGGAGCAGCCAGCCCAAACCGAAGGAAGGAAAAAACCAGGAGAAGCAAGGAAGCAAGCCCAGCGATGATGTGTGGCAAGGAGTGCTAGCAAAACTAGCCAAGTGTGTGTGTGTGTGTGTGTGTGTGTGTATCCCTCTCTCATATACATGCACGCATGCAGTTAGTGCTAGCGTTAGTTTTGAGTTTTCGCGAGTGCCTGCGTTAGCCAGACTAGTCGCAAGTGTTCGCAAAAGACTGAAGTCGCTGCACCACACCACAGGCAAGAACAACACCAGCAACCACCTCAGGGCCGGCGCTTGTGAGCTGAGCCTGTGCCTGTGTGCATTTTTGTCTTCTCACATTGCTTGACGCATCGACATCCGCCGAGCCCGCCGTCGTCCTGGCGTCGTTTTGCGAGCGCGGCTTAATGCCGGACTCGATGATGGACATGGAGCATCGGATGCACCGCCATCATGCGCCGCCACAGCGTGTGGTGTCGACGGGTACGACCAGCACGTTTGCACCACCAGCGCCAGCGCCAACGTCAACGGCGACAACAACAACACCAGAAACAGCGACCAGCGACCAGCTCAGAGAACGAGACCACCAACTGCCAATAACAGGAACGCCCAGCATGCAGCACCACCACCAACATCAGCAGCAGCAGCAGCAGCAGCAGCCTGTGATGCAGCAGCAGCAGCAGCAACAACAGCAGCAGCAGCAGCCGCCACCACAGATAAGGGAGCGTGAACACCAACAACAACAGCAACAGCCGCAGCAGCAGCAGCAACAGCAACAACAGCAGCAACAACAACCGCAGCAGCAGCAGCAGCAGCAACCACAACAACAACAGCAACAACAGCAGCCGCAGCAGCAGCAACAACAGCAGCAGCAGCAGCAGCAGTTGGCACTGCCACACAGTCATCATGCGTTGATGCAGCAGTCGCATCAGCAGCAGGCAATACATAGAGCCGAGCAGCGAAGAGGTGAGTTCGGGTCACATATTTGTGCAACCTGGGAAATGCCTGTATATACTATATAGGTATATACACAGTAAAAAAATGATGACTTTATAGTTGCATTTTAATGCCAGACTGGCATTCATTTAAAACTATAGGCAGCTTCTTTTCACTTCAAATTTAAGCCGAAATTTTGTGTACATATATCAACTGCTCGTTGTTTTTTACTGTGTATATAGAGCCCCCCAAATTGTGTATATAGTATACATACAAATAATTTGAAAGCGCTGCTGGCTGACATTTTTTTTATCTGAACTTGTTGCGTGGCCGAAACGCGTCCTTTTTTAAGTGCCTGCCAATAAATATGTATTTGTTTTTTTTCTTGGTTCTTTAGTTTTTGTATTTTTACGACGTTTGTCTCAACAACCAAAAATAAACGCTTTCAAAAAATCACTTTTGCAAGAGCAACGCTCGACAATCGCTCAACAGGCTCATAATTTATTGATGCAATTTGGCTGCCAACCGATCAAAAACGCAAGAAAAACAAGCAAAAACTGATGAGGGAAAACTTTTCATGTGTGTGCGTGCGTGTGTGTGTGTGTGTGAGTGTGTGTATGTATCTGTTAGCTATGATGGCAGGTGCTCTTTTTTGATATTTATTCCGTTTTGACTTCTTCTTTCTAATAAGCTGACATTTTTAATATGCAAACATGTGCATGTGTGTGTGTGTGTGTGTGTATTTGGCTAATGTATCTCATCTCATATGCACGCTAATCGCTTCATTAGCCTGACACAAAAGGGTTCTTCTTGGCGGCAGCAGCTTAGGCTAAGCGCTAAGCCCCCCACTGCCAGCCTGCCTGGCCCCAAAAATGTTGGCAATGCACGCATTTGGCATGCAAAATTCAATCACTGCCTTAAAACACACACACACACACACATATACACACAACAACAACAGCAACAAGAACAACATTAACAGAGTGACCCATTTTCAGCGCAAAAAGCTTTTTTGCCAGGGGCTGCTGCTGTTGCTATGACGTATACGCAGGGTGTACAGTCGGGAAGGGGGATGTGGGTGGGTAGGGGCGGGGCGGGGCGGTAGTAGTAGGCGGGGCATGGCCGAATGACAGCCTGACAGCCGCTGGGCTGGTCGGTCATTAAAAAATTATGACCACACGCTGTTTGGCTGCTGGCAGTATGAATTAAGCAACGAGATTATATTCCAAAATTATGATCATCATCTGCTGTTTTTTTTAGCGGGGCAAACATAAACTTATCTCTTTTATAGCTGTGCTAAACTGTGCGCTTTTAGTGCACAAAACAACTTTACGTTCAATTTCAGATACTCTAAAAGATAACCACTCTTCAAATAACCACTAATATAAACTATTATTTGCTTTTTATGGGTCTACTCGAAAATAAAATAGTCTAGTCTAAAAATACTTAACTAATTGCGCAAGATATTAAAGAATTATTATGATTTGCTTATTTCGGGGTTGCTAAATCTATTTATATTTTGTTCTATGGCTGCTACTCTTCAAATGCCTTACAAACTATCCGCCTTATTTTAAGACTCTACTCTTTGAATACTCTCAACAATACTCTCGACTCCTTAAATACAAAACCTGAACCAAATAAATACCTCAAATGCTCACTAATTACATTTTGAACACCATCGCAACACGAAACTCGCAATTGTCGTTTATTTTTAAAGGTAGCAATTTGGCCATAAATCTATTACCACAGCCACAGCACACGCATACACACACACACTAACACACACACCTACACATTTGTCAGCAGCGGCACCACAAAAGCTTACCGCATCCGCATCCGCACATCCGCATTCGCATTCGCATCCACATCCGCTCATTGAAATCGACGTCAACGCCATTGCAATTATTTCGAAATCAATTTCAATAAAAGTTGTGCGCCCCCAAGTTGGTCCTAGCCTAGCCTAGCCTCTGGGTGCCGGTTGAAAATGTTTAGCAGCTTGTTGGCTTAGCTGCCTGCCACAAATTCCCATCAAAGTTGCCAACTAGGAGCGACTCTTTCAGCTATTTTCTATGCCCCAAGCTCTCACCTCTCTCTCTCTCACTCTCTCACTCTCCGTCTCTGTCTGTTTGTCTGTCTGTTTGTGCGCTCGTTAAAAACACTTTGCTGACGTCTGTGGCATTGTTGCAAGTTCTCTCGATGAACTGTAATTGATACCGAAATGGAAACAGCTACGCTAATTGCCAGCAGCTGCAGCTAAAAGAAAAAACCCACAAAACCCACAAGCAGAAAGCACACGCAGCAAATAGTGCAAAAATAAACACGAGTAGCAATTAAAAGCATGATGCATGCATCATTTATGATTTGATTTGATTTGATTTCGAGACTTTAGCTTTTAGTTACTCAGTTTACTTAATTAGTGGCTTTTGCATGCAGCAAGACACGGCTCCAAAAAAAAAAGAAAGAAAGCAAACAGAAAACCATGCCCCCCATTCCCCAGTCCAATTAATTTTTACAATCATTTGATTTATCGTATTCTTGCAGATACACAAGCAAAACATTCACATGGATTTCTCTATTGTAAGTCGCACTAATTTGGAAAAATCCAAAAAACGAAATAAAATAAAATAAAATAAAAGAAAAGAAATACAAGAAAAGAAATGAAACCAAAAAAAGATCCCCACATCCTCAAACAACAAAACACAACACACAGAATTTAATGCTTAACTTGTAATAATCTACGATTATTTCTCTATGAACAAACTTATTTTCTTCTTCTACTACTACTACTATAAACATTTTTGTTAATGGCGCGCTCTTAAGTATGCTACAGTTTTCCTATATTTTGGTTTTCTTTCCTCAAAGTGCCCCCCAGTGTACAACTAAATATAGTTTGTGAGCGTGTACAACTCTCGGGATTCCAAAATGGGCGACTTGTTGCGACCGCAAAACAGTAACTGAACTTTTTGGCTACAAAGCGATTCGCTTGCAACTTTTGTTTTTATTTTTTATGCAGCTTAAAGCTCGTCGCGATGTGCATTTGAAAACAAATACTATACTATACACTATATAGTGTAGAATATATTTTGTGTGTGTATAAGTGGAAGCTTAATTTGCAGCATTTTCTTTCCCGCCTCGTTGCCACTTTGCGCTATAATTTTCTCTATTCTTGGCACACTTTTCCCCCGCAGCGGACGAGGATGTCAGCGACAAAGCTTCAACATGCGGCAAATTGCTGATATTTCTATCCGTGGCACTTGTGATAATGACGTTACCATTCAGCCTTTTCGTCTGCTTCAAGGTAAGTCCTTAAACCAAAAAGTTTAAGCATCCTTTTCCCAACGAAAGCAGCGTAATAAATATAAAAATATACTCGTATTACATGATATAAAGTAAAATTGAGCAAAACGACACTATGTAAATAGAAAAGCGCACAGAAAATCATTTTTTTTATATATAGAAACTATCTGCGAATCTGTAGAAAACAATTTATTAAAAGTACAATGCATTTGGGTAATATTTCAGTTCGGTCTTGTTATTTAAATTGTTCATGCTTAATAATTTTTAAATAAAAACCAATCATATATGTTAATTTTTTCCCACAAAATATATTTCAAACACCAGGCTATAAATTAATATAATAAATAAAAGTTCAATGCGCATTGAAAGATAAATTTGATATATTTTAGTCTGTCTATAAATCATTCTTTATTAGTTTAAATTATTCGTATGCAACGCATCTGCATATTTATTTTAAAGTAAAAGAAAACAAGATGAAATATAGCAGACAAAAGCTCAACAATGCAATTCGCTCAGATTTTAATATCAAATTAAACATAATAGTTTACTAAACATTCAATAATAGTAAATACATATACATAAATGTATATTTATACTCTTTTCGAAGAAAATAGTATATTAAGTTTGTCCTGAAGTTTGTAACGCATAGAAGGAAGCGTCTGAGACCCCCAAAAGTTACTGCCAGTATGCTTAGAAAAACAAAACAAATTGATCTAGCCATGTCCGTCTGTCTGTCTGTCTGTCTGTCTGTCTGTCTGTCTGTCTGTCTGTCTGTCTGTCTGTCTGTCTGTCTGTATGTATGCAAACTAGTCCCTCAGTTTTTGAGCTATCGCGATAAAACTTTGCACAGACACCTATTATTCCAGGGGACAGCACATTGGTCGGAGCCGACCGGATCGGATCACTATATCTTATAGCTGCCATACAACTCGAAGCCGGTTTTGGCCATATATCCCATGCTTTAGAATCTATCGCAATGAAACTTTGCACTGATACTTACTATTCAAAAAGACATCACATTGGTTGGAGCCGGCTGGATCGGATCACTATATCTTATAGCTGCCATACAACTCGAAATCGGTTTTGGCCATATATCCCATGTTTTTAAAGCTATCGCGATACAACTTTGCACAGATACCTATTATTCAAAGAGACATCACATTGGTTGGAGCCGGCCGGATCGGATCACTATATCTTATAGCTGCTATACAACTGGCAATGAATTAAATATTCTTAGAACAAAAAAAACAAAATGTTACGCGACAAAACGATATTGTACAGCTTATGAAATTTCAGTGGTGCAGTTGGCAGAGTGAAAATTGCCTAAAGTTTCGAAAAGAGTATAAAATCTTCGGCACGCCGAAGATAATCCTTCCCCGCTTGTTTAATATCAAATTAAACATAATAGTTCACTAAACATTCAATAATAGTATATACATATACATAAATGTATATCTTAATATCAAATTAAACATAATAGTTAACTAAACATTCAATAATAGTAAATACATATAAATATATGTATATTTATATATGCATATAAATCAATCTGCTAAAGCCCATCAGAAATGCAATTTGTTTAGATTTGTTTTATCAGAGTACAAATTATAAGCAAATCTATTTGAAATGCTCAAATAATAGCCGATTGCTATCTATGTGCATAAATCAAGGCTTAAAAGCCCATCAGCGTTTAAGAGAATGCAATTCGCTTGGGATTTTATCAAGCGCAAAGCATCAGCTGCATCTTGGCCAGATTTCAATTTCGTTTCGCTCACACTCTCTCTCTCTCACTCTTTCTCGCCGTCTCTTTCTGTTTTGTGCAGGTGGTGCAGGAGTACGAGCGCGCAGTCATCTTTCGTTTGGGCCGCCTTATGCAGGGTGGCGCCAAGGGTCCAGGTGAGTAGCAAAGTGGGCCTGGCTGCTATGCAAATTCAAGTGTTCGCTGCCGTCGCGAAATTCGTGTTAATAGCTGCTGCAGTTGCTCCACAATTAGCGCACAGCAGTTATTTTCTTTGGAGGCCGCCACACTTTGTCGCTATTCAGCTGCAGATTAGCGCAACTGGCCGAAAAGTTTTTGGCTCATAACTCTTAGCATATTCTATACGCCCCCATTTTCCTTCCCTCTCTCTCTCTCTCTCTCTATCTCTGTGTGTATACTTTGCAGGCATCTTCTTCATACTGCCTTGCATAGATTCATATGCTCGCGTGGATCTGCGTACTCGTACCTACGATGTGCCACCACAGGAGGTAAGTCCTTTGGCAGCAGCAGCAACAACTCTACTCTACTTGTTGTTGTTGTTCAGCTAGACACATATATATATTCACGCACACACGCATACACACACACACACACACACACACACACACTGCTAATCTAAAAGAAACCAAGTAAAAAGTGTAAGAAAAAATATACAATAAAAAACTCTTAGCTTTTTTGCCACACACTTTATGTTAACCAAAGAATTTTACCGATTTTGTGTTGGCCCAAAACACACACACACACACACACACACACACATACGAACAGTTACAGTTAGATTTACACACATTGCTCATATGGCAAATCTCAGCGTTTCTTGTGTTGATTTTGCTGACGAAGCACACACACACACACACACGCACACACAGCACACATATACGCAACTGGAGCGTGAATTACGCATACGCAACGTTTGCTTTGCTTTGCTTTCTTTTCGTTTCCTTCTGTGTTTATCTCTGTGTGTGTTTTATTTTTTTTTCCTGTGTGTTGTCTTCGCATGTCACGCTGTTTACTTTGCCTTTCATTTCTCTTGTTTTTACTTTTTATTTTTATTTTTATTTTTCTTCGACTTGCGTTTTGCTGCGTAACTATGCTTCTTCCTGCTCCTTTTTCTCGCTGTCTCTTGCTGTCTGTCTGTCCATCTGTAAGTTTTCACAAGCAACTCAGATACTTTTCTAAACCCTATCCACAAATCTAAACACACACGCACACACATAGACAGCAAGAAAACTTAATAACAAGCTGAGGCAGCCACGCGTCTGGTTACATTTTTGTTGTTGTTCTTGCATTTGCTCACTTTTCTTTTGCATTTTGCTACACACACACACACACACATATACACACACACACAGCCTCTATTGTTGTTGTGCTTGGTAGTCTTGCTGTTTGCCTCTATAACTACTACTTATGTATGATACTCGTTGTCGTCTAATGTTGCAGCTTTCATTACGATTATTATTAATGTCACATCACGCACACACACACACACACACTCATACACACACACGCTAACAATCCTGCAACACAATAGCGCGCTCCATTTAGTTTATTATTATATCATTTCTTGTGCCCCCATTTATTTATTACCTTAATTCATATATGAGCCTCTTAGCCATTTCATAACAATGTTTAATCTGCTTATATATGCAGCATAACTATATAAGAGAAACGAAATCATATTTAACTAATATGACGTCACGTGGAGCAAACACAAAAGTTATTCCGCTTTAACTAGACTTTTGTATAATCAGTTTTTTATATGCCCTGCACATTTGCAATTTTGCTTCGTTTTTCTGCTTTTTCTTTTCTCTGTTTCAGTTGAGTTGGTTTTGGGTTTCATTTTCTGTTTGTGTTTGTGTTTGTGTGTGTACAAGGCATGAAGGACACTGCGGCAATGCCCTCGGCAGCCACTGAACCCTTTTTTTATTTACATATTTATTTTGTAAGCCATAAGCGTTCTCATCTAGTTGTTGTCGTTGTCGTTGTTGTTGTGTGTGAAAGTGCATACGAAATGATATCGTGTCGTTTTCATTTATAATTTATGTACCATCTTTATTTATTTAGTTGTCGTTGTTTTGGTGTCTTTTGATAGCCTTTAACTTTAACTTCAACTTATTACAATTTGCATAGTTGACAAGCTCTGATTGCGTTTTTGCAATTGGAAACGAAGCAACCCAACCAATAACAAAAATACCAAAAACCATAGAAACCAGAAACCATAAATGAAAAAGCAATAATGCTACGCATCTCTCAAACGAAAACTCAATTATGATTCTCTGTGTTCAGCCGAGCACTATACAGACTTCATCTGTGCTAAATTGGTGGGCGGGTGGCCGGGGGCAGGGCGAAAATCAAAATCAAAATCAAAATGGAAATTTGAAGCCTGCAAAATCAAAGCTGAACTGCACTAAGACAAATTGGCTCGCTAGCAACGCAAAATGAATGTGAAGTGTTTGTTCACTGAACACAGGGTACAATACACAACACTCACCCGCACACACACACACACACACACACACACACACATGAACACACCCCCCACACACACAATAAGCGCAGGCCTTGTGTAGCTGCAAAGTATGCAACAGAAAAGTTCATTATTGAAATACCTTTTACCACTTAAATGCACACACAAAGCGTACCCAACTACCCCAAGCTGTCTATCTCTCTCTGTCTATCTCTCTATCTATCTCTCTCTATCTATATGTCTATCTCTGTGTAATTCCAACTCTGTCTTGCTCACTTGCCCGCTCGAACAAACACTAAACAGTCTTATCAACTGTTTAGTACTCTCTCTCTCTCTCTCTCTCTCTCTATCTATCTCTCTCTTACTGTCTATCTAACCCCACGCTCTATGTCTAACTCTATATATACCTCTATATATATATACTGATTTTGTTTTTGAGCTATGTTTGTTTTGTTTAGCGAAACAATTGTTTTTCACATCTAAAACCAAAACAAAAAACCCCCCAAAGACAAATAATATTTTTAAAAAAATAAAAATACTGAAATTACACGAAAAAAATACCAAATGCACTTACTTTTTGACACCCCCACTCTCCCTCCGTTCGAATATATTTTGAGAGCATGCTAAATATATATTTCCAATAAATGTCTATTCTAAAAACAAAAAAAGCTTTCTAACTGTCTAAACAAAAATCGAAAAAACAAATACAGAGACAAACTCTTAAAACTCACACAAACAAACACACATACAAAACGCATACATACATAATTGTTGGTATACATTAAGTACAAGTAAATGACGCTCGAAATTAAAAAAAAAACACACGCCTCATTCCAAATGTACAGTTATTAATTAGTACTCACACACTAAAACACAAACATACTCTCAAAAAACAACAAAAATTAAACATGTATATTGTACTTACTACTCACTAACTAAATATATATACCGTTAACATTTGATCTGTTCGAGCACTAGCGAAGGACGCTTTAACGTACGCACCCCAACAATAATGAGATCAGGTCGCCGCCTATATGTCTATATGTATATATCTATATATACGTATAGGCATATATGCCGACCCAATGCAAAAAGAGAACAAAAAAAAGATATATATCAAGCAAGCAATCCATGTCGAGTTCATCTATGTGTGTTTTGCGTGGTTTAGGCTGTTTAAATGTGGGTTTAACGCGTTTAACAACGTATTCCAAATATCAACAAATAAATTCAACAATCGAACGCATGAAAGAAAAGCCAATAAAAGAAAATGCCGCCGCCGCCCGCCAACGTAACTCTAACTAAATATATAATGTTAGCCTTTAGCGCAACCAAAAACAACTTCCCAGCAACGTAGCACCTATCTATAGTACTGTCTATAGTATATATAGAATCTATGTGCATATATATGTATGTATGTATGTATGTAATTCAGCATTTAGTTGCTCAGCGTTTGCCCAAATTGGTTGCCCTGTTTTCAACCCCAAACCTTTCAGTTACTCCAAACTCTAACTCTATCGCTATCTCTATCTATATGACTCTCTCTATCTCTCTCTCTCTCTGTCTAACTCTCTAACTAACCCACTCACTGCCATCCAAGCCAATCTATATATAGTCAGTGCATCCAGTCTAGTTAATCTTTTTTCAGTTGAATTATGTTTTAACTTCAAATTGCGAACAATAGAAATCGGAAGAACAACAAAAAGAACAACTAAAACTAATTATGGCCAAACTGTGCAAATTGTAATAAAATGATAATAAATTATACATACTATATACCATATATATTTTCGAAAGCTCATTAGTTTAGCTGTTACAGTGTATAAACAAATATGTATGCAAAATTGTTTAAATACATACTACAACCCAAAAAATATACATATTTATTTCCAAATTCAGATCGATGCTGCTGAGCCCAAATCTAATTATGATTCAATTCATTATTTGCCTATTGTTCGATTTCGTTTCATTGTTCCCTCATTTAATCTACTACATGCCATGCACACACACACGCACACACACACACACACACGAACACACACACACACAGAACAACTGCAGCTTATAGCTTATACCTCCTACTAGTCCTAAATACACATACAAAGCACACACACACACACACACACACACTGAGAACTCGGGCTTAACTCTCGCCTATTGTTCGAATTTTAAGCCATTGTTCTTGAAAATTGATTTAGACTACTGAATAGACAAAACGCTCAAAAGGCTCTGCTTGCATAAGCACTTGGGGAACTTAAAGACACCACCACCACTTAACCACCTAACCACCCAGCCAACCACACTCCATTCAAACCAAATTCAATTCGAGTGCATATCTGCCAGCTAAGAGCTTAAGAAGCCTGATAAACACATTAAGTAGCCGACTTTCTGCTCTGCTGACCTTCTTGAACTAATTCCAGATAGCTTATTATTCAGTTTTGATTGCCCAATGATAAAGGCACAGTTGGCAAATGGCGAGATTCCAAAGCTTTTGCAGGCCAGGCAACTGGCTTTTATTAAGTTAAGTATACGCACGGTGGTGCAGTTGAAAACTTTAATGCAGCTGCTGGCCAGTGTTGCCAGCTTTTAGCAGCTGTATATATCAAAATTATATAGCAGACTTCGGAATATTGACAAATCACTGAACTAGATGTAAAATTCTATAGATGCACAAAAAAAAATCGAAAAAATCAAAATGCATTTCTAAAAAAAAAGCAAAAATTCCCGTTGCATAAATTCATAAATTTCCCGCAATCGAGCGTTCAGTAAAAGCCAGAAATAACGAGAAAATAAGCTGATTTCGCAACACTGCTGCTGATGCTCATTTTGCAGTTGATTTTTATGCTAATGTGTGAAAAGCAAACGCTCTCGAACGGACACTAAACACCATTGACACCAGGCCCACAAAAAAGCGGTCTAGACGGGAATCGTCTCTGCCGGCACCTCTGAATGGTGGCCAGATCGTAAAAGCCTCAACTTGTGCACTTGTGGCCAAGAGCGGCCAAAAGCAAAACTTTTGCCTCGCTTTTGTGCCTGTGTGCAAATAGTAGTAATAGTTTTGATGGGTTCGAGTTTCCCAGGCTTAAGTTTTGGGGGCGAGAAAACTTTTGCCGCGAGTAAGTAAAGTGCAAGCAATCGTAACAGAAAACAGAACAAAACCGTAAAAAAAACGTACCCCAAGAATCAAAGAAAACATTTCTCTATCGTTTTCTCTGTCTGCCTCTCTCTCTCTCTCTCTCTCTCTCTCTATCTATATACCTACCCCCCTACTCTTTCTCTCTCTCTCTCTGTATACCTCTCTACCTCTCTGTCTATCTTCTGTTTCTGTGAGTATACTCGTTATATCTTTAACAAATTTAACGCATTTGGTTTTTATGTTGATTTCGTCGTTTAGTCTGCCTCTTGATTTGCAAAAAGCGTTTTCTATATATAATAAATGAAATGCGAAAGCATATGTATGCCAAAAATACATATGTATATAGATATATATACGATATATATATGTATATGATTTGTGCAATATAACCATACCTATATCTTATACACTGTAACTTCAAAGCTCTTGAGTTTGCTCCACGTATCGCTATCGAGCTTATATCACAAACAAAAATACCTAAATAACACTAAAAAGCCGCACAACAAAGCGCACAAAACATAAAATTGCTGCTCAAAAGTATCTTGTCGCTTATATATGTATATAAGTATGTGTGTGTGTGTGTGTGTGTGTGTACATAAAACGCTTGACTTGTGAAATCTGCAATCTCAAATGCAAAATTCCAAATGCCAAATGCAATAGCCAAAACAATGCAAAATTGTTTTCCACTTGCACACACCGCACACAGAAGAAGCAAATAATCAAAATGAAAGCAACGTCTTCGTTGCTTGTACACACTGTACACTGTACAGTCATGCCTCTGCTCACTAACTGCTAACTGGCGGCGTCAAAGTTTGCACACTGCACTTAGTTCTAATAATAAAGGCAAAAGGACCGACCACGAGACGCGCCAAGACAAGAGTCAAGTGCATTTCGCTACTAAATGATTCATGTACAGAATACAGATACAAAGATACAAAGATACAGATACAACGACTTCTGGCTTATCAGCACATATGTATATAGTCTCACAGCTATATATATGCAGCACGCAACAATAACAAGCATAATCTGAATAAAAGAATATAACAAACAAGAAGCAAATGCAAAAGCAACAATAGAGCAACAACAAACAAAAACATAATAACAATATAAAAGAAAGCACGAAAATAGAGACAACAACAAGCAGAAAGAAAAAAGCAACAACAACAACAAAAATCCCACCCACTGCATCTTGTAGGTTCTCACAAAGGATAGCGTTACGGTTTCGGTGGATGCAGTGGTTTACTATCGCGTATCAAATGCAACCGTCTCTATAGCGAACGTGGAGAATGCTCACCATTCGACCAGACTACTGGCACAGACTACTCTACGAAACACAATGGGAACTCGGCATTTGCATGAGATACTCAGCGAGCGTATGACGATTTCCGGCACCATGCAGGTGAGTTCCAAAACAGTAGACGACTCAACTAACTGACTGACTCCGGTCTCTGCCTCCTGCCTCCTGCCACCTGCCACCAGCCACCTGCCTCTGTTCTTACTGCCTGCCAGCCAACCACTCTCTTAGCACGTAATTGACTTATGTGAACCCCAACAAACTCCACCCAACCCCCCCAAAGCCCCACTCTCCACTTGCCGCAGCTTTTCTGCTGCTTGTTAATTACACCAGGCAACAGTACCATGCCTCTTTTTCACAATAAGACAGAGACCAATACACTTTTGAGGCCCCTAATAACGAAAATGATATAAAAAGCATTTGTCTGTATTAAGATTTTAGTTTTAAATATTTTTGAAAGACTGTTTTTTGGGTTCTTTACTTATTTGACTACAACTTGCGTCCAAAACATAATTTAAGCTTTCAATAAGGTAAAAGAAAGCCAAATAAACATACCTATTCATTTGTCTTTACACATTCTACATAAAAACTATATAAATTGAGAGGTTTTGTAACTAAAATAACGAAAAAGTAATTTTTTGGTCACATTTCTTTCTAAATTTAAACTTCGAATTCCCGAAAAAATTGTTAAAAAAATTCCTCTGAATGATTTCGCATCTGAATCATATAGATATACTTATTAAGCGTTAAAGAAGATACAAATTTCCATTTGATGGATAAATGGCCAAGTTATAACAAAATATATTGTATTTTTTCCAACATTTCTTACTAATTTTGAACTTCAAAGTCCCGGAAAAAATCTAAAAAAAACTCCACTGAGTGATTTCGCAACCGGATATTAAGAAGATATACAAATTAGGCGTTAAAGAAGATAAAAGTCGTCAACTTCCATGGATTAACGGCAAAGTTATAACAACTTATAGCTAACAAACCTAAAGTAGCATTTTCCCTTTTCCCAAAACAAAGCAAAAACTTTAAAAAATTTACAAAAATAAGTCTTAATATTTATAGACTTAAAGCAAAGATTTTCGTTTTTAGGTGCCTCTTATACATCAAAAATATATGGCTTTAGCTGTTGCCTTGTGTTAGTTATCAACTTTAAGCCAACTTGAAGAACTTGCTGCTAAATATTAATTGCTAATTGCACATTTTGCGGCAGCTGCCAACAACTTTTAAGCAGCTGTCAGAATGTTCGCTCTGGCCACGTACATATCTCAAAGTTGCAAATTGAAATGCGCTCTTGGCTCTCGCATACATTTCTAAGGCAGCAGCAGCAGCAGCAGCAGGAGCTGCCAAACTTAGCCCAAATTGCTAGCTGCTGCACTTTATTTATTTATTTTTATGGCCATATGAAAAATGGTTCAAAATCAGGCGCCTGCAATGGGCTAAAACTCATGTTGCCGTCGAACATGGCCAGAATGCCAAGTTGGCACAAGTTGTTTGGCGCTTCCAAGCCGTTAGGCATCCAACAGCAGCAGCAGCAGCAAGTGCTGCATTTTTCAGTTTAGCGGTTTCAAGGATGCTGCTGCAACGACCCAAAAAAAGAAAAATACCCGAAGAAAAATGCGAAATTGTGAAAGCCATCACATTTAACAGCATGAACCAAAAAAAAAAACAAACGTGTGTAAACAAAAACTAATGTGTTTCTACTGCTATTTTTAACTCACACACCAAATTTCTAACACACACACACGCATACACACACATACACACACACACCTGCCAACATTATGTGGGCCAAATCATAAACAGGTTCAGCTCGACGAAGCCACCGATGCTTGGGGCATCAAAGTTGAACGTGTTGAAATGTAAGTAGTGCAACTTTTCTATCACACACACACTGTCGTACACTCCTTACACACACACACATACACACACACACACACACACATACGCGCTCATGCATAAAGGTTTCTATGTCAAAATGTAGACCGGGTTGTGTATGCCATTATGTTTTGGGGTCGCCCTTTTGATGGCAGGCGAGGGAGTACAGGGTGTACAGGGTGTACGGGTAGCACAGGGTGTAGTGTACACTAGTAGTGCATGGGCTGTACAGGGTGGTATTGGCCTTTGTCTGCTGTCACAGTTGTTGCCTTGCTGTAATTTATTATTAGCCGCGCTGGGACAAGTGGCTGCTTCCAGCTCTCCAGCTCTCAGCTCTCCAGCTCCTGCAACTCTGACAGCTTGTCAAATACATGACCAACAAAATGGCGAACAGCAACAACGACAACAACAACAACAACAACAACTGCACTGGCCAAAAACAACTTGACGCGCTGTTTGCTTTTTGTTGCTGCGGCTTTTGTCCACGCTCTGCTTTTGTGTGGCTTGTCTCTATGAAAATTGTTGTATTTTTATGACAGTCTTAGACCACACACTTTTCTTGTTGTTGTTGTTGTTGTTCGTTCGCCAAACATTTTTATGAAATTAATCAGCTGATAAATTTGCTTTTTTTGTTGGCACTGCCAATAAAATATGGTCGACATTTTATGGCCGCAATGGACAGGACACTGGACTTGTGTCATAAAGCGACAAGTGAGAAGCTTATAAATGTTTAAAGGGCCCAAAAGCACAGTGCCTGACTTTAAGCAGCTTAAATTTATAGAATATGGGGTTTTATTTGCTAAACATCGAGGCTAAATGTAGAGAAAATGTTCTTAAATTTAGAAATGTTAGCCTTTAAAATAGGGATATTCTTCTTCAAAAGTAGAACTCTTCTTTCTAGAAACTAGAACTCAGTTTTTCTTGAAAATAAGAACATTATTACCTAAAAATATGTAAAATTAGAGCTGTCTTTCCACAAATCATGGAATTCTTGACCTGAAGATAGAAACCACTTCTATATTCTTAGTTTTAAGAATAACTTTGATTTTGGGTCGTTTTTATTACAGTGGAGGGCCATTTTTTATCTGAGTATATGGAAGCTATAGTCAGACTGTCTGCCACATAATACGAATATAGTCCAATTTTATAAACTAATAGTACCCAAAACTAGTAGACTAGAACATATAAACTTTACTTTCCCCCGGAAAACTTATAAGAGTACAATTTAATATCCATTTAGCAGACTAAAAGTTGCCTTACAGCAAGTTGCCCCAACTAGCTTAGACTCAAGTCAATCAATTAGGAAAAAGGCATTAGCCTAATGACCTTCTAGTGTGCGAGCCTGAACAGCAGGCGAATGAACAAGCTCACAATTGTTACTCAAACTTTGCAGTTTAATATATGTATGTAAAAACGAAAAACATGGCCACAATTGTGCAAATGCTCGTCGCGTATTTGCCAAATGAGTTTACAGCAAAACAAATAAGAACAAAAAATGCGCCCGCTGCGAAAACGAAAGAATGAAAGAGAGAGAGAAAAGCTTACGTATGTTGGCTAATGGTAACTTCTTCTATTCCGGACACGTGCAGCAAGGACGTGCGTCTGCCGGTGCAACTGCAACGCGCAATGGCCGCCGAGGCGGAGGCGGCCCGCGAGGCACGCGCCAAAGTCATTGCCGCTGAGGGCGAGCAGAAGGCATCGCGAGCACTTCGCGAGGCATCCGAAGTGATTGGCGACTCGCCGGCAGCACTGCAGCTGCGCTATCTGCAGGTATGTGGTCGGTTGGGTGACTGTGGTGGGGTCGGCGGGGTCATCGACCCCGCCACAGTTATGTGTACACAGAGAGAAAAACCGCGCCGACATCCAGAATATATTCTCCTCAAGCATATATTCTTGATTCAAGCACAAAACCTATCATACAGAGAGCACATAGGCAAATATCTAAGCTCAAGAATATAGTTTTAGATTGCATTCAGTTTAGTTTCTTCTAGAAATATATTATTTATTATTTTATATTTTATCAAATTTAATAGAGAGACTACTTAACAACTTAGAAGCATTAACCAGAATATATTCTCCTCAAGCATATATTCTTGATTCAAGCACAAAACCTATCATAGAGACAGCACATAGGCAAATATCTAAACTCAAGAATATAGTTCAGTTTAGTTTCTTCTAGAAATATATTATTTATTATTTTATATTTTTTCAAATTTATTAGAGAGACTATTTAACAACATCCAGAATATATTCTCCTCAAGCATATATTCTTGATTCAAGCGCAAAACCTAGAGCACATTGGCAAATATCTAAACTCAAGAATATAGTTTTAGATTGCATTCAGTTTAGTTTCTTCTCGAAATATATTATTTATTATTTTATATTTTTCAAATTTAATAGAGAGACTACTTAACAACTTAGAAGCATTAACCAGCTTACTCAATTTACTTAAAGCCATTTCAGCCAAGAGATAAAAAGCACGTACAGCAAGACAGAAAATAGACTTATAGCAAAGCAAAGTAAATGGAATTGAAAAAAGTTTCTAAAACTTCATTTTCGACTAAGTTGCACTACAAATTAGCAATAATTCTTCATGTAAGCATAAAAACCTTACACTAGACACAAAAAATAGACTAAAATCAGCAAATATGCCAAATAGCACTCATATTTAGCATAAAATTTGAAGATTGAGCACTGAGATTTTGTTAGGGCTTAGCGTTCGATAAAGCTTAAGATTCTTAAGGCAAAATGTTGTGATTTTGGCTTAAGAATGCCACTGTTTTTCTCTGTGTACCATAACGTTCTCTTTTGCGTTGCTCTCGCAGACACTCAACACCATATCCGCGGAGAAGAACTCGACAATTGTATTTCCTCTGCCAATCGACTTGATAACGTACTTCCTGAAAAATTCGGAAGCGAATACGCATCAGAGTGCGCAGGCAGCGGCACAGCAGCAAATGCAGCTGCAGCAGCAGCAAATGCAAATACAGCAGCAGCAATTCCAGCAGCAGCAGCAGAACCATCAAATGCAAATGCAGCAGAATCCGCAGCAGCTACAACAGCTGCAGCAAGTGCCGCAAGTACAAGAGCTGTTGGCGCTGCCGCCGCCTCTACAACAACAACAACAACAAGCGGCACAACAACAACAGCAACAGCAGCCGGCAGCACAACAACAACCATACCAGCAAACGACGCAACAAATCTCATCAGCCATGTAAATGACTTTACGGCACAGTGTATTCGGGAAAGCCGAATACTAAATGCGCTGCAGCTGAGTGCGTAACAGAACAGAGTTGCCTGTAAAAAGCCCCAACACTGCCACTATGTTAACTAACATGGACTTAACAGCACAGCAAGCAGTTTACATCGCGGGTGCTCAGTGCAGCGCATTTCACACTCACACTCAGTCACTCACTCACTCACACACATTACAAAAAGTACTGCTTAGCATACGAATATACACACATACACACACAAACACCAAAAGTGCGATTGGATTGGTTATTTACCCAATGCATCAGACCATTTACAAAACGCCCCCCCACTCAGATCAGGGAAATTCCACAAAGCGTATTCGCCAGCTTGCTCAAATGCCAGTGAAAATTCTAAAACCAACCATTTTGGAGAATACTGAAATGTAGGCGAATTATGTCATGTCTATGATTTTGCATACATTTTGAGATAGTCGAAAATGGTTGGTTTGGTTTTGAATTTTCGTCAAATCTGCTGTTTAGCATCATGATGAATATATTTTGATATTTGATTAAAAACTGTGTAGTAGAAGATCAGCTCACAATTTGTCAAATTGTGTTTTTGTAAATGTTTAGTCTATAAGTGCGGCAGGTGTACAGAAACATTAAGAATATTTCAAATTTTAATATTTATTGAATATTTTAAACATGTATATGGGATTCTAATAGCTGTTTGTACCAATTGTGATAGAACAATTTGTACAGATTTAATAACAGTGATATTCACAATTATATAATACATAACCATTTCAATAGGATATATATGTGGGCGTCGATCAACTTTTGCGTTCATTGATCTACGCTCGCATACATACCTTACATACATATAGACAATTCAATCTCATTCAACTACGTTGCGTCCAGTTGAAAGCGATCTGCATGAAAAGTATGTGGATAAAACAGTCAGGGGCAGTTTTTGCCCACTGGTTGGGTTGGTCTAACATCTTGCCACATAACTGCCAATAAATAGGTTCCATTTATTGTAAGTTACCAAGCCATTAGGCGAAGACAGACGCAACTGTACTGTTTTACCCATAGTACTTAATATGCATATCAAAGAAAGTATACCTGTAGTGAGTACTTTGTGTAGATATAAATATGTATAACCAGTTACTGTAGTGTTGATGAAGAATCTCAATCACCACACAATTTTCACCCCCAATCACTCATCCATTCAATCAAGTTTGTTGAGATCCAAAAAGGTTATTGGATAGGTATTGGTTATTTTGTCTAACCGTTCGAATATTGTAGAGGAAATAACAGCTGTTCGCTCTGGGAGAACTTATACTTATACTTATTGATGTAATTAAACTGACAAACAATAATGTAATAATTGTAATTTTTGCCTTTTGAACATTTTTTCAAACGAAACGATTTCATTAATACTTATATACTTATACTTATATTCAAAACGGGAAACGAACAATAAAATCCCCAACTTTTTTGGTATCCAAAGAAGCAAAAAAAAACAAAAAGGCAATTGATAACTGTTGTTTGTTCTTTTGAAATGGATTTTTTAGCTTTTCAGACTAGCTGTGCCTCAAGATCGCTTGCAAATATCTTCAAGGATGTCAATCTAGCTATTTTTCAAACAAAGCCGCCAAAACTAATACGCATAACGGAATCTATCGACAAGAACAACGGCACAAAAGGGAGACAGCGAAATTGCAAAAGAAATTGAATTGTAGCTTATAAGCATATAAGCATTAGTTAATATGTATTCTATATTTACTTACCACGATTATTTAATGCGGATCAAGCGCGAGAGTGCAATATTTTGTTTTTTCTTGCTTTTTTGCACCTTAGCGATACACAAAATAATTGTAAGTACACACGCGACGCACTCGACCGATCAACAGTGCAAACGCACACAAACTAAATCCACGCATTAAGCTGCGACACTGCATGGAGCCGGCACAAGCAATAATTCGAGAGAAACGGAATCGAGAGAATCTCCCACGCTCACATTTACATATCTACAACGCGCGCTCGCTCTCTCTGCATGCGATTCCAGACCTCTCTCAGTCGCGCTCTCTGCACTCTGTTTTGTTTGTTGTTTATGCAAACGCACACAAACTAAATCAACGCACCAAGCTGCGACACTGCATAGAGCAGCAATTGGAGAAACGGAATCGAGAGAGTCTCCCACGCTCACATTTACATATCTACAGCGCGCGCTCGCTCTGTCTGCCTACGATTCCAGACGTCTCTCTGTCGTGCTCTCTGCCTGCAGCATACTGAGCTAATGTAACGGCATGCCGCTCTTTATATGTATGTATGTATGTATGCATGCAAAGTCAGCAAATGGGAGACAGATGTGCGAATATGCGCACAGCTTGCTCGCTCATTCGGCAAACACAGTTTGGCACAAGCCAGATTTAAGCGGAGAATGGCTAATTCGGCAGCACTGATCGAAGCACATAGGTTTTGGCTACTCACATTAAAAAATACATATGCTATTGTTTTTATTACATATTTTTCATTTTATTGATTTACTTTAATGCATTACACGCCGAACCGACACATTTTCGTTCATACATCAGCTAAATTCAGTTTGCATTTATTATGGACGAGCATCGTAGCTCGACTTTTCGGTATTATGCAAGTGGATGTGTCTGTTAATGTTAACGGTATTATTTAGTATTTATAATTTGTTATGTCTATTATAGTTAAACATATGACAGTGTTTAGTTTTACATTGTTTTTTGTTTTTGTTTTTCGTTTAAGCAACAAAGACAACGGCATCGGCGGCACGCCTCCCAAAGGCCGAGGCTGGAAAATTTTAGAAATCTGTCCATTTGATTGCCGTGTTTTGTATATAAAAAAATTGTCAATTGTTGTTGTTGCCAACTTGCGTGCCACAAATGCCATTTAGTTGTTTGTTGCTGCATATTGTTTAGATGTATGTTAGTTAAGTTTAGTTTAGTTTAGTTAATTCAATTCAATTTCATTTATTGCTACACGTTATGTCAAGTATATATATACAAAAATTCATCAACTACGCTAAACAATTTCAGTGTTGCTTTTAATTATAACAATATTTATTATTACTTGTATTTGTATTTATTCTGTTCTGTTCTGCTTGCTGTTTATTGTTTATCGTAATGATTTAGTTACGTTTAAATTTAAATTTACGTTGAATGCAATTTCTTACAATGATTGCAATGATTTCTGTTTTTTGTTTTTTGCTACACTTTATATTTAAGCTGCCTTATCTTCTCTATGTATGTATGTGTGTGTGAGTGTGTATATGTGTGAAATGCATTAAGTTGCCGTATAAATGTTGTTCTTTACAAATACATATGTATATATATTTAAATACGAAATGCTAAACTTTGGTTTTATGCTACAGAATTGTGCACACAATGGCCAACACATAAAATAAACGTTTGAACTTAACGACTATAACAAAAATAATAAAATAAATTAAAGGAAACAACATATTTGCATCATTGTTTTACTGCTAAGATGTAGACGTGTGTGTGTGTGTGTATAAATTGTTCTTGTTCTTGTCGTATCTGTGCCCATTGGTTGATTGGTAAGAATTGTTGTTATCATCATCTGATATATGTATATATTTCTTTTGCATTTGAAACCCTGGAAACTGCAGTGTTTTTTGCATCATGGCTTTTGACTTGGGTTTGTTTTAGTTTTTGATAATGGAAAGAGGAACTAAATGTGAGCTGGCATTAGTACAAGAATGTGGAACCATTAGGCTATATATATATATATATATACTACATATATAGTATATGTGGACTGTGCCCAACTGAAAGTGCGTTTGCTAACATCATTTGATATAATTTCACTTGTGCTTAAGTATACAGAAAAACCTCTTATAATTTTGGCATAAACTTAAATGTACTATAAACATTCATTGCTTTCAATTACGAATAATAAACAAAAGTGTACGAAAAAGTGTTTGTGTGTTTCTAATGTTTTGTACAAAATGTTTTACAAAGTTCTATAATTAATTGGATTGGTTTTTTTGTTAGCCTCAACTACTCGTAGAAGCAGCAGCAAAAGAATTTTTCATAATGATATTTTGTGATCAATTTGAGTTGAACATAATGATGGTGACATGGAAGTAGATGGGCGTGGCACATCGGTAGGCGCCGCATAAGTTAAATGCCATCATTGAAAATTTATCTATTAGCTGACAAATTCAACTACGATTTGATTTGATTTGATTGAGTTAAATAATACTTGGGTTTTTGTTGTGTTTTGTTTTGTTGTTGTGGAAAGTACCAGGAAAAAATTCAGCAGTAGAGTTAAGATAGAATTGGGTTTAGATAGATAGACAAAAAACTAAGCACCGATTAACGTAGCGTTAGTAAATTGTTGTAAAGTGGTTTTGTTTTTGTTGTTTTCTGTTTGTTTTTTTTTTTGATTGGAAAATAGAAATCGATTTGCCATTTGCGTTTCATAATTGTTTGCTTTTAGTTTCGTTTCTGTTCATCGAAATGGATTTTTCGTTTTGTTTTTGGTAAGCTTACAAAACTAGTTAAATACTTGCTATTTCAATAGTACATACAAGTAGGTATATAAATTATAAAATAGTTTTGCGTGTAAAATATAAAATTTTGCATTTTCCATTGAAATTCTTTATAATACGCTTATACACATATATCCATATACATATATAGAGTTATGTAAATGTTATGCTTGTTACGGTTTGTTGTTGTTGTTACGGTTTTGTGTATGCAACTAATGCTCTGCCATTTTTGTTTAAAAGTCTTAAGAATTATAGTAAATATGTATAAATGGTTTACGTTACATATATATTTAACGTTATAAATATATATATTTATATAGATGTGTGTGTGTTTGGGTGTGTGTGTGTGTGGGTGTGTGTGTGTGTGGGTGTGTGTGTGTGTGGGTGTGTGTGATGTGTGTGTTGCTGTGTCGCTTAATCCTGCACCTCCCGATACGGCACCTCCGACGTCACCGAGAAGGACTCAAAGTAGTGATTCAAGAACTCAAACGTGGGCCGCTTCTCGGGCACAGCATCCCAGCATTGCAGCAGCAGATGATAGATATTGTCGGGGAAGTAGTGATTGGTCGGCTTTGGCATGCGGAAGCCACGCTCGATGTTCTCGATCACTTCGCGACTGTGCATGCCCGGATAGGGCACTTGTCCGTACGTGAACAGCTCCATCAGCAGTATGCCGTACGACCAGACGTCCGACTTGATGCTGAACTTGCCATAGATGATCGCCTCGGGCGCTGTCCATTTGACGGGGAAGCGTGAGCCCTGCTTGGGACAGTACTCATCGTCGGCAATGACGCGCGCCAAACCGAAATCACATATTTTAGCCACATTATTCTCGCCGATGAGCACATTGCGGGCCGCCAGATCGCGATGGATGAGCAGCTTGGACTCCAGATACTCCATGCCGCTGGCCACCTGCGTGGCTATATAGATGAGATCCTCAAAATGCAAATAGCGGCCATCGCCCTCGCGCAAAAAGTCCAGCAGGCTGCCCTTCGACATGTACTCCTGCACAATATAGATGGGCTCCTCCTGTGAAATACATGAGAGATTAGAATGCTGATTGATAAAAACGGTGCACTGAAGAAAAACAAGTTTGCCAGTGTAACTACAGAATTAGTTCAATTATCTTAAGCAATTCAGTGATTCAAGTCAACTAGGGGCTGATTTAATTATAACCTTTCTTTCAATTAGCTTATTCATTTAATAAATTTGTAAATTATTTTCAGTGATTGAATTCAATTTGCTGCTGATCTCTATATATTATCTAATCACCTTTCTCTTAATTAACTGATTCATTTTACAAAATTGTCCATTATTTGGGCATATAGCATATCAAAATTTGGTGATTTGTCAATTATTTAGCCAATGGCTCTAATTTATTAGGAAGCTTAGCCAATTATGATTAGACAAAGTATTTATACAACTAGGCACAAGTTATAATCTTTTAGGCAATTAAACCTATTATATTTTAACAAGCCAACATATAATTAAGACAAACTGTAAGCAACCTTTGTTATATACAGATTTATTACATGTATTTAAGATTAAATTAAAAAAAAAGCACTCAGCGTGTTGAATAATTGATCATTTTAAGCAGGTGTACGCAATTATAATTACATTTGACAAATTGCCTACAAAATGAGCTACTTCAACAATAGTTTGATTTAACTATTCAAAATTTGCGATTGCAGCTAAAGTGTTGTTTAAATGAATCAACCAACTGTCAAATTCAAGCCAAACTGAATGTAATTAAGGAGTGGCAAACGTATTTGTTCTCAGTGTAGCAAATGGCAGCCGCTTACCTGCGAGCAGACGGCATAGAGGGCCACAAGGCGATTGTGTCGAAACTTTTTCATAATGGCCGCCTCCTGGAGGAAGGCAGCAGTGGACATGGTGCCCTCGCGGAGCGTTTTCACTGCCACATCGATGCTGTTGCGCCACTTGCCGTAGAAGACCTCGCCAAAGTTGCCGCGGCCCAGTTTGCGCACCAGCTGTATCTCGGAACGGGGTATTTCATACTTGTCGCGCAGCTCGGGGCCGAGATCCCACATCTGTGGCTGCGGCTTGGAGCAGGGACGCGACAGGATGTGGCACAGGCCAAGCGCGTTTTCTGCAAAAAGAGGCAAGAGGCAGACATGAGTGAAATGAGTATAAGTCCCGTTATTGATGGCCATTTCTACTCACTGCTGTAGGCCATGACGAGGGCCTGGAGCGAGGGAAAGGTTTGATTTGTGGCTATGTAGTAGCCGCCATTGTCCAGCGGCTTGATGCGATAGTGCTTGACATGGTAGCCACGCCCATCCTCCCAGTCCTTCACGGACAGCGAATAGCCGTTGGGATTGTGTTCCGAGGGACGCACCAGGAATGTGCCGCGCGGATTCTCCTCCGCCAGCAGCAGCTTGTCCGCCTCCTTGCGCAGCACGTTCTCAAAGAACCAGCTGTTTTTAAATAAATTGCAAACGGTTAGCAATTGGGCAGTAACTTTTACATTATAATTGGCAGCAAAAAGTGCGTGTCGAGTTTTATTTTGTGAATGTTGCTTTTACTTGAAAGGCTTAGCATGACTTGTTATTGATAGACAATACAAAATTTGGCAAGTGCTTCAGATCAAAACTACCTCGGATTCCAAACTCTGATCAGTTTTGACAAAGTGAAGGCAGTTTAAAGTCTGCAAAGGTAATTTCTAGAGCCTTAAGCACTAACGAGCCTTATGATGTCTAGACACAAGTCCTGTATGCATACATATGCACATAAGAAACTCAATTTACTTTCAAATTATGCAAAATAAACAGAACTTCGACACACGCAATGCTTATCAATCAATCACAATCCAAATCCAAATCGCTTACTCTTCGCTGTTGACGCTGCGCTCCTCGGCGACAAAGTTGAGCGGAATGAGGCCCTCCTGGCGAGTGCTCAGATTGACGACGCGCCACCAGTCGGACTCGGTGTCATCGATGACCTCCATGCGGTCGCCCTTCATAAAGCTCAAGTCGGACTCATCGCGCGATTTATAATCGTAGAGAGCGACAACAACGCGTCGCTTTGGCAAAACACCAGGCACTCCAGCAGCTAAAGGGAGACAGACAGAAACAGAGAGAGAGAGAGAGAGAGAGAGAGAGATAGTATGAGTGAGAGTGTGCAAGAGATAGCTGCAGGCAGATGTGCTAAGTTAGTGGCAATTTTCGTCTGCTGGCTGTAAATTTGATTTGCCTTAAATTGCAATTTATGGGCGACAGATTGGCAAAAAAAATATAACAAATCTAATTGGAAGTTAATGAGTTGTGGCATGAAATGTGTGGCAGAGCAGAAAACTCTGCTCTTCTTCTTCTGCCACGCTGGCAGTCTGTGAACTTTTAGCATAGCACACATTTTGGCGCAGCGGCAAATGGCATGCATCAAGTATACGCAAAGCACACAATTTTCATTTCATGCCAAGTCACATAGCTTTTTCGTTTTTGTTGTGTTTGGCACTGAATTGCATTTGGCTAATTGATTTAGCCCCTTGCCTTGTCCTCCATTTCGGTTTTAAATGCTGACACGGGGCAACGCACAAATCTCAGCCTTTGTCAACGCATTGGACGGGCTTACACGACCTAAGCCGCTTTCCCTCAACTGTATCCGAGCACACATGCGATGCGATGCGATGCAATGAAATGCTAAATGCAATGCTAAATGCCACCAGCTAATCAAGCGACGATTAGGCGCACTCACTGCTGGACAGGTTTAGCTCAGTTAGACCCTTCAAAAGATTGAACAGATTAGAGAGACAGACAGACAGACTGCTTACTGCTCTTTTCCAAGGCATATTCTTGATTATAATCATAAGTTTTGATTGACTTTTGAATCACTTGCCAGTCAAAAGTATCTTATTATTTATATAAATCCTTTTGAGATCTTTTACAATATGTTTAATATTTTGTTGAAACTCTTGAGATCTTTCACTTTATGTTTAATGTTTAAACCAGTCTTTGTCTAACTTAGTTGTTAGGCTGGACTAAAGGCTTCGATTGCGAGCAGCTTGCTCAAAAACCTATAACCTGCCTTAATTCTATAAATTTTAACGAATGCAAATCTTGTTTGATGCATACCTATGTTATTTATATTATATGGGCAATAAAATAAACACTTTTTAATTTTTTAGAATTTTCTAAACAAGAATGTACAAAAAACATATTTTTTAAATTTTTATTTTAAAGCTATTGACCCTATTAGTCTATTAACTTAATTCATAATTCTCAAAAAGTAATTATATATGTACTTATATAAGCAACATACTAAGCTGAACATAATAAGTTAAAAATAAGAGCGTTTACGTTCAAGAATTGATTATAATTTGTGAATAATTCTATAATCTGAATATACTATTTTTCAGTAAATAAAAACTATGCTCAAAATTCTCGATTCTTACAGCTATTTTTTAACTTTAACTAATTTAGTTAAAACGCATTGATTTCTGTACAATTATTCTTTCAGCAAGCTTTCTCTTATAAAATTATATCCGAAAGAACGACTCTGTATATAATTATAATGAGCTGGCAAACTGCCCAACTAACTACAAGTCTTAATACCAATACTTGAATTGCTTTTCATTTTATACAACACGCACATTGCGTTAAAGACTTGTTCATTTCCTGTTTAAGTTAACGACTGCGTCAAATGTTTACTCTGAGCTGTAATTATGCACTTTGCAGCTCAGTTTGTCACCTGTCGCAAAACACAGGTAACTTAAATAGGTAACAGCTGGTCAAGGTTAACACTGGCTGTCACATAAGCAGTGCAAATATCAGAATGACCTTCTCAACTCAAACTTCAGTTGCGGCCACACCCCAGAGACGCAACTTTAATTATGGCCCACACACACACACACAACACACACACACATGTGTGTGTGTGCGTATTATAACGAGTATATAAATAGAAAAGCGGCGTACACGGTTGAAAGGTTAAGAAGCCAGCTGACGCAAAAAGTCAAATAGCAAATAGCTAATTAAAGCCAGAAGGTCCCCAGAGTTGACAGCAAGGTAAACTTAATTACAAATGCGGCTTGGCTTTTACGCACAGCGCAAAATCAACAAATGCATTCTGAATACAGAAATGCGAATCTTTTTGCATAAAGAAATTGCAGCTCAAGTTCTGATTTACAATCTTAAATCAAGTTTGTGTGCTTAAAATTGGGAATAAGTGTTTTTACTGTCAGTATGTTTAAGTCTGTTAGCAATACTTTTTTTAAATACAATGATCTTTCTGAAATAATAACCAACCCTAAAACCAAGTGGTTCTAATTTCCGAATAGTTCGCATCTCTGAACCTTCTTTATTTATGTCAAATGAACTACTTATGATGGTTTTTATAATGTTTAACGCTTTTTGGTACTTATTTTCATAGCATTTTCTATGATTAAAACAATATTCTACATTTTTCGGTTTCTCGAGTTTTTTATATTTTCAAATTATTTTCTATTGTTTAAAAAATAAAAATAAAGTAATTTTGGTTTTTTAAAGGTATAAAAGCAGAAATTGCATAAAAAAACATACCGAAATTTGAATTTTTGGTAACATTTTTATAGGTTTTAGATTATTAGAAAATAATAATAAGATTTAATTGTGTTTATGCTAAATGGCCATACTTTTTTTTAGGATTTAAGATTCTCAGCGGAAAATGAAGTAAGATTCAATGGTATAGAATGCTAAATGGCCTCAAACTAAAAATATATTTTAAACTATTAAAAACATACCGAAACTGGTAATTTTACTTAAAAATTTTTAAGATTAAAGATTAATACCACCTTAAAAAGGAAGAAGATTCAATGCTCATCATTCTAAATGGTCTTAATCTAATGGGAAAGGATTATCTTGGACGTGCTGAAGAATTTACTCTCTTTGCGAGTCTATGGATAGATTTCACTAGTTTATATATGTTTAGCATACTGGAGGTAACTTTTGGGGATTTTTGACGCTTCCCTCAAAATTAACAAAAAATGTAGCTTGTAAACTATTTGTTTTCCCTAAGAAGACTTCAAAATCACATAACTTTATCAAAACTGAACTGATTTTGAAGTTCCACAGCATTTTTTTTCATAGTTTCTCCTCTACATTTATACAACATTTATGTTTTATCAATTTTTCGTCAAAAAGAGTATACAAATATAGTTTGCTCTAAGATTTTTGACGCTCTGTTCGCTTCTAAAGCTGTTTGTGCTCAAATCGCAAATATATTCTTAAGTGAGGTTTCTTTTTCTCTCAGTGTACACTTACTTGGCGTGGTGCGCGTCCGGATGATGTCGACGCCGCCCTTTGCGCCAATTTTGAGTGGTCCCCGATTGGGATCGGGGGTGTAGCGCGAATCGAGCGAGCCGCCATTGTTGTGCTTCTGGCCAAGAGCGGCGGCGACTCCACTTCCGGCACTATTGCTATTGATGTGTGTCTGTCCGAAGGTGTAGTCGGATTTCTTGTAGCCGCCTGTGGGATAGGCCAAGGCTAGCTCCTGATCCTGTCGCTTGCTGCAGCATTTGTTGCCCATCTTTGCAGTGTGCTGTTGTTGTTGCTATCAGTTGTTGCTGCTGTTAGTTGTTGCTGCTATTGTTGTTGTTGTTGTTGGCGAAAATTAGCAGCAGCTGCAGCGACAACGCATATTTGGCATATTACGAGTGTTTTTGTTGTTGTTGCAATATTTACTTAATGATAAAGTTTAAAAAACGATTTGTTTGTTCCGCTGCTGCTGCTGCTAGTTATTGTTACTGTTGTTATTGTTGTTGTTGTTAATGGCTATTGTTGTATTTAGTATTTGTTAAACTATCAGTCAAGTTGTGTGTGTGTGTGTGTTATGTGTGTGTGTTGGTTGTGTTTAAAGTCGCCTTTAAGCTGCTTGCATCAAAAGTTGCATGGAGGGCATTGCCTTTCTTTTTTCTTGTTTTTTTATAATTGTCGCTTTCAAAAATGCATTTCGTGTATAAAAAACGTATTTGTTGTTGCTGTTACAGCTTAGCTGGCTGCTGTGCGTTGCTGATGTTGTTATTATTGTTGTTGTTGTTGATTATCCTTGCGGTTGGTGTCCTGCCAGCGACCTCAGCCAGCAACTGTCTGCACATTGTTCAAGCTTGTCTACCTGCAAGCAAAATAAACAAAACCAAAAATTAGTTTGGGGCTCATATAAATATTCATTAAAAGCGCATTTCAAACGCACACACACACATACACACACCCGCATACACACACACACACAAACGAAGTTAAATAAGTCAAAAGGGTTCAATCCAAGAGTGCTTGACTAGGCAATACCCTGTAGGCAGCTACTTAAGTCAACTGTATAGCTGAAGCCATCATAACATACTAATAAATGTATGTTAACTTCACTGTTATCATAATTCCACCGCTGTGCAGCAAATTTAAAAATAACGTTCATTAAATGCTGCCCTTCTATGCGATTCTCAAGAATTCAAGTGAGGTCTGCAGATTTTAGTGGTTTTAGTTTTAGTGATCTGTTAATGTGAGTGTTATAAATGTTGGTGATAATAAAGTGATCGTCCACTAGTTGACTCTCTCTTAGAGTATCTCTCTTTCTCTTACTACTCTCTCACTCTTATCGACTGTCTTACTCTCCTGCAAATAACTCTCTCATGCTAGTTCATCTCTCTCTCTCTCTCTCTTACTCTCATTGTCTCCCTTACTGCCATTACTCTCTCTCTCCCGATTTCTCACTTATGAATCTCTCTCTCTCTCGATTATTATACTCTCTTATGACTCTTTCTCTCTATCCCTCTTATGACTCTCTCTCTCTCTCTCTCTCTCTCTATCCCTCTTATGACTCTCTCTCTCTCTCTCTATCCCTCTTATGACTCTCTCTCTGCCTCTTATGATTCTCTATCTCTCTCTTTTTCTGGACTCTCTCTCCCTCGGTTATTACACTTCCTCTCTCTCTCTGTCCTATAACTTTCTCTATGTCATTCTCTCTCTCTGTTACGATCTTTCTCTCTTTTATTTGTGACGCTCTCGCTCTTTTTCGACCCTCTCTCTCTCTAATGACTCTCTCTGTCTTATGACTCCCTCTCTCTCTCTTATGTTTCTCTCTCTCTCTCTAATGACGCTCTGTCTCTTTCTCTTATGTTTCTCTCTCTCTGTAATGACGCTCTCTCTCTCTCTCTCCAAGTACAATCTCTCTCTCTCTATCTATCTCGACTCTCTCTCTCTCTCTCTCTAACGACGCTCTCTCTCTCCCTCTCTATTGACGCTCTCTCTCTCTCTCTCTCTAATGACGCTCTCCCTCTCTCTAATGACGCTCTCTCTCTCTCTCTCCAATTACGCTCTCTCTCTCTATCTTTCTCGACTCTCTCTCTCTATCTTTCTCGACTCTCTCTCTCTATCTTTCTCGACTCTCTTTCTCTCTATCCCCTTACTCGTTGTCTATTCTTACTCTCTTAGCAAGCTACAACTGAAGCATACCCCTTTTACACATTTTGATATGGACACAGGGTATAAGTAGAGTCAGTGACCCAAGTCTAGGCAGAGAGGACAGTCCTTTGCCGCAATTGGCTGCCCGGTGTGCCTTCCTGTGCTGTGTGCTGTGTCCTGTGCCTGCTGCGGCTGCCTCTCTCCATCGCTCCCTCTCTCTCACTCTCTCTCTCACTCTGCTATGCTCTCTGGCCCTTAGATAAACGTTTTTGGCACATCATTTCACTTGACTTGGCAGCTGAGTGCGACCAGCAACAGCAACAGCAATAGCAACTGCAGCAGCAGCAGCAGCAGGTTGACCACAGCACAAGCGACAGTTGCTGTTGTCAGCACGACAACAGCAACTGTAACTGCAGCAGCAACAACAACAGCAACAACAAAAGCAACAAGAACAACAACAGCAGCCACAACAACAACAACAGCAGTAGCAATTGCCTTGACAGCTGGGAGACGACGAGTCCTGCCCTATTGTCTATTGACTCAAGGCTGGCGGGCATCTGTTTATTGTTCAATTGGATAATTATGGTCTCGTGCGTGTGTGTGTGTGTGTACAACAACAACAACAACAACAACAGGCACACACACACTTTGCCCCCTCGTCACACATTTTAATTGTTATTGTTGCGCATTTGTTGTTGGTTGCTTGGGTGCAGCTGCTGTGAAATTGTGCTGCCAGTTGGCAGGATGCATTAGCAGCATTAACAAATATCCTGGCACTGTTTCAAGCTTATCTATGCTCAGACAATTATTAAAGTGCTGCTTTAAGTGGAGGGACAACAATTGTATTGATGTAGATTGGAAATCTTTTTTGGCAGGACAATGACTGCGCGTCTGCGTTGATTGTCCTTGGTGTCCCTGTCCCCGTCCCTGTCCCTGTCCTTGTGCCTGACGCGTCGCGCTTTAAATGCCAACAAGCACAAAAATAAACGCAAACTTTGCGCGCATAAAAGTCAAACTTTTCATTTCGGCAAGTTCATGAACCCCTGCAGCATCAACAACAGCAAGAAGAAGAAGAAAGGCGACCTCAGAGGTCATCAGCAGCAGCGTCAACAAGGAGCAATAAAAACCGAAACTCAGACGGTCTTTATAATGTCAATGAATTGTTGCATTTAAACAATCTGCAAAATGTTGGCGAAACGAAAGTCATAAAAACACTTTACAAGCTATCGGAATATGGAAAAAGCGTAAATCAAATCACAAATATGTGCATGCACTGAGAAAAAACGGGAAATGAAGCACTGAGCCCAAAAGTTCTTACTGCGGAAATAAGTAAGTAAATAAAAAATGAAACCATATATTTGTTTTTGTATTTAGAAAAGTAGAAACTGTTTAATATTTAGAAGGTTAAGGTTCTCAATATTGGAATCGCAGTATTTGAAAAATGTCTTCTAAAACTAAGAATCCCTTTCTCAATATCAGTAAAAAAAGCACACTTATTCTACTATTGTTACCATATGCTCCTCATTAAAAACACATTTCGTTTCATTTGCGAACATTGTTTTTTCCAAGTGTAGCATAATATATATCCTACATATCCTGCATGGTATTTTAACAACATTGTCACAGCATATTTACAAATTCCCTTCGTGTTGTTTTTTTTCCTGTTGATTGAGTTATGGTTATAATTTCCGTCAGTTGTTGTTTTGAGGTTGGCATTTGTATCATTTCATTTTTAACAACACCTCGATTGTAATTGGGACAGCACATGCCGCTGCCGGCCGACAGGTGGCGCTTTAACATAGCACACACGACATGGACTAAAAAAGAACTCACTCAATTCGAATTGTGGTCGTTGTTGTTGTTGTTGTCACACACACGACAGCAAAGTTGAAACCAAAAATATGTATATTTCAGTTGGCTTCTGCTGCTGCTGCTTCTGTTCTGATGGGCGCAATGGGCGTGGCAGCTGCACAGTTATCCCAAAAGCTGACAGCGACATACTTTTCAATGTATGTAAAACTTCTCTATCTCTCTCTCTATCTCACTCTCTCTCTCTCTCTGTGTTTGACATGAAATTGTAAATTTCTAGCTTTTGCTGAGCATGTACTGGTGCCGCAGTGTTGTTGTTTTTGTTCCACTGTTCCAAGTTGACAAAACGAAATGAATACTTAATTGGAAATTGCGGCTTTGAATGCGCCTGAAAGGCGGCAACGCAAATGCATGACATGGAATTCATATTGATGCATTGTTGTTGTTGTTGCTGTTCTTGTTGTTGTTGGTCATGGTGGTCAGCAGAAATATGGCACTATTCGAGCCATCAATCAAGCCAACAATATGCACTATAAAAAGTTACATTTGAAAGGCTTCGGGCACAATCAAAAAATATTATATACTATATAGCAAATTAAAAGCTTTTCTTGCACAAGCAAAAAAAATTAAAAGCTTTAATGGCTTAATAAAAAAAGAAAACTGCATTTTCTTCGATTATTTTTAATGGTGCACTATAGAATATTATTTTTATAAAAAATTTAAATTTGCTACTTTTTCAATGCTTATACGATTTTTTGTAATATATTTTAAGTGCATTTTTTATGCCGTTATTATGAGTAAAAAATATGTAAAATTTATGCATGAAAACCAATTTGTAGTTGAACAAAAACTTGTGATAAATCTATCTAGAACAAACTTTATCAGTGCCGCTTTAAAACTCAGAGACTCATTTGCATAGAATCAAATAAGTTGTTTGTTCTGCTGATCAAGAATTTATATATAGCCAAAGCAATCTGAGACTTATGCTTCACACTCCTGACTGCACATTTAGCCAAAGTTCACAAAATTTAACATTTTAATTAAATAAACAACTAAAGTAACAATGTCATTTTCGCCTTGCGACTGTTTATATTTTCTCACTTTCTTTTTGGGAATCAAAAAAAGCTCTATTTAGCATACAAATTTCCTCAATAGTAGTTTGTTTTGCTCCAATTTCACAAAGTGCGAGAGAGCGAGAAAGAGAAATAGAATGCGAGAGAGAGAGAGAGATAGAGATAGAGTCCCTGGGCGGAACAACCAAATCGCCGCACATCTAATAAAATCAAATAAAATGCAAAAATTTATGAAACCAAATGGGCAACCATGAACGAAGGGCGTTGACTGTGTGTATGTGGTTGTGTGTGTGTGTGACTGTGCCACTGTATGTATGTCTGTATGTGTGTGTGTGTTTGTGTGCGTCGCCAATCCTCGAGGACATAAAGGCATTAACTGTAAATGCCGTAATGCCGTCATTTCCTGATGACAGGCTTGAAAAAAAGAAGAACGCATAGATACAACCAAAGTATAAATGTGTACACAGCGAGAAAAAGGGCATTCTAAAAATTAACTTGAGATTCCTTACGTAAGTATATCTCTTAATAGAAAGGAAAAAGGTAAATACTGAATTTTAAACAAAAATTATTAACTTTATACTCAAATCAAGTATGAGTTCTTCTTTTAAGTATATTTGAGTATGTCCATACAAAATTTTTTATAAATTATAAAAAGTTTGGGAGTAAAATTGAGAAAATAATTTAAAATATGAATTTTTGGGATTGCTATCAGCTCAAAGTAAGAAAGAAAGCACCTGTTACTGCATCTATTTTTTCTTTCTAATGCAATTCTAGATAAAATACTAAAATTTTAGAAAAATACTATACAAAAAATACAATCTCTTCAAAAATACTATACAAAATATTTTAAAAAGACTGGAAAAGGTACTTCAAAGAAATACTAATAATAAATATTACTTAAAAGTAAAAACACTTGTATTTTTGGTATTTTTCATAAGTAAATATACTAAACTTTGTTTTTTTTAGTATTTTTTGTTTGTTTTTTTTTCCATGTATGTATATGTACAAAGATTTAGATACAGCTATGTGGCGTCTTACTCTTTTGACATTATATTTTGTTTGGGTGTTGCTCAGCTTTATTGCGCCACATTATTACAACAATACGTATACGCCCCGCATGTGCCCGACCCGCTTTTGTGTTGTCAGCTGAGTTGAGGGCGCCGCCTACTTAAAAAGTCAATTTCTGTGACGTCGCCGTTGTCGTCGTCCTGTTGCCGAGTGCCACCTGCCAGTCAGACAGAGCCCACAACCCCATTTCCCCTCATTTCCCCCCTCTCATGTGCTGTCAGTCGTTCACCTTTAAGCGTCACGTGCTATCGATTAAGTACCCCACACACACATACATGCAAACAAGTAAACACACACTTAAGCTTGGCTACAGTGACGACGAAGAAGAAGAAGAAATGTGGGCCAATAGATGCTGTTGCAGTCACATATAAATGTAGATTTATTTATCCCTGGATGTGAGCAGTTTTTTTGCATAAGTTCTAAGTGAATTATTCCCCCGGGACAGGACAAGACCAAACCGAACAGGACCCAAGCCAAAGCCAAAGCTATTTCATATTGGAATTCAATTTGCTTGCCACGGCACAAATTGCATAAAATATTATCTAGGATTGCGACATTGGCTTCTATATATATAATAAATGGTCGCCAAACGCATTTGCAGGACGATGCGAATAAATAAATGCATGCATAAATCGTATCACAATGTTATTTGCACTCACTTGCGTGTAAATAGAGAAAATCACATAAATATATATACATAATATACGTATATCAATATCAATATCAATGAATACATTCATTTTTTATAATTTATGCGTCTGTTTGTCGAGCTCACAAATAAGTCATCAATGCAAAAGTGTTCAACAAGGGTTAAATTCATAATCATGCTATAAGAGCAAATAACATAGAGCTATGAATATCACGACTGGTTAATGCTCTGTCTAAAAAACAAATGACCAAGGCATCAGTAAAGCAAATCAAACTCGATGAGTTTTAGTAAAGAATATAAATTTTGATTTACCTGAATTTTTTTATTATTTTGTTTAAAAATTGCTATAAATTGATTTGAATCAATGCTTTAAATTGTCAAAATATACCCAATGTAATAAAAACACTATACAAAAGCAATATACTCCATTTGCAATTTGCAAACAAAGTACACATATAAAATTTAAAAAACAAAATATTATGACATTGATAAAAATGACACGTCAATTGAAATAAAGTTGTTCGTGTAACAAAAAATTGCTGGGAAAACAAATGATTAAATATTTATTCAGACCGGGGGGCAAATGTTATGAGTCAGTCAAAAGTGGATACTTTGTGCACGACTTTAAAATTCACAAAACGGAAATAAATGCCGAAAAAGAACTTGCTGCGCATTAGAATAATGCCATTAAGGCAAATTAGAGCTGCAATAAAATTTAAACATAAATAAACAAAGTACACACATAAATGAAATTGCTTCATCGCAAGCTGACATTTTGCAATGGGCAATAAATTGATTGAGCATATATATTGTTATTATGTTTATTTGTTCATATGTGTGCTTACAACACTCAAGTGGCAAGACAAATTCTGTGTCAAGCAAACACTTAGCTACAAGGTTTAGATTGGAGCATTCCGGTTGCCCGGACATCATTAAAATGATTGCCGCCCTCAGCTGGAACGGAACGGAACGGAACCTCAGCCAGATGCCATTAAACAAATGAACTAAAAGCAATAAGCATAATAAGCTAGATCTGATCATATATATGTATATAGTACAATATGACCGACTTCAGGGTTGGGCGTGACAAGTTCATGTGACAGAATCAATCAGATGGCCTCGTTCAAGTTAAAGCAGAAAAAGCAGCAGCAGGCGGCGCCCATATGGAGATTACAATATAATAACCATCAAGTGAGGACAAGAGAGGGAAGAGAAGAGAGAGACAGCAGAGAGGGGCACGCATATAACATTAGTACTACATATGCAGCAACAACAACAGCAACAACAACAGCAATGCGGCTTTGTTTTGTACAATTAAAAAATAGTCACGTACTAGTTGCACAAAACAGCAGGCGATAAATTTCGTTGGGAACAGCGCAAAGTGCAAAATACTGTTGGTAAGTCTTTAAAAATGACATTTATTAGAATACCCTATAAAAGTCTCAGGGAATAAACATAAAATAAACAAATAAATACAGTAGTAGAAAATTAGAAAGACGTCAGCACATAAATAGCGAATAAGTGCTAAGCTTACAGCAAGTGGAAGTTTTTGACAAAAAATAAATAAATTAAATATTTAAATTTATTTATTCTATAAATAATAAATATAAATAAATTAAATATTTGAATTTATTTATTCTATAAATAATAAATATAAATAAATTAAATATTTGAATTTATTTATTTTATGTCGATTCAGAACAATGGACATACAAATAAATTATTAATATTGTGATTTAAAATATATTTTGAGTTCATATTTCATAAAATCAGTAATGTTTTGAAAATCCGACATTTTTTTTTATTTCAATTAAAAATGTTGAGTAAATGTTAAAAATGCATATTTTTAATATATAATTTTTTTAAATTTAATAAGTTTAAACAACCGATTTTGAAAGACTTTGAAAAAGCTGCATTGAAAATTATATAAAAATAGAAAAACCCGGAAAAATGTCCTAAAAATTACATTTTATTTAATTGAAAGAAATATGTATATTTAAAATTCAGAATGTTACTAATTCATGATAAATCTAGCAGCTGAAAACAACTACTTATCAAAGATTTCTCTCACAATAATTTAAATAGATATGATTAATAACTTTAAAGCAACTATTAATTCAACAGAGTTTGTCTTAAACACTTTACAGGGTATGAAATAGTCTAGCTAATTGAAGTTCATCACGTTTTTTAGCCTGTCTGGCGCCAGTGCGTGTAAACATTAGTAAAATAACTCACAGCTGGACGCAGACTAGAACAAAGTTAAAGGCTCTGGAATGCAGACAGTGGTGCTGCTGCCTCCATAGGAACGTGACCAAAGCAGAAGAGGAAGAGGGGTGAGAGGGGATGGGGGGATCAAAAGTGGGGTAAGGGGGCGACTGCATGTCAGCTGGTTGGCATTTTGGGGGCGTGTCGCTTGTAACGCACAATTTGACGCATTTTTATCGCAGGGCTCTCGGCGTCAATGAACGTGTGAAGTTATAAGCCGGAGAAGAGAGGAAAACAGGAGCAGGAGCAGGCAGGCAACAAGGAGTCGTCTAGTTGCGAACGTGACACAGGCAGGAACCCACTTTGTTGGGTGGCTGCTGGCTTTTGTCAAGCCCAACTCATGCAACGGGGCGACATGATGAGATGAGCTCATTACTTTAATGGCTACCCCTACTGCAGATGCCCCTCTGCCAGTCAGTGGCCTCTTTTCGCAGTCGCTGCTAATGAAATATTTGTATAATATGCATTCTATTTGTCTAAAATCATATTTAGCCATGTAAAAACTGAGGCGACAAGCGCTTGGGGTCAATGGAAGCCAGCGAAAAGGATTACAAACACTCAACGGAGCGGGCCAAGTAATTAGCTGGCAAAATAAACAACAAACAACAAATAACAAACAAAACCAAACCGGCAACACGAACCTTACACAAAAATTGCAAACAATTTCAAAAAAATTAACCCAGAAATCTAATTAGCGAAAAAAAAACAAGCAACAACAACAAAAAGAACAGCAAATTGAGGAAGCAGCCGCAAACAAATAAAAACAACGTTGGATTTGAGCTGCGTGTCTGAACGAGGGCTGCAAACGGTCAGAGAGTAAGTAAACACGACTAGCAGATGCTCTGTACTTAATCATGATTGCGATAAGTATCTTCACAGGCTTAAAACTGCCATTACTTTGACCAAACAGATTGGATTTTCCATACCGAGGCAGTGTTGATCATGTTTTGGACCTCTATAATAAAACTGCATTTAAATCTGAAGCACCAACAAAACATCGATTGTCTATCAAAAACATGCCTTAATAATACTCCCAAGTCCCCGGAAAAGCCCTTTTCAGACTTCAAACAGCCATAACTTTGCCAGAACTTATCTGATTTTTTAATCCCGAGTCAGTTTTGATCAAGTTTTGGCCTCTATAGCAAAGCTGCATTTAAATCTGAAACATTTCAGAAATTCGAGTTTTTCTTTCAAAAACAATCCATGATAGGTCTACCAAATCTGTAAAATAGCCCTTCCCAGACTTCAAACTGTCATAACTTGGTCAAAACTGAACCGATTTGCACTTCCGATACCATTTTGGTCATTTTTTGTTCTCTATATTAAATCTACATTTAAAGTTTAGACCCTAACTAAGGAAAACGTTTTAAACTAGCAAGGCTTACCCGTTAGTTTTTAGTTAGAGTATTTTTCATCTGTAGCACTTGAGATGCTTACCTGCAAAGAAAAGAAGAAATGTTTCATTAGAAATCAGAATTTGCAATTGGCATATTGATTAAAGAAATGTATAAGACTAAAAACTATGTAAAAATAAAAACTAAACCTATTTTCCATACCAATGCGCTTTTGTGCATCGTTAGCCTTCTCCAGTTGAAGCGCTCTCAATTGGCAAATTGACTGCAGAGTATATCAAAATAAAAACGCACAACAGCAAACAGCAAAAAGAAAAACAAAAAAAAGGGGGGCGTTGATGTGTTGAACGATGACGAAATCGAGACGATGAAAAAACCGGAGAGAAAAGGAGGACAAACGTCATCTGTCGCATGTTTGCTCTGCTGTTGTTGTTGCTGTTGCTGTTGTTGGGTAACCTGAGCAGGACTCTGGCCACATTGTAAAGTGGCTCTGGGGAATGACCAGCAGCAGGATCAAACTGCGATGGAACCGGCAATTGTCGTTGCGACGAGCTCCGAGGTCGAGTGTAATAGTTGCAATTGTTGGCACTACAAACAAGCGTAATTTTCGTCAACAATAGCAAAGGAGCGACAGAGAGAGGAGAGCAGCAGCAGGCAGGACATGCAGGGGCAACTTAATTGCATGTTAAACAGGCGCACATAGAAGAGAAACTTAAATTATTAAAACAATATTTGCGCGCGATTACAACGACAGCAACAGCAACAACAAAGGCAAACGATAAGGAAAAAGCAAGAAAATTACAATGCAGCGATAATGGGCGACTTGGCGCCAGCAGGACGACAGCGCCAGGACATCGCGAGGACACTGGCGAGGTGGCAATATTTACACGTCCTGCCGCCTGTGGCCAGTTAAACAGCTGACGACAAGCTAGCCAGCAAGGACAGCAAGGATAATGCGACATTTGTACGTTTTATAGACCGCTCATAGTCCAATGTCACACGCGCCATCAATTGTGGCAGGTGGCAGGTGGCATGTGGCATGGACAATCGACTTGTGCCCCTTAGTATGTGCCACTAATCATCAAATAAATATTTGCCATACAAATATGATAATTGATGTTGCAGAAGATATATGCTGTTAATATAAGCACACAGCGATCTTTTAGCAAATTGAATTCGAGAGAAGTTAATTCATAATTAATAACCCATTCTTTTAGTTTTTACGAAACCATTTCAAATGGCTTATAAAAATCATTTAAATTAAAAATTAGGAATTAATATTTAGTATTTAGTATTTTTTTTTTAAATATGTTTAAAATCATGTAGAGTTTACTAAAGAAACCTATCAAATTGATTAATATTTTAAAAGTGTTACCACAAATGATTTAATATTTAATATTCTTGTATATGAGAGCATTTTCTCTATTAATATAATTTTCTTGAATTTTTAAAACCTCATAAAAGGTATATAGAGATCATAGAATAATTTTATTCTACAATTTTTGTGCTTCATAATTTTACAATTTAAAAGAAGCTATTAATAGAAAGGTCTTTTTGATATTTTTTTTTTTACTAATTAAAATTGCTAAAAATAAAGCCTAATTCTAAGAATTGGCAACAGAGGATTTTTTTTTTAATTCTCTGGAATTTTGAATACTTATACACCCATAAATAAATTTTTAAAAATAAATTCTTTGATTAAAATTAATTCTTTTTTGATTTCCTAGAAAATGTGCATACTTCTTTTATATACTTCTCATTTTAGTCTAAATCTAGCACAGAGCATACTAATTTTTGGCCAAATTTATCAAAAAAGTAGTCTGAATAAAATAAAAAACTCGTGAAAATTCATTTTTTTTTTCCTATAATTTTGACTTGATTATGAATATATTGAAATGTTTTTTCTTATCATCAAAATAAGAAGATTTTGCTTAATGCAATATTCATTAAAATTCAAGTCGATAAATATTTTATAAAATAATATTTAAACGTTTGAAAATGAGAAACAACTTTGAAAGTTTGGTATTCTTTTTTTAAACTCTACTCTATCCTATTTTACTTATTCGATTATATTCTCTTAACCAATATTCGTGTGACCACTGTATAATATCAATATAGTATCTATAGATACTTTATTGGCCAAGTCAATAGCATGGGTATAGAAGACTTTATTTGCTATTAACTTCCTGCCTGCCTTTAGTGTTGTTTTATCCTGTTGATTCTGTTCAGCGACCTCTACAAGTTGGGAATGCGCTGGGTGAGGTCATAGAGCGAAAGCTGTATCGAGCTGGCTGGCATTCCAGAGCAACTGAAACAGAAACAGAGTCCAGCTATTTTGAGACTCGAGCTATTTATATACTTGAGTGGAGCAGCAGCAGCAGCAGGCAGAGGCAGAGGTGGAAATATACAATAGCCACTGTGGGTTCCCCAAGTGGCAGCAATTAGTCAAAAGCTACGCTTCAGATTTGGGAAGGTTTTGTTCGGCTTTCGTTTTGGCACTTTGCATCATTGGCAGCTAAACTCATTTGTCTTGTGGCACGGCAATTGGGTCAAAGCGTGGCATATGCACGTGAGCCCTGAGGGCTGATAAGAAGGGGGGCACCACTGTTGTTATCGCCATGCGGCGTCAATTATGGCCAGCAGCTTTATCGGCCCTACCGACCGAACGCCATAAAAACCAACCGAAAAAAATACTTTTGGAAAATGCTGCAGCACGTCATTAGAGCTGACCCCAAAACCCCGAAAAGCCGAAGCCCGAAAATGAAATGAAAAATTGTACAAAATGAATTTCGTTTGTACTGCTGCTGCTGATAGCAGGCAGTTGTTGAGCAGGGGCAACTCTTATCACACACACACACACACACACACACAAAAGAGGGAGTATCGAAATAGGAATCGAAATCGAAATGGGAATCGGATTTGGTAAGTGCCCTGCAGCGTTTATCTCTCTTGTTAAATCAACACAAGGCGCAATCGAATTATTGTTGAAAATGCCCACTGCAATTGCCACACGTGGCACAGCCACTCGGCATGTGGTCAACATGTGAAACAGGAGCAGCAGCCAGGAGGGGGACAGGAGGGGGAAACGGTAGGAGAGGACGGACTGCACTTGGATGCATACACAGTGAGAAAAAAGACCATTTTTAAAGAGGTTTTCATTTTAAATTATAAATATCCAAAATGCAGAACTTTTAACTCAAATGAACAGCTACAAGCTCAAATCAATAACGTATTACTAAAGATTAGACTCCAGCTGATAACATTTCACCATAATCAACGTTTTTAAATTGTTAATTGGCTTTTAACATTTTCATACAAAATATGCACAACTTTCTCTTTAATAAATATATAAGAAATCTTGCAATCTAATCCCAAGAATTGAACACAGAAATTTTCATTTATTTTTTATTTATTCCTAAGAATGTAATAAGCAGAAAAAAACGGAATTATTTTTCGTTGGTATTTCTTAACTTTATATTAAATAAATTTGCTAAAAATAAAGCCTAATTCTGAGAATTGGCAACAGAGGAATTTTTTTTGAATTCTCTGGAATTTCGAATACTTACTTATACACCCATAAATAAATATTCAATAATAAATTCCTTGATTAAATCGAATTCCTTATTGATTTCCTAGAAAATGTGCATACTTCTTTTACATACTTCTCATTTTATTAAGTTAATAATGAGCATTTTACAAAATCTGTAGTAAAACATTGCAGCCAAAACATATTTATGTTATATTTACTTTACTTTAAAGGAAAGTAATCAAAAACTAAAAGAATATATTCTTACTTTCACATTTTACCCGCTCTGTTCACTTTTGAAGTACTTTGTGCTTGAAACAAGAATATATGCCTAAATTTAGCTCGTTGTTTTTTTTTCTCAGTGTGACATGCTCCACATTCGTGTGACATTTGCTGTTGTTGTTGTTGTTGTTGCTGCAGTCGAGCTGCAGCAAAAGTGTTACATGCAGCAACAGCAGCAGCAGCAGAACAACAAAGGCTGCCCCAAAATGTTGCAGGCTGCTTGTTGTTGAAATCGCTTGCATTGCACTTGCGACAAAAATGTCATTAGGGAGTGATTTCGAATTGGGACTAATTGAATGGGAGCTGCTGCCTGCTTGTTGTTGGGTTGTAATAAATTCAAATACGAAAATTGTGCAAAATTCGCAAATATGCAATTAAACAGCGCATGAAAATTGCTCGAAATTCAGCATGAGGCAAAGGAATGCCGACGACTCCTGCAACTCCTGCAACTAACTCATCCTCATCCGACACTGATTGAAAGCCAAACCAGACCAAAGCAAAGCAAACTCCAAGCGGCAGGCACATTCCAAGCGGAAATTTCAGCAACATCCGACTTGAGTATTTAATTTCCTCACAGCGCAATGCAGCTAACAGAGTTTGCTAGCCCCCACCTGCCCCATCTAGCCCCCACCTTATGTCTGATGTCATTCCATGTTTGATACCACCTGAAACGTGGGCAGACGGATAACTTCAGGGACTCTCTCTCTCTCTCGCATACGTGACGTCGCATATGCAAACGCTAATAGGCTGGGGGCAGTGGGGGTGGGGCTCTTTTTGCAGACAGCAGACATTGCAGCAGGAGCGCAAAGGCGTCCCATAACATATAACATAAATAGAAACAGCCACAAAAGCCTCCGACTCTGACAACGCGACAGAGTTTCACAAATTTCTACCCGAAAACCCGCCCGCAACAAGGATACCTGCATATCCACACACTCAAACACACACATACCAACACAGACACAATACCCTCACACACACACCCACACACAGACAAAAGCAAAGCTAAGGAACAACCCTCGCTCGTATGCGACAAAAATTATGAATGAAGCCAAAGATAAGCAGAGCAACTGCTAAAAAACAAATACAATACAGTTTTCCAACCAACGAATTGCAAATGCTTTAGAAAAGTTAAATTTAAAGAAACAGATTTAAACTCTCTAAAAAAATGTATTTAAAGGCTTTTTAAAAATTCACATAGAGCCCAACTTCAGTAGCTTTTTAGTAACTGCAATAACTGAAAGTGACAATACTGATATAAACCGATTTACAATTTCCGATTGTAACTTTCGAAAAGTTAGCTCTGCACTTTTAACACTCTTAAATATTTATAATTAATTTTGAACTCTAGCAAACGTTAAATAATAGTTCAGTCTACACTTTTTACTTTGCTGCCAAAGAAAATTCTACTTTAAAATTATATTATATATTTGGTTTTTTTTTAGTCTCAGCATGAATAGCTTCAGAACTTCAATAAGGATAGCCTGCCAGAATAATAAGTACATATATGACAGATATTTGAAATAATTTTCCAATGCTTTATAATGTTACATTTGTATCTATCATTCCTGCTTGATTTTATCATTTTTTTAAATGTAAAAATATTAATATTCAACATTTTTTCATTAGGTTTAATATATTTTGCATGTTTATTAATGATAGGTAAACTTAAAAGCTTTTAAAAATAATATAATTATATAATTTGCTTCAAAAGAGTCCAATAAAAAAAAAAGAAGGAAATGTGTCTCTGGCATTTTATTATCTTTGCTACCAATACAAATGATAAGAAGAAATATATCTCCAAAATTATTCCCATTAATTTCTAACGCTCTTTAGTAGCTTTAACAATTTTGTAAAAAAAATTTAAAAAAAACAGTTCAGTTATTCTTTTGGTACATATATTTATATATTTTAATTATTAGTAAATTTTAACTCTCCTATGTCTTATTCCAAAAGCTATTCCTGATCTTACAAATATATTTAATTGGCAATATCTTTTCTGTTAACAGGTGTATCTATTATTCTAAATCTAATAACTCTATAGTCTCGTTGTAGTCATTAGCTTATTTATACACTTGTCTCAACAAAATCCAGCAGATCATCGTAATACTCTCCCTCATTTTACCAAAAGGAGTCCGATTTGCGTGTGTTCTGCGTCATTTTCTTGCTTGACAACTTCAACAACAGCAGCAACAACAACAAAAACAACTGACGTTTTCAGTTTTTGAAAAGATTACAAAATTGTATTGTGCCGAGTGTGTGTTTGGAGTTCTGGACTTGCTGCTTACTACTTAAAGAACAGGATGCAAGTCTAGGGGCATAAAACTTTTTAGCACTTTTATTGCTGTTGTTGTTGTCGACAGGCGACAGGCAACACTCAGACGACAAATTGTCAGCTTGTTGACGAGCAGCAACAACAGCTGCCAGACATAAACAACAATTTAGCAAAAAAAAAAAAAAAAAAAAAAAAAAATCCTCACACACATTTCTTGCTGCAGCATCAGCTAATAAAGCAAACTAAGAAGCGTAAGGCGGGAGGATAAGGAATAAGGATGCCTGTGATTGCTGGCTGACGCACTTGAACAACATTAAACTCTACTCATTTCGTTTTTGTGATTACACGTTGCGTGCGACCTCAAGTGGCGCAAAACTCAAAGTGCGCTTATCAACGCCCAAAGCATCTCAAACCAGATGAGCAGGACGACAAGGACGACAAAGGGACAGGCTGCAGGATACAGGCTGCGGGGTACACAAACTGTATGCAGGCGGCAAGCTTGCAAGTTTGCAGGCAAATATATAGTTTATAGAGCATACATGATGGGTGCTCCTTTGGAGCTCACTCAATGCTGCTCGCTGCGGCAACTTGACATAGTTTGCAGCCAGCTACAACACCTGCCCCATAACACAAGCGCTACACTGAGAGAAAAAGTTTATATACAATTAAATACTTCCACATTGGATTTAATTCAATATATATGAACTTAACACTTGAGTTTAAGTATGCAGTGTTTTTGATTTGAATGTGGGTTATACTGAATTTGAAAGTTAATACAGTAAATTTACTATTAGAAAGGAATAAATGTGTTTATTATGAATATAAAATATATTTGGTTTACGTACGAGAAGCATTTAATTTCTGATTTTAATATTTAATATTTGCACATTCAAAATATTTAAATATAAAACAGTTCACTTTATACTTATGAAAGTGGATATTAATACATTTTAAATAAATATAGTACATTTACTTTTAAAAACGAAAACAATGTTCACTATGCTTATTCAAAATAATTTTTAAAATATTTAATTTTAATTTTTTTAATAAAAGTTTTTTTTTTATTGTTAGCTATGCTTCACTTTGTCATTAATGTTGTAAGCATTATTTTGTAAAAAGGCTATATTTCATTTTAAATATTAATTTGTAAAATTAAAGCGCTGTAATATTTAAATTAAAAAAAGAATAACGTACAAATTCAATATGAATAATAATTAATTTAAATTAAATAATGTGCTGACACTTCAAAATTAAATATAAAAATAATTCATATAGATATGCTCATATTTAAATAAAATATAAAAACGGAGCACTTTGGATTAAAAATAAAATCTAGCTTGAAAATCATTAAGAAAAGTATGTGAATTATATGTTATAGTCTTTACATGCGTTTCTCTCAGTGTACGCTGGCCGCGTCGCAGGTAAAGTTGATTTATGCAACAGCTTGCGACACTTGCGCAAGCGGCATAATATTATAAACTTGAAGCTTTTACACCTATTAAAATGTACACAAATGGCGGAGGGTGTGCCTCAGTGTGTGTGTGTGCGGGTGTGTGTGGCAGGCAGGTATGTGTGTGTGTGTGTGTATGTTTGCTTGCCACTCAAAAAACTAGCAGCGCAAAATTGGATTTAATCCTTGCCTTGCTTTTGCAATTTTCATTAAATTTGCAGCGCTGCACAGTCGCTTGCAACTCACAACTTGCAACGTGCCACAACGCACAACTTGCAACGCGCAACTTGCAACTTGCACTTATGTGCCGTTATTTAATGCATGAAACCAAATAACGGCACGCCATTTTGGGGCTTCCGACACGCCCACAACTCCACTGGGGGCCAAAGGGCCATAACTTCATTAGGGTCGCCGGGCGAGCAGCAAATTGAGCCAAAGTTTAGCACAGTAGTCGCTATCTATGAGGCATGCACTCAAAAAAAAAAGAGGTGCTGTTCCTAATTGAAAAACAATCAAGTGCATATAATTTATACACTCTTTTGCTTTTGAAACTTTAAGTCAAATTCTTTATTCAATATTTTTTAAATATGATAACAAGACTTGATTTAAAATCAACAAATTCAAATTCTTAAATAAGATGATTTAAGAACATGAAAACACTATATTCCAGAACTTTGTTATTTATAAAAAGTGTACAAAATTCTGCTTCTTAATTTGAGAACTTCAATTCTTGATTCAAGCTCAATAAGCTTTCTTTTAAGGGTAATATCATTGAGTACTTAAAATAAGTCAATGTCTTACTACAAATTTTCGTATTTAACTTATTACAAAAAAACCTTCTTAAACTAAGAGCATCTTTAGGATTTTCCACCTTAGATCTGATTTCCACAACCTTTTCACTGGATTTGTTTAGTTTCAGTTTCTCTGAGTGTAGCCCCTATCGCTGCCAAGGAAAATCACCCGCATGTGTAAAGCAGACACCGTGCAAATGAACAGCTGCTCAAATGTTTGCGTTAAAGCAAAATATGAAAAATATAATCCTCTAGAATTCAATGTGCATGGTCGCCAGAGAGCGCTTAACCTTATCAACTTACCGACCTATCTTTTGACCCTCCCCCGAGTAATTAGTCATGGCTCAGGGGAGAAGCAGAAACTTGCAATTGGATACTCGCTGAGGGTTTCTGTTTTTTTTTAGTGTCTAGGCGACATTCCGAGGGGCGTCTTCGAATTCGAGGGCCCTGATCCCAGTGATTTGCTGCATTTGACACAACACAACACGTTTGGCACGTTTCCACATTAAACAACAACAAACTCAAGCTCAGCCTGACTTTCGCCCGAAACGACGACAATTTGACAAAAATTCATTGCGTGTTTGCTGACAGGCAACACAATAATTCAATTAAATGGCTTAAAACGATCAGCAGTAAATCAAAATGTAGCATTTGAATATGCTGCACGCAAATAAATAATGGCCAAATAATGACAGAAAATTATTTAGTTATTTGTAGCTGTCTTGGGATTTTATTTTTAGATAAAGAAATATTCATATTAAATGATTGGAGAATTATGATTTAACTATTATTCGCTGTCTTGGGATTGTTTTTTAGATATTGAAATAATTATTTAAATAATAAAATAAAATAAATAATAATAAAATAAAACAAATAATAATAAAATAAAACAAATAATAATAAAATAAAACAAATAATAATAAAATAAAACAAATAATAATAAAATAAAACAAGAAATAATAAAATAAAACAAATAATAATAAAATAAAACAAATAATAATAAAATAAAACAAATAATAATAAAATAAAAAAATATATTATAAAATTAAATTTAAAAAATAATAATGAAAATTAATATACAAAAATTATTAAAAAAAACTTTTAAACACAATTAATAAAGCCATTAAAAATAATAAAATTAATAAATCAATAAGAAATAATAAAATAAATAAAGCAATATTAAATAATAAAGTAATGTATAATATTATATTAATAAATAATATAATAAAGTAATGTATAATAAGTAAGATATTAGTATATTATAGATATTATTATTATATATATTATTATTATATTATTATTATTATATATATTATTATTATATATATTATTATTATATATATTATTATTATATATATTATTATTATATATATTATTATTATATATATTATTATTATATATATTATTATTATATATATTATTATTATATATATTATATTATTATATAATGCATTTTTTGTATAACGAAAAATGGAATACTCTAAATGAGTAGTAGCTAAGGATATCTTTGATGTTTCCAGGGTATTCAAAGTATTCAAACTGTTTTCACCTTGTTTTTGTCTGTTCAGCAACAAATCAGTTAACTGTATGTTAGCTTAAGCTGCATTTATGTGTAAGTGCTGCCAGACAATTTGTCTGAAATAGCAATTTAATGCTCGTGAAACGATCTAGCATAAAAACGGCTAGAAAAAAGAGTCGCAAGCCAAAGGCTGAAATATACACACATATTTATGTTTGGCTATGCAACAACTGTTATAGAAAAGAAAAACTAGGCCTAACTCAACTCAACTTGAGCAACTTTTGGATGCTGTCGGGCAAGTGCCGAAAACTCGTTTTGGACACTACTCGAAGAATTGGAGCACACGCGACTCGACTCGACTCGAGTGGAGCGGCAAACGCCTCTTGGCTACCAACGCCTGCCTCGCCTTGTCTCCTTGTCCAGCTGGTCCAGAGTTTCAGCTTTTTGTCTAGTTTTGCTACTTCTTTTTTTTAGTGCGGAATTGGGCACAAAGGAAAATATACACTGGCGGGCGAAATAGAATTGCTAGCACTTTGCATGTGGCACTTTAGTGGCTGTGGCATCCACTTGTGGCAGGTAATGAGAAGAAGCAGCCCACTAGCGGATGACTATCACATTTACAGTAGACTCTCGCTAATGAAAATCGATTTGGTTTTTTGGGTAAGTTCCAATTTGCAAAAAGTTAGAATATCTGTAGATTTTAGTCATATGAAAAACGGATTTACAAATTAAGGACTTTACTTATATATGAGTGATATTTGTTGTAATTTATATATTCTAATTTCTGGATTATATTTTTCTTTTCAAAAGGAAATTTACTTAAAGCACTTTGTGATTAATGTTTATTAAGCAAAATTGAATTATATTATTGTTATATTTTTTCTTTTCAAAAGGAAATTTACTTAAAGCACTTTGTGATTAATGTTTATTGAGCAAAATTTAATAGTTTAAGAATTCGAATTTCTGGAAGTGAAATAAAAACTCAAACTTTTTACAAAAACCTTAACGAAGAATCTCTATTAAGCATTATTACTTAAGAAATTTGGTAATATTTGTTTTATTTTTTAAGTTAGTCTTAAGAGATAGTTTCAGAGAGTTAACAGAATTCGCTTTCAAATTAGAATCGAAATTGTCTTCAAATGTAAAGCTTCTTCTGTTTGGACTATTGATATTTGTGAGAGTTATACTTAGGGAGACTCTACTGTGCCAAGAACTTAAGCAATGGCTAACAGTTCTCGCACAGCATCTTCTCGCTCTGCTTCCCTCTCTCTCCATCTCTCTCTCTCGCTGCCAAAGACAAAGTGGAGCAATCGCTGGCGGCAGCTCAAAGTCCAAGTGTAAAACAAATGCGAATTCGAATTCGAATTAGAATGCTATTCAAATAATCGGAGCTAGTACATACATATAAGTATGCATATATACTAAACTAGATATACCAGGCGTCATTCCCAGGCACACACAAAACAAAAAGAGAACACAACACGCATCCGTTTCTCATCAGTCTTATCAGTTGGCTTGTCTCGCAGTCCAAAATAAAAATACTAATAAAAATCGCTGACGGCGGCGACATGGAGCAAATATTGATTTTTATTCTATGTGTGTGTGTGTGTGTGTATATGTATTTATAAAGCAACTTCATTACAGAGCTGCGAATGCGTGGCTAAAACAAAAACGCAAGCAAAACAAAGCAAAACAAACATACACAGTTAAAATATTTCAAACACGTTGAGAAGAAGCAGAAACGAGAGAAAAAGTCGACAAGCGACAAACGACAAGCGTTAAAATCTAGCAAATTTTTAGCGTGTTTTATTTTATGTATGTATGTGTATTAAAAGAAATAGACGCAGCAAAGAAATAAAGCCAAGAATAACAAAACACGCACGAGGCCAAAAGCAGAGCAAACAGTGAGGTAGGCAGCGCAAAGAGGGAGAGAGAGGAGGAGAGGAGAGGGGGAGTGATGGTTAGCAAACTGACGCTTGAAGCAATCACATTTACGAACGATTCTGACTGACTGACTAACTGCGAGAGAGCGAGAAGAGAGTAAGAGAGCGAGGTGTCTTTGTGCTGTCCGCTCTTTCCGCTTGCCCCTTGTCCCTTGCTTCGTCTTAAGCAATTTGGCTCACGTGACCTGCTTACCGAGTCAAAGAAGGCTAAGGAAACGGCTGCTCAGGATGCGCATCACTGCCTCTGCAGCAGCAGCAACACCCCATCTCTCTCTCTCCCTCTCCCCTCCCACACTCCCTCTGCGGATCCCCTGCAGCACATTTCGTATTTATAGCGAGGGGGCGGCGAAGAAGAAGAAGACCCTTTGCAGTTGTATCACTTTCGGTTTTTGTTGTTTTTTTGTTGCTTTTTCTTACTTAAGCACTCGACCGTCGTCGCCTTCATCAGCTGATGAACAGCGCTCCCTCTCTCTCTCTCACTCTCACATACCCCCTGTCCTTATCACTCTCATTAAAATATTTCACATACACCCCTTAATAAAATGTGTGCACATTTTTCAAGCATTTGTTTGTTTTAGATTACTGATAATAGCCCAATAAACCAAAACAGGGGCGTTAGGTAGTCTCAAAAAAATCTATATATATTTATTTATATTTATTTATATAACAAAGGTATTTTTATATGCTCCGAAATTGAAGTATTTTGCAGAAATTGAAATGATAGCTTATTAGAATTAATTTTAAGAATTTTTTATTTTATTTTGAAATGTATTTTATAGTATATTTTTTAATTTTAATTTCGATTAATGGTATTATTGGTAAATTCATTTTTAAATTTACAATCTATTTTTTTTTTAGTTTTTATTGTTATGGATTTTTTTAATTATGTTATTTATTCCAACAAAAGTAATTACTTTTGTTTTTAAAGCATATGAAAACCGAATGAAACCAGCAATAATGAAATTTTAAATATAGTAATTTATTTACATAAATTTATCGTTTATTCTTTGAAATTATTGGATTATCAGATAGTTTATTTACTTGCTTATAGTGAACTTCAAAGCTTATTGAAGCTCATGAAATACTTATTTTATAATCAAAGCTTTGGGTTAATTTAAAACATATATATTTGCAACTTTTAAATACTATCTTTATATAAACAAATTTGTTCACTGGGTCACTTAGACAACTCATCCAATCGACAACTGCACAACATGTACTTTATTTATCAAAATATATATATGTATATATATCTATTACATTGCTCTATCTAAAAAGCACTTGACACGTTCCCAGTGCATTCTATGCCATACTTTATATACTATAATTAACAGGGTTATCGACACTACTTGCTGGCTTTTATGGTCGCCCAACTGTTTACAATGTTTACAATAACAAATCGCAGATGAAATAGTGTCTCGAGTGCTGCTGCAGCTAATCAAAGACTCAAGTGGGCCGCGATACAAATACAAATACAAATACAAATAGAAACAGCAACAGTAACAGAAACAAATGGCAAATATGTATATGTATTTACGCAGCTATTCGATCCTGAGAGCAAAACTAACTGAAAAACTGAAAGCGACCAACAACTAAACATGCAACATTATGGGGCGCCGTTTTGTGGCAGCCACAAATGCAATTTGAACATGGGAACACTTTTTGGTTGTTGCGCCTTTTGTTTTTGTTGCATTTTTACAGTGGGAAAATATTTTTGCATTGGCTACGCACTAAAAACACACTCGCATACACTGAGAAAAATCTCGCTTACTAGTAAAATTTTACAGTTGTATTTGGTTATTGTTAGTTTAGTGTACAAATTGAAATTTGAAGTGCAACTAAAAGAATTCTTAGATTTTTAAAATATATTTTTTTTTATTAAAAACAGCAGTTAAGTTGCCTTTGGAAAGTTAATCAGTAGATTTTAGGTTTCAGGTTCGATTCCCATTGAAGTAAAAAAAATTATAAAATCTTTCAACACTAGAGCAAAACAAAACCTTGCTCAACACTGGTCTTAGTTTACTTTATTATAAAGTAACGTAACTTGCTGTCGTTTTTAGCTTATTTTATATAAAATTCTCTAAATTGGACTATTTACTGTGCGACTTTTTGTTTGTGTGTACTTAAATGGCAATAGAAATATGCAAATTTGGCGAATGTTGCAAAATTGAAAATACATATCTCGTAATGAACGGAAGTGGAGTTAAGTTTGCAGCAGCAGGCAGCAGGCAGCAAACCTCTCAGGCAATTTGCGCTTTGTGTTTGCTGGTTTACCTTGCAAATATTAAAACTAATTTGTATGCATGCACACACACAAACACACACACACACACACATCTATATCTATAGCTAGTTGCCTGGTTAATTGCATGGAGATTCGTAGAATCTCATTTCTAAGCCCACTGGAATAGATAGAAAGCAGCACGGACACAATTGATATTGATTTGGATCTGAAACTGAAACTGAATTTGTGTCAATTTGATTGCAGCTAGCTGCAAATACGACAACTGCCACTGCTGTCACGTCACGTGGCGCATTAAAATCACACACAAAATAAAACAGAACTGCAATAAGTAAAACAAAAAATTGAGACAAATAATCAGCAAAGTGCATTGCGCTGGGTGGTCGAGTGACTGACGAATAGGGGGGCGGTGGGGCTAGGGGGCGTGGCAGGGGCAGGGGCAGGGGGCAGCTGCCACATCGAGTGCGCCACTAGACACAATTCCAAGCGAAACTGCAATGCACTCGAGACAAATAGAGCTGAGAATTGAGACTTGAGAATTTGCGACTGCAGCAGCAGCTGCAGCTGTGTGTTGTGTGTGTGTTGGTTGTGTGTGTGTGTGTGTAGTTGTGTGTGTGTGTGTAGCTGTGTGTGTAAGTGACTGCAACTGAGATTTCGCTCTCGGCGCAATCACAGCGTGACATTTCGTTCCACGGACGGACGGACAGTCAGTCAATCGGGTGGGCTATAACAATAACTTGCTGCCTGCAAATTGCTAGCTGGCATCCTTCAGCCCCCTTATCAACCCCCACACCCCCAAATATACCCCCACCCCACTGCAGTTGCAAAAGTTTTTTCTGTGGACTGAAGCATATCGCATGAAATATGCTTGAGAATTTGTTGTAAATGTCCCCAAAGCGCGTTCACATAATTCATTGGAACATTGGAGACACAGACCCACAAAAAAAACTAAAGAACTTTTTCGCAGAGTTGTCAAAAAGAAAGAAATGGCAAGAGAACATAAGAATATGAATACTAGGCTGTGTAAAAGAAAGCAAACCCAATTTTCCAACTATTTTCACCAGTGGAAATGAGTTTAACAAAAAGACACTGGACAAAATTCTTGATACATTTGCTCAGCAAAGCTTTATAAATAGTTTTAAAGTATAATTTGAAAAAAAAAAATGTAACTTTCACTCATTTTCACCAATTAAGGTGAATATGAATAAGAATATAAATGGAAATTAATGCAAGCTCTATTTTACAACTATTTTCTCGAGTGGAAATGAGTTTTTTAAAGACACTCGACAAAATTATTGATACATTTAGTCTGCAAAGCTTTAAAAATAGTTTTTAAGTAAAATTCGTCAAAAATTTCACTTTCTTTCAATTTCTACCAATTTTGGTGAATTTTTGGTGAAAATGAATCCACCAAATTCATTTTTACTCCTTTTTTCACCTATTTATGTGGATTTGTGGTGAAAATAATGCAGTGAACCTTAAAACTATCAGAATAAGCTTGACATACATAAAATAAATATAAAAGTAGTTTTTTGAAAAAAGGTTTGTCACTCATATTCACTCATTTGGGTGAAATTAAAATCGTATAGAATTTATGGTTCTAGCTCTTAAGATAAATTTTGCGAGAGAATCTGTCTTTCATGTAGAAATACAATTATGTCGTTGAAATTCACAAATTACTATAATAAATCAAGTTAAGTTGTTTAAAGTTATATTTGAGCTCATAGAAATAACTTTAAACAATGTAGTCTCTTATAGTTCACCTTCTAGCCACTCAGACAGTAAATCAAAATTTTCTAAAAATATGTCATTAGACAGCAGTAAAAATGTTTTCAAAGTGCTGCTTTTTCCACTTTTTTCCCAGAACCACCTCACGGCTTTTTCACAAATTACAGCAACTATTTAAGTGTCTAGTTTTTCTTCTCTTTTTGCTTTTGGCATCTTTCGCACGCAAGTTTTTGGCAGGGAAGCGAACCGAAGTTTTTCTAGCTGTAAATTGAAATGAAAGCAAAAACTCTGTTAAACGTTCTTGACTTTTTTGAGACGACATTTTTGTGCAGTGGAAAACAAAGTTTCAAGCTGAACTTTTTAATTTCATTTGAAGTTATTTTTCTTTTTTTGAGGGTTGGTTATGATTTCTGAAGAAGTTGTTCGGGTTTTTTTGGTAACCCCATCGACTGCCAGCTGCTTTGTTATGCTTAGATACTCCCCAGGCATCTATCTATCTATATATTGTTTGGCTTCTTCTATGCTGCTGCTCCAGTTTCTTGTGTTTATGTTTATCTGCCGCTGCCGCAGCTAGTTGTAAAATGTTTCCTGGCAAATTCACACCTTGTCTGGGGTTCAATGTACTCCCAAATTCGATTTGAATATTGGCTGGCGTGTAAGAGCTGGCTATAGGGTGAAAGAAAGAGACGGAGAGAGGGAGCGCCATTGGCATTTTCAATTGCATATAAAATCGATTTGCTATTTTGGCTGTCACAAACGATGCTCGGCTGAATATTTCACAGGCCCCCCCTTTTGCTCCTCTATCCCCCATCCCCCTTTCCCAAAAGTCGCCACATTCCAGTCGGTATCTCCACACGATTTATTGTTAGCTGCGATTTGGGGATTAGCCGCAAACTTTTTGCGGCACATTAAAACATAAACTTCAACTGGATTTCGGGGCGCTTATTATACTCTTTTCGAAGAAAATAGTATATTAAGTTTGTCCTGAAGTTTGTAACGCATAGAAGGAAGCGTCGCAGACCCCCAAAAGTTACTGCCAGTATGCTTAGAATGACAATACAAATTGATCTAGCCATGTCCGTCTGTCTGTCTGTCTGTCTGTCTGTCTGTCTGTCTGTCTGTCTGTCTGTCTGTCTGTCTGTCTGTATGTATGCAAACTAGTCCCTCAGTTTTTGAGCTATCGCGATAAAACTTTGCATAGGCACTTATTATTCCAGGGGACAGCACATTGGTCGGAGCTGGCCGGATCGGAATACTATATCTTATAGCTGCCATACAACTCGAAGTCGGTTTTGGCCATATATCCCATGTTTTTGAATTTATCGCGATGAAACTTTGCACCGATACTTATTATTCAAAGAGACATCACATTGGTTGGAGCCGGCTGGATCGGATCACTATATCTTATAGCTGCCATACAACTCGAAGTCGGTTTTGGCCATATATCCCATGTTTTTTAATCTATCGCGATGAAACTTTGCACCGATACTTTTTATTCAAAGAGACATCACATTGGTTGGAGCCGGCCGGATCGGATCACTATATCTTATAGCTACTATACAACTGGCAATGAATTAAATATTCTTAGAACAAAAAAAAATGTTACGCGACAAAACGATTTTGTACAGCTTATGAAATTTCAGTGGTGCAGTTGGCAGAGTGAAAATTGCCTATAGGTTCGAAAAGAGTATAAAATCTTCGGCACGCCGAAGATAATCCTTCCCCACTTGTTTTTATTTTTATTTCGCTTTTTTTTTCGACTGTAGATAGTTTGAGTGAGTTTATTAGTTTTTCGCCACGCTGTGTGCTGTTTACTTTTGTTGAGCAATCAAATGATAGAGAGCAGAGCAGAGCTTTTCGCATAATAAACTTTTATTGTCCTGATCCCTGTAATTAAAAAGTTTTCCTCCAAGTCAGAGAGAAGCGTTCTGAGTCTGTGTCCCATTTTGGGGTCAACTTTAAGTCTTGCCCTTTTTCTTTCTTTATTGGATGGGGGTGGGAGTGGTGTACAGTGGGCTAAAAAGTGGGTCATAGCACAAGCACTTAAGACTTAAGAGTTTGTTCGCTGGGTAAGGAAAGAATAATTTCATTTATTAACTCTGATTGGAAAAAATTAAGTTCCATAAGATTTATTTCTATAGAAATTAAAACAGTGGTTTTTAATTTGAATATGGAATTTTTGAATGTTTTCAATATTTTAATATAAAAAAAATTAAAAATATATGTATGATTGTAATTTAATTGACTTTAAATTAAAATATTTGATTTTTTAAATATTCTAAAAGGCTTAAAACCATAAGAAAAAATAAAGTTTGACAAAAAACAATAATTTTGTATTCTAGACGAATCAAAAATTACGATTGAATTATATAATTTATTTATTTTTATTTTTTTAAATTAAAAACTTTTTAAAAATAAAAAAAAACTAAAGTATCTTATCAAAAAAACAATCAAAAGATATTTCTATTCTTATTTTTATTTTTTTAAATTTTCTAAAAGTTTTTAAGACAGAAAAAGCTGGAGTATTTATCAAAAAACAATCATTTCTGATTCAAGGCGGCCTAAAATTTATTATTATATTTTATTTTAATTCTTTTTAATTACTAATATCAATATTCAACTTTATTCTTGCTTATTGACCACTGTGCTCAAGAGTTAGTCTTAGTTTGTGCAAGAAATAATCATTTTAATTACCTCTTTTTCTTCCATTCACAAAAGGAGAATTCTCTGTGCAATCCCCAATTAGTAAATATTTCACTTTTGATGCACTTTATGGCAGCTTACTGAGTGCAGTCAGTCGACTGGCTGCTGCATGCCACAAAGAGATTAGGAATGTGCAATGCAAATGGGGGCAAAACAAAAGTTTAGTTGCCTATTTGCCACAGCAGCGGCCTCTAATTGGGAGTTGCTGCCTCCTTTTATGAAAATCAATAAAAATCGAAAACTAGCCAGTAAGCAGCACAGAAGCAACCACCGCACAGAACATGCCACAAATAAACACACGCACACTCGCACACACACACACACACACTCGCACATGCCCGGAAATGTGTGTGAGTACAAGGAGTAGGCAGAGAGACTCTGCCGGACGGACAGGAATGCCAGAGAGAGAGAACCGGGAAAGGTGGGCAGGCCGAGTATGAATGGGCAAACCGGAAAACGCTGCCGCAGCTTTCGGCGAGTGCGAAACAACCACCGAGCGAAAAGTTGCCGGCGATTTTATGGAATGAAACAATGTACTCTAGCTATTGTTGTTGTTGTTGCTGTTGCTGCTGTTGCTTTTGGCCGGATGTGCACTGAAGTGGCGATCCTGGCACGAAATGCGAGGAGGGGGGCAAGAGAGAAGAGGGGGGTGGGGGCACAGTAACTGTAATAGCAAACAATGCAAAATGTTTGATTTTCCACGTGTGCGAGTCTTTTATAGCAAACATACACTCAGCGAAATATATGTGACAGAATTTAGAAAATCTCATTTGATTTGTAGCGCTTTTTTTATTGTGTTAGAGAATTTGCTTTTCTAATAACCTAGAGTATTCTCTTTAAATTAGAAGGCAAAGTTTTTGTGCATTAATAAAGACTTTTCAAAACAACAGTGTAATTTATAAATAAATTAAACTCTTTACATTCTATATTTTTTTACATTTAATAAATTTAATAATTTAAAAAAAGACAAAGGCAAGTTTTTGTGCATTAATAAAGACTTTTCAAAACAACAGTGTAATTTATAAATAAATAAAACTCTTTACATTCTTTATTTTTTTACATTTAATAAATTTAATAATTTAAAAAAAGACAAAGGCAAGTTTTTGTGCATTAATAAAGACTTTTCAAAACAACAGTGTAATTTATAAATAAATAAAACTCTTTACATTCTTTATTTTTTTACATTTAATAAATTTAATAACTTAAAAAAGGACATCAAAATAACTCGTTATTTCCAATGTGAGATATTTTATATTTTTATAAATTATAGAAAGTTTCTGAAAAATCTTAAAAATAAATTATAGTTCTGCTTTTACAATTATAAATATTTTTTTTGAAACTATAAATAAATGGCTGACTTTTGGGTTTTAGCTTTTATAGTACAAACTGATTTGCCATACAATTTTAAATTTATTTTGCCCAGTGTATGCTTGCAAGCTGTCCTGATGCCATAAATCTAATTGAGCTAGCGACGCCAGCTTTTGGGTTAGCCGGTCACAGGCAATGCACCTGCCCCACCTGCCCCACTTACCTCCCCCCACCCCCACCACCATTTTAACTGCCCATTAAATGCGACTGCAAACTTTTCTTAACGACATAAATTAGAAGTTTGCTGCTGGACAGCAGCTTTTCCGTAACGAAAACAATTGCAATGAAAATAAGGCAACACTAACTACAACTACAACAACAACTACAACTACAACTACAACAACAACGAGAACAACAACAACAACAACTCGCAGTTGTTGTCCTGCTGCATTTTTGCTGCACTTTATGCTGGGCCACCTGTCAAGCGTGGCAAAAACTTTAAATTGCCATAAAAACTTTGCAGCTGCCCCTCGCCCCGCCCCCCCTGCTGACTATGGCCAACGGGGCGTGGCAAAAGGGGGCGCGGCTGGTGCTGGGGGTCAACTGCAGCAGCGACAACGTCCATTACCCGGATTGATGATGCGCCCCGAAGCGCCGCCATCTGAATTGTGTCAATTGTTTGGGGGCACAAATGGGACAAAATGGGAAGCGGAGCGGGAGAAGAAATAGTTTGGAGCGCTATTTACTGAAACACTTCTCGCAGCAGCTGAATGACATCACAAAAGACGCAGGGCATATGAAAATATAATGCTTTTTTTAATCACAAATGTAATGCAAGTTTATGATATTGCTGCAGCAACTTGAATATAACTTATAATATATATTCTCTTGATAGTATTGAGAAAATTCTAAGGCAAGTAACACAAAATCACATATTTATCGTTATAATAAGCGTAAAGATCGCTTGAATCATCCACTTTAGTAAAGATAACTATCTTATTTTATCATAAATGTTGACATCAATATTTGATTATTACACAAGTTTTGTCTTATCTGAAGCTTAGCTTGAATGCATTTCATATTATATGTACAAATTCACCTCAAATTTCAATTCCATACATTTTATCACCATGACACAAGCTAATTTAGTTAAGAGTGAGGTTAAAAACGATATCGATAGTTACAAAATTTATCTCACTTTTGCCTCACGCGTTCATCTCTCTTGTCTTCTATTCCCCCTATTACCTCCCACACTTGCCACGCACTTTCAATTTTCTTATCAATAAAAGACGCTGCTGCTGTTCGTTTTCATTGTGTGTTGTAAGTGGGCGAGAGCTGAGCACAAAAAAACGAAATAAAACACAAAGGCCGCAGTGCCAACAATTGAATTTTCTACTTTTGCTGCTGCTACTTTATCACTATTTAGCAGCAGTTACTGCTGCTTTTGTTGTTGTTGTTGTTGTTGTTGTCGCCTCCTTCGCATTTGCTGTAATTTTGCCCATTTGCTTTTGTGAATCGTCGAAACGTAAACGCCGCTTGCTTTTGTATGCGCTAAATGAAAATAATCGCAAAAGATAAAACAGAAGCAGCAGCAGCAGCAGAAGCAGAATCAGAAGAGATCTCAACAAGTTCGCCGTTAGTGGAGAGTTAAGCAGATTTACCGTTTGGCCATTTCGCAAAAGCCAAACGGCATAATTGCCAAGTGCGCCACTCAAATGAACTCCGAACATCGCATTCTCTTTTTCGCTTTGAACTCATCCCAAAAGGGTTGGGAGAGGGAGAAGATGGAGTGAGTGTTGTTTTTTGGGGCTGCTCTATCAGTAGCACACACAAACAAAAAGATGCCGCCGTTAGAAGCAGGAGAGACAGAGACAAGTGGCAAAAGGTAAACAGACGGCCATCAAAAAGCGAGCCAACAACAAAAACTTGCAAGTTGTCATCGCATCATAGAATGTGTTAATGAAAATTTTTATTCTTTCTGTTGAAAGAGCGAAGAGTGGGGAAGGGGAGTGGAGAGGAGAGAGTACTGAGTGTACATAACTCCACTACAAGCAGATAAGCTACAAAAACAACATAAATCAAGCAAGTGTGCGCTAGTAGTGAGTGATTGACTAGCTAATACCCTGCACGCAGTTCTGAACTCCACAAAACTTAAATAAATATTGTTAATATATAATATTACTATTATTTCGCACATATCATAAATAGTATACAACAAAAGTAATGCATAAATATTAATACATATATTCTTTGCATTAACAAATTTAGTATCCGAAATCAAACAAATGGACTTGAACATTCATTTACTTTAAAATACCCATTTCACTCTTTTAACAGGGTATACACGAAATGAAACCAGCAATTGTGGCTTGAACTTCAAACGGCGACGATGCTGCGTTGGGATAATAAACAGGCCAAGCAAAAGGTAAATAAATAAATGCGGCAAACGAAAGCCCCAACCGAAAATAGAACAACAAATGCGCATAAGCATAAGCATAACAACAATAACAACAACAGCAGCAGCAACAGCAGTAACAGCAAAGAGACGGAGAGAGAGCGAGCGAGTGAGCGGGCGCGACTGCAGCAGCAGCTGCACGTTCTCCCTCTCACTCTGTCTTATGGTATTTCATGCGCAGACGTCGACGACGACGACAGCTGGTTGCCGGACTGGTTTTGGTCCTCAGCTAAATGACAGACAATTACAAGCAGCCGCAACAACAACAGCAACAATGCTCTTTGACTTTTTAAAACGCACAACAGCAGCCGTCGAGTAATAAAAATGGATTTGCTTTTATCAGCAGCAGCAGCGCAAATAGAAAATGCAGCGGGAGAGCATTCTCTGCTCGCTCCTCTCTCTCTCTCTCTCTCTCACGCTAGTTTGTTGCTGTTGTGTTCTGTTCTGTTTGGTATTTTTATGTTTAGTTATTTGGCTGATGCGTTCATTGGCTTTTGTAACGGCACTTCGCAGTGATGCATTTTTGTGCCACTTTGCAAGCGATGCGTTGGCCACACTAACACACGCACACACCAGCCACGGATGAAGGTGCGAAAAGGAGCAAGCAAACAAGTTTCCAGGGCTGAGCTGAAAATAGCTAAATAACTAAATAAAGTGTGCCAGAACTTACCTTTTTAATTAGACGGCATAATCAACTTGTTTTTTTTATTGGCAACAGCACTGTGGAAAGCCAGCAGCGGCTTTAGCCGCTTAACCCGATGAACGTTTACAGTTACAGCTATAAAACGCCGTCGCGTTGCTTTTGTTTTTGTTGCTGTTTCTGTTTCTTTCGCAGTTTCTTTCACGGCCGTTAGACTGTATGCAAAAAGAAATAACAACAACAATGGGAGTTAGAGCCGAAATTGCGCTAATTGGAAGACGAAAGAGAGCGGGAGAGAGAGCGAGCGAGCGTTGAATGAGATGCTGAGAAACTATAATTAAACACGTACGCGAGGAAGGCGAACAGCAAAAATAACAGCGGAAAATATCCTGCGGGCGCACTGAGCGAAGAAGAAACCGAAAAGAAGAGGAAAGCAGCAACAACAAAAAAAGTAACAGAAACTTTCAACGCGAGGCGTTGGTCGCGGGGGCGGAAGTAGCAGACATAAAGAGAGAGCGGGAGAGAGAGTGGGGCAAGAGGAAGAAGAACTGTAGCGGCGTGGGCACTGCGCAGGATATTTTGAGGCGCTTATCTTATTATTTTTATTTATTTTAATTAATTTTCATCGGCGAACAGTGGGCGCATTCATTTTTTTCTTTTCATTTTTTTTTTGTTACTTCGCTTTGACACTTTATTTCAGTATTTTCCCCACTTCTTTTGCGCTGGCGTGTTCATACATGTGTGTGTGTGTGCGTGAGTGTTAGTGTGAGTGTTGCTCTGTTTGTGTTTCCACTGCAACTCCGTTGCTGCTGATTTACTTGCTGTTTGCTTTGCTTGGAAACTGAAACTTCTTCTCTTTTCAACACACACACACACACACACACAGAGAAACATGCACGCACACAAAACGAATCGGCACACAAAACACAATACAAAACTTACGCGTTGGCTGCCTAATTAATTGGTTTGCAATTTGCACTGCCGCTTACAATTTCACAATATTTCCACACTTTTCAGTTTGGGTTTTAATTCTTATTTTTCACCGCACAAGCAACGGAAAACACCGACCGACAGTAGCCTCGCAATGCAAAACGCGTACAACTCGTTCAACGGTTTTTTTTCGACTAAGAGAGGTTATGCGCCCTCTCTCGCGAAAACAACAAGCATAGCCTGTGTGGCCAGAGTGCGTTCAAATTTATGGCTAAACTTAAACAAAAAATACTAATATGCACTAGCTGCACGGTAAAATGCAATTATTACTGCCATAAAAGGTGCTCTTTTAATTTAAACAATACATTAAACTTATTGCAAGCCAATACATAAGGTATACATAAATACTCTTTAAATACCACGCACATTCCAACGTATTTCAACTGTCTGGCAACTCTATGCGCACTGTGGCAACACTAAACGCTTTAGTTGTCACACAGCAGAATCATATCATATATTTTTCTTGCTGTGTGCGGTCGTCTTTTTTTTTGCTCCTATCAATAAAAGTACAAATAAAGCGCGCGGCTAAAAGCCAAAGAAAGTTGGCGCAAACTTGTGCTAAACAGCACGGCGCATAAAATTTGCTAAGCCGCTTGTGCAAAACAAAACCGGCGGCAACCGCAAGAACAGCGAAAATGCAGTCGCACAGCAAAAAGCGTGTTTGCTATTATTACGACAGTAAGTTAACACTTAAAACAACTTAAATTACGCTAGATGTGCACAGCGCATCAAGTTTGTTTATTTGCGGCATGCCGTTGCAGTTGTTGTTGTCAACTCGTTACTTTTTCTGCCATTTTTGTGAATTTCAATTTTTACAGCGACTGTACTAGCATTTTGCGGCACAGCGCACTTTTCGCCAACGGACGCAGCGCATGCGACTTTGCGGTGTTTGTATGTGTGTGTGTACCTGTAGGTCTTTGTTTCGTGTGGCGAAAGTGCGCACACCGGTCGTGAGCGGCAAAGTGCGCTGTGCGTGCCGACGCAGCTGCGACACTGGCCGTAAAATTTTCATTTTGCATAGCGTGTTTTTTTCCGCACTTGATAAATTTTATTCGTCTGTTTTCCAGGTGATATTGGCAACTATTACTATGGACAGGGACATCCGATGAAGCCGCACCGCATACGCATGACCCACAATCTGCTGCTCAACTATGGGCTCTATCGCAAAATGGAAATTTACGTAGGTTTAATTATTTAGGTATTTTTTTATTTTTGTTAATTTTTTAATACTTAAATTTTACAGCGCCCTCACAAAGCTACTGCCGACGAGATGACCAAGTTCCACTCCGATGAGTATGTGCGCTTCCTGCGCTCCATCCGCCCGGACAATATGACGGAGTACAACAAACAAATGCAGCGTTTCAATGTCGGCGAAGATTGTCCCGTCTTCGATGGTCTCTACGAGTTCTGTCAACTCTCGGCCGGCGGCTCAGTTGCTGCCGCTGTCAAGCTGAACAAACAGGCGTCGGAGATCTGCATCAATTGGGGCGGTGGACTGCATCATGCCAAGAAGTCGGAGGCATCTGGATTCTGCTATGTGAATGACATTGTGCTGGGCATCCTGGAACTGTTGAAGTATCATCAGCGTGTCTTGTACATTGACATCGATGTGCATCACGGCGATGGCGTCGAGGAGGCCTTCTACACCACGGATCGCGTCATGACGGTGAGCTTCCACAAGTACGGCGAGTACTTTCCGGGAACGGGAGATCTGCGGGATATTGGCGCTGGCAAGGGCAAATATTATGCAGTGAATATACCGCTCAGAGATGGCATGGACGATGAGGCATATGAGAGCATCTTTGTGCCCATAATATCCAAGGTTATGGAGACCTTCCAGCCTGCCGCAGTCGTCCTGCAATGTGGCGCTGATTCCTTGACGGGCGATCGCCTGGGTTGCTTCAATCTCACGGTCAAGGGTCACGGCAAGTGCGTGGAGTTTGTGAAGAAGTATAATCTGCCCTTCCTCATGGTCGGCGGCGGTGGCTATACCATCCGAAATGTCTCCCGCTGCTGGACCTACGAGACTTCGGTTGCCCTGGCCGTGGATATTGCCAATGAGCTGCCGTACAACGATTACTTTGAGTACTTTGGTCCCGACTTCAAGCTGCACATCAGCCCGAGCAACATGACGAATCAGAACACCGCCGAGTATCTGGAGAAGATCAAGAGTCGCCTGTTTGAGAATCTGCGCATGCTGCCGCATGCACCGGGCGTTCAGATCCAGGCGATACCCGAGGACGCCATCAACGATGAGTCCGAGGACGATGATAAGGTCGACAAGGACGAACGGCTGCCACAGAGCGACAAGGACAAGCGCATTGTGCCCGAGAACGAGTACTCCGACTCGGAGGATGAGGGCGAAGGCGGCCGCAGGGATAATCGCACGTTTAAGGGTCAGCGCAAGCGACCGCGTCTCGACAAGGAGCCCATCATCACGAACTCGAGCAACAAGACCTCCTCGGAGACCTCCAGCGATATTAAGGACGACAAGGAGAAGGGTAAGCTTACAGACTCTTAGTACTCTTAGCTCCTACTGCTCCTTAAAGTTCAACTTATTAAAATGTGCACTTTTGTTTTCACAGCTGATGCCGCTGATGGCGAGGAGACGCCAGCGGCGACCAACAACAGCAGCAGCAACAACAGCAGCAGCGGCAGCACCAACAACAAGGCCGACAACGATGCGAGTGCCCCCGCCGGCGGCGCCTCGGCGACGAAGGGCGCCAAGGAGAACAACATATGACGTGGCGGCCGCAATTGGTTATAGAAGCCAATTAAGCGACCGCCCAAATACAAGCCGCCGGATTTCACCTAGCGCCCAGCTCCATAATTGTATGCATCCTGCACAGTCCAGCGCATCCTTGGACTAACTGGGATACATACATCATCTTCACTTCATTTTTTGGCCACATTTTGGGCATAAAACCAAATTCATCGTAAATAAAAAAATTTCTTGTAAGGCAATTTTTTCCGTGTAAAGCAAATTCGTGTTTAAGCTAAGTAAAATAAAGTCACAGTTAAAGAAACAGCTGCATATGCAGAACATAAATATTACAGATACTGAAACATTTTACAGATACACATACAGATAAATACACAAATACTTACCAAATAAGCTGGATCCATTTTGGCGATCAATGCACGTCGAACTAATTTTTAACCAATAAACCTTTATAAATGTGAATTTTACTAACTTTTTGTATGGCTACCATTTTTGGTATATGCTATATGTATTCTATATGGGTCAAATTTTAAATATTACCATGTAATTGTAGAATCCAGTTCCTTTTGTTTATACATAGTCAACATTCCGATATTTTTGAATTTTACTTAATTTTTTTATGATTTTAAATGTTAAAAATGTCTCAATAAAAACTAATTTTATCCTAGACATGAATTCTATTTACATTATTGTTTTTTTTTTTTAAATTGTATGATTTCACAAGACCAATTTTGAATTGTTTTCTGAAAACCTGTTTTCCGCACTTGTAATTTATAAAAAAAAGGACTCTGATTCGAAAATCTAATGAGTTTGACAAAGATATGGGAGCTGTAATTCTTTTGAGATCATTTCTAGATACTTGGAAATATTATTTTGGCTAGTTTTTGGTAGAAAATCCGAATTTCCAAAATGTTTTTGAGATAAAAATGCAGATTTATTAAAGAGGCCTGAACTTGATCAAAGCTGCTTCGGGATCCAAAATAGAATCAGTTTTGTCAAAGTTATTGGAGTTTGAAATATACATTTATCTTCGTTTTTGTTTTAACGAGATAATACTGTAATAAAAAATAACAACAATTGAAATTACATATGTGTATTATGTATCTTCTTTTGAGAGCATGTAAATATCCAACACCCACCCAATTAATAGACAGTATTTTATATTTAGCTTTATTTTTATTTTGCGCAAGGAACTTGTAACAATTTGTTCATTATAAACTAACTAAAATTGCAAAACTAGCTAAGTTTCGTCTAAGCACAAAACGGGGACGCAAAAGTCAATTCCTGGCAGCGAGAAAGAGATAGAAGGAGACGGAGAGCAGAGATAGGTGGGAGCGGGAGGCACTTGATGAGAATTTGTGACTAGCCTCGCTGTTGTTGTTCTTGTTGTTGCTGTGTGTGTGTGTTTGTGTTTTGTGCATTCCTTCTCCTGCTGCGCTTCGTGTGCACCGCTAATCCAGCGATAATATGGAGTCGATGCTGTTGCGATTACTGCGCGCCTGCAGCCGCGGCCCGCCCAAGTAGCTAATTGGATTCGCGAACTGGCGCTGCAGCAGCGCATTCTCCAGATAAATGGGCGAGGGCAGGCGCATGCGACGGGGCGGCGGGGGGAGGGGCTCTGTTGTCGCAGTCGCGCTGGTATTTGTGGCGCTGACATCAAAGGGATGCTCGGTGTCATCGTGTGCTTTGTGGCGGGATTTGCGTCGTTGCGGCTGCGATAGATTGACGGTGGGTGTGGCACGGGATGGGTGATTCGGGTTTCGGGTTTTGGGTATGGAGTTTAGATCAAATATTTTAGGGTTTAATTCTATTTGGCTATATTTTGGGCGGCACAGAATTTAAATGGTTGAATGGTTGACAAAAGGTGTGACCAGAGAGAGATAAAGAGTTGTAATTACAGCAATGTTGTACTCAAAAAGGCACATGTATATGTTAAGGGGTTATAAGAGGAGGGCCAGGTAAAACGAAAGCTAGCGAAAGATGATTTGCAAGAAGTTTGCCAACATATTTGCACACCTGTCGTGATTTGGCACTTTCTGATGTGTGGGAGAGCGAGATGAGCGCGTGTCATGAAATGAGCCAGTGAAAGAATGTTAACATAACATAAACGGCAACAGCAAATGATCGTAACAGCACAAATCGATAGTAATCAATGCGATTAATCTTTTTGCGCGGGACACTATCGGTTTTTGCAATGTTAAGGACCAGTTTCGGCGCGAAAATAGCTGTGCGTGCTTGGCTTATTGGCCAAAAGTCCTTTAAAATTGTGTACGCGTGTGTTTTGTGTTGTAAATATTTGGCAGCTGTATAGTGTGTGTGTTTGTGTTGCCCCTTGTGCAAAAATCCACTTGCTGCACATTAAATTTGGTCCGCACTGCAGCGCTTTGTGTTGCGGCCAACAATGGCGGCCTCTGACCCTGCAGCAGGTGTGTGGAAGACGGATGAAGGGCAGCTGCTACCACTTTCTAAAGCTCGTCAGCTACTTCACAGCTCGCCACACATTCGCCATTCTTTGCCCCAGCAGCATCAACATCAAATCAACTACATACGTACATACGTACATACATACGTACATACAACAATGGCGGCAGCGAAGTGTTGGAAAAGGCGGCAACAGCATTTGCATACAGCAAATACATACAAACATTTTGTTGTACAGATATGTATATGTATGTATCGCAGCAGCAGTAACAAGAAATTCGGTATGTATTATTAATATCTATATAAATATATGAAAATCTAAGAAGTTACGCTAACAGCTGGCTAACATAACCTAACTTATGTACACTAAGAGAAATATGTTATCAAAACTGAAACGAATTTGAATTCCTAGATCATTTTGTTTACTATTTGACCCAGATATTAATTCTACATCAAAAGTTGATATTCAAATTGTTTCTAGTATTTTCTTTAATATCCATCAACAAATTCACCATTTCTTTTGCCTGCAAACATTTACAAATTTAAGTTTGATGGCAAATGTATAAAAAAAACAGACGAAAATCCTTGCTGCCTTTCTATGCCGCGTGTTAAGAACACACATTTGAGAATGTTATTTTTCACGCTGCTTTTCACAGTTTTCCCTTTTTGCCTCAACTCATTGCAGTTGCATTTTTGCTCGATTTTATTGTTCTCGCTTGAAGGCCATAACAATAACAACAAGCAGCGGCAGCAGCAGCAGCGAGAGGAACAACAAAAGGCAAGCAGCAAACTTGCACTTTCACGCACACCATTACAAGCACAATGGCACACTTCTTCCTCTTCTTCATCATCATCATCATCATCATGTGTGTGTGTGTGTGTGTGTTGTGTTTTATGTTTGTGTTGTTGCTTTTGCCGGCCATATTAACATTGAGCGCATAGTTCTGGCATTTTTCATTGCATACTGCGTGAGTGTAAATTGCAGGGCGGTGGGCGTGCACTGAGAGAAAAGCAGATGTACTTAAGTTAAGACTGACAGCAATTGCAGGATTTTCTTAAATTTTTTTCAACCAAAATCTTGGATAAAGCACAAAAACTCATAAAAATAAATATGAGAATTTTAATATAAGTTCGAATCGCGGGTTCGAATCCCAGATAAGGAAAAAACTCAGCTCAAATTCGCATAAACAGCTTAAATCTGGAATGAAATTGACTCCATTTAGCTAAAAGATGCAAAAACTTGCCTTAAGATCGCTTAAACTTAGTTAAAGCTCAAAGCAAACTTTGATCAAGCTCAAGTATATTATGTAAATTAGGTTTTCTACTCAAGTCGAATCCCAGATATGGAAAAAACTCAGTACAAACTCGTATAACAGCTTAAATCTGGAGTGATAGTGACTCCATTTAGCTATAGATGCATAAAATTGCCTTAAGATCGCGTAAACTTTGTTTAAGTTGAAAGCAAACTTTGATCAAGCTCAAGTATATTATGTAAATGAAGTTTTCTACTCAAGTCGAATCCCAGATATGGAAAAAACTCAGTACAAACTCGTATAACAGCTTAAATCTGGAATGAAATTGACTCCATTTAGCTAAAAGATGCATAAACTTGCCTTAAGATCGCGTAAACTTAGTTTAAGCTCAAAGCAAACTTTGATCAAGTCTTAAGTTTGCAAATACTTAAAATTTGGGATTACTTAAAATCTGATTTAACATAAGAAACAAATACGCATTATTAGTAATTTAAAACTTGGTAAGCTATTGTAATGGTACTTGTGCATTTTCAGTAAGAAATACCTAATATTTTTCTCGCAGTGTAGGTTGTTTTAGATTGGAGGGCGTTGTGTATGCATTTCAAATACTTTGTGCCAGTCATCATTTGCTTGACTGCTGCTACTGTTGTTGTTGCCGCATATTGCAATTTATTACCCACCTGACAACAACATAACAAACACACACACACACACGCACAACACTTCGGTTGGCACTTGAATGTATTTATTACACATGTTTTACATTGTACGCACAAGTTTGTTGCTCATTGGGGTCGATGTGGCTGGTCAACAAGCAAAATGCTTTGTTAACCATTATGGGCCATGTTTTAATATGGCAACAACAACAACAACAATAACTTTTCGCATTAAATGAGCAGAGAGCGAGACAGCAACAAACAACGAGCAAACGAAAAGAAAAAGTTTCATGTTTTTATTTCAACTTTCGTTTTTTTTTCAACACGGAAATTAATAACAAATTGCTTTAAGGCAGCGTGACGATTACACGCACAGTGTGGGAGGGGTGGGGGCGTGGCAGGCGCCTTCCTCGCAAAGCAAACTTTTACTTATTCCACAGTAAACACTTCATTGCACACTTGAGTTAATTTGTCAAGGACTCGTCGACTTCGTCCTCGCATATGCTTGAAATTATTGAAAAAGTTTCAAGTATCGCCGAACATTGATGCTGGGCGTTCATGTCCTTGACGACAGGACGACAGGACGACGCTTGTAATTGCAATTGTTGTAAAACATGAATAATGCATGCTCGAAAAGTTTTATTAAAATGCACAAAACACCACACCGAAGAAAAAACACACACAAAATGGCAACGAGAACAAAAAACAAAGCGTCTCGAAAAAAAACTTCAGTTTTTCTAGCTGACCAAAATTTTGTGTGCTAACCAAAATGCAGCCAAAAGCAATTGGGCTTCTGCTCCACATTCTTTCTATCGCAGTGTTGGTTTTTCGCCTCTAAAGCGTTTCCATCGCTAGACAGCAGCAAAAAGTTGCTTAGAAGTCGTTGGAAAATTAGAATTTATTGAAGTTGGAATTTTCTAAAATTTATTAAATCTATTTCTAAAACATTTTCTTTTGCATTTTTTTTAAAATCCACATTGGGTTTTAAAATATGTTTGAATATAGAATTGAATTTCTTAAACATTTTCTTTTGTATTTTTATAAAATACAAACTGGATTATAAAATACGTTTAAGTGAAATTTATAATATTTTACTACACTCATAATTTCTTGTCCTTTTTTTAATAGTTAAGCAATGAAAACTGTATCTTTGACTCAGAACTTAGAATTTATTGAAGTTGGAATTTTCTAAAATATTATTAATACTAAGTTAGTTATGCTTGTATATATATTTGAATTTCTAAAACATTTTCTTTCGTATTTTTTAAAAATACACATTGGATTTTAAAATACGTTTAAGTGTATTTTATAATATTTTATAACGTTCATAATTTCAAGTCTTTTTTTTATGGATAAGCAATGAAAACTATATCTTTGACTCAGAACTTCTGCAATATTTGAAATCTTACTTTTGTTACTGCACCTTAGCTGCTGCTGCTGCTGCTGCAGTGGAAACAACTTGTGCTGTTCATCTAGTTGAGTTTACTTTACTGCTGAATTCTCTTTTGGCCCTCAGCTTTGCCTTGGCTGTTTTCTCTTTGCTCTGTTCAATAAACTGTAATTCGTGCCACTTGTGTGTGTGTGTGTGTGTGTGTGTGTATTTGTGTGTGCATTCATTTGTCGCACGTACACACACACGCACACACACACACTCAATTGCACACGCACACTCGAGCGGCTCTGGCTGCACATATATTGTGCTTGGCATACATGGCGTATGAGTGACATTTAATTAAAATTTATGTAGTCTAAAAGGCACACACACACACAAAAAGTAATAGAATGTTCTTCTTGTTGTTGTTCTTAGTCGCAGTTGTTGTTGCTGTTGCTGCGCCTGTTCAAATTTATGCAGCGCGCCATTTTGTTTGAGTTTTATTAAACGCTGGCAGTTGTAACTCGCTTGGTAATCATGTGTAAATTTGTTTTTACACTATTACGAAAAACCCTGAGGTAGTCCTGGTGTAACCCCCTGACCCCCCTCTGTGACCTTTAACCTGGCTGCTGCTTCTTTTGCCTGACTCGGGCAGATCGCATTGTCAGAGTGCAGGTGCAAAATATTCTAATATTTAAATGGGAAATTGTGTGCTTAGGGCATAATTGCACTTTGCACTCAGCATGTGTGTGTGTGTGTGTCTATAGGTGTGTGTGTGTGTCAAGCAGATAACAAATGTGCAGCTGCATAATTAGAGACGGCTGTTTGCACTCTTCTGGCAACTGAGGCATTATTTCCGATTATCAACTAAGCCCCAAAGTGCTGATCAAATAAGCCAAAGTCTCAAGCCCAAATTTCCACATTCACTTTTAATCTTAAACATATTAATGCTGTGTGTTTTGGATTAGAAAGTCATATTTATGCTAGAAATGATAAATGAATGGCGTTTTTAGTCAATAAACCCATTTTTCAAAACAGCAGATATTACAAATAAAGTAAATCTGTTGAAAAATAGCTATTTATAGACAAAAACTCTTATTATACTCTTTTCGAAGAAAATAGTATATTAAGTTTGTCCTGAAGTTTGTAACGCATAGAAGGAAGCGTCGGAGACCCCCAAAAGTTACTGCCAGTATGCTTAGAATGACAATACAAATTGATCTAGCCATGTCCGTCTGTCTGTCTGTCTGTCTGTCTGTCTGTCTGTCTGTCTGTCTGTCTGTCTGTCTGTATGTATGCAAACTAGTCCCTCAGTTTTAGAGCTATCGCGATAAAACTTTGCACAGACATTTATTATTCTAGGGGACAGCACATTGGTCGGAGCCGGCCGGATCGGACCACTATATATTATAGCTGCCATACAACTTGAAGTCGGTTTTGGCCATATATCCCATGTTTTTTAATCTATCGCAATGAAACTTTGCACATATACTTATTATTCAAAGAGACATCACATTGGTTGGAGCCGGCTGGATCGGATCCCTATATCTTATAGCTGCTATACAACTGGCAATGAATTAAATATTCTTAGAACAAAAAAAAAAAATGTTACGCGACAAAACGATTTTGTACAGCTTATGAAATTTCAGTGGTGCAGTTGGCAGAGTGAAAATTGCCTATTGGTTCGAAAAGAGTATAAAATCTTCGGCACGACGAAGATAATCCTTCCCCACTTGTTTTATTTTAATTTTGATTTAAAATTCCAAATTCTTCGGATTGTTATAAAATTTTAGAAAATATAAATGTAATTTCTTGATATATTTTATTTAAATTTATTTAATGCTTGAAACCCTTGGCTGTTGATTTAAAAAATAAATATTTGCTGATTTATACGCAAAATATTTATAAAATATTTGCTGATTTATACGTTAAATATTTATAAAATATTTGCTGATTTATACGCTAAATATTTATAAAATATTTGCTGATTTAAACGTATTTATAAAAATCTTTTCTGGCCTTTTGGTAACTATTTTCTTATTTATGATTGAAATCCGTAAAAAAAATATTTGTAAAATAATATTTAAAATTTCTTTCGTCATGTAGTCAATTAAATTTTCATTTAAAATATTTGCATCATTTACTTATAATAATAATCTGCTTATTAAAATGCATCTTAGACTTAATTAATTATATTTAAAGTTTATTATATACAATTGCATTTAAAATTCAAATGCTTAAGCTCTCAATTTATCACTTTTGCTGCTGTTTCTCCCACTCAAATCATTTGCTGCTTATCACTTTTGTTTTGCTGTTCTCACTCGCGAGTCCTTCTCAGTTGGCCTTCCTGGCAATCCTGCCCTGTTTCCTGGCCAACATCCAAGCCTGCAGCTGCATGCGGCGATAGTGCAAATGCCGTTGCAGACTCTTCTTGAAGATCGTCTCTCGGGCCAGAGCCTGCAGATCCTCGGAGCTGCAGTCGAGTATGTGCTCCTTGGTCCTGGCAATCAGTTCGCTGGTCAGCTGGATCTTTGTCATGGAGGCACGTGCCGAGTGAGCCTTGCGGCGCCGCAGCTCCTCGCGATGCAAGTAGAGAGCATAGGCGGCAGTGGGTGAGCTGGGAGGCGATACAGTCGCATCCTGCTCCTGCTGATCCTTTTGCTGCTGCTGCTGCTCTTGCTGTGGATTGCACATCTTGACTAATGGAATGCTGCGCTGCGTTTGCTGTCAGCCAACGAGCTGCTGCACGCTTTTATAGCAAATTAAAACACATTTCTGACCTGCTCGCGGGCCATTCATGAGCAAACAGGACGCAGGACACACAGGTCAGCTCACAGGACCGCTTGGGTCGCCTGCTTTTTATGAGCGCTTGCAATCATGGCATTTTTTTATAGCTGCGCCGCTGGCGTGTGGATTAAAAAAACAGCGTAATCCCATTCATTACCTAAAAAGTGTCGTAAAGCAACAGCAGCAGCCGGAGCAGCAGCAGTATCAGCTCGCAGGACTCTTCGCAGGACTCTTCGCAGGACTCTTCTCGTGTCGTTCGCTGTTCACACGCTAATCCCGCTGCATGCATAACCGGATTAGGCCAAACGAACTGTTTATGGGTCAAGTGACAGTCGCTGTCCTTTCGAACACACACACACACACACGTTGCTGCATGTTGCACGTTGCATGTGGCATGTGGCATGTGGCATGCTGCATGTGGCACATACCTTGTTGTTGCATTTCATTTGCGCCTTGTTAGCTAATCCTTTTTGCGTCCACTTTTTGTGGCCGCTCGCAATTAGGCTCATAATGCAACGACAGCTGATAGCTTTTTAAGGTTTTTCGTTTCGCTTATTTCAGCAGAGAAACAGCCAAATTTGCCAAATTGACCCAAATTCTAGCCAAGCCAAATATTTGGCTTTAATCGCGAGCTGTTTTGGGCCATCAAAAAGACTTTAATGCATTTCAAGTTCGTTGAACGTGTGTAATTAGCAAGTTATCCCGTTGATGGCCACCCTAATACCATCAAATTTGTATATACTCTGTGAGCAGAAGTGTAAAAGAGAGTATATAGGGTTCCTCTTATTGCTATTTGATAATCATCTTGACTGATCAAAAGTATTATATGGTTTTTCTAGTTACCAGCTTAATTAATTGAAATAAAAGCAAAACAAATACAAGAAACTACTTTTTTCTGCTCTACTTAATAAATATATATATAACAAACGCATAAATATAAACTTCTATTCTTATAAGAAGTTTTCATTTTATTACAAGCAGTGCAGATTCAAAAAACTAACCATGAAATAAGATTAGGATTTTGCAATCATGAAAATAAAAACGTATATTTTGATAATAGATTCTCGCAGTGAAAAAGATGAAATAAAATCATTCATTCTCTTTAAAATCTTTGGAAATATAATAATTCGCTTTAATTTTATTGCAGGAGCTTAAAAAATAGTATTAACTACTTTTTACAAGAATCAAAATCGAGCTTATGGTTCCATAATCTGAAGATTTTTGTTTAAAAAACACTTGAGCCCTAAATCGAGTAACTCGCAGTTCTGAAAAAGATTCTCATTGAAATTTACCTTGCAAAATAATACAAATTATATAGAATAACTGTACTGCTGAATAAATTTCTTCAAATTGCTTGTAAACCTGTTTAAGATTATGATTTTATTGGATAAATTAGACAAGTTGTTTCCAACTATTTTTTACAAGAATCAAACATGAATTTACTATACTTGACATTTATGTTCTCAGAACCTGAACAGAGTAACTTGCAGTCGTTAACCTCGTTCTTTGCCCTTCTTTTATCTTTAGCTTAAAGAACTTTTTCCTATTCATAGCGCGTTCTCTTAACGCTTGTCGCTAGCTGCATAAATTTTGCTGGCTTTAGAAGGCGAGAAGCGAAGATAAAAGTCGTAAACTCATTAAATTGGCCATTGCCAGGCTTGTGCTTGTATCAGCGCATTTTTCAATAAGGTCCTTGCTGCACTTTCGTTCTTGTGTATTTCAATATTGTGTGGAAAAAAGGGGTTTTCCCAGCGGCGCTGGTGCGAAAATCACAACATTTTAATCTTATAATCTGAATTTATGAGCAGACTCAATTTCGTTATGCTTAACGACATTTTATGCGGTTATTTTATGCAGGCACTAAGGCAGATGAAGCATAAGGCACACACACACATACTAACACACACTAGCACACACACACTAACACACACACACACACATACATGTGCTCTGTGGTTTGTTGGCATTCTAAATGGCAGCAGCAGCTGCCAACTACAACAACAAGAACAACAACAACACCATGGCCGAAACGACGAAAGTTAAGTACATCAAATAGTGTGTGCTTGTGTGTGTGTGTGTGTGTGTGTGTTGTGTGTATACATGTGTGTATACATGTGTGTGTAAGTGGGTGCTTGAGATTTTCTATGGTCGCACAAAACACATTAGTTGAAAGTACTGACCAACAAAGCCACTAACAAGCTGTTGGTTGCCTTTCAACACACACACACAACACACACACACACACACACACACACACACACACTACACACACCCACATATTGAAGTGCCATTATGTCTGCAAAAATATTTCCATTCTCTCGTTCTCGTTGATTTTCTTCTTTCATTTCATTTTTTTTGTCAATCTTTTTGTGGCTGTCGTCAACAAATTTTTCGCTTGAAACTTTTTTAATAAAATCATTTAAATAAATGAAAATTAATATATATGTTTATGTGTATTTTGTGCATAACGGCGTTATACACTTTTTTTTTTTGCTGCTGCTGCTGCCATTTTAATAAGAAACAATTTAAAGTTGCGTGTTTTTCCGTTTTGCCAACGTTTTCCATCGCTTTCCATCGTGCAACTTGTGCGCAATGAGAAAACTTTTATTACCTTCGTATATCACACACACGCAGCCAAAGGACAGAACAGAACAGAACAGAGCAGAACCGAACAGGAAGAGAGAGTTGCTTAAACTTAATACACATGGAAATGGAATTTCACTTACGAATTTCTACTATATATATATACATATATATAAGTTTATATATATGTATGTAAGACATGAGTACTCAGTTCAGCTTGAAAATACATTTTACCTTAGCTTTGCCAACTTTCGACACAGGCTGCAGGGACTTAAAATGTTCTTAAAGGCTCTTATGCAAGTACAATATAGTATTTGAGCAGCCAACTAAATATAGTAGGTATATTCTAAGAAATCGTATACTATATAAGGTTAATGTTATTCATAAAAGATGTATACAACATTATTCTCATTATCTCCTACTTTTGTATATATTTTGTATACAATTTTGATTTACAGCAGGCTTATCAGCTCATTTTGTTGACATAAATTCAATGAATACTAAATTTATCCTTTAGAGCATTGTATACCCTTAAAAAAATATAAAATTCTATAGATTTATATATAAAAATATAGTTTTGCATATTTTCTTCATCTCTACACTTTTAACTCTTTTTTTAATACTAAGTCGCTTTAGATATAATTTAAAAAAATCTTTAAAAATACAATTGTAATTTACAACAGGCTTTCCTGTTTATTTCCTTTGTATAAGATCTTTATATACTCAATTTATCTTTTTGAAAACTGTGTATCTATTAAAAACTTTAAATTTAATACATTTATGTATAAAAATATAAATTTAATTTTTTTTTCTCTTTTACCTTATTTTTAAAACTGAGTCTTTAGATAACATTTTTAAAAAATTTGTAAGAATTACATTTATAATTACTGTAGGTGTATCCGTTCATTTTGTTAATATAAATTCCATAATTATCATTCTTAAAATTGAGTATCTTTTACAAATCTCTAAATTGAATTTGATTATGTATAAAAATAATTTTTTTTGAATTTTATCTGAATATCTTCTCTTTTACCGACTTCTTTTTTTGTATACAAAGTCTCCTTAGATTTAAAATATTTATAAAAATATCATATTCATTTACAGCAGGTTTATGTGTTCACTTTTGTCAGATCATTTCCGTGAGCATTCTATCGTTCTAAGACTTTGTATACAAAATCTCTTCAGATAACATTTTGATATATCTGTAAAAACTAAACTGCAACTTACAAAAGTTCTTATCTGTTGAATTTTATGTATATAAATTTCATTATACTTAATTTTTGAGATTTTATTATATGTCTTTTGAAAACATCAACAGCTTCTATAGATTTTCCTATAAAAATATATCTTTACTTTCTTTATCACTTTCTCTTTCAAAATATTAGTGGGCAAATAGAACTTAACTTCGGCTAAGTTTATATCTTTAGATCAATTCCCAAGCAATACTTAAACAGTTATATATCTGCATAATGTAATTTTTTCTATTATTCTAACAATTTTACAAATTTCACTCTCCTTTAGCGCTTTTAAATATATCTGAAAATATCAGATTTTTAATTTAAGACAAGTCTATCTCGTTAGCGAGTAAACAGCATAAATTTTTGATGTTTCTCGAAAAGCAAACAGCTTTAAATATACATAAGTATCCGTTGGTATTAAATTTGCAATATGCTTACGCATATTTTGCTGCGTCTTTAATCCATATAAATTGTGTTTGCTTTTGTTGTTGTTGTTGTTGCTGTCCTGTTGTCGACTTATTGCCTTGCCTAAATATTTATGCTTTTATATATGTATGTTTTAGCATATTTCCTTTGTTTCTCGTTTCGTTTCAATTGCGAGTCGTTGTCGCTCGTCTATTGACGCCATGGTAGCCATTCTGCTTGGTCGTCTTGCGGCTGGAGTCCTTGCTGCTGCTGCTGCCTCCGCTTGTGGCAGCTGCAGTGGCAGCGGGGGCCGAATCTACATCCGTTTCCGCTACTATTGGCGGACCCCAGGACACTTGTCTCCGCACTGTCGGCACAACTGTCGTCCCTTTGCGTCTCTTTGAGCTCGGCTGTTGAAGTGTTGCCGCTCTTTGTAGCGGTTGTCTCTGCTGCTGCTGCTGCTGCTGAAGTTGCTGCTGAGGTTGCTGCTGCTGCTGCTGCGACTGCTTTTCATGCTTCTGCTGCTGCTGCTGCTGTCAAAGTTGTTTGGCATTGCATTTTATTAAAAACTTTTTCACATTTCCTTTTAAATATTCTTTTCATTTTGTGCAACATTCTCGCTATATATTTTTTAGTCTCTATATATATATATATTGCGCAACTGTGTGTTTTTGTTTGTCGCGTTCGTGCCACGGCTTGCATATTCTTTAATTAGTTTTGTTGAGCACGTTGTTGCATGCAACGCTTACAGTTAACAGTTAACAGTTAACTGTTGCCATACCTTCTCCATGCATCGTTTTTAATTAACATGCTGCACAATAAGCTCGCTGCTTCTATTCATCTGGCGTGCATTGTTATTGTCGGATACGTTATATTCTTACCCCCCCCCCCAACCCCTTTTTTGTTGCATGCTTGAGTCAAACGCAAATTTTAATGGAGCCCTAATTGGAAATTGCAGTCGAGGCCAAAAGTCAAACGCAAATTAACTTGTATTTTAATTGTGAGCGAAAACAGAAATTCTTGAGTATGTTGCCAAGAGAGTTAACTAGTTTTAAGGTTTTTATAATTAACTTGCAGCGGAATTTTTGGTTATAAAATATATATGAAATATAAATCGGTTAAAAGCCAAGTTTTTTGATAAAAAAGGTATTTAATTCTTGTAAGCATATTTTTTTTTTATTGATTAATAATAAATATATCAAAAAATTCTATTTTTTTTGTTCAAGTCAATTTTTTATATTTTTGATGCAATAAAATATAAATTCTTGAGCATTTTATTATACTCTTGCATTTTTTATATTTTAACAAACGTTTTATAATTTATAAAAATAATTGAATATTTGTAAACTGTATAAAAAGTATCTATTAAATTTTGTCTTGTTTAATTTTCTTATTTTTTAACCAATCAAAGTTTTCAATGCTGTCAAAAGAAAATAAGCAAAAGAAACGCTTTCAGGACTTCAAAGGAAGTTGTGTATCAATTTCCGATTGATTTTGCCAAAGGAAATTGTTGACTTGTGGTCAAATTGCGCATACGCCGCGTTGCCAGCTGGTATTTATTTTGTGTGCGGCTGGCTGGTGCTTTTAATTTACGCATCATTAGCTAGACTTTTTGCCTTCATTAAGATTTATAGAAAAGTTGCACAGACACATGCATGTATACATATATATTTATATAGAAAGTTGCCTGCTGTTGTATTTTTTTTTGTTTTGCTTGTTTATTTGTTTTTTGTGTGCACTATTTGTGTTACTATGTGTGTGTGTGTGTGCTTGAGGTTTTTGTTTTTGCATTGCAAGCTCGTAATGAGTTTCACCGCAGCATTGTGGCAGCTGGCAAAGTTAAGTGCGTGCTGCGTTTGCGGCCAGGCCAAATGAACAGCAACTCAAACTCAGTTGCAAGAAGAAAATGCAAAGAACCAGACCAAAAGAGCAAAACATAGAAAGAAACGAGAAGAAGGCACCCGCAGCACATGCAACACAGCAGTTGTGGCACTTGCACTTTTTTCTCTCTCTCGTGCTGGCTGCTTAAACAAAAGCTGGGCGAAACTTTTTGATTTGGGGGTGCGTTGTGCAAAAAAGCGAAAACTTCTTTTGGATGCGCTTCAAATTTTTGGGGCTGCCTTTGCAATCAGGCAGGAAGACGCCAAACGCCGCAAGTCAGGCGGAAACGCAGAGAGAGCGAGAGAGAGAGAGAGAGAGAGAGAGCTGCTGCACAATGCTGCCTAGACAATGGTGCACGCACTTTGAATCCGAAAAGTTTTGCCATTGCAATACACAGCAGACACAAAGGGGTAGCTTAGACTGAAGACTCATGCATGCAATATAACTAAAGTAAAACTATAACAGAACAGCTGAATTTAAACTATAAACAAACAGTCAAGTTAGGCTGCTTTTAATGGGTAACTCTTAGTCCATCATATAGCTAAGATCTCGCCCGATTTGACTGCCGCGTCTTAGAAACTCAAGACTGTAGATTTGACAATGCAAGATTGCTTTTATCTTGGAGAAATTCAATTTGATTGTGGCTTAAGTAAAGCTCCTGGCAAAGTTGCTCTACAGAGTATCGATTAGTCTATCATATAGCTAAGATCTCGCCCGATCAAGACTGTAGATTTGACAATGCAAGATTCAAGATTGCTTCTAGTTTGCAGAAATTCAATTTGACTGCAGCGTAAGTTCAACTCTTGCTAAAGTTGCTCTAAAGGGTATCTGTTAGTCTATCATATAGCTAAGATCTCTTACGATTTGAATGTAGATTTGACAATGCAAGATTCAAGATTGTTTCTAGTTTGGCGAAATTCCATTCAACTGCAGCTTTAGTTCAACTCCTGGCAAAGTTGCTCTACAGCGTATCTGTTAGTCCATCATATAGCGAAGATCTCGCCCGATTTGACTGCCGCGACTAAGAAACTCAAGACTGTAGATTTGACAATGCAAGATTCAAGATTGCTTCTAGTTTGCTAGCAGCTTGGGGAAATTCAATTTGGCTGCAGCTTAAGTTCAACTCCTGCCAAAGTACATGCTAAGTAAGCTCAAAAGTAACATGCCACCCGAACCAACAGAAACGGCAACAGCAACAGCAACTACAACAACAACAACAACAACAAGCAACCAACTTTCGATAGACACTTTTTGACGCTCTCAAACTACATAAAAGCCAATAAGTTCAATATTTTGCTTTTACAGTCTCCGGCTTCTGAGAACTCTTTCGATTTGCGGGCCAAAAAGTTGTTTTTTGCGCTCGTGCCGCAAAAGTCGCTTGCAAAGTTGCAACATTTCTGCTGTGTGTGTGTTGTATTGCTTAGACTTGCTCAAGGTTTGCCTTTCCTTGTGTTTTTAGCCATATATGCATGCATGTATAAATCATGGCAGCGATATGCAGGTAGTACATGGCTCTAGAAATAAGTTGGCCGCAATCCCGAAAATGATATCACATAAATTGTGGCTTTGGCTTTGGCTTGCAGCAATTGTTATTATTGGGTTTTAGCTTTGTGTGTTTTCCTTTGTTCGCCATTTGCTTCTTCTTCTGCCTTTCTACCTTTTGCCCCAACGCATATTAATTTTGCAAATGTCTTTTGCAACAAAAGGCCAATTGCAATAAGCTCTCCCAACACAAATGCAGTTCAATTTACTTTTGTGCGTCGCTGAGCACTTTTTCTATTAAATAGCATTTTAGACAATTGCACACACATATATATATCCTTTAAAAATGTGGGGGGATAGCTGAAAAGCTGCAGGCAATGCCAAGAATTGCGCGCAACTGTCTCAGACATACACAGAGAAAAATAATAGCAATCTAAAGTCAAATAGAATTTCTTGCATCAAGCAGAAAACTTTTTGAAAGTGAATATATATTTTATATATATTTTTTTAGAGACCGTAGGGGATGTAAGTTCATTTTTAAAAGTTAGTTCTTAATTGATTTATTTATATATATTATTTGTAAAAAATACTTTCAAAATGCAAAAAAATACGTAATATACTAGTTGTTGTATATTTGAGGTTTTTGTATTTTTAAAGTATCTTTTTTCGCAGTATTTTTAGTATTATTTTTATATTATCAGAACGTAATAATCCAGTTTTTGTGTATTTGTTGTAGTTTTAGTATTTTAAAAGTAAATTTCTCAGTATTTTTAGTGTTTGCTAGTATTATTTTTATATTATCAGTACGTAATATACTAGTTTTTGTATATTTTAATAGTTTTAGTATTTTTAAGAGTATTTTTGCAGTATTTGTGGTATTTGTTAGAATTTTTTATATTATCCGTATTTTTTCTGGAGTTTTTCAATTTGTCAAGTAGGTTTTTTACAATTAAATATAAATGATTTATTTTTTGCTAACAAACGTAAGAATGATCATTATTCTTAATTTAAAAGTTGGGTTGAAATTCTTTATTATACAAAAGCTTGAAGTAATTTTCGCAATTTATCTGTTAAAATGTGTTTCTCTTTCTTCTCTGTTTAAAAGTCAAAAAGTCAAGAAAACGAAATTGCCCCATGAACAAAATAAAGGCAACAAACAAAGGACCCTCCTAAATAGGGTCAAGCCGCTTAAGAGCTCTTTAAAATATTCGCATTCATTTATTCATATTCGCATGCACAATAATCGTTAGTTTCAAATTAATTTTTAATATGAGCACAAGCGAAATTCCATTAAATTAAACGATGTGTAATATAAAACGTACAAACAAATAAATGGCCTTCGCATATTGTGTGAATTTCATTCTTTTACTTATTAAATAATTCATATTTAATTAAATGGGCCTCGTTGCCACAATTTGGAGCGAAACAAAACAATTGATGCCACCCTCTACATTTAATGCAAGCCTATTTAATGCTAAAGCCATGTCCTGCCAATTTGTTAAACAGAGTTTTTCCTTTGTTGAAGCTTCCACAGGACCCAATTGATGTTGAGCTGATTTTAATTAAGCAGTCGTATAATAAGCGCATTTTATATCAACAACAATTAAAACAACACGCATAAATACACAGAACGACATTAAATTACGATTATATAAAAATAAATCGCAACGTTGTTGTTGTTGTTGTTGCTGCACGTAAACGTTATACCCAGTAGAAAGTGGGCAAACAGGGTAGCTTAAACGTTGGCAATTATACAAAATATTTGTAAAATTTTATAACTATCTGCAAATAATCTAAGAAAATATTTGCCAAATTAAAAACAACAGTTTACAGGGTATCTACAATTTCAGACACTCCTGTTATTGTTGCTGCATGGAAAAATGCAAACAACGGTTAAATTCCAGAGAACGAAGAAAATGTTTGGCTTAAATTTAATTTTGCATTGTTGTCGCATTTATTTGTTTATGTTGTTAAATTAAAATCAATTCAATTAATCACCATATTCTCGCAAGTTGTTAAAGTTGATCAAAAACACAAACACACATATTTAAATAGCCCATTAAATAAGATTAGCTGCCTGGCAGTTTATAATCTGACATAAATTATAAGTATTTACGCTCTATTGAACTATTAATTTGGTCAAAAAACATGATTTGACTATATATATTTGAGTATATAAGTATTAGCATTCAATATGCATTTAAATATATAAATATATTTTATATGTTTATGCTTAATTTATTCATGCATAATAGAGTTTTAAATTATGACAAATCAGACTAAACGGATTAATATGCTAGAAAACCAGTCAACTGAGAATTATTAGAAAAATGTATTTTAATGTATTCAAATGACAAATAATTAAATTATAATTTAGCATAATATGGTTATAGACTGAATCTATTTTGTATAGCTTAAAGTTGGCAAAGTTAAGCAATGAATTTATATATTTTTTTTATAAATGTGTAATAAACTTTTCCATTTAAAAAACAGAAAAACAGGTCACTAGAAAATACTAAGTGCTTAACCATTCGATAGTTTTTCAATTTCAAATAATTTAAAATATAAATAATAGACTGGCAGTAAATGCAAAACTCTCTGTTGACTTAGACAGCCTAAGAAGTTTTGATAATATTATAAAAAATATACTTATAATATGAATAAGTCTATCTCCAACAAATCTGAACAGTTCTTTCATATATGTTAAGAATCTCAATGAGAAATATCCCGAAAAATCGGGAAACCCCATTTAATATGATATTGAAACAGCAAACTCAAAAAGAACATGCTTAGTAAATGGCATTTGATTATTTGTTGTTCATGTCAAATAATTTAATAATAATTTATAATCTATAATATTATATGCTTAAAACTTAAAGTTGCAAAAGTGTATAGTATGTAGTTTATATCCATTATCAGGCGCCTTGAACATGCTTTCGTTTATAGATGTATGTATGCATTATGTAATGACATGCTGATGTATGTTATTTACATGGGTGTAGGGCAGGACGGGGGTAATTGCGGCCCCCCTTTTACAGCTCATGCAAGCTCGTCTCACTAATTGTGACGAGGGGCGCCAATTTGTTTAAATTTGGTAAACGGCTTACCGGTAGCGTTGTTGTTGTTGTTGTTGTTGTTACGGGTGTTGTTACTGGTGTTGTTGTTGTGGACTCTGTGACATCCGGCTGGCCATTCGGCAGCAGTGTTGGCTCAGCAGATGCAGCTGCAGTGTCAGCTGCAAGAGATTGTCATAATTTGCATGGCGTTCTTAAGTAATTTACATGACGCACCATTTGTGGCAGCCACATCCGTTGCGAGGTTGAGCAGCTGCTGCTGCTCCAATGGCTGCGGCGGCGCTTCCTGTTCCTGCTCTGCCTCTTCTTCTTCGAGCTCCTCTTCAATGCGCGCGGCACAGTCGCCATTCTTTGTCGCAGGCTGGGGCGAATCGGAGTCGGAGTCGGGTGTCGTCGTCGTCGTTGTCGCATTGCCATTCTTGAGTATGCCAACGAGCGGCGCTCCGTTGCCTGGCTTCTTGTCCTCCTGCGGCAGCTGCACAGACACAGACACACAGACAGTGGCAAATAAATCTCATTAGTGGCTGTTGCTGCCACCTGAAAACTGAAAAATCACTCACCGCCTTGTAGCTGTACGCTGGCAGTTGGCTGCCTGCTTTTATATTGGTTGGCGGCAGTTGGCCCGCACCTTTGACACCTGGCGACTCGTGCATTTTGGTTGCCTGCTCCTTGGACCAAATGATGTCCTCGTCCGTTTCGCGCTCGATGCGCTTCTTGTAGGCCAAATGGCTGCGATATACCTCCAGCAGGCAGCACACGACAATGATGACGAACACACTGGTCAGCGTTATGAAGAGCACCTGTGTCGAGTCCTCCTTCTTGTCCACATCATAAACGAACTTCGATATGTAGGGTACCCGCTGTGGCGGCTCCTCGACCCACGGCTCGGGTATCTGCACCGGTTCGCAGCGAAAAGGGATCAAACAAAGACGCATTCATTAGCACAATTTGCCAGCGAACCTTCGACAACTCTCTATTGAGACTGCACGGCAAGAAATTGTTCACTTTAATCACGCTTGATTTTTGGTTTTGCAAGTGAAAATTAACTGAAAACTCTTGGAATTCTTAAATTTACTATTTGAGCTATTCTCAGTTGCAAATATTAGCGAATTGTATTTGATTTTTATTAGCCAAAGATATACTAGTGTGAATAGCATCATATTACGTAAGGATTGTGGTACAGTTGGAGCATTTTGTATATTTCTTAGAATTATTGATGAATAGACTTGGAAAATATAACCCAGTTTATTTAGTTTCTGCGCTAAGCCTATTGTCCACAAAATGTCTTTTTAACTCAAGTATCTTTTTAAATAAAATTGAAAAAAAAATCTAAGAAAATATAAAAAAAGTGTTTTTGAAAAAATTTACTGAAGAAAATTAAATAAGTATTGTCAATTTTTTAGTCAAATTTTTGCTTATGAAGTGCTTTGAAGACTTTAAACTCACATATGTTGTCCAAAATCAAACTAAATTTGAATCACGAAGCGAATTTGCTTATGAGTTTTGCTCTAAATTTATTATACTCTTTTCTGTCTGTCTGTCTGTATGTATGCAAACTAGTCATTCAGTTTTTGAACTATTTCGATTAAACTTTGCACACAGACTTATTATTCAAAGGGACAGCACATCTGTCGAAACCGGCTGGATCGGGCAACTATATCTTATAGCTGCCATACAACTGGAAGTCGGTTTTGGTAATATATCCCATGTTATCAAAGTTATCGCCTTAAATTTCCTTGTTCTTCTTTATATATATATCACAATATCACAAGGCACTCATATTTTTGTCACCGTGCATCCAATCTGGACTTACCATGCTAACGTTGACCATGGGCTCCTGGGTGGGCTGCTCGCTAACATCGAATTTGGCATTGCATTGAGCACTGCGAACGCCCTGCGGATTAATGACCGTTATGTTGTCCGCTCCGGACTTGGTGAAGAGCATGTACTCCTCCAGTGGCTTCATAATGTGCCCATTCACCTGTATATAGATGTCTGGCCAATTGGGAATATTGGTGCAATTTTCATTAGTATTGGTCATTAATTCAAATTGCAAATGCAAATGTGTTGCGGGTCAAGTTGTTTTGGGTCGCCTTGAGCTTGAATCACGATTTGGGTGGATGAAGTGGGGGTGGGGGTTGGGCATACGATCAAATCTAGTAATGCTGACCACTCGTGCATATTTGATGCCTGGCCGAAATTAGCAATACAAATTTTAATGCCCCAAATGCTGCTGACTTGTGATTTTGGGCGAAAAAGTGGGCGTGGCTGGCCCATTGCACACTGCCCTGGCAAATATTTAACTAGCAGCTTATAAATAAGTAAGTATCTAAATAATATACATAATAATTTGCTGGCTATTCAACTAATTTGTTTGCTGCGCTTACAAATTGCATAAAAACATAATAATTACTCATAAAAAAAAATATTGTTTAATCTAGGCAAAATAGCATAAAAAACGACCAAAAAATATGTAAAATAAACAGAATAATCCTTTGAAATGATATTTAATGTGCAAATATAAAAGTTATATCAGTCTAAATATTTGAGACATACAAAGAATACACAAAATTATTATATGATTAGAAACTTTAATGCTGTGCAGAAATTGTAATTTAATTTAACAGCAATTGAAATTCCCATTTATGGCTTCAATTATTTGGTAATTGCAATTTTTAGTTTGTATTCTGTAGGCTTTTATTTGACGCACACAATTTTAATTGATATTGCTCAACATTTATTGTGTTCAACAATTTAAAAAGCTATTCAATCAGCCAGTGGCGTGTGCAAGGGGGGTTATTTTTGGAATCTAAAGCCTAACAGTAATTGGAAAATAAAAGAGCTCATTATTTACTTTTTGCTTTTAAAATTAACTTTTACTGTTAAAGACCCCCCTTGAGAAAATACTGCTTACGCCACTGCAAACATCAATAAAACTATAATTTTTTAGCTTTAACCATTTTTAGTCTATTTTTTTCGCATTCACTTTCAGTTGATATTTTTATACATTTATTCAATAACAATATTTTATTTAAGAAATTTAATTTGCTGACTAACGCCATTTTTTGTTTAAGTTCGCTGCATTTTTGTCTGTCGCTTAACTAAAAAAAACTTCAATTGATATTATATGGTGAGTCAAGGGAAAACTTTTCCAATATGCAATTTGGTAACCAGTGTGCAGGTGTGGGGGAGGGGGCGTGGAGGATGGGGACAAGGACACTGTGTCCTGTTTATGGCCATTGGCAAACTAACGCGCTTCGATGGCGCTTTAATGGGCCACGTTTAACAGCTCAGACACATATGTGTGGGCGGCTGTTAGCTGTGGGCGTGGCTAGTGAGCTCAACTAACAGCTGGCTAGCTAGCTGTGTGAGCTGAGAATTTTAATCAAACTGCTGGCCACTGCGGTTGGCTGTTGTAAAAGCAGCAGCAGTCGAGCAACAATTTAAATATGAGCCACAGTAAATCTTGAGCGCAAAAACTGACAAAATTTATGGCATCGGCCACGGAAATGACTTTTTATGGCAGCGAATAAATTTAATTTTGGTCAACAAAGTGCTGCACTCGCTGTGCGAAGCCCCCCTCAAGCCCCCTCAAACCCCACGCCCCCACCCTTGGCCCCATCAGTGTCTGCTCATAAACTGGCTGCAACATGAGGCAGCCGCTGGGCGTGGCACTTGATGAGACCGCACAACAACAACAACAATAACAGCAACAATAACGAGAAAAACTGCAGTTTGAGTTTGACGAAAAGCCAGCGGTAAAAAATTTAAGAAGTGCTATTTATTTATAGCCGAATATAAAATACACTTTTTCTAGATTTTTTGTGGATTTGCAGAGTTTAAAAAATAGCTGATTTTCACTTTGCGTTTTGTATTATTCGATAAAAAAGCCAAAAAGATTTAATAATTGGCGTAAAAATATAGAAAACAGATAATTCAAATAATATAGTAGCTCAGCTATGCAAATAAATATTGTCCTATATATATATATTCATCAAGAAACATAATGAATCTAAGCTATATTCTTGTTATAGCATTATTTCTTATGTATTTTTTACTGCTCAGAAATTACTGGATATATTTTTTAGGTTTTTTTATTCCTCAGAAATTAAAATTTACCGATTGCGTAAATTTTTTGCAATTTTTGTGTGTTTACCTATACAAAAATGCTTTAGGAATAACATAAAATTATAGAAAAAATACTAAACATAAAACGTAAAATGTTTGTTATATTTTTGTGTTTACTTATAAAAAAATGCTTTAGGAATAACAACAAAATTCTATAAAAAATACTAAACATAAGAAAATACTGCAAATGCTAAAGAATTCTAAGCCTGATAGTTTCTGTATATTTTAGTATTTTTTGTAAACAAATTTCTAAGCTGTTTCTAAGTTGCTGGCAAAATGTTAGCAGCTTAAAAACAATTCTTGCTTTTGAAATTACTGGATTTATTTGTTAAGTTTTATTTATTTCTCAGAAAGTAAAGTTTACCGATTGAGTAAAATTGTTGTTAATTTTTTGTATTTACTTATAAAAAAATGCTTTAGGAATAACACAAAATTTTAGAAAAAAATACTAAACATAAAAAAATACTGCAAATGCTAAAGAATAACAAGCCTGAAAGTTTCTGCATATTTTCGTATTTTTTGTAAACAAATTTCTAAGCTGTTTCTAAGTTGCTGCCAAAATGTTAGCAGCTTAAAAACAATACTTGCTTTTGACTTTGGCTGAGATTTCTTGAAAAACTAAAAAGTTTTGCCACACATGAACTCAATTTTCAATGTGTTACATGTAGCATAACAAAGTTATAAGACTCTTCGCAGCAGTGTAAAGCATATATAGCAGGGCGAGCTCAAATTTACGACTTTAAAGCCAAACTTGGCAGTGGCAGCAAGGATATGCTGTGTGTGACCCGTATCCCTTTCTACTCACTTGACAGGCAGCCGCTGTAGCTCTTGAAGACGGCAAAGCGAGAGTCCGTCGTATTGATGCCGCCGATCTGCGCCCGATTAGCGCCCTCATCCAGAGTGGTGGTCAGCACGCGGGCGGCGAAGTCCGTGAGGGGCACCTGCTCGCGATCGATGAAGAGCAGCGCCTGGGTACCGTTGCGCACATAGTAGACCGAGTGCCTGGCACTGTTCAGGAAATTCCGATCGATGCGAGCGCCGACTGTTTTGCCCCGCTCGCGATCCTCCTCGAACTGCAGGTAGCCATCCGAAGTGATGGCCAGCAGAAGGTAGTAGCTGCGCTCCGCTGCCGTCTGCAGCAGCAGCATGATTCGATTGGCGCGCCTCAAGTCGAACGATGAGAAGGCCAGCTGGAGTCGCACATAGTTCACACTGCCCGAGCTGGGCAGCTCGAATTTGCGCTGAAGTGTCGACTCGCCGCTGAAGTCGGCGCCCTTCTCCACCGAACAGAACTCGCCCAGGAAGCTGGTGTGCTCGCAGTCGCAGGTGGACATCTGTTCGGCAAAGTGCTCCTTGCAGATGCCGCCATTCTTGCACGGCTCCGCATCGCACTTGATCTGGCAGTTGGGCAGGACACCCTCCTGAGCTGTGAGGATTGATGATATAATAGGTGGAATAACCCGTCAATGTCTGTGATAAATGGGGTTTAGGCAGTCTGAAGTCAGTGAGAGACTTAAAAAGACTTATGTGAAAGACAGAAAGACTCCACTCATATTTCACCTGTGACGGTGAATTCGCCAAATATGGATTTACACGACTAGATTCACTTGAGAAGAGTTTTATTGATATAATAGATGAAATAACCCGTAAATGTCTGTGATAAATACGATTTGGGCTGTCTGAAGTCAGTGAAAGGCCTAAAAAGACTTAAGTGAAAGAAAGGAATTCAAATCCATATTCAAGTGAAAGAAAGGAATTCAAATCCATATTCACCTGTGACGGTGGATTCGCCAAATATGGATTTACACGACTAGATTCACTTGAGAAGAGTTTTATTGATATAATAGATGAAATAACCCGTAAATGTCTGTGATAAATACGATTTGGGCTGTCTGAAGTCAGTGAAAGGCCTAAAAAGACTTAAGTGAAAGAAAGGAATTCAAATCCATATTCAAGTGAAAGAAAGGAATTCAAATCCATATTCACCTGTGACGGTGGATTCGCCAAATATGGATTTACACGACTAGATTCACTTGAAAACTAGTTTTATTGATATAATAGATGAAATAACCCGTAAATGTCTGTGATAAATACGATTTGGGCTGTCTGAAGTCAGTGAAAGGCCTAAAAAGACTTAAGTAAAAGAAAGAAATTCAAATCCATATTCACCTGTGACGGTGGATTCGCCAAATATGGATTTACACGACTAGATTCACTTGAGAAGAAGTTTTATTGATATAATAGATGAAATAACCCGAAAATGTCTGTGATAAATACGATTTGCACTGTCTGAAGTCAGTGAAAGGCCTAAAAAGACTTAAGTGAAAGAAAGGAATTTATATCCATATTCACCTGTGACGGTGGATTCGCCAAATATGGATTTACACGACTAGATTCACTTGAAAACTAGTTTTATTGATATAATAGATGAAATAACCCGTAAATGTCTGTGATAAATACGATTTGGGCTGTCTGAAGTCAGTGAAAGGCCTAAAAAGACTTAAGTGAAAGAAAGGAATTCAAATCCATATTCACCTGTGATGGTGGATTCGCCAAATATGGATTTAAACGACTAGATTCACTCGAATACAAGTTTTAAGTGGCTCGAACAAAAAGACCTTTCTTGAAAATCGATAAATATGAGAAGCTTTTCTACAATTGGATCTTATAGATCTTGAAAACTTCTCTAATACAATTTTCCACGCTTGTGGGTGCAATTCCACATAAATTATGAGAGAAATTCATTATTTATCTGGCATTTCAATATGAATTCATTATTAATCCAAATAAACATGTCTCACAGACAAAAAGGAAATTCTCTACTACAGTTTTCCGCTAATTTTCCACGCTTGTGTTTCAAATTCGAGTGGCTAGTTCCTAAATCCTATAATTACTAAGCCGTCAGTCGGGAAGTCAGCAAAGCAGTTCCATATGGCACATAGCGATAGATAATGCAACGTTGCTTGGCTTTGTGCCTTGGTTCGCCTGCCTGCATGCGGGATAGTTAATCGTATCAATGTCACTAGGCAATTTCCGCGCCATGTGTGTGGCCGCATAAATCATACGCCGTGTGGACCAGTGCGGCCGCCTCGTTTATCGCATTGGCATTAATCTTGGGGCGCAGCAAGTGGCTCGGAGGCAGCCCAACTGGGTGCAGGCAGCACTTTGCGGAAATTGCCTGCATATTAAGTTGCAGCCAGTGGCAGAAACAGCCGCAGCCGCAGAAGCAGCCGAAAATAGTATTAGGCTTGTGCCGCAAATTGCACTCAGTGAAAATTGATTTATACTCGTACTTACTGGGCGCTATATTCCTTTCATTGATTTCCGCCAAGTCGATCAACTGGGCGCCAATTTTGAGGCCGCGCACACAGCCGATATAGCCCTCCAGAGTAGGGGCATCCACATTTGGGCGCAGCAAATTTGCCGGATCGTAGCCGCCCACATGGAACTGAAAGTACTCGGTGGGCGGCGCTGGAGGACGATGCGGCGATAGGACCTCTGCAAATAAACAACAACAAAATCAAATGAGGCAGCCAGTTAAAACCAGTTTCGGCCACGTTATCCTGCCCCCATTTCCACTCCCTCTCTCTCTCTCTCTGGTTGTGCGGAAATGAGCCTTCATTGCTGTGGCATTTTGGGTTTTGTGGAGCGCCCGCTGCTGGCATTTTGGAGCTCAAGTTTGTCTAATTGAAATGTTTGGCAGCAACAGCAGTACAGACCAGTCTCTCTCTGCCTGCCTGTCTGTCTGCCTCTAATGCCAGTTAACGCATTTAATTACATAAGTGCTCATGTGTTATTCCGCCTGCAAAAGTATTTTGCCAGCTCTCTAAGCTCTAAGCTCTAGTTTTGGCATTTTGGTAGCACAAATTTCGACGCCTAATTATGATTGATTTTGTGTGCTGCCAATTTTGAGGTGCATTGGTCCAAAGTTCTCCGATTGATTTACCAATTGCAGTTTACGATTTCGATTTGGGCAGTGTGTGCAAATCAAGGCAGCAATTTAAGTGTATTTAAACACAATTACAACTGTTTAATTATGCCCCGTTGAGTGCTCTGTTAATTGTTTGAATTTAACCTAATGCAGCTGACTATTTGATTTGGTTTAATTCTCACATTATGAATTGATTTTAAGCCGCTTGTAAGCTCATTGTTTTATTGCAATATTCACAAGCAATTTCTGTAAGTTTAACTGCTTTACATTAGAAACAATATGGTGTTGAAACATTGATTGACTGGAAATTTAATACTTTATTAAGGTGTTTAGATTTATTCTTTTGTTGATAAACAAGTGATTGATTTTCTTCGACACCAGCAAATGTTCAATATTTCGCAACATATTATTAAATTACAAATTACAAATGGGAGCTTGAAGTTGGGGTATGAGAATTTCCATAATGCTTCAGATTTAAATACAGATTTGTTATAGAGCTCCAAACTTGATCAAAAATGCACCGGAATGGAAAATCAGATAACGTTTGACAGTTTAAAGTCTTGGAATGTAATTTTTAGTATATTTTAAGTATAGTTTATAGTTTTTACTCTGCAAATTAAAGCCAATAATGCGGAATGATGATATGCATATTAAAGGCACATTTATAGTTTTATCGGAAGTTTTTTATAACTATTCGTTTACATCTATTCATTCGCCTCTTGTTGGCATGTAAATCGCAATTCCGATATGATTTAAATTTAATTGAATTGCAATGTTTATTAAAAGCTAATCCAATGTACGTTTAACGTACGCTTTCCGCTTCAACAAATTCAGTTTTTATTAACATATTCAGTTGAACACTTTTTGCCCGAAACAACTATAAAGCAACTGAATGTTTTTTATGCCATAGTCAAAAAGTTTTAGCCCATTTTGAATTGCTTTCATTTTATACAGTTGATTTTTGGGTTTTACTCGCTTTTTTCACTGACTTTACACAGACACACACACACACACATGCACACAAAGGAAACATTTCAAGTGCAAATAATTTGGCGATCGGAAGTGCAGAGCTTTTTTTTTTGGCTTTTTGTGTATTTGTGTGTGTGGAACATTTTTGGCATTTTTGCAACTTTACTTGCTAAACTATTTTGAAAATTTGTGCAGGCTGAAAGGGAACTAAGAGGGAGGAGCAAGGAGTTAATGCTGCCAGGCAACCGTCGCATACATTCATTTTTTGGGCAACAGGAACGAAGCTTTGTTGGTTCAATAACTTGCAGTCGAAAAAAAGTCGCTAGGCAACAAGGACAACAAATGCAGCCGGGGCAGGTTAGGGTATGTGGCGATGCGGCTATCATGTACTATGGCTGGGACTGGTCGCAGCGGGTTGCCAGTCTGCAGTCGTCCATCGACCCGAGTGTGGCCACAATGTACGGTCGGCTGCCCAACAACTCGGGCAATGCGGTCGCCAATCAGTGTCACGATCGGGTTAAGATCGGCTTCTGCACGGACCTGGACAAATCAGTGTTGGTTAACAACTTTGAGAAGCGGGGCTGGCATCAGGTGAACGGGGACGATGATTGGCACTTCTATTGGGCTGGGGTGCAGACGTGCAGGAATATCTTCAGTGTGGACAGTGGTTATCGCATGCACGACAATCAGATGATCAATCACTTTCCCAATCACTATGAGCTCTCACGCAAGGATCTGCTGGTGAAGAACATCAAGCGCTATCGCAAGGATCTGGAGCGGGATGGCAATCCTCTGGCGGAGAAAACCGAATCGAATAACTCGAGTGGCACTCGCTATCTTTATCTGGACTTTGTGCCCACGACTTTTGTGCTGCCTGCGGATTATAATATGTTTGTGGAGGAGTATCGCAAGTTTCCGCTGAGCACGTGGATTATGAAGCCGTGTGGCAAGTCGCAAGGAGCTGGCATTTTTCTCATCAACAAGCTGTCGAAGCTGAAGAAGTGGTCGCGTGAGGCGAAAGGTCCTTTTCATCCGCAAATCGCCAAGGAGTCGTATGTGATATCGCGCTATATTGATAATCCGCTGCTCATCGGCGGCAAGAAGTTCGACTTGAGACTGTACGTGCTGGTCGCCTCCTTTCGTCCTTTGAAGGCCTATTTGTTCAAGCAGGGCTTCTGTCGCTTCTGCACGGTCAAATACGATACGAGTGTGACCGAGCTGGACAATATGTATGTCCATCTGACGAATGTGAGTGTGCAGAAGCATGGCGGCGAGTACAATACCCTGCATGGCGGCAAATGGTCCGTCCAGAATCTGGCGCTCTATTTGGAGGGAACACGCGGCAAGGAGGTAACGGATCGCCTGTTCGGGGCCATCTCCTGGCTGATTGTGCACTCGCTGCGTGCTGTGGCTCCTGTGATGGCCAGCGACAGGCATTGCTTCGAGTGCTATGGCTACGACATCATCATTGACAACGCCCTCAAGCCCTGGCTGGTGGAGGTGAATGCCTCGCCCTCTTTGACCTCCACGACTGTCAACGATCGCATACTCAAGTACAAGCTGATTGATAACATTCTGTCTGTAGTCCTGCCGCCGGATGGAGTGCCGGATGTGCGCTGGAACAAGATACCCAGTGCGGATGCCTTGGGCAACTTTGATCTGCTCATCGACGAGGAGCTGGCGGCGCAGGACGAGGCGCAGAACAGCAGCAACTCCTCCTCGCATGCCAAATCCTCGAAGCTCAGCAGTCGCTGGAAGTGACGAAGGTAGACGAGGGCGGCCAGAGATGTGGGCGTGGCACTTGCCATTTTACTTAACTGGACAATGTGGGCATGTGTTTTAAATAAAGGACTTAGTGCATACTAACAAATTGTGTTTTCAAATTAAATCCTTTTTAATTAATTCCAGTCACTTTGGAAATATTAATAAGTTCATTACTTATTTTGCTTATGTAACAATTTTTTAATAAGACATCAGCGAGTTGTGCAATTAAATTTAAAGTTTAACAAGTTTCACTTCTCATTTTGCAACTGTTTTAAGTTAATCAAGTTATTAATTATGTATAACGAACTTTTTTTGTTAAAACAAATATTGCTTTAAATTTGTTCTTATACCCGTTAAAAATTTTATAAAAATAGTTTCCTGAATTTGAGCAAATGCATATTTAAATCAAATTAACAAAGTTTGGCTTCCACTTTTTTGGCTTCAAAAGAATTCGTACGAATTAAATTGTGGTAATCATATTAAATTTCTTATGAATTATTTGTTAGACAAAACTTTTTGTGTCGAAGCATTAAATTGTTGTGCATTTTTTTTGAAAGCTTAACTAGTACATGAAATTGATTTTAAAAATGATATAGTAAAAACATTATGTGGGAATGTTTAGCAAATTTCAAATATTATTTTAAAACTAGTTTATTTATATTCAATGTAAAATATGAAGTCGAACATAAGAGCTTTAAGACATTTTTAAAGTTTTTTTTGTGTATCTCTCAAAAAATAACCTTTTTGGCTTATATGCGCATGTCAATATTAATGTTAATTAAACGCAAATATAGGTTCGCCTTTCCAAAGATTAACACTCAATTAACCTTTTAAATTTCATAAAATTCTCAATGGATAAGCAACAGTCTTGCTGTTCGAGTTGTATATATTAAAATGTTGACTTGGACTTAGACTTACCCTTCTCGGGATTACTCCACGGCTTGTTGGCATACTCATCCAGGAGCAGAGTGCCCCTGTCGATGCTCACACTGCGCTGATTGACATGCATGCGGGTCTCCTGCTCACCCCGCACAATGGCCACCTGGATGCTCTTCAGGTTGATCATCAGCGTCTCATCGAGCAGCGTCAGATTCACAATCTCATCGCCGTAGTTGTACAGGAAGACAATCTCACGCGCCTGACTGATGTACAGGTGGATGAAGTTGTTGTAGTGATCGTTGGCATAGAGGACCAGGGCATTTGTGTCATAGGTGCGCAGATTGATGAGCAGATTCTGGCTGAGAATGCCCTTGAGCATGTCCCTTTCCATCTCCGTGCCATGGAGCAAGATTGCCGGAGTGGCAGTCACACTCAGATAGTTGCGCATGAGGAACGCCTCGCGATTGATGAAAGTCAGCGCCTTCTCATTGATGTCTGGCCAAGGGGAATTCAATTAGTTTTAGTTGCTGTTGCTGTTTGCTGTTTGCTGTTTGAATAGCTTTTCACTTACTCGTCTCACAGAACTCGCCAATGTGCGCCCAGGGATTGTTGCAGACGCACTTGAAGCTGCTCCACAGCTCCTTGCACTGGGCCCCGTTGCGGCAGGGCGAGGGCACACAGGAGGGCTTGCAGTCCTTGATAATCTCCGACAGATGCACCGACATGTAGCTGTAGATGTCGAGTATCTCACCATTGACCACCAGGCCGCGGAAGCAGCCAATAAGTCCCGCTTTCACCGACAGCTTCTTCAGCAGGTCACTGCAATTGCAATTGGTTGGGGATTACGTATTTTCTCGAGATTATGTCATAACTATTCAATAAGCTGCAAACAAAAATATCATCGGCTTGCCACGGCTGACTTTATGCAAATAAATTGTGACCCTCAAATCCCAGCAGCCAAAGCAGCGCCTTTGGGCCCTCAACTTAGCCGCCTGGAAAATCGAAGCAGACGACAGTGAGCTGAAGCAGCGTGGAATTCGTTTCAATCGGCCAAACCAGTCTGTCAGTCTGTCCATCTGTCCATCTGTCCTTCTCTACGCTCCTTTTCAACTTGTCTGCTTTTGCCAATTTTTTTTTTGCAGTTTGGCGCCCTTTTCTTTATAACTGCTAAGCATACTCTTACTTAGTTTAGAGCTCTATTGATTTACTTATTTAGTGTGCTCAATATAAGTAGCATTTAGCTAGATTTAATAGGCGAGTGCAATTTATTTGAAAAAGTAAGATTAGTCTTACTTTCTCTTTACGCAGCTAAAATATTACGTATACGCATTTTTCAATTTATGTTTTTTTAGATACGCGTGTATTTTATGTGATTACTATAAGTATTTTATAGAGTATTGTAACTTGGTCTATTATAATAGATAAGCTATAATGATATTAAGCAGCTTACAATTTACTTCTCAACATATTTATACTTATACCAAGTTTTATAGTATTTATATATGGCTTACCCTTCAAACTTTATACTTTTTAAAAATAGTTTCATTCAAATTGATTATTATATCCCATCGCCTTTTATGTCTTCAGCAAGACTAGAGTATTTCCACTTCGTTCAAAGCTCAGCTTACCCTTTTTTTGTGCTGATTTCTAGTATGCTTTTACACTGCTTTTTTTCTCTCGCTATATTCCTGCAATTTGCAAGTTTCGTTCGCTTTTAACTTTTGCAAGCGAACACAGAATGCGAACCCTCTCTCTATTGCCCCCTCCCCCTTTCCCCCTCTGTCAGTGCTCTGTGTTGGCCAACAATGAATTGGCCAATAAAATCTCAAGTGTAAGCTTTTGAAAATTAAAGTGGCGGAAATGTCTTGTTTATATGCGTGCAATTTCTCTCCCCCGACAAGGACAACGACAACGACAACGACAGCGAAAGTTGCTCAAAAATGTCTTTCGAAATTATGTAAATTTCATTACAAGTCGTCGTCGGTTGCCGCTCAAAGCTCTAAGTAAAATTAAAATTCTTGTTTTAAATAAAAGAAGTTTTTTTTCACCGAATTTTTTTCGCTGTTGCTGTTTGCTTTTGTTATCATTTCTTTTTCACTTTGTCGCCGCTTTGCTTTGTAATTGTTTGCTAAGTTGCGTAATTGTTGCTTAAGCGCCAAACTTATTGAATAATGCCAAACGAATTGGCCAGCGGGGAAATAACACTAGGCAACAAAACTTGGACTCCAAATGAATGAATTGTGCTTCGTTTTTAAATTTAAAAAGTTGAGCTACTTTTTTGGGTTACTTTACACATTTGACCATAATCTGATTGTGTTTTCCGCCTGTTGCCTAGTGTAATCGAAGCGCGAGTCCTTGAACTGCTTCGCGTCCTTTAACTTAATTGCAATCTGCTGGCTCTTAAGCTCCGCAGCTATTAAGTCATTAGTTTTTTGCAACGTGTGCTGCATTTTTGCTCTGCATGTGCTGTGCATGTGGCACATGTTAATTTCTCCGCTTTTTTCTCTCTCGGGCACACACACTTTGGAGCGCTCAACGTCAACGTCAGCGGCAGTGGCAGCGGCATTGCGCATACGCCGCGTGGCGACGGTTGTAAAATGAAATTTAGCGTTTTGCCTTGCAAATGATGTGCCGTGTGACTGCTGGCTGACACTTGGCTAAAAGGATTTGCACGCTGGCTGGGCTGGCTGGCCGACGAAAAATGAAATAAAAATATATATAAAAGTAAAAAAATGACGCCAGTAGAAATTTCCACGAAATTAACGGCAATAAAATGAAAGAAATTTGACAGGCCATAGAGGCGAGAGTCCTGGCTGAGCGCCCAGGATGCACAAGCGGCAGATGCAGCTATGCACGCTGCAGCGGAAATCCTATTAACGTTGCAAACGCGCAAAGTGCGAAGCAATTAAGAATTTATTTAACACCGTCACAAGCAATTAAGCACTTTTCATTCATTCATGGCCGCTGCGACACACGCGACACACGCGCCAGAGTCGACAGTGACACATACTCCCCAATGGCAACCACATGCAAGCGCAGCCTGCTGCAGGTCCTGTTTCCTGCCAGCGAGGGGCAAATAATTCGCATATTTGGCACGCCAGCTATCTGTGTATGGCTGTGTGTGTTCTTTTTTCCCATCAGCATGTGCCGCGTCCGCCGGACAATCGATGACCATGCAAATGATCAACAGGACACGCGTGTCCTTGCTGCTGCTGCTGCTTCTGCTGCTGTTGCGGCAGCAGCTGGTGTGTGTTTCTAAACAACATGACACGGCCAACAAACAAGGCCCCAGCGAACCGCTGTCAAAAACGCGATTACAACCATCATTAGCGACACAGCACATTATGTTCAGTTGGCATTTAGAAAAGCGCCACAGAGCGGGAAAAACATGCTCAAATCTGGAATATATTCTTGATACAAGCAGAAAACATTGCAAGAGAGAAGCCAGAATATATTCTAAGACTCTAGAATAAACTATCTTGAATCAAATTGTTTTCTATTTACGTTGAATGGGTTAAAATCGCGAAAATAATCGAAAAAAATATAAGTAGTTTATATGGTTTCTTAATTTAAGATTCTTGATTCTTGATTCAAATAGAAAATGCTTTAAAAGTGCACCAAGAATCTATTCTCAGATTGAGTTCGCTTACTCTAGAATGAACAATCTTAAATTAAGCTCTTTTTTTTTGGTAATAATCCTAAAAATAGTCATAGAAAGTATAAATATTTGATATATTTTCTTAATTTAATATTTAAAAATTTGTTAAAGATTTCTAAGCAAATCACAATCACAAAACTTTGACTTATATAAAAGCTCTTTTCTTTTTGGTATAATTTATATATTTTCTTAATTTAATATTTGGCAAATCACAATCACAAAACTTTGACCTATATAAAATTAAACATTCAAATAAGTTTTTTTATTCACAATCAAAATAATACATTCATGCTTTAGATCTTCATTTGTGTCCAGCATACTTAATTTCAGTTGTTTTTAACATTTAAAAGAAGTTGAATCAATATTGCCCATTTTGTTTTACACGAATTTTTGCCCTATAAAATTTTCTCTATCGTAGCCAAGTAAAATTGCACGTCATAATTCTCTTTAATTAATTGTTGCCATAAGGCATATCGCTAATAAGATCATTGTGGTCTGCTCACAATGAAAATTATATGCATTATATGCTGACCACAGTCTGTCTCGGGGGATTAATTGAAAACACATCAGTTTGGCTCTTTGCCTGCTTTAATGTGTCCCATTGAGGTAAGGTAAAGTCTCGACTCGACTCGACTCGACTCGCCTTGTCTGCGTCAATATGTTGATTAACTCATTTATTTATGAGCTGGCACTGATTCCGCTTAATGGCTTACACTGCACAGCGTACACAGTGTACACTTTACACTGTGCAACATGCAACGCTGGCGGCATCCTTGTGCGTGGCCTTGCAGCAGCCAAGTGCATCAATATTTGTATACCCTGTAGTCAATCAGCCTTAAGAGCGCTCTTAATTAAGGCTGTTCTTGTTTCCCATTTCCATAATTTTATCAAAAGCTAACCGATTTTCAAGTTGGAGGACATTTTGGTAATGTAAAAGTAAAAGTAATGTACACTACAGCCCAGGGACCGTAACGGAAAAAGCATTAATATTTCTATAAAAAATACAAAAAATACTAGACAAAATACTAAAAAATACTAGAAAAAATACCAACCAACTACAAAAAATACCAGAAAAATATGAATGTACTTGATTGACCACTGAATTTCAATCATAATATTATACATATTATTTCGAGTAAAAAAATACTGGAAAAAATACTACAAATACTTGATACGCATCTTAATTTCAATCAGAACAGTACAACTGTTGGCAAATTCCTTAACACTGTGGAGCTTTAACTTTTGGGGTAAGCAGGGTATGTCTTAGTCGGTTAGTTTCAGCTGACGCGCTTCTTACTTGTTCATTTTTATTGTGTTATATGTAGTCGGGCTTGTAATTCTACTGTTTTTTTTGTCCGTAGTCGTTTCTCTTATTCTTTTTATTTTGGATAAATAAATTGAACTCCATAATTGGCCAAGTGAAAGCAGCTCGGCTCGGTTCTTTTGAGGGGGAGGGGGGGGGGAGGATGGGGTATATAAAGCACAGCACTTTACCGTTAATTACTCTGCGTGTTTACCGCTCATCGAAATTTTATGAATGGGTCGCGGTGCGGTGGCTTTTCCTGGTTTGAGGTTAAGTGCAAATGTGTACACATTTTCTGTGAGCTCTCTCTGTTTTTTTTTCATTTTCAATTTGATTTTGTACATTTTTAATAATTAAACATATACACACACACATACACACACAGTCGATGTTAAGTGCCACAGAGCGAAATGTGCTTCTTGCCTCAATTCCATGCTATCTATGAGTGTGCACATCTGCCTGTCCTTGTATGTGTGTGTGTGCGTGTGTGTGCTTGTGTGTGTGTGTGCTCGCAGAAAAAAACTTTATAAATTATGCCAATCAAGCATAAGCGCGTTTTAAGTGCGCCAACTGCCAAAGGGGAAAACGCGACGCTTCCTTGAATGGGGTACAACAAAAACAAAGAAAAAACAGAAAAAACAGAAAAACGAGCGCACAAATTGTGGGCGACTGTGCCACGCCCCCCTCGCCCCCTCGCCCCCTCGTCGCCTCGCCCTGCCTTGATTATTGATAATGACTTTGAAATGAATTTCCAGCGGGAAGTTAATTTAATTATGGCAATTCTTTTGATACGCGCACTTTGCGTCTATGTGCTGCAATTGGTTGGTTGGCTGAAAAGTTGGCAGGGAAACAGCATGGTTGCTAACAGGATTAAAAATATAATAAACAGCTGCTTAATTAATGATTGAACTGTATAGAGAGAAAATACTGCATGCGTTTCAGTTTATCGCACAACGTATTAATTTGAGTTATATTCAAGTGGATTAGCTCATTGAGTGATTTGCTAAAGATAATCACTGGCAGCGTACAGGAAGTGCTGTGTATATGCTAGGACTAAACTAGAGAGAGTGAGAGACAGGGAGAGAGAGAGAGAGAGAGAGATAGCTAAAGAAGGTTTTAAACTAGATAACATGTTTGAAACATAATAAATTTGCTGGTTGAACGAGTGTGAAAGGATTATCATCTGCGCGCTGAAGATTTTATACTCTTTTCGAGTCTGTGGATAGATTTCATAATATGTGGATAGATTTGTTTTGTCTTCCTAAGCATACTGGAGTTATTTTTGGGGATTTTCAACGCCTTCTTACACATTTCAGCACAAAAGACTATAATAACAACAATTTTAGCTTGTAAAATGATTGAAAACTTTAAACTCTCTTAACTTTGCCAATACTGAACCGATTTTGAAGTTCCTGACCATTTTGTTCATGGTTGCTCCTCTACATTTAATTTACATTTAAGTTTTTTTCTTCATTTTATATTTTTGACTTTTTTCCGAAAAAAAAGTAAGAGTAAGAAAAGTGAAACAGTAAGAAAAAGTAAAAATATTTAATTCGAATTTTCTTAGGATAAGATGCTTTGGGGTAGTATCATATTGTTTTTATTATAGTACTTGCTTCATTAATTATTTGCCTCTATTAATCTGATAGTTAGTTAGCATGGTTAAGAAATTTTTCAAATTCAATCACTAATAAAATAAGTCTTAGAATTTGTACACTCGTAAGGGTTAAAATATAATATAATCAGTGCTTGTTACTAACTATAAGTGAAAAAACTAAACCAGTGCACAAATTTGCCAAAGATAATAACTCGTCAGAGTGGAAATATAAAAAAATGCAACTTTCTCTTAAATTATAAAATATAGATGTAGAAAGTAGAAATTATCTGCCTCAATTTGTGTCATATTCAACTAGCTGAGTGAAATAATTTGCCAAGATAATCACTGTGGAACGCCCAGTAGATGAGCCTGAGGAGTGTGAAACACTCGTCAGTTGCCCTTGGGCTACATTTGGGCAGCCTTTGAGTGTCTTTGCTGATGGCGATAGTTAGTACTGCTGCTGGTGGTTTGCCAGTTAGTCGCGCGTTTATAATTAAAACGTAATTGCCGCAATAAATTGCACAGACCGCAATGGCCAATGGCCAATGGGCAGCGAATGTTGAGCATTGAAGTGCAACCGCGACTTCATTTTTTCTGTGTCTGCACTGCGGTTATTATTACAGCTGCTGTCGTTGCAAGCGGCCATAAAAACTATATCCTCTATATGTATGCTTCTATATCAAAAGTGTGGAAGTACTTACAAGGTGGCGCCACCGATATACATGCTGCCCTCGAACGGTCCAAACTCCTCCTCGGGCATTAAATCGAGCATCTGGTAATCGGTGTTTATCATGAAACGCACATGGTATTGGTTATAGTCGATCCATATCTTGTGCCATTCGCCGCCATTCAGTCTATAGCAATTACACATATATCATGGCCATAGCTAATAGCTCGTTTCGAGTTCGAGCTGCTCACCTGCGATGCGAGTTAATCACCAGTTCCCGTGTCGTTCCCGTGCTCAGGGTGAAATTGAACGTCAGCTGATAGTCGCCCGTCAGAGCCACCATAAACGAGGGATAGTGCGCCCGTATCGGTGGCTGGAAGAGCAGAATCGCCTTCTCGCCGGTGGTGCGAAACGAGAAGGCAATGTCGCCTTTGCGCCAGCCGGGCACCTCGATATACGACTGCGATGTTGTAAAGGTGACCACGTACTTTTGGGTATCTATATAAATGCCAGAGAACGGGATACGTTAGTTATGTGCACTCGGAGAAAAATGATAAGTTCTTAGTTCAAGTATGAAAGGGCTAAGAGTCTAACTCTCTTAAGTCTGTAAGCAGACTCGTTTTAGCACCTTCTAATGTATGTTATAACGATATTTTAAAAGCGTATCCGGTACAAAGTACTCAATTTAAATATTTTTCTACTTGAAAAAAGAGTAAAACGTTCCTCTTTCTTAAATTAAGAACTTATATTCTTGATTCACCAGGATTTATATTTAGTTTAATAAGATATCATTACTTTGGGAACTACTAAATAACTAAATATCGTATTTTAAGTCAAGCTCTTGATTTTAGAAATGTGGTACTTTAAATATGAGTAAAAAGCTATTCTTTCTTAATTTAAGAACTTCAGCTTTTGTTTCAAGCAGATTTAATTTTACTTAAAGTTGATATCATTGACTTGGAACTTGAATACTTAACATAATAACTTAAAATATGATTTCAAGATTTTATGTTCTTGATTTAAGAAAGATGTAGACTTGTTTTAAGTAGTCAACTGTTTTAAAATGAGAAAATTCATATTTTACTTATACTGCAACAGTTAAACAATTATAAGTTTCAGGCCAACAAAAATATTCTTAATTAAAGAATTTCTTTCTATATTTGATTCTGGATTTGAGTTCAAAAGTTCTCGATTTGTTTTTCTGAGTGTGCCTAGAAACTCACTTGTCTCGACGCACTCGAGTGGGCCGAGTGTGATGCGTCCCTGGGCCTCGTCGTCGAGGTCCTTCTGCTGCAGGAAGTACATGTTGGTGATGCCCAAACTGTGCGGTTCCTGATAGTAGCCCTCGTCCGAGTTCCATTTGTTCTCCTTCACATCGCAGTTGCATGATTGATTCGGGTCCACGCACGTCTTGTTGACGGAGCACGGGCAAGCGCCTCTGTGACCAGATCGCCATGACGGAGATGGAGCAGGGAGAGCGAGAGAGAGAGAGGGAGATAAAGAGACAGAGAGAGAGTGATGTATAAACAAGTAAGAGTGCTCTAGTCGGGAGTGCCCGACTACGAGATACCCTGAACCCAGTCCTTACAATCATTCATATTAATCTAAACACACACATGCTGCAGTACAAGCAGTACAAGCAGTGCAAGCGGTCTAAGCAGTTAGCTTGCTTTTCGCTGAGCCCCACATAATGGAAAGTTAAATCTTAAATAACTTCTGTGTTTATCGTCCGATCTTATTGAAATTTTTGGGGCAAACAATTGTCAATAATATGTGTGACCAAACCAAATTGCAAGGTCGTACCTTCAAAAATGCGTTTTTTTAACTTTTGGGGGTTTGGGGGTGGTATCCAAAAAGTGAAATATTTGTTACATGTGTATGCTATTCGAGATTATACATGTCAAATTAGGGGCCTCTAGCTCTTATAACTTGTAAGTTATATCCAGAAAACGCTGGTCTAAAATCGAAATTTATCGATAACTTTTGAACGGGACGAGCTATCGATAAATTTTAATAAACTTGATCTGTCCCGGGATTAGGAGAACTTATGTTCCAAATATGAAGTCTCTAGCTCTTGTAGTCTCTGATATCTGTGTGTTCATACAGACAGACAGACGGACAGACGGACAGACGGACAGACAGACGGACATGGCCAGATCGACTCGGCTATTGATACTGATCAATAATATATATACTTTATATGGTCGGAGATGCTTCCTTATGCCTGTTACATACATTTGCACAAAACCATAATACCCTTTTTACCCATTTTTAATGGGTTCAGGGTATAAAAAGGTGAAAGGTATTGCAAAAAATAGCCCAACGCGCATATATTTGCATCTATTTGGGGCGACTCGACTCGACTCTGTCGACAGAGCTGCCGGCAATTTGACGAGTTCCACTTTAAATGAACGGGCTGGAGCTGAATCATGAGGGGGGAAGGGAAGGGGATGATGAGGGGGCACCACTTGGTCTAGGGATATTTCTTTTGGCGATTTATTGTCGGCATTTTTGCTTTGCCATTTATAAGTGCCACTGAATGCGATCTAAGAGGGTGCATTGAGTATTGCTTTGCATTTGCAACTGCATAAATTTAAGCTGTGATTTGTAGATTTATTAATACTATGATAATTGCCTGATTAGAATATGCTATTTTAATTTGTGAAAATATTGTATTTTTAGCTAACAACTAGCTTGATTATAAAGGTATAAGGTAAAAGCTCGTTCGCTTGCACTTTACTTTTATAGTCAAGCAACTTATTTTGTTTTTTCTACTTTGGTAGATTAATAAATAAATAATTTCATAAATGCATTTCAATTCAAGAAATGAAAGAGTAATGATTTATATAACCTATATTTAAATTTTAAAGATTTTTATAGACCAAAAAGCGTAGGGACTTTGAAAATGCTCAACTCAAAAGTGCTGAGAAACAAAAGCTATTGAAAACTAATTTTCTTAAAAATGTAAAATTATTTATAAAATGAAAACTTTAATTTTTAAAAATATTGAATTGTTAGCTAAAGTTGCAGCTGTTTTCTTAAATTGTAAAAAAACACATTTGGGTTTCTCTCAGCTTCTGTTCTTTTAGCTATACATCTTTATGAAGTGTTTACCTTAGCAACTGAGTAGAGTATTGCCAAAAGCGATCATATTTCTCAGCGCTGTGTGTGGTTTCGTGTTTTTGGCTCGTGTGCGTATGCGGTTTGCAATGCATGTGCCACATCCGTTTCCGCTTTGGCGTTGCACAGCACAGACAACTAAGCGGACCTCGAACGGGATCCCGACCACAGCTAACCAAAAGCTGGAGCAGCAGCAGCAGCAGCAGGAGCAACAAACAAACAAACAAACGATGCTGTCAAATTTTGAATGAGTAAAGACCAAACTACAATCCAATGATGGATGGCTCAATGGGTTGCCTGCCCGCAAAACACACGTTGAGCCAAAACAAAAAACTGAGAGGCAGAGCTAGCTAGCTAACTCGTTTGTTTTTCGACACAGACTGTATAAACACAGGACGAGTTTTGGTTGGGAATTGTGCTAAAACGCATTTTGATATTCCCAGCCAAGCAGAACGCCATTCGTTCAAAGCAGATACACAAAAGCAAAAAGAGAGCAAAGCGAGTGCTGTTTAGGCTCCAGAATTGATTTAGTGAAAGCGGAAATTAGTGACGCGAACCGAACAGCAAAAACAAAAAAAAGCAAGGGGTTGCTACACAACAACAATAACAAAAAAAGAGCAACTTTAAATTGCTGCCAGCAGCTGTTGCCTACTTTGCTGCGCATGATGTATTGTCAAAGTCCTTCAGGGCAGGCCCTTGTTATTGTTGTTGTTGTTCGGCACTCTTTCATCTGTATGAGGCAAAGAAATTAGGCGTAAAGACTAAATTTGTGCACAAAGCCATTCATTTTAAAAAGGCAGCCATAAGAAAAATTACCGAGCAAAAGTTCGAAAAAGAGTTGTTCGACAATATGGCGGCTGTACACACAAACACACACACACAGACACACACACATACACGCACACACACACACACATGCACACACAGTTGGGGATACACATGAGCGAGGCTCAGTCATAAACCTTATTAGCGCTGAGCCGGAAACATATTTGCCCGACATAAATACAACTCAGCCTTTTATGCCCATATCTATATATACACACACACACATACACACACACAGACACACACACACATATATATATATATATATATATATTTGTTCATGCTCTGCTCTTGTTTTGCACTTTTGCAATTTTGTATTTTCGTTCATATGTTTTACTTTGGTATTTGCCATAAATTTGTTTTGCTGTTGGCCTTTTATTTCTAACGCCCAATGCGTGGGGCAATAAGGTTTGTGTTGTTCAGTTGTAACTGATAACGTTGGCAGCATTAACTATTAGCTGGTTTTTAGGCTTAGATTGCAATAAACAAAATGTGCAGTTTTAGCTTTAACAGAAGTAATAATTGTTTTCTTGCTTTAAATGCATTTTTTGATGGCAAATAGTTGAATAAAAAATACAATAAAATAATAAATACAATAAACAAAAATTAGAATTGCTTGCGTACCATAAATTAATGTTAATTTGTTACAATAATTATTAGAAAATGTATATTTCTAGAATTTATTTTAAATTTGAAAAAAAACTAAAAGCTTTTATAGAAATATTTTGTACAAATTCAAAAAAGGTCTTTGAGCACTCAATGTTATTTGTGAATATTAAGCAAAAGGGTTATCTTGCCGAATACATAATAATACATATGTTGACAGAATTAATGCTTATTATATTTAGATATTTTAGTAATTAATAACTATTTTAGTTAGTGTACTTTAAATGCGACTTTGTTTGCCACTGCTAGTTTTGCAACAGATTCGCTTGGGTTTTCAGCGTCATAAAATGTTATGCTCCAATGAATAGAAACAAATGCCGCACATATAACTTAGCCAACAAGGGGGCGGGACTGTTAGTGGGCGTTGCGGCGCCAAGAAGTAGGCAACAGTTTTGTGCGTGCACAGATGAAAAATCAAATTTGAAGAGCTCAGCCAACAGCAGCAGCAGCAGGCGGCAGACACTTGATTGTTGGCCAGCAGTTCAGTCGGCAGGATGACAAATGACACACACACACACGCACACACACATGCAGACACACACAGACTGGCATAAAGATGACAATTGTAGAGTTGTCCCCTTTGGTTGCCATTGCAGTTTGTTGTTGCAGCTGACACAAATGTACGCAAATCGAAGCATTATGAAACTGAGCTGCTTTGTCTCGATTCAACGTGTGTGTGTGTGTGTGTGTACAGGTCTGTGTGTGCCTTCCCGTGTGAATAAATATGTCAGTTAGCATTAAGTATACGCCCAGGCGCCTATATTATGCATGTTCGAGCAATTAATTTAAGTTTCGTTTACATTCGAAATGCCAGAGAAGGAGCTGCAACTGGAGTAGGCCCAACTATCAACTATCCAACTGCCCAAAACTGCCAGCAGTTTGAAATGAAGGATTTATACTGTTGGATTACCGCACGTACGCAGAGCAGGAGCAGGAGCAGGGAGAGGGATACATTCGCCAGCCAGCCACTGGAGCAGAACGTATCCACACACACACACACATGCAATGCACAGTGTAGAGAATGCCCAGACCAACAAGTTAAGCAAATAGACTGCAACATTAATTGTGTGGCATGCGGTGGACCGAAAGAGGAGCAGGAGCAGAAACAGGAGCAGAAGGTGGAGCAGAAGCAGAGGAACAGCAATCGGAGTGGGCGTGGCAAGAGGAGCACGCACCACATTCCGGACAGACATGTGCATAGAAATAGACTTGGGGCTGAATGCAGGCACCGCTGCAGTGGTCAAGCAATGCAAATTTATAGTAAATATAAGCACTGTTGAAAGCAAATAAGTGATTTAGTATAATATTCAATATTTATGCAGCTGAGAAATACTTTTAAATATGCCCCGTAAAAATGCAAGTCTTCTTCAACTATAAGTGTCAATTCTTTATCTCATATGCCCACTGTGCTCTTTATTTTTGGAAATTTATATTCTTTAGGGATAGAAAGTTTTGCCTAAGCTAAAAAATGCTGAGTAAAACTGTCCAAATTTATAGAACTTTTTCCATCTGATATAAGAAACTTAAAAGATTCAATAATTTTTCGAATATCTTGTCTTTTTGGCCCACTGTGCACGCACTTCAGATTATATATGGTAAATTTAAGAACCTTATAGCTGACAAAAGAAATGGTATAAGAGATTTAATAACTAATTTCAAAATGTGTCTCTTCTGTCACACTGTTTAATCACTTTGGGAAATATATAGCAAATCTTAGAACTATTGACTACAAAAAATTCATTTGTGGAACAGAAAATGGAGCTCAAAATAAAGTATATTTGTCAATTCTAATAATATTTGTAAACTAATGATTACAATATTCTTTTCCAACACTGGAAATAATCTTGAAGCTAAAAATCAATCAATATTTTCAATATATATCCTTAACGACTCACCTTAGAAACATATAACAACTATAAAAACCAACTAACTATGTTATAAATCCTCAATATTTTCCCCCTTTGCCCCACTGTGCGCTGGCAGTTTGGCGGCACTTGACCGACCGCACGTAAATCAGCAAAATGTGTGTGTCGGTCAGGGAGGAGGGAATCGCTTACCTCTTGACATTGCCGAGAAAGTCCACAGTGAGATTCTTGGCCGACGATGTGAACCAAGTGGCCGAGTGCAGCTCCAACTGGGCGCGATAGCAATCATACTTGATGTACTGCGTGCAGTAGAGCGAGTGAGAGATCAGCTCCTGCAGCATGTGTGGCGAGAACTCCCTGTAGCGTATATTGAAACTGAAGTCGGACTCCCGCGCAGAGCGCACATCCACCTGACTGGGCAGATTGTGTTCCACAATCGTTTTGGTGGCGTTCTCCAGGCTCTGAAAGTCACACTTGACATGGGCGGGCGGAAAGACGCCATTGCCATCGATGTCAATGAGATAGACATCGGACTTGGTGAAGCCCAGGAGAGCCAGCTCCTCGCAGGTCTTGCGATACTTGGTAAAGTGACAGTTCTTGCCTATGTATCCTGTGTGCTTGCAGTCGCAGGTGACGCGATCGTCCTTCACGAAACACTTGCCGCCATGCTCGCAGGTATTGGGCCGTTTGCAGGGATCAATGTAGTTGCAGTTGTCCAGCGCCACCTCGCCCACCACACGCTCCGTCTTGACCACATGACGCGGCTCAATCAGATGGCCATTAATCTCAATGTCGCGAATGCAGCCGACCAGTCCCATGGCGGCTGATTTGAGGCTGCTGCCAATGATCAGCTTGTCGCCGATGTTGAAAGTCAGGCCGTACATCTGGCTGAGCGAGTGGCGATAGTCGACGGTGAAGCGGATCTCGTCCTGCTTGTAGTCCAGCTCGACACTGTGCCAGGATGTGGCGCGATTGATTTTAATGGTTGTCGAGTGCGTCACATTGTCGTTGACATCGGGCACCAGATCAAAGCTTAGCTTGTCCGAGCTTAAGCGTATCTGCAGCGGGTCGGCCATTTTGCAATTTCCGTTCGTTTTACATTTCCGGTGTGTGTACGTGAAAGTGTGTGTGTGTGCGTGTTATCGACAGTTCGATTTGAGGTTTGTGTTTGTGTGCAGTTTTTGGGTTTTTATCGCAGGCGGATGTTGCACGTGTTGCAGCCAGCATTAGCGTGTTGCCAAATATTAGTTTTGTCATCGCAGCGCATGTAAAATAGACAGGAAAAATACGCAAACTCTGTTAGCATTAGAACTTCAAACTGTGTTTGTGTGTGCAAAAATAAATCAAAATTGCACAAATGCCCACAAAATCCACAATGTGAACACACACACATACGCACACACACACACACTTACGCACACATGCACACATTTCAATTTGGAAATGCCTTTGTGCATTAGCAGCGCTTAAATCATATTACGCATACGCCGCGTAGTCGCGCATTGAATGCATCAAAACGGCATCAACGCGAAATGCGGCGTCTGTTAAATTGTTAGCCCGTCGAACAAAATCGAATATTTGTTCGGGCTGTGTGTGCGTGTGTGCGTGTGTGAGTGTGTGTAGGTGGCATTTATGACACGCCCAATTCCCAATTCGATTTAATATGATGCGCTGTCTCTCTCTCTCTCTCTGTGTGTGCTTTATAATTGTGTATAATTTATGTGTGTGCATGTATCCTTTCATTTAAGCCCTGCGCTTAGCCATGTTTATAAGTTTTGCAATATTCCTTTGATATAGGCATTTTTATATACGTATGAATGCGAGTGCGCATTTATATATTTATCTTGAAATCGCTGTCAGTTGTAGCTAGTTGGCAGCCAATTCCAAAGCATCAGCACATAAATATATATACATACTATAAGGATATACAGTATTTATTTGGTTTTTGCTCCAGAGCAGCCTGTCGCGTTTATGCGAAATTGGCAAGCACTAAAATTTTATTGCATATTTCATTAGACTTTTGGCAGCGTGTTATATTTTAAAGCAAATAGTACAAATATATGTACACTCAGATAAAAATCTCTCAAATTTAAAGTGGAAAAACGTATAAATTAGGAAAATCTTTCTGCTTTTAAAAGAACTTTTTTAAGTTAATTTAAAATTTAAAGAGCCTAAAAAAATATATATTTTAATTTAATGTAATGCCCAAAATAAAGAGAAAATTATACTTTTAAAACATGTCTTGTCTTTTCAAATTAAACTTAAAACCCCTAGATTCAAGAAAAATAAATTCCTAAAATTAATTCTTGTGTTTTCCGGTATTGTTCTGAATTTTCCCTAGTAACAGAATTTTTTTCAATTTACAAATATTTTTTAAAATTTAATTTCTTACTTTTTGGATATTATAATTTTTATAATTTTCCTGTGCAGACTGTTATAAGTTATATATAATAAATAAACACAATTAGGCATTTTGCTAATTTAAAGTACACCTTTTTTCCCAGTGTACTCTTACAAATACTGCCAATATTTCAAATGGTTTTTATTTGCTGTCGTTGTTGCTGTTGTTATTTGACTATTTCATGCATTTGCGCGACTGTCAATAAATTCGATTTTCGATTTGCGAATTTCGATTTGCGAAACGCGATTTGTGCGGGCTCAAATAGTTGTTTTTGTTGTTGTTGTTGTTTTCTTGCTATATTTTGCCCATTGTCAATTATATGAGCTGACATTTTATGTAGCCTAGTTTTTTGGGCAGGCTGCTACACTGGAAAATTTATGACATTTGCTAAACGCAACGCAAAACGCAGGTGGTAATTTTGTGGCCAGATCGACAAACAGTAAATACATAAATAAATAAATAAATAATAAAATAAAATGGACAGCACAGATAACTGATGCAGCATTCTTCAAATAGATGCAGAGAGAGAACAGACACACAAATAAATATGTGGATTTAAATTTGGAAGTGTACAAATGGCCGAGTGTACGAGCATTTGATGTGCTTATCGCTTATCACAACATTTGGCAATTGCAATTGCAATTTGGAGCGCCAAAAAATATGATTAACATTTGGCTGGCATATGTGCAATCAATTTCGTATTAATTTTGGGGCCATACAATAAATCGCCTGGCAATTTCAATAAGCCCAAAAGCCAAATGGAAAATTAAACGGCTTTCCGAGCATAAATATTCATTGCTATTACAACAATTTGCTAGATGGCCAGCAATTTGTTTTTCCAGCAACGGCCCCACTTCTATTGACATGCGAGTTTATTTTCGGGGGATGGGGTTGGATCGGCAAAGGCAGCTTTGCAATCAAAAGCAAGAAAGTCAACAATAAAATGCAAATAAATATTGCACACACTGCATATACATGTGTGTGTGCGTGTGTGTGTGTGTGTATGTTTATGTCCTTAGTGAATTTCCAAAATGTCAAGTAACCAAATAAACGTTCGAGGCCAGGACGTTTGTTTGTTTGTTTAAATATAGATAAATGCCACTGACATTTATACAAACACACACACACACACATACACACGTAAGTTGCATAATCAAGTGTCTGTTTGTATGTGTGGCAAGGAGAAGAAGAGATGCTGCTGCTGGGGTCAGAGTTCGCCCATTGCGAGTGGCATTAAGCTGTTGAGGGCTGTGTTTTGTGTGGCCAGTTACAACGCACTTTTATATGCAATACACACATTCATTGGCTTTTGCTTTTTGCGCAATTCAGATTGCGCAATCATAATAAATGCAACATATTTTTGATCTAAATTGTTGCACCAATGTCATAAATCTATGCACAGTTAACAATAGTAAAAGACAGATAAGCGCATAAGATAGTGAAGCGAGAGAAAGAGAGAGAGAGGGAGAGAGAGGCAGAGAGAAAGTGTGAGATGAAAATAGATAAATATATTGCTTATCTGCGCATTCTGAGAAACCTCAAAGAAGCTCAAAGAAAAAATACTCGGAAATATCTACAGAGATTTATAAAATCTGAAACGTTATAATGGAAAATATCTCAAATTTCCAAGAAAATAAATAATTGATATATTTATCTAAATTTGCAGCTAAGAAATTTGTTAAAAACTGTTTATAATTTTCAAAAATATTGCTTCCAGCATTTTAAAAAGGATACATGAAAACTTTAAAGAATCGCTCTTAAAAATATCTGTTAGTTAGAAATATTGTTCAAAAAACTACTTTTAAGTAAAATCTTTCTGTCAAAAAATTGTTTGCCAAAAAAAAAAGACTAGAAATATTTTTAGAAAATTCGTTTTAGAGTTAAATAATTCTAAATATCAGAACATTTAATCTTAATAATATAAAATGAAAAGATATATGGATTTCAATGCGTTTCTGTGTTCTGGGAATTTTTATATTGTAATGCACTAGCGAAACTATTTTGTGGAATGTGCCAGTTGCAATTTCGCATGCTTAGCTCGTTCACACGCACACAATCGCATACACGCCTGCCAACACACACTCATACACACTCATACACACACACACGTAGACATTTATGTACATTTGATTTGCATTCCGCTTGGCCCCAAAACATCGTTTGCTAAGTCGTCTTAAGCACACGCTGCACATTGCAGTCGACGTCGCTGTCTTTGCCTTGTTCCCAGCACACACACACACACACACATGCATACACACATGTGTGTGTGTGTGTGTGCATTTCATAAGCTGGCGAATATATGCTTGAATGCTTGAGCGCACACTTACCTCCCAGAAGCCGTTTCCGGCACTGGTCGTGACGTCACTGTAGGCCAACACAGCGCCGGGTCGACTGCTGCGGAAATCGAATTTAATATTAAATTCTTGGGCGTGATTTATGGGCCACCAAATGTGTGATGTCGCAAAGGGATACGTGATGGGTATGACATTCACTTCGTTCTCAAAGAACTCGGCCTCCAGCACACCTGCAACGAGCGAAACAAAAACAAAAGAAAAAACAAAATGGAAATGTTAGCTCTACAAATTCTTGGTCATAAAGTCCAACAAAAAACCAGAACGAAAAGAGATTTTCAACATGCCGAAGATTATATACTCTAAACCTTAATATTTACTAACAAATTACTACAAAATAAGAAACAGAAATAAATTGGCTATCAAGTGTTTATGTGATTAAGTCAACCCAGAGATAAAATCGAAGCGTTAGAATAAATACCTTTTTTCTATCAAAATTTCAAACTTGTTTTTGAATTTAAAAAAAGGTATACATAATTCTTGAAAAAATGACCAAGCAGTGCTTAAAATAAGTGTTATACGTAAAAAGAAATTGAGTTGGATTTTAAGTTTTTGGGTGTTTAAATACAACAAAATTCTTGAAATGAGAACTTTGTTCTTTGAGCTAGAATTATTTATCCTAGCTGAATTTAAATAACGTTTTTACTTCATCCGAGTAAACAACTCTCTGTTTTCTGTTCTGAGTGTAATATGATAAGATCTTGTTATTTTAAGCGTACTTTTTACCAAGATGTTACCAGTATATTATTTATTATTTTTGTTTTACAAAATAATATAAACTACTATAAAATATCTTGGAAAGAGAAAGAAGTTTTTAGTCCCATAGTTCAATTATGTATATGCAAATTTCTATATCGACTTCTATATAGTCTTTTTTATTCATAAAGCTCAAGTGCCCTCCTCTGCTAGTGTACTACGAAAAAGAAAATGTCACTGACAAATCACAACAGTTCATCAGTGTCTCTGTGTGAGTTCAAATATTAAATTTCTCACATAGATGCTGTCGCATCCTTTTCCTTTCTGTTTCTGTTTCCTTTTCCTTTTGCTGCTCCTCTGCTCTGCAAAATAACTCACCGTGATAGTGCACCTTTGGGTTGCCGCGCTGCAGCTCGTACAATATGGAAATGTCATTGTAGTAGACATACTTTAGACTGCCCACAAAATTATTGTGCGACACCAGGCCCTTCTTCTTATTCAGCTCAGGGCCGCCGCCAAAGTAGATTTCCGGATCGAACAGTAAATTGCCACTAACTGTAGCTGGCAGCTCTAAAATCTTCTGCTGATGATCGAGTATAATTCTCACAGTGCGCTGTTCATGCAATATAGTCAAGTTATGCCAATAGCCGCGGGTCAAATCATCTGTGAGCACTGTGGACATCACATTGTCGCCGAAGTCCATTTCCACATAGATGGACTGATTCCTGATGGCAGCAGCAATATACTGATGCTTCAGGGACTCCCCACTGGCATAGAATAGTGCTGAATCGTCAAAGTTGGTGCGGAACATCAGACTGATGCGTATCGTTGAGGAGTGCACCCGATCCTTCCAGTCGTAGATGCGATAGGAGACATAACTAGCACCACGCAGCGTAATTATTGTGGCAGCTATAGAAGATATAAAGAAGATATAAAGAGAAAATGTGAAAGCGAGAGAGATTTGAAATTCTTAAACATATTTATTTGTTCTAAAATATATTTAAGAAGTATGTTAATGATCTGTCTCTGATTGAAAGTCAGTTCTTAAGAGATGTATATTTTTTTGTATTATATTTTATAAAGCGATCAAATCAACAAAGAAATAGTTGAGAAAGTGTATAAGTATATCAAAGTGAAGAATGCTTATAGATATTAATGCTTTTAAGAATGTCTACTACAGCTATTACAAGTCTTTTATCTTGCTCTTTACCTAGAAAGTAAATGACAATATTTTGATTTTAAAAATGATTATATACTTGGAATTTTAGATTATCAAGAGTTGTTCTTCATTTGATGTTCTATGTTTATATATCTAAATTTAAATAAATTAATGAAATTTGGTAAAATCTTTCAAAGTACAAATCAAGAAAATTGATAGCAACCAAATCTTTTATTCCTGCTACGATCAAATTTCTTCTAGGTGTTATCCTTATTGGTTATATAACTATTATATAAGTACAAATCAAGAAAATTGATGGCAACCAAATCTTTTATTCCTGCTACTATCAAATTTCTTTTAGATGTCATCCAATAACTTATATAACTAATCATAGAACTTTCTCTGGCTGACTTCGCAAAAGCAGACGTGCATTGTTTGGCACAAAAACCTTTTAAAACTTTGCCACTTTGTCAGTTAATTCAGCTGTTAGCATATTTGCACTTGGCTGCCATTTGCCGCGTTTCGCAGCTTACCGCAAAACACCCAAAAACCCGAGCAAATTTAAACAACTTTTCCAGCTATGTGTGTGTGTATACTCTATTTTTTTGTTTGTTTTTTGTTGCGGCGTTGTCCTTGCCAGTGTCGCTCGGCGCTGCATTATCTGCATGGCACACACACACACACACACACACACACACACACACGGAGAGAAAAAACGTCGAGAGGCGGCACAGAAATAGATTATATTGTTTGGACCATGACTGTGTGGTGGCCTCTAGGCGTTTATGCTCGCCTCTATCTCACGCCTCAAACCACCAGACACCACCCAACACTCTCCACCCGCCACTCTCGCACTCTATTTCGCTGCCCAGCCCCGCAGCGGGTGCGAAAGTGCAAATCATGTAGCGCTTTTATACCCTGTATTCATACAAAATGTGCTAAAGGGTTAACATAAGCAGACTTTTGTGGACCACATAAACTAAATATGCTCTTGAATAGTTTACAAACCCCTAGTCTGTATGTCCATCTGTCCATCTTCTAAGTGATACGAATACTTTAAGATGAGCTACACTCAAACAAATATATGCGAGAAAGTATGCTATATTTTTTATTCTTCAAATGCGATTTTTCTAATTTGAAGAAAATTTATTTTCTGATTGTGATATCTTGCAATCTTGAATAAATGTGCTCATATACGAGTGTATATTGGAAAAGTATCTATAAGCAACGATTTTCGACCACATTTTCTAAACAAAAACCAAGTATTCCAGTTATAAGAGACCTACAGAAGTAGACTGTTGTATAGGTATAACAAATTTATATTTCTATAGACAGCAGCATAGTGTATTTAATTTCGATTCACAACTGTCTACAGGGTATACACTAGTCCAACTCTCTCTCGCCTAGTCGCATCCTATCTTGTTTTTTTCCCACATTTCTGCTGCTTTTTGGGGCCACAGTGACAGCGACAGCGACAGCAAAATGCTGCCCGCTTATCTGACACACATATGCGCGACTACACACACACACACACACACAAGCACACACAGAGGCACACACGTGAGCCAGAGGTGTGTGTGTAGGCGTAGGCGGCCACGCCCCATCGATAACGCAATGCAGGCATACTTAATAATTTTTATGTTGGGAATTTGGCTGAAATGTGTGCGCAGTGGCGCAGAAAAGTATGCTACAGATTTTGTAATCTCAGTGGACACTTTTAGCTGCTGCTGCTGCTGTGATTGCTAGAGCAGCAGGCCGCACTTGACAACCTTCAGGCTCAACTTGGGCTTGCCAGCACGGGTGCCGTACTCGCGACACACCTCCAGCATACGCACACCACTGAGCACCCGACCGAATATGACCCGCTGCAGCGGCACCACCGCCAGCGTCTTGAAACTAATGGAATAGCGGACCAGGCCCAGCGGGAACTGATGGCTGTGCCTCACCGAATAGGAGAGAACGCCCTTCAACTTGCTGGCATCCAGCGGCGATGGATTGCTATGATGCTGCTCGAAGGCATCGCGTGAATGCGGCGTCAGTTCGCCCTCCATCCACAGATCCGGAAAGATGTGCGTGAATCTGTGCGACTGCACATCGTTGTCGCCGGCGAATTGCACAAATGCAAGCACCACCTCCGGACTCACCTCCGTGTACAGCTGGATGGTAATGCGACCCAGCATCTGATGCCTACGCACAGCCAGATCGAAGTAGATGAGCGGACGCAGCAGATGCTTGGGACTGGGCACACGCAGTGGTGGCTCCGCTAGTGGCATATACGAGCTGTACTTGCGCACCACCTCGGCGCTATCGTCGCGTAAGCTGGGCGGTGGGGCGCACCACCGATTGTACGAGTTCACCTTGGATTTGACGGACTGCAAGCGGCAGCCCAAGCGATTGTTCTCCAGCACGAGCCGCGTGGCATTCTCCTTGATCCTGCGCAGATTGGGCGGCGGTGACTTGAAGCTGCGATTGAAGGAGTCGACGCGTCCCTGCACTCGATGTATCTCATTCATGCGACGCAGTAAAGTCAGATTGTTACGCAGTATGTCCTGCTTGAATTTCACATCCCGCGACATGTTCCGAAAGTCCAGCCTGGACGTGCGATTATCGGGCGCCAATCGCGTGCTTATCGACGATTTGATGCGCTTGAGCACATTGCGATCCAGCTGCCTGCGGTGCAGATCCATAACGCTCTGATACACACTCGTGCTGAGCAGCTCGCTGGGCTTAGTGTTCGGCAGTTGGACCGAGTGCACCAGCTGCTTGAACTCCCGGAAATTGGGCAGCCGTCGGTCCGGCAGATTCCGGCGCACCTGCTCCCCGTGACGCAACAGCTCGCTGGCCAGTTTGTGGGAGCGCATTCGGGTGCTTCGTGCCGAGGGTGCATTCATCGGGAGGTCCGAGTAGGTTGCCGTGCGCAAATTTGATTGATACATCTTGACAGCAACTTTAAGAACAACACTAACTACAATTGTGTCTCGTAATACAAATAGTTGTTTAATTCACACAACTGGCCAACTCGGACTCGGACTCGAACTTGAGCTCGGTTTTCACTCAGAGTACAAAAACGGAGTTGCCCAACACTGTCAGAACAACAGCGTTGCTAAACAGTGTTGTCAAATTACATTGTATTGCATAAAATACTGCTTTGGAGTGAAAAATACAATATCCACATACTTAAAGAAACAATAAAGCTTATATTTTGTTTTAAAACTCTTAGAATATTTTGAAAATATTGTTAAACTTTAGTTCTTCCAACTCTAACTATTATTAAATAATTGAATTCTCTACAAATTACATCGTATTGCATAAAATACTGCTTTGGAGTGAAACAATACAATAACAAAATACTTATGACAGCTGCTTGAAATGCATAAAAACCACATTTACTTATATTTTGTTTTCAAACTGTAGAGAATATAGAAGTTTTTAAAACCGCAAACCTCATAGAAGTCAATCTCACATTATTTTTAATGATTCTGCTAGACAATGCAAACAGTAATTTCCAAAAATTATAATTTTCCAGAGCATAAAATGATTATACTTTCGATTGCAATTTGAATATAGTGTAAAACTTTAATTATACCAACTATAACTTTTATTAATTAATTGAATCCTCTACAAAAGATAATAGAAAATAATTTTAAGCTTTAATTTATTATAAAATAAGTTTTTTTGTCTATTTACTATTTCTTATAGAAAAATGCGACTAACAGAAATGAAAACAGTTGGAAACGTAGTTGAATCCTCTACAAAAGATTCAATACAGCTTGTTGCCTACCAAATTTGAAAAGTTCATCATTATTTTCGCCACACACAAGCAGCTTTAAAAGAGCCAAATGTTGGCTATTAAAGGCAGTTTGCCAGCTGCATTTTTGGGGCTGCACAATGTGCTGCTCCCTCCGTTGACTGACAACCTGTCAGCTGAAGCAAAGTTGAGCTGAACTGAGCGCTGGGCATACCACGTTTGACATGATGATGTGGATGTGGATGTGGATGTGGATGTGATTCCATGCTGGACGATGCCAAAAAATCTCTTTACAGAGAGAATTTCATGGCTGAGCTAATGATTTTCACGCTGTTCGCATTTCGTTGACATTGAGCTGTGAGTACTGAGTCTGGGACTTGTCGCCTGCTGCTGCAGCTGCTGCACAGACAGTCTGCTGTCATTTTAGTTATTGCATTACAGCAGCGTCTGCGTTTGATTATGTTGCACATTCATGTTGTACCTATGAGACTGTCTGTCTGTCTGTCTGCCGCTCGCTTTTAATGGCCTGACACTGTTTCCGTTCCTGCAGCAGCAAGAACAACCGAAATGTCGACAACTGCAACATGCAGCTAACGACAACCGGTCCTGGATCCTGCGTCCTGCGTCCTGGGTCCTGGGGTCATGCTCTGTACTCGAATGCTACATCTGTGCAATTTGCTTCTACTTGCCACAGCTGCCCTCTCTCTCTCTCTCTTTCTATAGTTCTACCTCTCTTTCTGTCTGCATGTAATTGTGATCAGTAAATGCTCGACAAACTCGCACGTCACGGCGCCATTTGTCCTTGACAGAGACAGAGAGAGCATTTCCAAAATGGCCGCTTTGCCCTGCCAGCAATTGTGCAATTTGCAGCTGTCCATTGCCTCAATTTCATTTCGCGCTTTCATTAGTTTTCCACCTTTTTTGTCCTGTTTTGTAAGTATTTGCACGGTTTTCTATTTGCTGCTGTTGTGTCCTATTGTTGCACAATATTTGCATGCAAATTTTCACACAGCGAGTCTAAGTACCTGTTTGTTATACACTTTCCTTTCTGCTGGTTGAATGTTGTTATATGAAATGATAACTATATAGAAGAGTTATATGCGGTATGCTCTATGTTAAATGAGTTGATCTCTTACATTAGAGTTAGATCTGAACCACACAGGAACCTTATTAAATTTTTAAAAATTTATTTTATAAAATATAAAAAAAAGCAAAATAAAAATATCATAAAATAAATATTTAAAAATGTTAAAAAAAATATAGAAAAACATTTAACGTAAGCTAAGAGTTGTATTCAAACAGATGGTTATGCAAATTCTACTGATCGTGATATACAGTGATGGAAAACATAATAGAAACACCTTATTCTACTCTACACCTTAAAATACTCTTGCTATTTTGAATGTTTAGCTATAATTGTTATTAGCATCTTCCATAAATACTGCCAGACGATTAATATCAGAATTGGGTCCTCAATCAGCTATATTTCTACTTTAGTCAGAGTATTCCAAATTTCACATTGCACAAATTTTAGACCATGTGCTCTAATTGTACAATGTCCAAAAAAGCAAAAAAGCAAAAAATACTAAACGAGCTGCTCAATTTTTAATGGCGTTGGCATTTTTAATGGGCTCGCGTGACTTAATTGGAATTATGGCGGCATGGAATTGGCTTTATGTCATTAACTAAATGCCTGCCAAACTGCCGACTGGCGAATGACATGCTGCCAAGGGGCGATGGTGGGGGAAAAGGGGACTTTAGTGTAGAGTGGAGTTGCGGCAGAGGCCAGTTAGTATATTTAGAGCTCAACAAACTAATTTTGCGCACATTCTGCCCGGCAGTCAAAAAGTCAAACACTATTTTGCATAATTTATGGTCAGGTCATTAGCGTGTTTAAAACTGCAGGCAGTCGGGCAATCAGACGGTTGGGCGGCGAAACTCCCGCGGGGCAACAAGCGGTTAACCGCAAGCAAACAAACATAGTTTATAATTAAAACAAAATGGCGCTGCTAGCAGCATCCCTAACTCCTGCGGCGACACTCTCTCCCCAACATTGTCTGGCAAAACACGCACAGTGGAAAAAATGCATTCTGAAAGCCAAATTGCATATGTTTCATTCTGAAAAGTAAAATCATATAAACTTAAAGCCCATCGAAAAGCTTAGAGAAGAATGCTTTCAAAATAATCAAGAAAATGTTTTATAAATACACAAAATTAACAAGAATACTAGAAAGTAAATAAATACTAAAGCGAGCTTAAAGCACTCTTAGTATTTTTAGCATTTTCATATTTCAATCTCAGACAAGATTTGGTAACGAATCTAGAAAATATACTTTAAATACACAAAAATACTAAGCAAAAATAATATAAATACTAAAATGTAAAACATAAATCATTCATTGAATTAGTTTTGGAGTATTTTTAATACACTATCTAGAATTTGTAGTATTTATTTTCTAGTATTTTTGAAATACTGAAAAGTAAATAAATATTACATCAAATATAAAGCATTCTTAGAATTTGTATTATATAAACACTACATCAAATTTAAAGCTTAGTATTTTCAGTATATTTTCTAGAGATTGCAGTATTTTTTTTAATTTTTAGATTGCTAAAGTATTTTTCCCAAAAATAAATATAAATAATTGAATAAAAATTTAACGAAAATAAATGCAGAGGAATAAGTAAAAGTCCGGAAACAAACATTATTTTCTGAGCAATAAAATAAATCTGAGATTATAATGACCAAATAGTTTCTAAAGTACAACTCATAGTTACTGCGTTGCCTGATATGTTATCGATTTAAGGTCGCTTTTCTCTCAGTGTAGTCATACTCACTGTAAATATCACAGTGCTCGCCCTCGTAGTGGGTGCCAAAGCAGTCGCAGGAGATGCCAGCAAAGTGGTTGATACAACGGGAGCCGACGAAGCACAGATTGTGCCGGGAATCGCACATATCGGAGCAGCCCTCGTTGACATTCTCGTGCTTGGTGGCCACTAGCGGCGCTATTGGCAGCAGATCGGATGCCGCCTTGCCCGAGCTGAGGACCACATTGCGTATGCAGCCAACAAACGATTCGGTGATATATTTGACGCCATGGAGCTTCTCCTCCGACGAGAGGCCTGTGAATGGGAAAATGGGAAAATGGGAATTGCAATTGAAATTGGAATTAGAATGGGGTATTCGGTTTGGGTTTTGTGTGCTTGTGTGTTTCTGTTTGTATTTCGGGCTAAATAGTTGGTCAACAACACACACACACACACACACATACATACACACAAACAAGATTAATTAACATTGCAAGCGGATTTAAGTTGCGCTGCCCAAAATATATATATATATAGATATTTGTCTGTATGTGTATAAAAACATTTTGTTTACAGCTCAAAACTTTTGATGGGCGGCTTTAAATATTGTTTAATTAAAAAAGTTACCACGAGCGCTTGTTCCCAGCTTTATTTATGTTGATTTGGGCTTACGGCTTCAACTAGTTAGCAAGGTGCTTAAATTGCACAAAAACAAACTGCAAATATTAACGATAATTGCGTTATTTTAAGCTTCAAAAAGCTGTTTACCTGTTTGCTTATATGATTTGAAGTCCAATCAATTTGCATTGGATAATAATACTTTTTTTGTAATGCTAGCAGCTTCTACACGGCTTTTCATGGCTTTCCAATGTTTTTTCTTATATTTCCAATATAATTTTCAGCCAGTAGGCAAAAAGTAAGCTAAACATTGTTGTACATTTTCCTGGCAATTTTAAAAGTTTCTCTCCAACCAATAAATATCTTTTCATTTATTTTTATTCATAAGTATAAGAACAGTTTGCAAGTTAGAAATAAACCAGAATTATCTCAGCATATATTTTGGAATTTTTCTAATTTATTTCTTGCTATAAAATCTTTATTATTACTAAAAAAAACAAATCGTTTACTTAAGTGATTTAAAGCTAAGTTTTTTGCATCCACTAAATATTTATTTTTAAGCTCGCTACATTTATTGATCGCATAAATGTATAAACAAATTCTTTGCTCAACATTTTTCAATTGTTAAAGCTCGCTTTGCAGCCCATTCACAATGGCCTAGTTCTCGAGATTTGTTCTGAATGTGCGGCGTTTAATAATTAAATTTGCAAATAGCAAAGTCAGACACACACCTGCAAACTGCACACATCCAATTCAATGGCAAATGAGCAAGAGCAAGCCGCTCTGCCGAAAAAAATTGGATTTTCAATTTTCATTTTCAGATTTGCCGTTTCAAACGTTTTTTTTGTTGGTACTTGTTCCACTTTTTGTGTGCGCCATGTTCCCAATTGTTGCTGCACTTGCCGCAAAAGCGTTGCATAGAATCAGGCGCCGGCTTTAATAGCAGCGCCAGTCAGATAGCTAGATTCGGAGGCACACACACACACACATATACACACACATACAGATAGATATAGACAATTGATTTAGCACTCACCTCCGACCAGGACCACGGATGGCAGATTCGTGGAGACGCCGTAGTTGTACTCGTGATTCAGACCTTTCAGATAGACCTCCTCCTGACTATTGTCGACGCGTGCAATTAATCTTGCCCCATGGACATCGATGCGCACCTGCGACAGCGTACAGTGAGAGAGAGATAGAGAGAGTGAGCGAGCGAGAGAGAGAGAGAGAGAGAAAATGTGAAAGATATGGAGCATAAAACCAATAAACCAGCTAGCTACACAGCAAGAAATATTAAACAATTAATCCATTCTTAATATGTTTATCTAAGCGTATCTAGATTATTTTTAATATTTAAGTTTTTGATATAGATACTATAGGATTTCACATATCGTATTTCACTCTCAGCATGCGATATAAGTATTTTATTTTGAATATTAGTATTTTTAAACTTATTTCTTAATTTCAAGATATTTTTTGCTAAATTTGGTATATTTTTGTACTTAATATAAGATAAGATAAGATATAAGATAATATAAATCGAGAAATATTTACTATTTTTTAAATTTTCTACTTAATTCAAGAGAAATTCAATTTCAAATAGAAGTTCAATATTTTTAGACTTATTGGTTGATTTGAATATATTTTTTCTAGATTGTGGAATAATTTTTGTACTTCATATGAAAATTGTAGCTTAAGTCAAGAAATATTTAAATATTTCTTAAAACTTTTCCTTGATGAAATATTTAAATATTTTTTAAAACTTTTCCTTGAAGAAATATTTAAATATTTTTGAAAACTTTTCTTTGGTTCGGGAAAATTTAAATCTAAAATACTGAATTTGTTTGCTGTGTATACAGCTATAGCGTAGGCGGAGGCGTGGCACACACACACAGACAAATGATAAAAATTTATGAATTTATGCGTTTTGGCCCAGAGTTGAAGTTGCAAGCGCTGTGCGATAAATTGTTGTTGTTGCTGTTATTGTTGCTGTTGTTGTTGTTGTTGTTGTTGGTTGTTTGTTGCGCATGAAAAATCTACGAAAATGAATTGCAACTGCTGCGCGCACATTGCAGGGATCAGCTGAAATTCATTAGGAATTTGCGTGTTATTTATGAGCTAGTGTGTGTGCGTGTGTGTCTATGTGTGTGTGTGTGTGTTTGCCGGCATCTGCATGAGTGTGATTAGTAGTGGATATGTTTGTTTTAAATATGAAAACACGCAACGATCTGAATGGCTGCTGATGCTGTTGCTGCTGCTGCTGCTGCTGATGATGATGCTGGTTATTGATGATGATGCTGCTGCTGCTGGGATAGCTGTGGGAGGTCCTTAACATACTATGTGTATTACATGCTCTATGCTGACCAGAGCCTTCACGCCCCTAGGTGAGTTAACAAAGTTGAGCGTTCATAAATCAACGTGCTTGCTTTGTTATAAAACTTTGATAAAGCGTTTTACACCAACAAAACAACAACACAACCATAATAACAATAACAACAACAACAACAACAGCAACAACAACAACACGCATTGCAATCTTGCTAATTGCTTGCTGAACGTACATATGTGCAGACTAATGTGGCCAATAGCTGTAATATGTAAATGCGACTAGGGCTTATACACTATGCCAGTTTTTAGGAGTGCGATAATAAATGACAGTGGTCGTTAGAATGCTTTGTGTTTCGCAAAGTCCTTTTAAACATTGTTTTGTTATACTCTACTTAGATATTGTCCATCAAAACAGAAATAGAACTTACGCCTTTATTTTATTATTTCTATAAGACAACCTAAATTTATTGTGTATTTGACTAACAAGAATATTTCTGTATCAAAACTCTGATTTCTCTAGCATTGAGCTTCTTTGCTTCTAGCTGAGAAAGCCTCTGACTGATAATTGTTTAAGAATTCTCTAGAATTTGCTTTGCAGTTTCAAATTTCTCAAGCTAGATTCTTTATAACTCTGTAAATTCTGTATATTCTCTATAACTTTGAGGCTGTGCATATAGATGGACTATAAATTGAAAATCTAATCAATTTTGCGAAAGTTATGGCAGTTTTAAGTCTAACAATATAGTATAAATATATACTAGTATTTTTAATAATCAACAATTTCAATTACATTATATTTTATCTATTCTTTTTCATTCTTTCTTTGCAGGTAAGCAAATCAAGTCTTCTTTTTATGGTTTTACATAAAACGTTGTGAAAAACTGTTTTGACTTGATAAATGTTAAGTAAGTTTTATTTTCAGTAATTAAAACTCAAATATATATGCCTGAGATTTTTTCAACATTTTTTTTGACTGCCACAAATGATACAAATAAACCCAAACTGCAAGTCGATTTTTTAAAATTTTTTTCATGATGTAAATATTTCCAATCTTCAAGTCAATTTATTGAAATTTAAAAAAAATTTGTTTTTAAAATTAATTATAGATGGTTTGTGTTTAAAACTAGTGGAAATTTATAATTTGCTAAGCTATGCAACATGTGCTTCTGTAATGACTTCAGAATGCAGAATTTCGAATGTAAAAACAGAAAGTTGTTCACATTTGATCAACAATTCAGCTATAAATGACATTTCTCATTTCACAATTATCGATTTGTGGCAAACGACTTGTCATAGTTGATATGCCCGCTGTCGAGGCACTAACTGCAGTTGCTGCAATTAGAGTAAGAACGCTGAGCACATGAAACTTCAACTGCAGCAGCAGCGGCTGAGAACCGAGAAAAACACGAAAGCCAGCTAAAGTCTAAAGTCAAAGGCAAAACTGGACGATGCTGCAAATTAGTAGAAACCCAGCCTGGCAGGATGGGTTGGGTTGGGTTAGGGTTTGGGCAACTAGTTTGGTACTCACCATAACACTGTGCCATTCATCTCGATTCAGGCTCTCGCCCACAGTGACACTCGTTGAATGCTTGCCAAAGACATGTACGACCTTTAGCTGACCCTTCTCCACAATCACATAGAGTGCATAGGGGTCCAAATTAATGCGATCCGGATTCTTAACATTGTGATAGACGAGCAGGCCGTGCGGCAGTCGTGTGCGAAACTGAAATGAAATCTCACGGCAAAGTCTGCAAAACGAAAGAGACAGGGAGAGAAAGAGAGTTATAGTGTGTGAGAGAGAGAGAGCGACTTTCATGTGGCTGACAGAGTCTTAAATTTATTTGTGCTCAGCTCCTGACAACATGAGTTACAATTAAAACTACAGATAACAACTTTTGTGCAACACAGTTGTGTGCTGCATTTTATGTCACTACCAGCTCTCTGCTCCCATTTAAGCTATATTTTTTATCTTAATTTAATATGCAAATGGCAAATGTTTGCACAAATTGAATTTAACAGCAGCTGGCAAAAGTCGTTGTCAACTTTTTTTTTTGGGCAAAAGGTCCTGCTGCAATTGAGCAGAAAATCAAATTTCAAGCAACTACAAAACTAAAACACTTAATTGCCAAGAACAGTTAAAGCCTGAATAGTATATTTTAAGACTATGTGCATCATGTCTACTAATTGCAAACTGCAGCAGTCAACATTTAGGTATTTAAGACACTAGTAGACTAGAATTTGCAATTGGGTTAGCTAAGATTTACAGCAGGTCAAAAACATTTTCTTGCATTTGGAAAATTGCAGAAAAGCCATAAAATCATTTTATTTATAGTTTTATATTGTTGAATCTAGTCGGGGCCTTCTCATTTTTCCAAGTATGATTTAAAGTAAAAATAAAACTGATGTTAGGCATTTTTTTTTTGTGTTTAGTGTTATGTGATTGCATGTAAATCATTATTTTAAATTGATTGTATACAAAAAATAGTAGTCAGTCAAATATAATTTTTTTTAGCGACTTTATATGCATAGAAACACATTTTGAATAATGAATTTGTAATTGTAATTGCTAAAAAAAATATATGAATTTGTTTAGCGACTTTCTATGCATAAAATTACATTTTTAATAAATAATTTTTAATAGATTTGACTGAAGAAACTATTAAACAATTTTTAAAAAATTTATAACAATTCTTTCAGCGAATATATATACATAAAATCACATTTTGAATAATTAATTTGTAATTGATTTTAAAGAAAATATATGAATCATCAGTTAAAAAAATTATTAGAATTGTTTCAGCGACTGCATATACAAAAAATCACATTTTAAATACTAGCTTAAAGCTTATAAATTTTGATTCTAGAGAGAAAGTGAGGCAAGTTTGAGCTTCTATTTACAATTTGCCTGGTCAAAATGTTTGACTTTTTGGTGTTAAGAAATATCAAACACATTTTGAAAGCTGAAAGGCCAACAATCTGGCAAATGACGCGCAATTCGCGTGGGGGCACTCATTTGGGGTAGGGTGTCGCGGGGCTACATGAAAAATGCAAAAGCCTTCAAAAATGGCGCTGCACAATGAAATTGAGGTAAGTGTGTCGAGCGTGGCGGCAATATTCCACCGACTGGACTCCTGGGCTATTGAGTCCTGCGTCCTGCGTCCTGCGACCTGTGACCTGCGACCTGCGTCCACCCACTCACCTTAATTGAAATGTCTGTATGATGTCGCCGTCCATTTGGATGAACGTGTTGTTTTTGGCGAACACGAAGGTCTTGTCCTGACCCGTTTCCGCAAACGTCAACTCGGGTCCGCGCTGCTCGATGGGCACCGGTGTCGTCCCGGCCCCGCCCCCTCCCCCACCGCCCATGCCGCCCACACTGTAGCCCAGCGGCGACTGGGCGGGACTCTGCGTGTAGCTGGCCAGCGATGATTCTGTGGTGCTCGGCTCGCGGGTGGTCGACTGCAGAAAGGGCGGCAAAGTGTCTGACGATTGTACAGAGAGAAAAATATATATAGTTTTTAAAAGGAAATTTGATATAAAACTTGCTTACGAATAGATAGCGAGTTGTGATTTATTAGAGTCAAATGTATTTTGGAATGTAGATTTCATAAATGTCAATAATTTCTTTAATAAGTAAAGTTTTCGCGATATTCTCAAAAAATATGTTTGTGGGTCTTTTTTTTCAACTTTTTTGTTATATTTACTCATACATTTTAGACATTTGTATTTGGAAAAAAAATTAAGTATTCTTCATAATGGTTTACTATTTATGCGGATCGAATGAGAAATAGACTGAACATAATCAAAAAAAATTAAATTAATTAATAATTAAAATTACTTAGATTAATTTGCCCCTTTTAGTTAAAAGAACATTTTTTTAAAAATATATTTTAGCTTTGTAATGAAAGACAGTACTTTTATGAACATTATAAGTGCAAATTTGTGCAAATCGGACAACAAACGTGGAATATATTCAAAAATGAGTGATAAAAGCGAATCATATATCTTTTATAAGGCAATGGAAGATCTCCTACCAAAAATAAACCAAAATTGAGAGAGAATCAAACATAAAATATTGGAATTTGTGTAGTTATTTTTGAGATTATTACCAACTCAAAGCAATCGGAAAGAATTTCTGATCTAATGCAATACTGCACATTTTAAATGAAACGAATTGAATCTAAGAATATATTTCTCTATTAAATTTGTTGTCTTTCTGTTTACTTTTGATTATGGCAATGTAGTCTGATTCTAGCCTCTTTTTTCTCTCTGTGCACAATTCATAAATATGAGTGAGCGGTTAATTCGCTTACGTGGTCCGCCAATGCAGTGGAAGAGGCACTCGGCCTCGGTGCTGAAGCGATTTTGCGGATTGCCATCGCAGCCGCCCCAAATGAATGTGGTGCACTCGCTGGTGGTTGGCTCGTAGCGCCACTTGTAGATGTACTGCTTGCACGGCCCCGGATCCCCCGGACCCGTACACCGCTCGTAGTATTTCTCCTTCGGCGCCTGCGTCAGGGCCGAGTTGTTGCCGCTGCCACCACCGCCGCCACCTGCACCACCACCGCTGGCACTGGCGCCCAATGAGCCGACGGCACCACTTGCCTCACTGTTCGACTGTGCACCACCGCCGCCGCCACTTGGCAGATTGGCACCACTGTTCGCACCACCGCTGCTGCTGTTGCCGCCACCCGAACCCAAACCGGAACCCATTCCCTGAGCCGGCTGATTGACATTGCCGGCAACGTTGCCATCACCTAAACCTGCCACAATGGTGCCATTCGACAGGCTCAGACCTGCCACGGGCCCGATTAGCAGCAGTGGCAGCAACAGCAACAACAACAACAGCTGATGTTGCTGTTTCTGTTGCATCAACTGTGGCAACTGTGGCACTTGCGGCATTCTCAGACAGTTCTGTGTTCAGTGTTTTTGTGTTGCTCGAGGCTGCAAGTAGAGAAGGTAATTTGTTAACAGAGCAAAGCATTTGTATATTATGTGGTAGATAGATAGATGTAGTATATGTCTTGAAATTCTGGGAGCCTGTCCATTTTTTTTTTTAAAGAAATTCCAAAATTTTAAAGCTTTTCATATTTAAATGCAGTTTTGTTATAAAGGTCATAACTTGATCAAAACTGCCTCAAGATCGAAAGTCGAGTCAGTCGTGGGAAAGTTATGGCAGTTTGAAGTCTGTGAAATGGAATTCTATATACTTCTAGATTTATTATGGATTGTTTTTGATAAAAAATCCAAATTTCTGAAATGCCTTAAGTTCTAATGCAGATTTATTATAGGGGTTACACCATGATCAAAACTGCCTCCAGATCCTGATCAGTTTTAACAAAGTTTGGCAGTTTTAAGACAGGGAGGAGCTACTCTAGAGAATTAGTAGCTTCATTATGTCTTGCCTTTGATAGAATTTCAGATTTAAGTGCAGATCTAAAAGATGGTTTAAACTACGATCAAAACTGCCTCAAGATCGAAAATCTGTTCAGTTTTTACAAAGTTAAGGCTGCCTAAAGTATAGTGAGGAACTTTAAGAATAGTAAGGTTTTAAACTAGTCAATTTTGAGTTGAATACTGCTCTCTGTTGTCATACCAGCTTTAGCTTAAATCAGTTAAGCACAGCTTATAATTAATATGCTACCTGTGGGGCGGTCTTAAATCTGTTTCTCGTTTCATTAGTTTGTCTGCAGCTCGCAGCCCGATAAAGTATGCTACATTAAAAATGCCACCATGTCCTGTTGCTTGTCCTGTCGCTTGGTTGGGACCGCCTCGAATGCTCATTAGATTTGTGGTAATTGTACTATAAATTCACTGAGGCAATTTACGGACTCGTCACAGCAGCCGCACAAAGAAGCTATCACAGCTTATGATTTCAGCTACTTGTCTTGGTGTGTGTGTGTGTGTTGACTGGTGTGTGGGTGTGTGTGCTAAAGCAGTTTACTATTGTCATGGCGCACTATAAATCCCATTTACATCATCATGCTCATCATCATCAGTCAATGTCTGGCTGGAAAATGAAGCGACGTTGCATTTCTTGCTGGCATTTAACGAAAACGAACTTTTGTGCTTACACTTCCGCCGGAAATGTGACAACACACACACACACACACACACACACTGAAGTTACTGTGAAGATGCGTGAGTTTGAGCTTGAGCTTGAGTTGATTTACAAGTAGCTTATCGTCGTGGAAAAAACTGTCAAAAATCCAAAAATAATGATGCGCAAGAGTTTACACTAAATGCCCAGATGGGCGTAACTTGGGATGGGGCGAAGTGGGCGTGGCTGCTGCTGCTGCCAAAACGTCAAAGGGAAATGGGATAAAAAGGGAAATTAAGTTTCTCGTCTGCCAAAAAACTTTGTGAGTTTTGCATAACGATCAAAATGGGCGTTTTACATTGGTTTCTACACGCTAAGAAATTTGCTGCTTAAACTAATATTGTGGTGCTTATTTAAATTTGATAAAATTCTAATCGATAGGAAGGAAGGAGCTGTATGTGTGTGTGATCATTAAAAAGAGTTTATAGCTTGCATTAAAATTATTATTAACTATAAATATTCGATAAAAATAAACTTGCATAAAAAATGAAACTTTTTTAAATTATTGTGTAGCTAAAATTTAAACAATATGTAAATTTTATTCTGAATAAAATGAAATTCTCTATTAAAACTAAATTTAGTCGTCAGTGGCATACTAAGAAAGTAATTTCCCAGAGTCCACTCTCAGTAAAAGTATGTCCAACAGTTATAAGGAAAAGTTAGTTAAATATTTGTACTGGCAAAAAGTAATAGCTAACATTTAAAGTAAAACATTTGCCCTGTCTTGAATATACTAATATTTTTAATATCACAATGAATTTATTTAGTTGCAATTTCATTTCAAGTTTAATTTTATTTAATAATAGTCATAATCTCTAAATTGTTTCTGAATATGTTTGAAATACATTTAAAAACAATTTAGTTGCATACATTTGCAATTTCATTCAAAAATGGTTATTATCTCAATGTTTTTACTCTTTATGTTTCAATTACGATCAAAACAAATCGCTTTTGCTCTAAAATACTTTATCGAAAATAGCATTTCTTTGTTTTTCTCCAGTAGATTTAAGATTTCGGGTTTGCACACTAACAGCAAGTGTTCTTAAATGCCCAAATTTCTCACTGTGTAGCTAGCCTTCGCCTCAAACCCTTTTTGTAGCCCTTTCCGTTTCATAAGCAATTTTTAATTGCGGCTTTAGCTGCCCGGTCCGAAAACCCGCAATGAAAAATGAGCATTGCCAAAGTTCATGCAAATTAATAAACCTCAGCAGGCGAGAGAGAGAGACAGAGAGAGGTAGATAGAGAGGGAGCGCGCATTACTCGTCAAGTTTTGTGTGTGTGGTCATGTCAAGGATGCGTCGTTGGCCAAGTTATTGATGCATGCCTGCACCAGGGACAGGACGTGCAGAATTTCCATTGCATTTGCTGGCAAGCTTTGCGCGCAGCTGATTTTTTGGGTCAGTCAAGCGCGAAAGTTTACCTAACTTTTGGGATATCCTGCAGGCAGGCAGGCTGAAGGAAGTCGGCGTCGCCGTTAGTGTCATGCATATGCGGCGGGATTTACCCGAAAGTGCATTAATGCCACAACACGTGCGCTAAAGATAACACCTGCTACCTGCTAAAGGGGCAAGAAGGGGGTTCAAGCATTGCAGGCAGGTAACTGCACCCCAAAGAGTTGAGCATGAAGAATCATGCGAAGGATCCAGGCAAAAAATGTTAGCTGGCACCTGCTCGCAGCATATAAAACACGAGCATCCCCAGAGATCTGCACACATTCAGTGAGCAATCGTCATGGAGTCAACAACAACAGCATCCACAAGCAAAACAGCATCTGCCAGGACCGCCTACGCTTTATTCCTGCATCGCTCGGAGCTGCAACGCCGACGCACACACTTCGCCAAGGTGTCCCAGACAAAGCTGCAGCTGACCAGCCAGCTAATAGCCAAGGTGAAGCAGCGCATGGCCACCTGCAGCTACGAGGACATGCAGATCCTGGTGCGGGAGCAGCAGTTCAAGCGCATCCTGGAGCAGAAGCTCAGGCATCGTGCCAAGCAGCTGAAAGCGGTGGCCAAACAAGCACGCAAACTAAAACGACTGCAGTAGAAGCTATCGCAGGATCAGCCAGGACATATTGCCTTGGTGAAATGCAATTTCATATCGCAGGATCAGCCAGGACATACTGCCTTGATGAAATGCAATTTCTTATGTTATAGACGATCTTTGCAACGCAAACATATTATTTAGTAATAGTAACGATTTATAAGCTATATATAATTTTTAACTCTAATAAATTTATAAAATACCGAAAATTCAAAGAAATACTAGTATTTGTTTTAAAACTAACCAATAGTTTGAGTTCCAACACTAAAAGTAGATATATTCTAGGCTCGAATTCCAGTCTTAGAATATTGTCAAATATTCGGTCTTATTTGAATAGACAGTGCTGCTAAATAATTGCAGCTTTATTATAATTTATTTAGATGGTATTAGAAGTAGAAAACAATCTTTGTTTTCTATACAAATAAAATAAGCCTGGCTTTAAATCAGTTTACAACACAATCAAGACAAATATTTTTATAGAAAAAACCCGTCATTTATAGAGTATTAGTAAAATTTTAATATTATATTCCTGAAATGCATCCAAGGAATGTTAAATTTGCGAAAACGTGTATGAAATATATTAGATTCCAATGCAAATTTGTTTACAGATCTTTGTTAACATTTGTTGGAAACTGTTTACAGAAAATCTATGAATTGTTTTCAAAATTAAGTTTCCAGATTGTCATTTCTCTTTAATTGACCTCAAACGCCTTTTTTAAGTTTAGTATGCATAATTGTGTCAAAAAGAAGTTTAAATTTATCATTATAATCCATTGATGGTATTTTTCTATCGCTAGAATTCAGTTTAATATTTAAGGGACTATTTTCACAAGCACAATATGTTTTTAAGAGCAAAATTTTAACAAATAAGTCATATTTAAAAGAGTGTACCAAAATTAACTAAATATACTTGAACTTTGGATAAATGATGGATTTTTTCCTAATTTTACGTTTTCTAAAATTTTAACAAATAAAACATATTTAAACAGTGTGTCATCTTAGACTAAATATCATTAAATTTTGGATCATTTATGTATTTATACTCTTTTCGAAGAAAATAGTATATTAAGTTTGTGCTGAAGCTTGTAACGCATAGAAGGAAGCGTCGGAGACCCCCAAAAGTTACTGCCAGTATGCTTAGAATGACAATACAAATTGATCTAGCCATGTCCGTCTGTCTGTCTGTCTGTCTGTATGTATGCAAACTAGTCCCTCAGTTTTTGAGCTATCGCGATGCAACTTTGCACAAACACTTATTATTCAAGGGGACAGCACATTGGTCGGAGCCGGCCGGATCGGACCACTATATCTTATAGCTGCCATACAATTCGAAATCGGATTTGGCCATATATCCCATGTTTTTAAAGCTATCGCGATGAAACTTTGCACAGATACTTATTATTCAAATATACATCCCATTAATTGGAGCCGGCTGGATCGGACCACTATATCTTATAGCTGCCATACAACTGGAAATATATCTAATATTTCAATAGAAAATTTAAATTCATATGATATCAATTTTTACAGCTAATGAAAGTGCTGCAGTTGGCAGAGTGAAAATTGTCTAAAGGTTCGAAAAGAGTATAAAATCTTCGGCACGCCGAAGATAATCCTTCCCCACTTGTTTTAAATTAATTTTTCATAAATATTCTATTCATTCTTTCTTAACAAACTCTTGATTTTAAGAAATGCATACAAAGCGTTAGTTTGTAGCACAAAAGCAAACACTTGGCCCTGGCGAAAAGTCGGTTAATACCTGCCAGTATAAATATATTTTGCTTCACTGATATATATGCATATATATAGTACAGGTGTATTCTTTGCTAGCTTTAACAACAATTTACCGTTAAGCGTATGCACGGTGCGTGGTGTCGAAAGTTTTCCCTACTGTTGCTTCCATTTTTCCTCTCCCATTTGCCAGCGAGAACGAAAAACGTTTTAAATTATGCGCGTGTGTGTGTCTCAGCAACAATAACAACAACAAGAACAACAACAATGAGCAGTAATAACAGCTATAACAACACTGTACACATCAGCCCCCAGCCCAGCCCCAACCCCAGCCCCACCCACAAAATTGCACGTCGACGCCTTTCGCTGGAAGAGCAAAGGAGTGTAAAGCAGAGGAGGCAAAAGGAAAGCGAACGCAAAAGGCGAAGCAGATGGAGAAGGCGAACAAACGAAAGCAAGTGAAGTCAAATTAAATTAAATGACAGATGTCTGACATTTTGATAGTCGCGCGCGAATGTGTGTGTGGGTGTGTGTGTGTATATAAGCACATGCAAATAATACACACACACACACACAAGACAAACTGCACACATGCACTTGCCGCCTTCGAAAAGAAGGGGGGGCGTGGCCTCGCGCATTGTTGTTTTTGTTGCATGTCTCCAAAGTGTTGCCCGCGTAAGCGTAATGAATTAAAATAACTTGATTGCTTCAAATTGGACGAATTGTGTTGTGCGAGGAGGAGAGCAGAGCGGCAACCCAGAGGGGGTGGGGGTGGGGGTGGATGGGGCTGGTTCTGCCTTCTCTGACAGCGGAAACTTGCAACTGCAATGCTGCCTCTCTATGTGTGAGTTTGTTGCATGTATAAATATTTACTGCAATTTGTATATTAAGCGGCGCCAGTTGCTGTTGTTATTGTTAGCAAATGTGAAGTCATGCACACACACACGTACACACACACACACACACATGCACACCTCGATATATATCTGTCTGTGCTATAATAGAAGTCACGATGCATGAATGAACGCATAAAGAGCGCTGCTAACTACGTGGGTTGTTAGAGTGGGGTAAGTGGGGGTAGATTGTACAATATGCTGTATATAGTATATGTGACTAGAGAACGCTTCAAGCAGTTCTACACTCAGAAGAAAATGTCTATTTAAATTTGAGAAATTCACTAAATAAGGCAGCAAAAGCTTGTCGACTTTATATCTATTTAATATTTAAAATTTCATAAGATGAACTTATATATTTGGCACTAGTGATGCTATATTTAGTTATATTCTTAGTCAATCTTAATGTTAGTATACATTTTCAATGATATTCCTACTTGCTTAGCAATTTATTATGATAAGCTATTCATTTTCTTTTTGTTATACTCATTTTCTAAATTTTTTCTTAAAGAAAAATTTTTAAATTCAAGAAAATATAAAACACGAAATATGGAATTGGTCTTAACTCTCACTTAGTTTGTTTGTCTTTTTGGAGTGTACCCAACACTATGCAGACAAATAGTCGTTTTAATATAGCCGACACAGTGTGAATTGCTTAAAACGATTGCTATACAAAATATATTTAACAATATATTTTACAAGTGCTCAATGCCAGCAGCAAAACTTTTTTTTATTGCAGTCTTTTAGCACAATTTCTGTCTATGATATCATACAAAATAAGTTTAAAGGTACGTTTGAAAGACATTTGGAACTAGTTCACAGAAAGAAGAGTTTTTAGAAAGAAAAGTGTATATATACAAATATAACTTTTTTAACTATCTGTATTTCCAATATATTTTTGAAATACATGAAAATAATGTTACTTACAATATGTAACTAGTTCATTGACTAACGCTTCTGTTTTATATGAAACATATTTCTTTATAGATTAAACACAACTTATTTACTAACCATAACCATTTTCTTATGAACTTGGAACTAGTTCGCAGATTATGATAATCTTCATGTTTTTTATCATATCAATCTTATCATATCAGTTTTAACAGTTTTATCTATCTCACTTAGCTCATTTATGTCTAATATAACAATCCTTAACCCCATTTTGAACTAGTTCCGAACTAGTTCGCCGCCTTGTAAGCACTCTCGGCACCAAAATCATTGTCTCAGTTAAGAAACATCTACAGCACACATGCAGATGAATGCACAATTTGCCTACTATATATAATACCACTTAGGCAAGCTGCACTGTGCCAAAAAACATTTTGCACTAATAAATTAAATGACTTTCAAGCACTTTAAAAATGATTTAATGGCATTAACAACGTCGTCGTCGCCGTTGCCGCCCTCAAAGTCAAAAACTATTCCATTAAATTAAACAATAAGTGCTTGAATTCCGCCGAAAGTTTGTGCAACTTTTGAGGCGCACACACACACACACATATATATTATATATATATGTATATATATATACAACATTGAGCGCTTAGAATATTAAACGAAATTTACACGGCTGGCTGAGCTCGACTTTGTGCGATTGTCTATTGTTTTCCGTCTCGCTTGCTCCATATGCATCATAATTGTGTGTGTGTGTGTGTGTGTGTGCGAGTGTGTGTGTGTGTTCTCTTTTGTTATTGTAGTATAAATAATTATTGTTTAATTTGCTTGCTTGCACTACATAGTACTTTGTAATGAAGTTGTTTGTTTGCCCATTTGCCGCTGACAGCCAACTGACGTTGAGTGCAATGGCCTAGACAGCAACAACAGCAACAACAACAACAATACCAAGAACAACAACAATAGCAAGAAATTATGCAAATGCAGCTGAGCACTTTTTAATGTTGCCAGCGTGCCTGGCATTTTAATCGAGCTCAGTGTTATAACTGACTTTATTACTTGGCCATTAAACACAAAGAAGTAAGACTGCACTCCCGACTAGCTGATACCCTGAACGCAGTTCTAAAATGCACTCAAATTTACTTATACCATCACACACAGACTGCAAGCAGTGCAAGCAGCTTAATCAGTTAGCTTGCTTCTATACTCCGCTGAAAAGTTAAATCTTAAACAGCTTCTGTGTTTGTAGTTCGATCATTGTGAAATTTGTTGGACATCAAATTGGATATAAAATGTGTGTTCAACCCAAATTGCAAGGTCATACATTGAAAAATGTGTGTTTTGCACTTTTGGGGGGATGATATCGATATGATATGATATAAAAATCAAATATGTTCCACCTGTGTCTGCTATTCGAGATTATACATCCCAAAGTTTGTGCCTTTTGCTCTTAAACCTTTCAAGTTATGGCCAAAAAACATGTCTGATATCGAAATGTATCGATAACTTTTGAACGGGCGAGTTATCGATAAAATTAAACGAACTTGATCTGAGCGAGGACTACGAGAACTTTTATGCCAAATATGAAGGCTGTAGCTCTTATAGTCTCTGATCGGTTCGGCTGTTGATGCTACTCAAGATTATATATACTTTATACGATCAGAGATGAATCCTTATGCCTGTTACATTCTTTAGCACAATTTCATTATATCCTTTTTAGCCATTTTTAATGGGTTTAGGGCATAAAAAGATGCTTATACACATTGACTGCTTACCCTCATCGTCATAACTTGGCCATTGACAGCGCCTGTTGCTGCTGCTTCTCTAAATCTGTCTATATATATATTATATATATATATATATATATATATAAATGTATCTTGCACTTGCACTAACAATTTATTCACTCAGCACATGTTTGCACACACAATATGAAAAGCAATCTCGTAATTGCTTGTTACTTTTTGCTGCTTGGTTATATTTCTTGCAATTTATTATTTGGCTTCTTAGTATTGCAATTGTATTTATTTATGCACTGTAAACACTGTACTAATATTAATTTTACTTGACTTTTATTTGCACAGATTCATTTGGGTGTTTACTTTAAAATAGTTGCTTTAAATTTGAGGTTGTTTTTTTATTTTTTTGTTGGTATATATTTTCATTTAATATATGCATTAATTGGCATTATTTACATTTTATTTATTTACATTTAATTTTGTATGAAAAGTCATTTGCATTTGCTTTTCTTTGTGAGCTGTAATAACATTGAAATGCGTTTATAATATATATGCATTATTTTTATTAGCTGAAAATTAGCATTGAAATAAAAATAATATTTGCATATTTTTGAGCTAATTTCCACATTGACATATCACAAAATGAAATTGCGATTTAATTTCTGGCTATGTTTTTTTTGTCGGTTTGGTTTTTACACATATTTTAATTTAATTGATTTTTGCGTATATGTATATGTATCCAGATATTTATTTTTATTAACTGACTGCAAATGGCTTAATTACTTGCAATTTATACAAATTGAAGTGGCGCATTTATAAAATTTGAATAGAGTGAAAAGCGGCGTTTGATTTCTTTATCCTGTTGAACTGTTAAACTGATGATATGCCAGCTTATTGATTTAAGTCACTTCCTGATAATACACAAGTGTGTGGGTATAAGTGTGTGTGTGTGTTTAACACACTAACACGCTTAAATTATTATAGCGGTACACACACACACAAAAAAAATGCGAGAAGGAAACTTGTGCAAACACACGTTGAACGATACACACTCAAAGGGGGCAGGCGGAGGAGGGCGTGGCAGGGGCGGTTGTGCCCAAAATGAGGTCAAAGTGTGCACACGCTCTTGCGTGTGTGTGTGTGTGTGTGTGTGCGTTAGTGTGTGTGTGTTTGCGAGCTTCAAGGATATATGCGGCTGCACTAGTATTGCGTTTTATATTTTCACTATTTAATTTTCTGCTGACGCATACGAAAACGGGCAGCAGCAGCAGCAGTTGTGTGTGTGTGTGTATCCTGCGGCTGATGAATCAACTTTTGCCTTTACTCAAGTCACGAAACACAAACGAAACGATAGCGGGACAGAAAACAAAAGGAGACAGCGCCAAAGTCGAGGATTACATTTGCGTGAAAATCAGACACAATTGCACACGGCCAATGTTTTCCTTTGGCTTGTTCCTTTTGGGCTGCGCACAGGACACGGGTCCTTATGCCGTAAAGCCGCACCGTCGCTTGATTAAACGAGCCAGCTCACGGCCGGCCTACGTGACGTATGCGCAATGGGCAGCAGCAGGCAGCAGCAGCAGCAGTTGCGCCTCATTGAATCCTTTGAGGCAGCGGCATTGAACCTTTTAGTGCTAATTGCTTGGGTCCAATCTAACGAACACTGCCAACGACCGACTCGGCTCTTATGCAGCCTTTCTCTCTGCTTTTAGCTTTTCACACTTAATCCACTTGCTTTGACCTACGCGGCGCGACTAAAGCCAGCGCAAATGTTTAACTTAAAGCTAAAGCGACTGCGTGCGTTGACGCTGACGCTGACGCTGACTGCAACGCCAGCAGCGACTGCGACTACGACAATGCTAGTTAGCACGCTAAGCAGTAACAATAACAACAGCAACAACAATAACATAAGTTATAAATACTAGAAGGCCAGAGTAGACGACTAAGAGTTGTCCTGTAAACAGTTCTAGGTGCTTTTATGTATAGAAAAACACACAAGCACATTAAAAATAGTAATAATAGTAATTCAATTTACTTAAAATTAATAATCATTATATTATCGATAAATTTTAAACAACAATCTAAGTTGTTTCAGTCGTAATATTAATATTTATTGATTAATTGATATTAATATTCTGTTTTTCTTTAGATAACAAATGCAGACTTTAATTCATTCATACCAAAAGCTTTGCTTCTTCTTCACTCAAGAAAACACTATTGAAAACTATCCTGAATTCTGAGTTTCATACTATAGAAAACTAACTCTCTAATAGCATCAGTGCTTGAAGTACAATCGTAAAACAATATACAGAGCATAGAGTTTGTATTCGCATGCGTTTAAATGGCAAAAAACCATGAGCATAGCTCTCAAATATTAGTTTTCTGTTCCAATTTAAACATGTTTAATTTCTTAAAAGTAAAATATTCATTATATATTAGTTTCTTGCTTACAGCTTTTACTTATTATTAATTTAAAAAGTTTTCTTTTATTATTTTTGTCTTATTTATTCGTTATTCAACTTATAATAGCAATTTTATATTCTGCGTTGACTCTGGACATTAAATAAATAAATAACCTATAAAACCTCAAAAAACGGTAGTAGTAAATACATTTTTGATCAATAATTCTTTATCTGACTGACTTATCGAGCTTAAAAACTAAACTGATTCTTTGTACCATCAAAACAAACTTACATACTAAATTTCAGCTCTCTAGATCTTATAGTCTCTGAGTTCGGATAGACCTATGTATATGACTAAAACGACTTGACTTTTGATGCTTATCAAGAATACTTACAATTCACTCAGTCAGAGATAAAGCCTTCTGTCTGGTTCAAGCATATGCTCACCTATATGATACTCTCTTTAAATAAGTACAGGGTATAGGAGCAACAGCAACACGCACACACCCAACACCCACATATTCATACAACGATTCCCATCCATAGTTGGAGACAACGCTGTCATGTGGTCTTCTGGTGTGGTTTTGTAGTGGTGTCCACACACACACACACACACACACACACAACACATACATTGTGGGTGAGATAGTGAGTGTTGGGTGTATCTGGGATTGGCCGGGGCGATTTGCTGCGGCTTAGCCATTAAACTGTGCACATTATTAGTTTAGGTTCGTCTGGACTTGGGTCACTGCTACGATTAACCGTAATAGGCGTCAATTGGAAAATTGCCACTGATATGCCGACCAAAGTCTGAGACAGACACAGATATGTATATGCATATAGTGTATATATATGTTTAAAGAGTACTCTAAATGGAAACCCTGGACTGAAGCAAGGCTAATGTATATGCATAAATGGCAAATTTCAATTCAGATTTAGCAGCAGCAACTAGCTGCAAAGTGGGATTGACTTATTTATTTGTGTAAACTCAACTAAACAAATAAATATTTTATATATTTTATCTTTTCTTATAGAGTAACTTCTCGTCGCTCTAACACTCTAACAAATACTTTTTCCACTTGTGTGTTTTATTTGACGCTGGCTTCAGTCTTATGTAAATATTTGATGACATTTGTTAAGGCTTCTGTGTGTAGAACTACAACCCCTTTTTTTTGTCCCTCTCTCTGTGAAAATTCAATTTATTTTTGGCCAAAGCCTAGTAGATAAAAGCAAATACGAATTTGCATTGCTTTTGACATTGATTTGCACAAACGAAACGAGATTCGTCTTCTTTGGTTCTAGCCACAAGAGTTTCGGCTCTGTTACGGAGACGTTTGCGGTTTATATGGTCTTAGAGCTTGAGCGTTTTTATAATTCATGGCGCAATTGTCTTAATTCGAAAATTGCAGCATCTAGCAGCTGGCAGACAAATTGTAGCCATGCATGAGCACGCATCTGGCAATCATGATTACACTGATAAAAAATTATAGTCTGAACTTTAGAGCTTGGAACTCAAATTGAGATCCACAAACTCAAATTAGGAATGTACTCATTGCAATTATATTATAAATATATTTAAAAATATTTAAATTAATTTTTATTTAGATATTTACTGTATATTTTAGAACTTTTGTATTAATAGGGATTTTTTTTTATATATTCAGAATTTTTTGAGAAAAAACCGCTACAATGTTAAAAAAAATAGCCTGAACTTAAGAACTTGCAACTCAAATTGAGGTCTACAAACTCAAATTAGGAATATGCTCATTGCAATTATATTATAAGTATATTAATAAAATATTAAAATTAATATTTGTTTTAATATTCATTGTATATTTTGGAACTTTTAGTATTTATAGGGATTTTTTGCATTTTTGTTATATATTCAGTATTTTTTGAAATGAAGCCTAACTCAAAAGCTCCAGCTTTCTATCGCTTGAAATATGAATAATAAATATATAAAAAAATACAACTTTTTGTGCTAGAATCAATAATATAGTCTTTATATCTGCCTTTTTTCGCTGTGCATGTATCTGTATCTGAAAGATGCGACACTGGCAGACAGACAGACAGACAGCGACGTTTACGTTGACGTTTAGCTTATCTGTTTGGCCATCGGACGCTGTGAACAAAACAAAAAAATGCTCGTAAATTCGCTGGCGTATAACTGTAAAGCATGTGACATGGTGACATGTGCGGCGCGCCGGTTAAGCCCCTTGACCTTTGACCCTGTCCAGCCAGCGGCCAGCGGCTTGCGTGCCTCGACCCAATCAAGCTCAGCTGCATAATTCATCAACGCATCGCAATGCTTTTTTTTTGCACATTAAACTCGGCATATTTTTGGCATTATTAGTATTCTTAATTGGCTCTTAAGTTTTTATGAGCATTTCTGTATTTTGTTATTAGTTAATTGCATTTGATGTGCTAAAGTATTAAATGAATTTGATTTTGCGTCGCCTTTTGTCATGTGACTGAGAAACCGCAGACTTGAAACAAAAACGCAGACGACAATGTCGAAATCTAATAAACCAGTTGTTGTGGGCTGCATTTGCGTACAACAATTAACAGATACAACAACAACAACAACAACTGCAACAACAATAACAACAACATTGCAGACAGACTGTCAGCATCTGAGCTGAGATCACGTGCGGTTTTTGTTTGTCTCGCTGTCAGTCTCCAAAAATATGTATTACAAATAACAATGCAAATTGAAATATCTCTGTACAAATGGGAAATACTCTAAAGTTATGCTAATGACAATACCCTATACTAAAAATATACAAATAACAGCGACAAATTTATTTTAGCTGAGAAACATCTTGACTTATGGAATATAGGGTATCTGTCCTTCTGTAATTTTTGTATGATTAAACAAAGTTGGACTAGAAATATAAATATCAGCGACAAATGTATTCTAACTAATAAACTTCTTGTTTTATGAAAGATAGGGTATCTGTCTTTCGAGCATTTTTTATATTTAAGCGCATGTAAAATGGTTTGACTAAAAATAGCAAAATAACAGCAAAAAATGTATTCTTGCCAACAATCTTTAGTTCTTGAATATAGGGTATCTGTCCTTCGATCATTTTTGTATGCTTAGACGCATGTAACAAAAATAATTATGCAAGGACACTTTCTGAATAATTTTAATGATCTACAATTAAACGTAGAGCTCTTTATGAAGTACCACTAAAAATATACAGCCAGAAAAAATTAATTTTAGCTATCAATTTTTTATAATAAAAACTTCCTCAGTGTTTGCATTTGTAAATAGTTGTCTGTATATAAAAAAAACTGTAAAAAAGCACTTATTTCATACATTTATATGGTTTTGTGTGCTGGCTGTGAAAATACCCTGTACCAAATAATAAGCTAAAATTAAAGTAACCCTCATTCGGTTATTAAATCAATTTGTTTGTTAGACAGATGTGACAAAAACTGTGACATTGTTTGGTTTATTTTGGTCAGGTTGTTGACTTACTTATTGGTTTGCCCTTCCAATTGGCGACTTATCAAAATGCTCTAACCAATGATTAATTCAATTTTGGGAGGGTTAACTTCATTTGAATATATCGTGCGATTGTAATTTAATGGGATTTTGTTTGCCGCTTCAATTACAATTATATTTAAATAATCAACAAATCGCAATGTTGTTGCTGTTATGCATATGAGTATATATATTGTTATTATTGCTATTTATTTGTTGACAAATGAACGCATAGACAGCTCAGCTAATTGCCAGACAGTTGTTTCCAATATGTAAATTATAGATCAAGCAGCGAGTGAAAACGGAAAACTGAAAAGTGGAAAGTGTGCCAAATTAGCTGTCCAATATAGCTGTAAATGTAAGCTCTTAACTAATGAAATATCTGTGTAATCCATTGGGAAACTAAAGCAATTATCCCCCCGAAAAAGTGAGTGATACTGCATCCAGAAATGCATTTCAATTAAATTAAAATCGTATTTGCCGATTGCCAAATGCCAAACTAAATGTATTTTCCACAATTATGCAATTAAATGTAAATGTAACACACACACACACACACACACGCACAACACGTGGGCTATTTTATTTGCTAAGCTGCATGCAAACATTTAAACATTTTTCTGTTTCAATCAAGTTAGCTGATAGCAACAACAGCAAAGATAACAACAATAACAATGCGAAGATCTTGGCCAAATTTTTTGGTTGCTAACTCTGGCGCTTTATTTATAATTTATATATGTAAACAAATGTTTTTAATTGCCATAGCAAACAGAGTTAAGAAGCTTTAGTGCAAACCATCGACTTGAAGATACTCTGTTTAACATAAATAATTTATTATAATAATACTATACAAATAATAATAGTAGTAAAATAATAAAATATTTATTTTAAACAGAGTTACAGTCGAACTTTTTTTTTATGCAAGCTACTCTGTATGAAATAAATATATAAATTTGGTATTTGTAGGCGATATAAATTATATGAAATATACTTTCTGACTGGTATATCATGCGATATATATTTGGCAAATCTAAATAGTATTCTACAGCAAATTTATAGATTGATATTAATTTATATATTCAATTTTATAGCAAATTATATATATCTCAGATATAATATATGAAAAATAACAAAATGAATTAAAAAGAAAATTCCAATATAAAATTATTTATAAATTTCTTACATATTTTACTATTATACATGAGAAATAATATATAAATTTAAAAGGGAAGTCCAATATAAAATTCCATATAAATTGCTTACATATGTTAACTTTCTGATCTGAGATATTATGTATTATTATATCAATCTATAAATTACAAACATATTTAAAATTTTCGACATGAGATATTACACAATATAAAACTCTAGATAAATTGCTTACATATTTGACTCTACAAGCATGTCAGATTATGTATCATAAATTATTTGATATATTTCCTACAACAGAAATTTATAGATACATATTTAAACTTTCTGCCACGCGATATATTGATATATTGCATACATATTTCTACTTTCTGACATGAGATAATAAATATTATTATATCAATCTGTGAATTTTAAGCATATTTCAACTTTCTGACATGAAATATTACACAAAAAATGATATATAATTTATGTAATATTTGTTCTACCTCTGCCGCATATCTAATTAAGTAGTTGAGGGTATTATGAAACTGGGGCAGAGTAAATTTACCGTTCTACCTTATAATTTGTCGGCTCTTCTAATCTAAGAAGGCATTAGCTATGGGGCAAATATTCTATTCCAGAGCTTTTCTCATTATCAGGCAAGTATCCAAGCAAACACTATGAGCAAATATCTAATTGTTGCCAGCCTCGCACCTAGCACTTTGTATTTTCTATTGTTGTGTGTTTTTTCCACTTGTGGGGGAAAACAGAATGTTAATCGAATATGTCAAAGTGGGAAAACGGGGTTTGGGGTTTGGGGTTTGAGGAAACAATCTATTTGTCAGTCTGTGTCTATTCTGGGTTTATTTACGCTGCCAGTTACGTTCGCACAATTAGATAAACAGCGTGTTTTACATAATAAAAGTATAATATTGGAATTTACTGTGCAATAATTCAAATTATTATTACTATTATTATATATGGCATGCAGTTCCCAAGTCATTCAACTTTATGGCCGCAAACCTAAAACAAACGACAATCAATCAAATTGATCAATGATCGCTGATCGCTGATCGCTCAAACAACTGACTAATCGCCCCGTAGAAGTCATAATTCACTTATAAAATAACACTTGAGATAGTAGCAAAAATAAAAAAATAAATAAAGAAACACTTACCTTTGCGGCTAAAGATATCCGTTTGGTAAATTTACAATGCTGTCTTTGTACAATAAATAAATCGCACTTAATTATTAATTTATCAATATATCAACAATGATGACACAGTGCCACACAAATTTATGAGCCCACAGCTGCACTTGCAGATACAGATACAGATACTGATATGCAGAGATAGCTGGCTGGCTCTTCACTCAATTGCCAAACACTGATTTATCTGCCGCTATTTAGGCTGCTAATTAACACTTCCGCGACGGTTGATTCATTTTTTAGATCTTTGAAGAAAACCTACTCGGACTTAAGCTTAAGTGGCATCAATTTAGCACCGTCTCGCCTGCAGCGGCAAAGACTCAGACTGACAACTGAATCCCAAGGAATCTTTTGTAGTTTGGCGCCACACACACACACACCAACACACTCGAACACACACGCACACACACTGCGAGTACAATGCGCACTCTGTGCACGAACCGAACCGTAACGAACCGAACCGAACCGCACGATCGAGCTGCTTGAGCCCAACTGAATGCGACTGAAGCGACTAACTGATAAGAGTCTCACCTCGATCCATAGCTGCTCTCTCTCTCTCTCTCTCTCTCACTCTAGCTTGCAGCTCACACAGCGAGCGTGCGAGCGAAAGAGGGAGAGAGCGCGAAAGTGCTTGTCGATCAAATATATCGCATGCGATAAGTGTGCTAGTCTATTGCGAAATGAGATATTCTTGATTTGCATTTGCATATTATTATGAGACAAAATTTTAGAAACTTAAACAGTGCAAAAAGTCGATTATAACTTTGCAATATATGTGCAATAAATTTAGATTTAAAATGATTTTAGAAGACTAAAAACTCACAAAACTCATCCAAAACTGAACCATATATCAAGCTCAAGGTCAATTTGTTCTTGTTTTGTCTTCTCAATTTATTTCAAGTTTTATCCATATTTAAAAATGTAGTTTAACAACACAAAGCAAAAGTAATTATAGCTTGTAAAATGCTTATTAGTTCCCTTTTTGCTACTTTAAATTCACATAAATTTTCCAAAACTCAATCAACTTTCAAGCTTGAAGCAAATTTGTTTATGATTTTTGCTCTAAATTCATTCTACATTTTCGTTTTTGCACCTTATTTTAAACTTTTTTATTTATGACAAAACCATGTAGGCTTACTAAGTTTTTCAAAATTTTGTTTCTTACAAAAAGCCAAATATTCTTTGATATATATTAGAACATACAAACCATTTATTGCCTCTAGCTCGTATAACATTCAAGTTGCGACAGCAAAGCTTTAAGCATGGACAAGTTATTGATAGAATGAAACGAACTTGATTTGATTAGTGACTTTGAGAACTTATATTCAAAATATGATGTCTTCAGCTTCTATAGTTTTTGAACTTAGCGAGTGCATAAAGACAGACAGACATACATGGCTAGATCGACTCGGCTGTTGATAGTGATAAGGAATGTCAATACTTTATGGGGATACTTGTCCATATCTGTAACACTCGTTTGCACAACTTCTTTAGACAATTTTTAACCATTTTTAATGGATTCTTGGAATAATGAAATATATTAAAAGCGGATAAATAGCTAAATGAGTCAGATTATCGCATGCGATATGTAATTTTTAAAATTATTCCAAACTCTGATAAGATCTTTAGTAAAAATGCCTCCTCTACTGAATCTATTAAGATTATTAAATGTTATTAACTAAAGTTGAACTTTTTTTGTAACACCTTTCACAAAAACAAAAACAATAAGTTGAATATAATGCGTTAACTGTGCTGAATCGTTTAATAAATATGCATAATTTGGAAAACTGCTCTGCTGCCTACACAAACGAAATGAAATGAAATAACTTATATCTGCTTAAATACGACTACTAGTGCTAGTACTAGTACTAGCTATTATACTTGGTTTAATCTGTGATTTAGTTGAGAGTAGTTGATTACAGACCGGGTCCGGTATTCTCCTGTCCCAGGACCAACTTGTAGTACGCCTTATTGAGCTGCTCGAGGAAGACGAAGGCAAACACCGTATGCGGTCCAATGCGGCACAGATAGGGCGTGAAGCCCTTCCACAGCGAGAAGAAGCCCTCGTTGCGAACGACCTTGAGCATGACATCCAGGGCGCCGCTGTACTCGGCCTTGCCATCGGTGACCTTCATCTGCTGGATGCGCGTCTTGGCCATGTCCAGCGGCATCGAGGCGATTGTGGTCAGCAGGCCGGACAACATGCTGGCCGCTATATGCAGGCCCAGCCCCTCATCGACGTACTTCTTGATGGCCGACTTGAACTGGGAGTAGGAGGCCAGCTGCACCATGTTGACGACCATGGCGCGCGTCACAGTCGGGAAGCAGCCGCGCCAGAGGGTCAGGATGCCCTCCTCCTTGACAATTCTGGTCAGGGCGTCGCCCACATTCTTATAGTTGCGTCGCTGTTCCGGCGGCAGGCGATTGTCGGACATCATGCGAATCAGCGACACCTCCGCCGGATTGCCCACCATGGCGCCACAGGCCCCAGCAAAGATGCCCATCAGCATGCTGGCCACGACAGTGGGCGCCTTATCATAGTGATTGCGATACGATTCGATCAGCATCTGGTAGACGCCCATTCGAGCCGTGGTGTACGTGGCCTGGCGGAGCAGACCCGCGCCCAGACCATTGTAGAAGGCCAACGGTCCCTCGGCCTTGAACACCTTGGCGATGCAGTCGAAGCTGCTGGAGTACTCCTTGGCCCCACTGGCGCCGGCTATCTGCATCCGAGTCTTGACCAGGTCCAGCGGCTGGACAATGCAAGTGCCCAACATACCAGCCGTGCCCCCCAGCACGTACTTCATGTAGTTGGGGATGGTCTTCTTCTCGACCTCGAACAGGAGCACCATTGCGACGGCTTATGTGGTATCGCTTTTAGCAATTGTCGGAAATTTGGAAGAAATCTGGGGGATATGTGCCCTAGCTATTGCTCTAAACTGTAACTTGTGTGTGCTTTTCACTGACACTGAACTGCCCCGTTTGCTTCTCTCTGTGTGTGACTCGAAATGCGTGGAGTACTCGGATTGCTTGAGATTTACACATTGCTTACACTGGGAGAAATATAATATTTATTTCGAATTTTGGAAACTCTTTAGATTTAAAACCAGATTTGTTGTAGAGGTTAAAACTTGATCAAAACTGTTTATAGATTGAATATCGGATCAGTTTTGGCAAAGTTATGGCAGTTTTAAGTCTAGGAAGGTATATTCTAGGTATACATCATTTCATGGCTTGTTTGTGGTATAAAATGAGAATTTTCAAAATGATTGTTTTAAATGCAGATTTGTTATAGAGGCTGAAACTTGATCAAAAACTGCCTCGGGATTGAATATCGGATCAGTTTTGTAAAAGTAATGGCAGTTTTAAGTCTAGGAAGGGATATTCTAGATACTCTCTAGTCTTGTCATGGATTGTTTTTGATAAAAAAAACCGAATTTCTTAAGTGCTTTAAAATTTTACTGCAGATTTCTTACAGTGGTCAAGACTTGATCAAAACTGACTCAGATTTGAATATCGACTGAGTTTCGACAAAGTTATCGGAATTTTAAGTGTTGGAAAGGTATTTCTAGGAACTTGGTAGTCTTTTCATGACTTGTTTTCGATAGATAATTCAAAATTGGAGTTTTTTCTTATAAATTTAAACGCAGATTTGCTAAAGAGGTCAAAACTTGATCAGAAGTGCTGCATAATCGAAAATCGGATCAGTTTTGGCAAAGTTATGGCAGCTTAAACTCTTGGAAACTCTATTCTCGAGATTTGTTAGCTCTTTCTTGACTTGTTTTTGGTAGAAAGTGCGAATTTCCAAAATATTATAGATTTAGATGCAAATTTGTTATAGAGCTCAAAACTTGATAAAAAAAACCGTTTATAGATTGAAAATCGAATCAGTTTTGACAAAGTTATGCCAGTTTTTAGTGTTGGAAAGTCATCTTTAGGGAAATGGTAGCCTTTTTTTTGTTATTAGTGGGCAAGAATTGATGAAATCGAATCAGTTTTGGCAAAGTTATGGGATTTGGAAGTCTTAGAATGCATTTTCAATGCACTTGTCTAGTTTTCTAATCAAATATCCGACATTCGTGAGTATAGACTTGTAGTGCATAATATATAATTGGTTGCCTTGCGGATTTGGGTCGCTGCAGCATTGAGCTGAGCACAGATTTGAATTGTGCCAGTTAACAGGCGGTTAACACGAAGCGATCAATTAACGAGCTGCCATAGTTTTCCGCACATGTTGGATAATTGTCGAAGTTTGTCTTTTGCCTGCAAATACACTGAAATTAACACCCAGCACACCCAGAACGCCCCCAAATGTAGCCAAATGGGGGGGGGGCTCATTATCTGTTTTGGCCTGGTTGTCATCATTAGATGAGTGCAACAAAATTCTGTTTGCCAGCTGCAATTAGAAGCGGCTCCAAAAGGGGCTTTGTTTGGGGGTTCGTAATTAGACTTTGGCTAAAATTGTTATGTCAGCCGGCTGGGTGCAAAAACGAAAATATGTGTACTTACGAAAATATCGGCAACTCATTGCGGGCTAATTAAGAGCTCATGCGGCAACAACAACAACTACAAAAACAGCAACAACGTTGTTGATTTTCGCGTGCCTCGTAGAAAAATCGCATGCAACAGCGAAAGTATCGACTAATTAGTGGCAGTGGTTGCTGTCTCCGCTAGAGCCGCTTACCAAATCATAGCCTACTCTTAGGCTGCAAAGCGAAAAGTGAAAATGCAAGCAAGTAAACATTTCAATGCCAATCGATAGTCAATAAGCGTTCTAAATTCTCGAAAATATGGATTTTTTCGCGAATTTCAAAAAACAAATGGGAAATATTTGCAAATCTCTGGCGAAAATGCGATTGCGCCTAAAGTAAAAGTGGCACAACAATCAAATCGATTACAAATGCCAAACTGTGCAAACTGTAAATAGATATTTGAGGAACAAATCGCTGACAAACTACACTTACGTACGTAAAATACGTAAAAGTAAATCAGATCATATCGCTGGCTGCCAGTTTGCGGTTGCTGTTGGAAAAGTTGACAGCGAGATGTTGTTGCTAGATAAGGGCCAAGAGGCGGGCGCAGAAGAATCGCAGGCAAACCGCAGAAATGTACAATGTACGGCCAAAAGCAAAATGACAATAACAGCTGCAATTCAAAGGGGGTCCCAAAGAGGAGGTGGGGGGGCGGTGTGAAGCGGGAGCGTGTGAGCGCCAAGCGAGCAACAAAAAGCGAGACTGCAAAAGCACACAAAAAACGGAAAAAACTGAAAAAACAGACAAGGCATTAAGTGGCGAACCGTTAAGAAGTCATTGGGTAGACTAAAACCTGAAACAGCAATAAAGCGAAGAAGCAAACTACAAAAAAAACCGAATGCCGCAATTGCTGAAGTAAACAGAGCAGACTTGAGAGAGTGCAAGCAGAAGAAGCAGCAGCAGCAGCAGCAACAGTGAGAGTAAAAGTTGCCAGCAAGAGCGCAGCGAAAGCTGCATTACATTTAAATATTAACAACAAAATATAGAGTGATATAAATCTCACTTAGAACCCCAAAACTAAAGCACTCAAATGTGTGTCATTCCAAGCCAGTTTTTCGCTTTTCCTATATGAACTGTTCTACGCACAATGTAATAAACAGTTATGTCTAAACAATAAATCAATAGCTAAAAAGAGGGGGAAAAAACGAGCAACGAAATTCTAAATACAAAAGACTTGAGCAGCGAACTTGCGATCGCGCGCTCACGCTCTCTCGCTCTTACGCTCGCCAGTTCGAAAGAGCGCTCAAGCACCGTTTCGAACTCGAACGAAAGCTGTCCGCCACACGCAGCAGCTGCAGCCGAAAAGTTTGGTCATTCGTCAGTGAACCGTCGTGTGGCTCGCATAAGCAGCGCGCTTGCAGCTGATCTCTCTCTCTCTCGCTCGCTCGCTCCCTCTCGCGACATCGGCGTCTCAATTCGTAGCGTCTTCTTCTTCGCCGAAGAACGAACGTTTTACAAAAGCAATACAAAGCCCATATTAAAACACAACAAAAAGCATCTGCATTTTGTATTTGATACGGCGTGTGTGTGTGTTTCTATATATGTGTGTGTGTGCGTTTTATCTCGGTGGTCGTCTTTTCATTTTCGCTTTTCTGGCTGCTGCTCCAAATTAACGGCGCGTCGCTTTTGCATTTCGTTTCGTTCAGTTCAAGCTTCGTTCAGTTTCGGCCCGCCCCGGCTTACAGCAATAGCCACAAATATTAATTACAGCGCGTGTTTTTACTTAACGAAATAAATTTCACTCGAAAAAGTGCTCGCAAAGTGTTCAGAAAAAATCAAAGCAAAGAGCAATAAGATAAACGGCACAAGTTCTGTTTGCCATGTTATTAACATTGTGTTCATAATTCCACTGTATGTACAAATATATACAAATACAACAAGAAAATATGCAAATAGAAAGCAACAACTAGCGGAATACCACGAGAAACTCAACAAGGTATGTAAATGCAAACATCTAACATCTAACTCCATAAACGGGAAAGCGAGTTGCAGTAGAAGTGCAAAGATACAAAAAAAATAGAACACAAAATCGATGGACTGCATAACTGTTTGATTATTCAATTGACAACACGAAGAAGCAGCGCAGCAGAACCTGTAACTGAACTGAACCTGAACTCAGTTCAGTTCACTTCAGTTCAGTTCATTTCAGTTCAGGCTAATGAGCCAAATTGTTAACTCGCTCGTTTCACTGTTTGTATGCTATAGTATATATATTTTCCTTTTAATATATTCATTAAAACATTTCTCTTTGATGGCCATTTGCATATCGCGCTATTCAGCTACTCAGCTTCATAATTTAAGTCCAACTTAAGTCTTTTGATTTTTTGATTTTTGATTGTTTGCTGTTTGTTGTTTGTTGTTGTTGTGCACAGCTGTAAAGCTTTTCACGTTCCATTGACTAGTTATAAAATATAGTCGGGCAGCCCGAAAATAACACTTGCTGCACGATTGAACTTTAAGCCGCATTCTTCGCTGTCTGCGAGTTCAAAGCTGGCTGGCTAGCTGCATCTACTAAAACTCTTCAAAGCTGGCCAATTTTCGCTTCGTGGGAACTCGGCGAGTTTCTGCCTCCGACTCCAACTCCGACTCCGACTCCGACTTTGACTCCGACTCTGGCATTTGCCTGCGCCGTTGCGACGGCACACATTTTACTGGCCTAGACGAAACTGGCTTTCAGAACAGGCATTTCCACTCCTACAAGCAGCTACACTTGAAGAAAATGAGAAACGTTCCTTGGCCAAAACAAATCATGAGCATTCTTGCAGGAAAGCCTGTTAAGCGAGCTTTCGCTTCAAAGATTGATTTAAGAAGGAATTTTAGATAGATCGACATGCTGATATATAAAAATAGTTGGTTTTTATGTTCTCTTTTTTAGTTTTTGATTAGGAATTTTAGTTTTTAATCTTTTTCTTGAATCAGAATGTCGTTTTGTTATTATGAACATTTTGCTTTTCGTACGCTCTCAATATTTTTCTTAAATCAAGAATGTTTCTTTTAATTTAAGCAGGCATTTATTAAGAACTTTTTGGTTTTCATTTGGTTTTTTATTCGTGATCATTTATTTGTCAATTTATTTCTTGAATGAAGAAGTATTTTTTAAACTTATACGGATGTTATTCGCTTTTTTGATTTTCATTTGTTCTTTCTTTGAGAAAATGTATTTCTGAGATTTTAGTTTTGTGCTAAATTTTAGTTTTTTCCAAGAACTTTTTTGCTATATATTTTTTCAAATTTAAAAATAAGTATTTTTTTATGTTTATTTTACAATTATGCAGATGCTTTCATTCTGTAAGAGCCAAACTTTTTCAGAACAATGTAACATACATATGTTCTAGTGTCAAGAAGTATTACAATTTAGTTTCTTAAAGAAAAAACATGTGTTTTTGAAAGTAGAAAATATGTTCTTTGAACTTAAAAGTAAAGAACATATGTTCTTTTTTTAAAGGAATTATAAAACAAGTGTTTTTTTTTAGAACAAGAATTGCAGCTGCAAAAGCTTTTGAAAAGAACAAATTAAGTGCAAATTCTCCTTCCTATTTGGCAATACGTACTTTTTTTCGCCCAGTGTAGCCGCTGTGTAATTGACATTTCTGAGTAATTGCAAACGCTGGTTGGCTGTTTTTTTAGCGGTTTAACTTCGAAATTCTTTTGATTTTTAATCGTCAACAATTAAGGTCAATATAAACAAAACTACAACTTAGATAAAACTTAGAGTTTGATCGTGTTAGACAAATATTTCCGGGCCAAAGATGATCACTTTCGATTGGGCAGCCGAGCGTTTGGGCTTGGGCGGAGTGCGAGGCGGTTGAACCGGGGTCACTTCAATTGCTTCAGACTTCGAACTGGAACTGGAACTGGAGCGGGAGCGCGAACTGGAACTGGAGCTGTCACGCCTGCGGCGCCGCATGCCGCGCAGCTCATCGCGCAGCTGCTCCTTGTAGACGAGTTCGCGTTTGCAGGCCTGCAGCTCCTCCACGCTGCAGTGCTTCAGGTGGCGGATGGTGCGCGAGACGAGGGTGTCGATGATGTTGATCTTGGTGCGGGAGAGGCGGGTGGGCTCCGCATGGCGGCGGGTCAGCTCGCTCTGGTACTGGAACAGCAGATAGCCCACACTGGGACGAGCGCCGCGACGATGATTGTTGCTTGGTCCGCCCTCCATGGCAGAATATGAACAATATTGTATATTGAATATATATGTATCAGTGCTCAGGGATCTGAGTTGTGACTGCTTGGCAGTGCGAGCTGTGAATGATGTCCTGCTGTAGCTGAGCAGGATTATTTATATGTATATCAAGCGCCGCCTGCCCAGAAATTTGCACTACCTGTTGCCCACTGTGCAACCTGTGACCTGTGACCCGTAACCCCGCATAATTACCTGGTGTGAAATGCTGCGTATGCTTTCGCTTTAGGTAAAACCCTGCTGTTTGCACAGTCCTTAAATGTTTGACATCCCTCACAAAGGTTACTCTACACACACAATAATGTGTGTGATTTGTTGTTGTTGTTTGCTGGCAACTTGAATTTACGATCTGACCTTTGCATAAATATGCCACAGCTACCTTAGAAATATCGCTGTGGGAAACAAAGCGACTTTTAAATGCACTCAAATGAGATTGAAAGTCGTCTTTACTGTCTCATTTCAAAGTTGGCAGAATAAAAGCTAAATAATTGCTGGCTTTAACTTTTCAAATATAGCTGCAAGCTTGTGTAATTAAGTTTACCAAATTCACATATTATCACTTTCATTTGTTGGCCATTATGCATTTAATTATTGGCATTAAGGTTAAGCTATAAATAACACAAATTTAGTTTGGCAAATAACCAAATTGTTCTTAAATAAACAAAATCATTTTATATATAATGCTTATTTCAATGAATATAAGTTTATTTAGTCTGGATTTTAACATATAAATCTATGAAAAAACTACTAATTTTATTAAAAATATTAAATAAATATCAATAAAATACAAATTTTAATGAGTATACAATTAGTTGATCTACTTTCTTTAAATATATTATAAATTTTAACAAAATACTGATTTCAATGAAAATAAAATTAGTTTGTTTTTAATATTTTCTGTTTTTAAACACTTGAAACTTTCCGAAAACCTTTGATATAAGACTCTAGAAGTGATTCAATTACTAATTTAGTTTCTTTAGTCAATTTTTCTTTTATGGTTTAAGTAGACAAACTAATTAGTGCATATATCGACTGTACATATTAAACAAATATTTAAAAAACAACAAAACTTAGTTATATTTTCATCTTAAAAAATAGAATTATTAGAAACTCTACAAATCTAATAAACTAATCTTTTCATATGTAAATATAATGGATCATATCAAAATAATAGAATTGTTAGATGAGTTAGTCAGCTAGAAACTATATATATTAGTTTTTAGGCTTCTACTTATTAACTTTTGAAAGTATTAATTAATTTGATATCATAGAAGCATAAACATTTGATGCTTAGAAAACTAGGGAGGCAAAGCAATAAATACTACTCTCGTTTTAATTTTGCAGCATTAAATAAATTCTCTTAAATTACTTCCCAGTTTTCGTTGCTTCGTTTTCCATGCGCTAATAAATATGCTGAATTTTCGCAGGATTCGCCATTTGGACTCATACTCCCGGTCTGATCTCAGCTCTGACCCTCATCTTAGAAGTGCTTATTAAATATTTATTTATAAATGAATCTCTGACCCTCGTAAATTAACTAGTGCTGCTCAGGCGCGTTTTATGGGCGTACAATTTTAATAAAATCGCGCGACGCGCATAATTATAATTTTCACTTAATTTAATTGAGATGCCTGGCGAAAAGTGCTCTAAATTCGCATTTGTAACTTAATTATGCTAAAATGTGTGCTAAAATGTAAAACGTAAAGCGTAAAAAGTGAAAATTCCACTTGCCTATTGTTTGATCAACTTGTCAAAATTCTTTTTTAAATACGCATTCAGTCTGTTACAATAACAATAACAAATAGAAACAATAACAATTATAAGCGAGTGAAAGTTGCCAAGGTTGAAGTTGAAGCTGCCAGATACTTATGTTTGTGTTATGTTAATGCGTCTGCTGTCTGCGCATATAAATATCGTATATAAATACCATATAATGCACACAGCTCATCTTTTGGGTGCTAAATGATAAATGCAGAAAGCAACAAACAAAGACAGACGGAAAATCTGTAAATGTGTTGTAAAAAAGAGCAGCTACCAAAAATATGATAGAAGCTGATACAACAAACATTTTGTGTTGACTTGATTATTATGATTGTCGATTGTCCGATAAATTAGATGTATATAGCATGCCTGGACACGCACAAAAGCGCCTCAGCCACGCCCACCGCCCCCGCCCTTTGCCTTGTGCCCTGCGTCGACTACTTCATTGAGTTTGGAGAGCGGCGCGTTGAATTGGAAGCTGTCAAATGCAGTCAGACAGCTCTCTGCCTTTGACCTTTGCTACCTGTGTGTGTGCCCCTGCCCCTTGCCCCTTGCCCCCTGCTGTGGCAGTGTGGCAGCATCAGCATCAGCAACCGCTCATAAAACGCTGATGCGCCGCATTTGCTTAATCCGGCGCGTGGTCTTTCCCAAGTTCTTAATCCGGCTGCCGGCGAAATCCTTTTGTTTTGCTCTCGACATTCCCGCTACTAGATGCAATTATAAAAGGATTATGCCATTTTGTGACCTGTGACTGGCCATCCTGTCTGTCCCGACTATCCTGTCCCTATCCTGTTTCTCCCACTCGACTGGCCACTTGCACATTTCATTATGACGCACTTTTAATGAATTACCTGGAAGTTGTTAAGTGCACAAAAGGCAGCGAATTTTCCCAATGTCCGCAGCAAGTTCCAGAAAATGCAAAACTACAACTACATGTGCATGTTTTCTATATATGCTAATGAGCCCACACATGACAAATATGGCCGAGAGCCGAGAGCCAACAAAGAAACCCTAAACCAACAAATTTCGAGAAATTCGACTAGAAAGAAACAGTTTACACAAAATTCAAGTGACAATCTAAATAAATATTTGTAGGTAATACAGTAGTCGCTCATTAAATGGGATCGTTTCAGCTGCTGAGCATATTTGAATAAATTGAAGTTCATATGAGAAAGTAGATTTGTATAGTAAGAAATGAGAAATTAACATTAATGTGGTAATTTGTTACTAACTAAATAAGTACACAAATATTGCTAAGCTTGCTATGTATCTTATGTTATATATTCTGTAGAACAAGTTTAAAGATTAATTGAGAATTCGACATTTAAAACAGTTTTTAAAGCTTACTTAAAGTGGCGAATAAAATATATAGCAATATTTTAGAATCTTAAAATATATTATAAAATAAAATGCAGAAAAGTTTAGAACAGAGAATATATGAAATATAGATTTTTAACAAATTAGATTACAACATTTTAAGCAATACAACTTCGAATCTTATATTTAGAATTTCTGTAAAATTGTATTTTAATTTAAAAATTTCCTGTATTTTTATTTAAAAAGAATTCTTTGCCTTAGCGCTTTTAAGTTCATTATTTGCATGGTTTCCTTTTAATTTATGTTCAAAACTATTTAAAAATAGAAGCACCTTGAGGAATAAGTTTTCAATATGCAAATCTTAAATTCAAGTCATTTCCAACTACTTTAAACATATTTTTTTTAATATTTTTCGTTTTCGTTTTGAATTTTCAATGATGTGAATCTTAAATTCAAGGCATATTTTGTAATATTTGATCAAAGTCTTTGCTTCAATTGATTCTTCTTTATATTATATAACTTATATGTCTTTAAAAAGGCTTGAAAAATATTAAAAATTAAGAGGTATTGTACTCAATTAGAAGAAATTTAGATTGAGTTCAACAAATAACTTCATTACACGTATATTTTTGTAATTTCTGCATTAAGCATGCATTCAAGAATTGTTCGCCTGAGCGCTTTCAGCTGCTTTTAGTATAGCTGACATATCATCTGGGGTAGTGACCTGTTTTGCCCTCCTCTCTCACTCTCCTTCTCCCCCTCTCTCTCGCTCTCTATCTCTCTCTTTGTGTGCCTCAACAAGTTCGTTCATGCAACGCTGCATTCACAGCTGGCCAAATTAGCGTTTTAGCAGCTTTTGCTGGTCATCATTGCGTTATTTGTATGTGTACTGTATATGCTTATATGTATACATTATGGCTGGTAAACCAAACGGTTAGCATCCAAAGTGGATTAGGCCGGATTAAGCCACGAAATATTTTGGCACAAATATTTACAGTTGCCTGAACTGAGCACAGGTACAGGTAGATATGATCAGGTAGCCTTCTTAAACTGGACACCTCTGAGTGCATATAAGCCTGGTTTGTCTTCCCAGCAGCATCATTCGAATATCAGCCTTCGAAGCCAAAACAAGTCCACTATTAGCAAAATGGAGCACGACAAGGTATTGAAGCCAACTGTTTCTTATCACTTGTTTCTGTATCGAGTGGAGTTGGCTCGACGCAATGCACGTCTCTTAAGACTATCCCGTACAAAGATCGAGATAACGGATGAGCTCATCTCGAGAACTGTGAAGAACATCAAGAGCTGCAGCATGGATGATCTGAAGGCTGTCAATCGGGAGTTGGTCTTCAAGCGCAAACTGCGACACAATGTCTCCAAGCTGAAAAGGCAAGCGAAATTAATGCAGCCCTAAGGCTCGGCCTTCTAGCCTTCTACAATTGTAAATAAACATTTTGTAAATAAATACTTTGATGAAGCTTCTGCAACTGAGAAACGCCGCTTTGTGATTGCACATTATTATTTCGCAAACTTGGTCTATAAAAAAAGTGGGGAGAGAGAAAAAAACTGGTAGCTGAATCAGCAAACGCCGCACAAAGGCAAAATGTAAACTTCTTCTCTGAGCACAGATTTAAAAGCCAGACTAAAACGAAATACGAAAAGCGGTGAAAAAAGTCGTTTGCATTGAACACAAAAGTAAATGGCTAAAAAGCTGAGCAAAACGAATTTCATGTTAACGGCAAAGCAAAGCCAAAAGAGACACAAAGACAACCCCTAATCCCCCCTCCCCACCCCTTTTTATACCCCTGCTACTTTTGGACGAGCAACCAGTTGCAATATATTTTGTGTTTGTGTTTTTTGGTCAACAACTTAATTAGAAATTGCAAATGCAATTAAAAATGCTGCTGCTGCTGCCAATGTTTTTAATCAAATATAAATACATAAATATAAACTTTATATATATATATATATATATATATATATTTCTGTCTTGTGGCCGTTGTTTTTTTTTAGCGCCATGAAAAACCGAAACAAGTTCGCTGCATAAATTAAACAAAGCCAAAGCGGCAAAATCAAATTGCCAAGCAGCAGCAGCAGTCGCAACTGAAACTGAAGAGAGCGCAAAGATCAGAGTTGATTTAAGCCCCCTATATAGCTAGAAAGAACGGTTATCGAAGATTTCATACCCTTATAGGCATGGCAGTAGAAAACTATTTTAACCCAAGAAACATAGCTAAAAAAAAAAGAAAAGTATATGTATTTTTATATATTTTCAGAATTTATAAAATTTACCTAAGAGCCCAATACAATTCTTGAGTTTTAAATTTTCATTTTCTAAATTTATAAAATAAATGTCTTTATCAACATTCTAAGGCATATCTTATTTATTTACATTTGTTTTTTAAATAAGTTTCTTTTTCAAATTACTATTTGAAAAGCTTTTATTTTCCCAAAAAGCAAATTTGAAATAAAAAAGTCAGAAATATATTTTATAAAATATAAAAAATGGAATTGAATAAAATTTTGAGGAATATATTTTTAAAAATATATAAAATGCAAGATTGCCGTGAAATGGACACTTTTTTATTTTTAAGAATTTAAATTAAATGAAATGCTACATCAAATTTTGTTGCAGCTCATTAAAAACAAATTTTTAATATAAAAATCATTTATTTAGTTATGCTTATTACCTCATAAAAAGGTAATTTTCTATAAGCTACACACTCTTTTACATAACTAGACTACCCAATTTGCAAGTGTATATAAAAAAGTTAGCAACTAACAACAAAGTCACGATATAAATAAAGAGCAGTCAACGTTAACAGCGAGCAATTTTGTGTTTTTGGCCCCTTGGAGCTGCAAAATTTATAACGTGACATTGTTAAATTTATGTGGCCAAAATGTTGTAATAAAACTTCAGCTTCAACACACACACACACACACACTTATACACACAGTCGCAGAAGTATCTCAGACGGCGCCAGCGTTAAAAATAATTGCAAATATCATGCCCAATTCGATAATTGACTTAATTATATATGTCTCATATACTAAACATTCACAAGTTGCCACAAATTCGATAAATTCTTTGCACTTACTGACCCTAAATAAAAATATACTTTTGTATTGGCTTTAATTAATCATTAGCCAGCCGTTTTTGATTGATTTCGGAATTTGAGCGACTCTCAGCGCCATAATCCATGTATTTATATATCATTAAATGCTTTGTTTTCATTTCATGGCATTAAGAAAAGTCGCTACAGAGTTTCATCTGAAGGACAGGTCAGCTTAGAGCTTGACAAATGGGCATTTTTGTGGCTGCTTTAACCAGCGAATAACATAAACATCAAATCACGACTTTGAGCGCCTTTGATTGACATGCAGACAGAAGAAAAAATAACAAAAAACAAGTGGAGAAGGATTATCTTCGGCGTGCCGAAGATTAAATACTCTTTTCGAACCTTAAAGCAATTTTTACTATTTTTCCGTGACTGCTTATTTAATTCGCAGATATTAATGTCGCATACATATACCCCTACATATAAAATAAAATATATAAAGGTATTCATGTAAACAGGGACGTTTCACTATCCGTAGCTCGTGGACGCGTCCCTTAGCATTCATAAGTGCTACCGAATTGAACAATATACAAGTTTCAGTTTTTCCAAAAAGTGAAAACTACATTACATAATATACATACCAAATTTTGTGCCTGTTGCTCTTATACCTTTCAAGGCTGCTGTCGGAAATTTAATTGTCATAAAACTTAATCTGAACATACGAGAGCTTATATTCAGAATTTGAGATCCATATTTTTTTTCGCGTGGCATTGGTTTTGCCAATGAATTTAAATTTTTCTTTTGAATTATTCTATTAAAGCTACTTTATGTATGAAAAAAAATTAGAAACAATTTAGGAAATTGAAAATAAATGAATTTGACTACAGCTATTATATATTTGAAAAGAAGAATAAGAAAAAATGAAAATAAATGACCAGTCGCCGCTGGTTTCGAACCCGGGACCTCTCGCTCACCAGTTCGCAACTTTACCCACTACGCCACAAGCCGTTTTGATGATCGCTGACAAAATCCCTTGAAGAGCAGACTGTCAAAAGCTTTCTTGTTTTGCTTTGTACTGCTTACACCAAGCAGTTTTAAGAATCGCTAACAAACTCGATTTATACTGAGCTTTTGTTTTTTCGCGTGGCATTGTTTTTGTTCTAAGCCATTGAAAGCAAATGAATTTGATTACAGTTATTATATATTTGAAAAGAAGAATAAGAAAAAATGAAAATAAATGACCAGTCGCCGCTGGTTTCGAACCCGGGACCTCTCGCTCACCAGTTCGCAACTTTACCCACTACGCCACAAGCCGTTTTGATGATCGCTGACAAATTGCTTGAAGAGCAGACTATCAAAAGCTTTCTTGCGCTTGACTTTGTTTGCTCCAGACTATCAAAAGCTTTCTGTGCTTGACTTTGTTTGCTCATATGCACCTGTTTTTTCAAAATATTTAATGACGCATATCTTCGCTGTTTATGACTCAAAATCGATTTGCGATTTTACCCATTGATGAGTTATAAGGATGTTCAAGTGTACAAGGAAATTTAAGGCAATTGCTTTGAAAACATCGGATTTATGGCCAAAACCGACTTTGAGGTGTATGGCAGCTATAAGATATAGTGGTCCGATCCGGCCGGCTCCGACCAATGTGCTGTCCCCTTGAATAATAAGTGTCTGTGCAAAGTTGCATCGCGATAGCTCAAAAACTGAGGGACTAGTTTGCATACATACAGACAGACAGACAGACAGACAGACAGACAGACAGACAGACAGACAGACAGACAGACAGACGGACATGGCTAGATCAATTTGTTTTGTTTTTATAAGCATATTGGCAGTAACTTTTGGGGGTCTCAGACGCTTCCTTCTATGCGTTACAAACTTCAGGACAAACTTAATATACTATTTTCTTCGAAAAGAGTATAAAAACAGAGAGAACAACATCGTCGATAGACAACAACAACTGATTGTTCATAATTAAAGCGAAAAAATGCCCCAACGGCAGCAACATTTTCGCAATGATTCTGCTGTGGGTCGCAGCAAATGGCAAAAGCCACTAACAGTACATGCTTGTTGTGTATATAAAGTTATATGTATATGGTATATGATAGATATACATGCAACAGTTACGTAGACAACGGCGACAACTCAGCCCCGCCCCCCTTGACGCCCCCGAAAGCAGCCAACGCTAGCAGACTGCTTATTAACGCATAATTAGCATATTTAGTCTTGCTCTAAGATTGCGCCCCAAGCTGTCGCACAGGTCGCAAGACCCGTTGCCCCCCCAACCCCCCCCCCCCTTCCACCTCTTGCCACCTGACCTTAACCAACACAAGCTACACACGAAGAAAAAACTAGCTTGAAATTAACCTAAACCAACCTTTTTAGTCAGCAAGTAAATCTACATGCCAGTGTATTCATTTCTGAATAATAAGGCAGACTTTTTTCAATTTTGACAATAAATTTTATATTTTCAATAATTGCTAAAAAAAACATAAATAAAAAGCATTGTTGTGTTGCACACTTTGTAATTTTTTGAATTTTCAAAAGAAATATGCTAAGAAAATAACTTTCGGGAAATTTTTCTAGATGTATTTGTTTCCAAATGAAAACCATTGTTAGACTTCTTAATATTTTTCCAAATTTTAAAAAGAAAATTTCAAAAATGATTTACTTATCCAACTTTTCAAAAGTATGTAAGTTAGAAATGTAAAGTATATCTGAAATGAAGAAATGAATGGGATATTGATAAAGTACAAGTTCTTTTTATTTTAAGAACATATTTTCATGTAATTTCGTAAAATTTGCTTTGAATATGTCTTTAAATATGTTTTATATTTTTATAGATAATATTTATAATTACTGATTCGACTTTTCTGACATTTACTTCTTAAATTTAGAATATGCGATATCTAAGTTATTGGCTAACATATGATTTACATTTACTTCATTCATTTCTCTGAGTGTAACCGCCTAGCTAGCCCACAGCTCGTCAGTGTCTGCAATTTGTCGATTTGTCACACAATTTTCAGGCAGATAGTACAAATTCAGTTCTCTGTCTTCAGTCGTCGTGGTCATTGAGAGTTAAGCCCCATTTAGTTGCAGCACTCTATAACTTGGAGCCAAATGGCCGAAACGGAGTCCGAGTTGGCCAACAAGCGACCTGCCGCCCACCGACCAATTGTTGTTGTCTGTTGTTGTCGTGTGGTTGTTGTTGTTGTGGCTGTTGCTGTTTGTTTGCCATTCACTTTATGAACATTTCAGCTGGCAACAGCAACAATTGTCGCTTTGACATTTAACTACAATTACTTTTTAGTGGTCTTTCATTGGTTTTGTAGTCGCTGTTGTTGTTGTTGCTGCGACATTTTGGTCTGCTCGTAATGAAACTTGTTATAATTAAAATATGCGCACTCTTTGTTTTTTGTATCAAGGTGTTGCTGGCAATTAAAATTGAAAATTAATTTGCTGCAACTTTGTGTCAGGCAGAATGCAAATAGAAGACGCGAAGTTGGTCACAATTCTTGGTTATAAGCAGGCATTTCCGTTGTGGTGTTTTTTGAACTCTTGCGAACCTGTTCAGTTGGTAAAAAGGCTTTAAAGGTGTGGTTGCTGCTGTTGTTGTGGGCGAAAACTGGCTTACTTCTAGTTTGCCGCATTGGCATTTACAATATTCACAATATTTAATCATATTGCGCTGAGGGCGGCTGCCAAATGTCATTGAGGGATACTTGATGCGGCCTGAGCTCAGTTTGTGCCGCATGCTGTGGCATGTGGCAAGGCTGCAATTTAAGCGCTTTTCATTTTTTATGTAGCTCATTTGCATTTGTTGCTGTTGCTGTTGCTGCTGTTGTCTGTAATGCAATTTGCTGCAAAATGCAACCGAACAAACCGAGCGCTGAGCATTTGCCAGCATTAAATTTAATTTTATTAAAAAACTTTTTGCCAGCCACACACACATGTGTGTGTTTGCTGTGGGTGTGCGTGTGTGTGTGCTGCCTGGGAATTGTACAATTGACAACATGAGTTGCTGCTGCTTGCTGCTTGCTGCTAGCTGCTGCTGCATGTTGCATGCTTGCTGTTGTCGCTGTCGTCGTCGCCGCATGTTGTTGACGTGCATGTTGCTGCCGTTTGCTGCTGCTGCTGCCTGCTGCTGTTGGCCTTTTTGTTTTTGTTTTACTGCTTGCTTTGATGACAACGCTGCTCGATAAAGTTTGCAGTGCAGTTTTGGCCAGAAATTGCAAACAATTATGGCTTATACTTGTACTGCTGCCTGCACTTTTATTCCTTCGTATGTTATCGTTATCGTCTATCGATTGTCGGCGCCCTTTTGCCCAATGCATATTCATTTATGCCAAATTGCAAACAATTATGGCTTATACTTGTACTTTTGCTGGTGCTGCTGCCTGCACTTTTATTCCTTCGCATGTTATCGTTATCGTCTATCGATTGTCGGCGCCCTTCTGCCTTTAGCATATTCACTTATGCCAAATTGCAAACTATTATGGCTTATACTTGTACTGCTGCCTGCACTTTTATTCCTTCGTATGTTATCGATATCGTCTATCGATTGTCGGCGCCCTTTTGCCCAATGCATATTCATTTAAGCCACCCGCCCAACAACAGTTTTGCCAGAAATTGCAAACCATTATGGTTTATTCTTGTACTTTTGCTGCTGCCATTCCTTCGCATGCCATCGTTATCGCTATCGCTATCGTCTATCGACTGTCGGCGCCCTTCTGCTTTATGCATATTCATTTATGCGCCACACAACAACAAGGACATCATCATCGAAACGATATTGCTGCATGCGCGGGTTCTCATCATCATTTGCATATGTTACACTTTTATTTATTGTGACTGTTGTTGCTGTTGTTTTTGTTGTTGCTGCGTTACAACACCACCGCATATAACTCATACGCAGCGTTAACCTCGCGCTTTCTTGCCTCGCATTGTTTTTTCGCACTGCTCTCCGTATTTATAGCCGTTACGTGAGACTTTGTTTATGTGACAATTGCTTTTTGTTCGTTATACATACATACATACATATTTTGTGTGTATCTTATTATTTCTTCTGCTCTGCTCTGCTGGCTGTTATAATTTTGATTGTTCGCTTTGTAATTTATGCCTTTAAATTGTGCAAGAAATTTGCAAAACATTTATTAGCAGCATTTTTGCATTGCTCGCTTAACTGAGTCACCCTGTAAATATATATATATGGAATGCTCTGGGGGGAAGCCTATAAAGTGCACTTTTTGCGGCTTTGCGTGGGTCGTCAAAATATGCGAAAAGTCAGCCACAGATTATTTATGATTTGGCTTGAGTCATGTGATAATTGTTTTATGACTAAAAATATCTCTTATGATTTTACATGCAACGAAATATGTTAAAAGTCGTTGATTGCTTCTCAATTCATTTCCTGAAATATATATTTATATTTAACTAAAAATGTATAAGTCGAAAAGAGAAAAAAGTCTTTCAAAAAATATTCTTTAAATGATTTCAAAGGCTTATGTAATTGATTTCGGAACTTAAGATGGTTTTTGTCATATTACATACATTCAAATATTTTAGAAATCATTATTAAATTGTTGTTTATTCTTTTGAATGTTATAAGTAATTAAACATGATAAAGGAATTTTTTAAATATGTGACACTATTGCATGGGATTTGAATAATAATGATTTATTACTTTTATCTATTTTCAATATCACATAAATAAATATTGAGCTGTGTTTGTTAAGTGTCAAATTGTGGTCTCCATAATAAATAATAATAAATAAAATAAAACAAATATGTCGAGGAATGCACAAATACAATTGAATTGCACTTAATCACTCTCTATATCACATTACTCACATAGTTATCGGTCAACCCTCGCCGCCCCAGCCCTTCGCCCACTTTCTGTGTGTATTTAACTGCTGGTTTTTGCTTTTTTGCATATGCATAGAATATAATTCAATAGGGCTGCCTTCTGTTTTGCCAGCTCGTCTCGTTTTGTTGTTGGTATTGGTCAACAATGGTAAGAATATCATTTTCGCATTTTGATGTCCGATTACAGACAGGCAACAACAACAACAAGAGCAATAACTAGAGCAGCAAAGCATGGCAGCAACAATGCAAAAAGGTACAAAGGCAAAAGCAGCAGCAGCAGCAGCAACTATTATGACAGCAAATAACTAAGACAAGAGTAATTTGTTGCACACATACACACATAGAATAGACACACACACACAGATACAGAAATGTTGCTTGTAGACAACTGAAATTGTTGTTGTTGCTTGGCGCAAAGTTGTCGGCTATGAAAAATGGATCTGCTCCAGAAGATTTCAGTAATCTCGTTCGTCACACTTGGCCGCTCAAGTACGAATTTATGAAGCCCCATCAGAGACTGCGACTGGGACTGGCTCTGGTTTGGTTTGGTTTGGTTTGGTCTGGGAAGGGGTCCAACAGCAGCTAACAGAGTGTCCAAGCTCACAAGTTTTATTAACTTGTAACGCTTGCTGCTCGATCTCGATGCACTTTAGCCAGAAATATGCACTCAAGAATGTAACGCGCGACTGGCCAAAGTGTCAGAGTATCATCAAGCGGATACACTGAGAGCAAAAGAGCAAAGAGCCAGAGATTATGAATAAGTTAACAGTGTAATTATGTCTTGGGAAATATATTTCAATTATTTTTATACATTTGCCTAACTTAGCAGAGAAAAATATTGCATTATTTTTAGACAAGTTTGCTTTCTTCTTTTAGTTTGCAACCTTAAGCAGAAGGAAATATATTTAAATTATTTTATATATTTAAATTATGATATATATTTCAATTATCTTTATATATTTCCCTAACTTAGCAGAGAAAAATATTATTCTTTTAGTTTGTAAGCTTAAGCAGAAGGAAATATATTTAAAATATTTAATCTATTTTCTTAGCTTTTTTAAATTATTTTGTATATTTTCTGAACCAAAGCAGAGATATGTATTTATGGTTTTTAAAAATGTACTAAGTATATTATCAATTTAAGAACAAGTTCTGTTAGCAGGATTATCGTTTTAGATCTTAGTTTTAGTTGCAAATTCTTAGCTTAGGATATAAGTTAGTTTAGCAGTGTAATTATGTCCTTTGATATATATTTCAATTAATTTTATATATTTCCCTAACTTAACAGAAAAAAATATTCTTCTGTTAGTTTGTAACCTTAAGCAGAAGCAAATATATTTAAATTATTTTATATATATTTTCTTAGCTTATTTAAATTATTTTGTATATTTTCTTACCTAAATCAAAAATATGTATTTATGTGTTTATAAAAATGTCCTAAGTATATTATCAAATTAAATTTTTATTTTGAAATCACATTGCTGATTTGAGATTTTTGATCTTAGTTTTAGTTTTAGTTGCAAATTCTTAGCTTAGAATATAAGTTTAACAGTGTAATTATGTCTTAGGAAATATATTTCAATTATTTTTATATATTTCCTGAACTTAGCTTAGAGTAAAATATTGTGTTATTTTAATATTGTACTATTTTGCTTTCTTCTTTTAGTCTGTAAACTTAAGCAGAAGAAAATATATTTAAATTATTTTATATATTTTCTGAGCTTACATTTAAATTATTTTGTAAATTTTGTTATCTTAGCAGATATATGTATTTATGGCTTTTAAAAATATACTAAGTATATTATCAATTTCAAGAACAAGTTCTGTTAAATTACATTGCTGATTTTGAGATTAAAGATTAGTTTAAGTTGCAAATTCTTGGCTTAGGATATTCCATTTTCGATTCTTGCATCAAGATTTGCCTTTTGCTATTAAGAACGATTTCTTTTCTCTGTGTGTCTATCTGTGTGAGCACATGCAACTAACTGTGTATGTGTGTGTGTTGCAAGTTCAATAGATTGCTCTGCCAGCCATTGTCTGGTGTGTTTTTCTGAAACAATGCGGCGCGACTTGAAACTGACTGCAGGTGAATTAGATGAATTACAGATTGGCGCAACTCATTTGCATGGCAAACTCTTGTCTCCCATCGCTGGTTTGCGAAATCACAAAAATACCAGCCAAAAAAAAAGACAGCAAAATGGGCGTTGACTCGACTTACAAAATGCCCTGTTCCCCAGCCCCTTTCCCAACCTTTCAAGCCTCAACTGAATGTCGAAAGATATTCAGACAATTATTATTATCGTTGTCGTCAGTTGGGCGTAATGAACTTTTCGCTCGCAAAAAAGAAAAATATATGATATGCCATTCGCCTTTGTCTTGGGCACATTTTTGCAAAAGGGCCCCCGCTGTCATATCGACCCTTACAGGGCGCCATAGTTACCGTTATTTCTGTGCATTTTTTTGGCCAGCCCTTTTGCGGCATTTAACGCCATTTTGGCATTTCCACACACACACACACATTTTTCAATTAATTAAATGAAAAATGGTTTTCTTGTTGCGCTACCCGCGTTTCACAATTGACGTAAAATATAATTAAAATTGCTCATACGCAATGCGTGCAGGCAAAGGCAAAAAAATGTGTCAGGGATTCTGCAGTCGAAACCAGTGTTCAATCAATGCATTGCATTTAACAACAAATTGAAAAAGCCAACAACAAAGCAAAAAATCAATCTAACGGATCATAACAAAAGCATTTGAATGCTCTTTCTCCAAACAGAATAGAATTTATATTCTTATGCATTGTTTCTGTTTCTGATGAGATAATCAAATTGAATATTCCAACTATAAATATACACATTTGGCTTATGAACTATGCTTAATGAGGCAGAAACAGGTTCTATCTATGCTTTTGCCTTTTGCCTTTTGCCTTCTCTTGCTTTTTCTTTTTGAAAAACTAATTTGCGAGAAGTTCGTCGTATCTATATCGATATCAACATATCTGTAAAGCAAGTGCTAATCACTGCTGCTTCTTCTGCTTCTTTATGGTTGGGTTTTATGGCCGATTGCTGTCATTAGCTGACATTAAGGGTACATTTACATTTCTGCCTGTACCGTTGATGGGCCTTATATATGATCTGCTCCGACAGTTATGCCTACCTATTTGCATAGATGGACAGGCCAGAGACCTAAAGCTGCTGCTGCTGTTGCTGCTTCTTCTTCTTCTCTGCATGGGGTCCCATTATCATCAAAAGTCATATGCAGACACTGGGATAGAGCATTTGAATGCCGCAACACAGCAAGAGAAATGCGCACTGGCCATGTAACCATGTAAATGTAATAATAAATATTTGTTGGCTTTTGTAGTGCAGTGTGTTTTTATCGGGTTTTTGTCTTTTTGTACCCAGTACCCAATACAAATGGGCGCAAAAGGCTAGCATGAAGTTGTGCAAATGTTTGTGACGGACAAAAGAATGTTTGTAACCAGAATTTTTTGTATTTTTTTAGTATTTATTATATTTTTAGAATTATTATTTTGTTTAGTTTTCTGAAAGTTTTGATTTTTTGAGCAATTATAACAAATAAATGTCAATAAATAAATCAGGAAAATAGACGTCAAGTAGTAGGTTATATTTTATGCGGCATTTTAAGTATTTTTTAGTATTTTTTGTATTTTAAAATTAGTATTTGGTATTTTTGCTTTTGATTCTAAAAGCATTTATAACAAATAAATGTAAATATTGTAATTTTTGTATTTTTAAAACTAGTATTTTGTAAGTTTTGTGATTTTTTTTTCACAAATAAATATAACTAATGAAATCTGGGAAGTAAAATTCAAGCAGTTAGTTAAGTTTTCTGAGAATTAAACTAGAACTATTAAGGCTGTTTACAGGGTAACTGCTAGTCATGTTTGTTATTGTTCTTGTTGCATTTGGTGCAACTGCGCTTGTTGCATTCTGCGGCTGTCGACATTTGCTGCCTGTTTGTCCGTCCGTCCGTCTGTCTGACTCTCTGTCGTTTATCTGGCGCGTTTATCTGTCTCCGTTTCTGTGTTTTGCTGATTGTTTTTTGCATTTAATTTTGCATTACTTTTGTTGTTTGCGCGATGTTGCAGCTTTGATTTCAAAAAACAAATAGGGCGTGTCCTCTGCCTCTCTCTCTTCTCTCTCCCTCTGTCTGTCTGTCTTTCGAATGTGTTTTGTCTGTCACTTGGTTTATTCATGCCTAGTTTTTTATACTTTCACTGCTCGTTGAATATGTAAAAGTGCTTACAGCTAACTGCTGCCCACCCGCAGGGCCGCAACTTGCATCTTTCACCTGTCAGCCCAAATGCGACCAAATGCAGCTTCAAGCTGATTATGAGCACAATTATGAGCATTTGCTTACCTGCCTGCGAAATTTTCCTAATGAAGCCAGCGAATGCAGCAGCAGCTAACTGTAATATGGCCATGGCCAACTGAGAGAAGCTGTTGTTTGTTGTTGACTCTTATGATTTCCATTGCATGGCATTATTATTATGGACAGCAGCAGCAGCAGCAGCACAAATAGAAAACACTGCTAGCAAAACCAGAAAATCAATAGAAAATCCCCCAACTTCGCCGGCTGAGCTGAGACAGGTGAGCCAAGTGAGCCAAGTGAGCTGAGTGAGCTGCTGCTGCTGCTGCTGGTGGGTGAGCTCACGACGCAACGCTGATCTATGTGCGTATGCCATAAATCGTAACAATAACAACCACTTGCCACTTGCCACTTGGCACTTGGGCAACAAACCGACAAGATGGAGCTAAAACCGAAGCTGGACAAGCGATTTCACTTGACAAGACAACTGACTAGAGACACACAGACACCGAGACAGCAGACACTGCAGACTAGACACATGATAGTGCACTGTAAGAAAATGCTATACTTTTCTTTTACTATACAGATAACAAAGTTATACAGCATATCTGATATTTTTTCGACAAGCTAACAATTAATATCATAATTAATTTATAATATTTACAAAAATATATTTAGAATGTCGACCCTCTTCTGTTTCACTGTTAAATAAATGTTTAATAACATTTTATTGGGATCATCAACATTACTATTGAAAGCGCTTTCAAAAGAAAAAGCAAAACACACTTAACTTTATTTCAATTCAATTTTAATTTAAATTAAATTAAAATTCCTAAGCTATTTTCAAACCAAAAGTAATTGTTTTTGTTGCATGCTGGCATTGTTTTTAGCATAAATTAAGCTTTAATAATGTAACACAACATTATAACCTAATAATATAAATCGTTTCGAATACAATTTTAAATAATTTTTTGTTCTTTAATTAACTCCAAACTTTAATATTAATGTTGACTCTCTGTCTGTCTCTCTCCTTCCCTCTGTCTTCCTTACCTCTTCTCTCTCTCTCCCCTTCTGTCTTCCTCGCCTCTTCTCTCTTTCTCTCTCTCTGCCTCTCTGTCTTTCTTTATCTGTCTAATAACTCTCTCTCTCTCTCTCTCTGTCTTTCTGTCTCTCTTTCTCTATAATGATCGATCTCTCTCTCGTTCTATTTTTCTCACATCTTCTCACTCTCTCTCTCTCTCTCTCTGTCTCTCTCTCTCTCTCTCTCTCTCTCTCTCTGCTCTCTCTCTCTCTCTCTCTCTCTCTCTCTCTCTGTCTCTCTCTCTCTCTCTCTCTCTCTCTCTCTCTCTGTCTCTCTCTCTCTCTCTGTCTCTCTCTCTCTCTCTCTGTGTCTCTCTCTCTCTCTCTCTCTCTCTCTCACTCTCGCTCTAAAGATCATTAACGAAAGAACCTGGGTTCGATTTTCAGCTCTACATTCAACAACAATTGTAACAAATATTTAGCATATCTAAATAACACAATTTGAATTTCATACAATTTGTTTTAAATGTCAATTACAACTCTAATTGAAATACCCATTTTGCAATTGTTATATATTGCCATCAAATTGTTTACTGTGTGTGCAGAGACATGAGCAAAGTGTTTGGCTGCACTCCAAACACACACAGATACACACACACACACACACTCGTAACATTTCCCTCGAGTGACTTTCTAAGCAGTGTTCACTGTGTTTGTTTGTCCACTGTCTGCTACCAATTTCCAATTGTTGCAACATGAGAAATGCGGAGCTGCTCAATGCTTATCAATTGAAGAAGGGGCCCATTGCTCTGCAAAAACCCATTTATTTGATATTACAACACTCTCTCGCACACTGACACACACACACACACACACAAATATTGTCGCACACACACACACACAACTCATAAAAAGCCCATTTATAACTGTTAACTTGTACAAAAGTATTTACAGGCGATTTAGCCGCTCACCGAATTACAACCAGCTCACAATTGCAATTGTTTATTTGTGTTTTTGTATTTTTGCCCACAGCTTCTCCCCTAAAACCTGCCCAAAACCCCAAGCCTTCCCTAGCCCTTCTCTCAGTTCTCTGGCACTTTTGGTGAGCCATAAAAAGTGTTTTTGTTGTTTGTACAATGTTGTTTTGTGTTTTTGTTTGTTGGCTGTTATTGTTGCTATTATTACAGTTGTTGTTTTTGCTGTTCTTGCTGTTGTTTAGTGACCAACACAGCTGCTGCTGACACGCACAAAAATGTTCAATGCAACACATAAAACTCAAGTGCGAAATACACGAAATATACAAAATATATATATATACATGTATATGTATTATTTATATACTCTATTTATCATAGAGTGTAAAATGCGCTGCCTTTGTTTCTATGGCTCAGTGAGTTTTGGGTGGGCGGCTGCTGAAATAAGAAGAAGAACAGCAAGCACCTGCTACAGTAGCCACTCGCTGTAACCGATTAAATGGAAAGTCACAAATTGTTAGCCCTTAATACTTTTAATTAAGCGTCATGCTAACACAGAGGGAAAACTAAATTCTGATATTTAAATGACTGTTAGAAAGGTACAATTTAAAGTGCCTTGTGTTTTACTTTTCCCAATTGCCTAGAAAGGTTAGCGCTTGACTTTCCTTTCACATCTGTCGTAATCTGTTTGGAAAAACTTGACTGACTGTTTTGCAAAAACTTCAGCGTCATGAGAAGGCTATCTGTTGCCCCCAAAAAACATCCATTCACAGTGTGTTTGCTTTGGACTTGCAGCGATTACAAAAAGCAACAAAAAACAAGAACACACACAATAACAATAATATTTGCATTATATTTTATCTGCTGTCGCACAGGTATTGAAAATATAATATGAGAATGGGCTTTTGAAAGCATTAAATTGTTGTCAGCCAGCTATTGTTGACTTTTATATTTGCGCCATATTCCATATTCCATATTGATTTTTCGGTTTTCAATAATCAACTATAGCTTTTCATTGTTTTTATTTCCAGGCCGCTGTTCAATCAACTGACCAAAAAGGTAAGCGAAACAAAGAGTTTACTTTTTCAATATTGTTTGTTTGCATTTTCCGTGTGGTTGCTTATTAAACACTTTAAAAATGTGGCTGCTGCTGGAATTGGGACAAGAAGACGCATAAATAACCAACATGCCAGATAGTAAGATACAGATACAGGAGAAAAGCCAAAGAAAGAAAAACTGGCGGCAAAAAAACTCAGCTCCAGCACTTAGAATAGCAAACAAACAAACGAGGCAAACACAGAGACAAAGTCGGCAGACAGGATTAGACTGTGGCGGGGGGAAAAGGGGGGCTGCCAAAGGTATTGCAACTAAATACAAGTGTGAGATGAGACGCAAAAGCGAAGAACACTCATTGCTTACCCCCCTTTTCTCTCTGTGTGTCTGTGCTGGGTAAAAGAAAGCGCCGCAAACGCCTGGCAAAACAGATACCGGTTCTCAACGGACAGACTAACAGACAGACAGGTTTACTTTTCCGCTGGGTACTCTTTCTGTGTGTGTGTGTGTGTTGTGTGTGTGTGACAAATCAAGCGTGTAGGCAAAAAAGCCTTGTGCGAGAACCGCGCGAGAAACGTCAATGGCCAGAAGAGCAGCTGCGCACGCATACACTGAGCGAAATTCTGCAATATATTCTTGATGCAAGTGCAAAATGTATCAAAAGTGAACAGAGCCACAGAAATGTTAACTCAAGAATAATTCTTAGAAATTTTTCTAGAATTTTAGTTTGTGGTTGTAACTATCTCTAAGAGAATGCAACTATCTTCTGTTTTAGAATTTTGAGAAATTTTATAGCAAATTCGTAAGCAATTTTAAAATATATTCTGAGGTGGTAACAATTTCAAACACCATGAACATATTAAATTTTTTATATATTTTTCTGAATTTATTATAGAATTATTGACGCGCAATAATTTGTAAAAATATTATCACAATTTGTTAATCAAATTAATAATTACTGCAGAAATATTTAGTTTTATTTTAAATGCACGCATTTTACATTGGAGATTGTGTATTCTAAGCCCAATTCTATTCTAATGTTACCATCTCAAAAAAAAGGAAATTTCTTAATCTTCTATAATTTTTTAGTCAATTTACTAGAGAATTATTTAGTAATATATAGCAAATAATTTGAGTTGGTAACAATCTCAATGGGAATGTAGAGATGAAAGATTTTACACATATATTTTCTCAATTTTATTGATATTTTCAAATAATTTATTAAAATAGTTATTATGATTGTTTATCTTAGTTTGAATTCAAAATTCTTAAGTTAACACATTTCCTTGTATAATAATAGAGTCTTAAGTTAAGTTTTGCAATTGTGTGCCTGCTTTTCGCGCTGTGTACGCGTACTCGCACTGCGTAATGTCTGCAGGAAATTGAAAAACTTGCGCCCGTTGCTCAGTCGCAGTTGTTGTTCTTGTTGCATTTTCTTTTGGCCCGCTTTGGGCCTGTCAGTTTGGTGTTTGCTGTTGCCAAAAACCTGCCCCTGCCCCCCTTTTCGCTACGCGTGTCAGAAGCCAAACACTTGGCTTGTTTTTGTTGTCGTCAGAGTTGCTCAGAAGAGAGGAGGCCCCGAAGAGTTGCAGCGATGATTTATGCGCCTTTATTGCTTATCGCTTAAACTGCGACTTAGACCCAAACTTAAAGCTGCCTCACAATCTATCAATGCTATCTTTCAGCTTCTCACTCTGTCTGCAGCCCTGTCTAGCGCCTTCTTGCGCTGCCGCTGCTGCTTCTCCATTGCATGTTGCATGTTGCGCCTTAATATATCTCGATACTCGCTCTCACGATTCAGAGCACTCCTCTGCTGATAGCTGGGCGCCTCCAGCTGCCATTGGCGTCGCTCCAGCCAGATCAGCTCATTTGTCAGCTGCAGCTTGGTGCTGGCCACTCGCATCAGGCGGCGACTCCGTTTGGGGCGCCTCAACTCCTGCCGATGCAAGAACAGCGCATAGCTGACTGACTCCGCAACACCCTGTCCACTCTCTGCTCCAGACATGTTGCTTGGATAGATACTCCACTTGCTATGCAAATCAAAAACGCTCTAATGCTTTCGCTGCGTGTCTCTCGCTGCAAATGATGCAATCTCAGCAACTGCGCCACGCATTTAAAGAGTCTCAGGTAGCCATTTGTGGCAGGTAAGCAGCACCCAGGCAGACAGGAGTCAGACAGACAGACAGACAGCCAGCCAGTCAGGATTTGAATATCAATGGCACACACGTGTTCGCAAGCAATAAGTCTTCTTAGGTAACAGCCAAATACCATATATATAGTCAGCAACTTGTGGTACACAGAAATCAGGCAGATGTTAATACAAATATATAATGTCAGTTGGAATGACTTTTGGAAGTTATTCTCGTTTTTATCTACAAGTGAAGCAAAGGGATTAAATTAGAGTTGACTGAACCGATTTTGAAGTTCCAGTCCAATTTGTTCATGGTTTCTCCTTTACATTCAATCTACATTAAAGTTTGATCAATTTTTGAGGATTTCATATTTTTGACTTTTTCCCGAATACACATATACATATATTCTACATTTAAACCTTATAAACTTTTGAAAATTTCATAATTTTGTTTTTTTTCCGAAAAAAAATGAATGTACTCCCCCCTTACTTTTTTCCGGGAAAAAATTATTTCATAAAATAGCATCGCGAAATTTTATTTTTAATCGATTGCGGGTGTCATTATTAGTACAAAATCTCATAAGAAACCTGATTCTGGGGATGTTCATTTTTTAGGCTTAAACCAGCCCAAAATTAACAAAAATTTTAGCTTGTAAAATTATTTTTTCCCTCTGAAGACTTTAAACTTTCATAACTTTGCCAAAACTGAAACGATTTTGAAGTTCCAGAACATTTTGTTCATGGTTTCTCCTCTACATTAAAGTTTTGTACATTTTTGAATATTAGGTTTTAGTTTGTTACTCTATTCTAATTTGTCGATGTTCTTCGAATGTTTCTTCTAAAACCTCATTTTATAATCAACTAATTGGTAGAGCTATCAAGTTTATGCCTCTCTTAAAGCATATATTGCAGTCCAGCGGAACTTTTAAGCCTTTACAATATCTAATCACAATAATGTGAAAAACCAGCGCTCTTTTTAGTAGACATTTTTGTAGCTGCCTTTGGCTGTTAGTGCGATTTTGCGATTTGCAAATGCGCTTTGCATGTTGCTGCTAATTGGCAACAGTTGTCGATTGAGAAGAAGCGTTTTCTTCTCTTTTTTTGTTGCTTTTGCTTTTGCGTTGGTTCTAGCCTCGTTTTCATTGCGTTTTCGTTTCATTTCGTTTCGTTTTGGTTTGGTTTCGGTTCGGTTCGGATCGGTTTGGACGCGGATTGCATGATTAATGAACGCCGTTATGCTTTTACGAGCAGCAGACCCAGCTGAAGAGAGAAGCGACTGCAGAGAGAAGCAGCTGCCATATAATTTGAGCATGCGCCGCTGCCTCAGTTACATAAGCTAAAGTTGCTGTTGTTGTTAGCACCTCCATAAAACGCTGCGCACAAGAAACAATAAAACACCAGCAAATTAGAAATTACCTTTTATGTGCACGCATACAACAACAACAACAACAACAACAGCAGCAGCAGCAAAAAAATGGTAACAAATTTACACACAATGAGCACTTGGCCAGGCCCAGGGCAATTGCTTGGCCAACTGAGAGGGAGGGGATATGGAGAGGGATGCAGGTACAGGTACATTATACCTTCTGGCAGAGTGCGTGTGCATTACGTCAGTTGGCTCATTAAGGCAAATCGGAACTGTAAGCTGTAGCCAGCCATATGGCAATGCGGAAATTAAAGTGCTGCCTCGACTAAAGTACAGCTATAGGGCTATAGTAGATAAAAAGATACATTTGCATCGCTGGCGATTTCAATTTCATAAAGCTGCACATCTTCTTGCTAATTAACCCATACGCAGCGTGTGAAGTGAAAAGAGCAGCAGCAACAACAAACAAAAGTGAAAGATACAAAAAAGAAAAAGAAACGATGCATGTAGCATTTTTGCAGTCAGCTGATGCTCAAAACTTTGTCAGCTGCTGTTGCATTACAATTTTATATCCGACAATACGCAAAAATTGTAACTGACAGCAGCCGAACAACGAACAACCAGCAACGACCAACGACCCCGCCCCCTTTTTGAACAACCGCCCCCGACACAAAACTTTTTTCGGAGCAGGCAACGCAAAAATGTATTTTTGCGAAACATAACAGAAAAGTGCAGCTACAAAACTACATGGAGCAACAAAATGTGCACAACTATACTACTACGTAAAACTGGCCACATCAAAATGCACATAAATAATAAAAATAGCCAAGCGAAGGACTACCAACAGCAGCACAGCACAGGACACTGCAGCACAGGACAGGACAGCACAGGATCCGGCACACACAACGCAACATAACTGTATATGCCGAACCGAACCCAAAACTCTGAAACCAAATGGAGAACTGGACAACTCTGGGCGAAAGGAGCGCTTTTGTTTTCGACACAACTCCAAAAACTGTTAATAATAAAAGCGCTGCAAAATTATGAAATTAATTTCAAATTTTAATTATGCAACAGTGGCTGCAACATGTAAATTGACCAGCATGCTAAAAGTTACCCATTGTCGACACACACACAGCGAAAAAAACAATCAAGCTAAAATCGGTAATATGTTCGGGATGAGAATACAAAAGCTATCAAAAGCAGGCAGCGTACAGTGTGATTATTTATTTAAATTGTTAAACTGAACAACACAATTTTATGATTATTAGGAGTAAGCCATTATTATCCATGAAACATACCACTAATATTCTCTATTATTTGTATAGAACAGCTCATCTATAATGATTATTTGCTGAGTCTTATTTATTCCGTAGCGAATTTAACTTAATGTTATTTTTCAATCTCAAAAATAAAACTTCCATAAGCTCTTTATAGAGTTGTAATAAATACTTGAACGAATCTGAATAGCTAGAAAAACTACAATACAATTCTCTATAAATACTAAATATGTTAATATATGCAACCACTTTTTATTTGTTGTGTGTTTTTATTGTTTAGTTGCATAAAATACGTTTGAAAATTCAAAAGAACACTAGAAAATAATTTAAAATATAAAAAAATATACAAAATTATCTAAATACTTAAAATACTAGCACATATCAAAACTATTAGTATTTTTTGTATGTTTTTCTAGTATTTTTTGATTGCTTACTTTAAGAATCAACGGCACAAAACCATTAAATATAAAACTAATATTACAAAAAATACTATAAGTACTAAAATACAACCACTTTATATTTGTTGTGTGTTTTTATTGTTTAGTTGCATAAAATACTTTTGAAAATTCTAAAGAACACTAGAAAATAATATAAATAATTTTAAAAAAATATACAAAATTATCTAAATACTTAAAATACTAGCACATGCCAAAACTATTAGTATTTTTTGTATGTTTTTCTAGTATTTTTTGATTGCTTACTTTAAGAAATCAACAGAACAAAACCACTAAATATAAAACCAATATTACAAAAAAATACTATAAATACTAAAATGTACAAAAAGTAACGTATATATTATTCTTGTATTTATTTGAAGTATTTTAAAGTCTGGTTTTTCTCAGTGTGCAGCTGCCCAGTTGGACTATATGTGGTCTGCCTGAGGATTAGTGATTCTCTGTTCTCCAGTGACAACAACATCGATGCGCTCAGTTTGAGTTTCTGTTGCTGTTACAGTTTCTGTTTCAGTTTCAGTTGTAGTGGAGCCAGTCGCCACACAGCCACGGCAACTATTATTAAATTCAGCTCACACACACACACGCACACACACTTGGCCAAGACACACACACACACACACACAGAGAGACTCATTGGTAGCGGTGTGAATCGTGTGTGAGCATCGTTGGGTCCGCTGCTCAACTTTGATTAGAGTTAAGCCCTAAATTAGTTGGCCGCCGTTGGACGTTGAACGTTGGCTGGGCGACCTTTAGGCCACTATGGCCCTATACGTATATACCGTATACGCAGCGTATACCTTTTGTTGTTTGCTGGGCATAATAATGAAGTCATGAAGTTTGCAACGCACACAAACACAATCAGAAGCACACGCACAGCATTATTAATCGTAAATTCTTAATTAGCATGTCGAGATGGCTTGATTTAGTTTCTAGCACGATTCAGTTTCAGTCCGATAGCGTTTAGCATAGCTATAACAATTTTATTAGACAGTTATTCTTCGCTATAAACTCATAATTTATATTTATTAATGATAACCTGTGCTAGCTTTGATTTATAATTATGGGCTAAAGGGCGGGATTTTCTTGCTCAGATTATTATTATTATTTAAGCGCTCTTTTATTAGGATTAAGTGTATAATTTTTAGGCATTTTTGTTGGTAATAACTATTTATTGGGAGTGCTTTAAGGAACAGCAGAAATAATAATTTTCATAATTTAGAGCATTAAAATAGCCAACAAATAATTATTAAGATTATCTAGCTAATTTTTAAAAATTATTATTACAATAAATATTATTATATTATATGCTTAAATGAGAATCAAAAGAAATAATGTATAATTCAGATGAAATTTTGAATGCTCTTAAAGCTTAAACTATTTTGTATGATTCTTAGACCAATTTTTAAAAATTACTTTATACAAACTTGTTTTTACAATCTATATTTTTGCAAAGGGCATTTAAAGTGCGCTTATGCCTAGTTTTTTGGCTATAACTTTGCGGAAAGTGTCCAAAGAGGCGTTGATAATGCTCCACACGCTCTTGAAACAATCCAAGTGTTAATCGTTCCGATTCAGCCAGCTGACAGGCAAACAAGCTTGATAACGATAACAACAACAACGAGAGCAGCATCCGTTTTTGGCTAAAGAAAACAATACGCAGCTTGGGTGGCCACTCTGGAGCTTGGAACTTGGAACTTGGAACTTATTAGCGCACAGTTTAATAGGCTCAATTACTGTCAACTGGCGACTCAGTGAAAGTTCTCTTCTTTATTTCTTTCTTTTTTTTGCTTCGCTGCATGCGAACAAAGTCTTCGCATTGAACATTTGTCGAAATGCATAAAAATTAATTAACAAGCAGCTGCTGCCCTGAAATACACACATATATATATATATATATATGTTAGTTGCTGAAGAATTATTAGAAGAAAAGAAGTAAACAAAAGCGTTGAGAATTTTTAATTGGCTTTCGGCTGGCAGATTTTGAGATGGTAAACGAAGTCAACGTCAGCTAGCACATTTAAGCCTAATTAACTTTCTACTTAGTGCCTCCGTTTTCTTCATGAATCAGCTCAGCTCTCTAGTCTTGTGTGTGTTGGTGTGTGTGTGCTGGTGTGTTGGTGTGTGTGTGTGCATTTTGCATTGTTTGTTTGCGTTTTTTTCTACTTGCTGTGTTGCACTGCGTCAACTTCTAATTTCATTTGAAGCCTTCGCGTCCGCTTTGATGCCACGGCCAAGCGTTGAATTCTGCTTTCAAAAGTGGCAACAAGGTGAAAAGTAGGTGAATGTTAAGCAGCAGCCAGCAGCCAGCAGCCAGCAACAATGTTGTGTTTTGTGCTTTGAGTGAGCTGAGCTGAGCAGGGGGCGAAAAAAAGAAACAAAAGAAGAAAAAACGGCAACAACACTAACAATGACGAAGAGTAAACAACATTTAGCGCAAATGCTGAAAAACAACGCACACAGAACAACAAAACAACAAGAAAATAACGTGCAAAAGGGTTATACAGCTAACAACAACAGCAACAACAACAACAAACAGTCGCCAAAAACAAAAGACAAACAAAACAAACATATCAACTTGAAATGTTGTTTGTTGTTGTTGTTGTAGTTGCTGTTGTTGTTGTTGATGGCGCTGATAAGTTGGCTGACTGCAAAGTCGCCATTGCCCTGCTTCTGCTTCTTCTTCTGCTGCTTCTTCTTCTTCTTTGTCGTCACCCTCACCGGAAGTGCATATTAAGCGTTTTTAATTTCCAGTTTCGCACAACACGAAAACTGTTTGCTGAGCAACAACAACAGCTAAAACACAATAGCGTTTTGGGTTGCGGGTGTATATTATAGAAAGTGTTGTTGTTGTTGCTACAAATTTGCTATAATAGAATGTCTAGGTTTATATTGAATAATATAAGTATGTTAATAGAGTTGCCTACCATTTAAAAAAAATATATATAAAAGTAAAAGTTGGTTGGGAATTTTTAAAGAATATTTAAATTCAGAGCGAAATTTCTGTGAAAGTTAAAGATTTATTAACAGATATTTAATGTTCACACAAAATACATATAGTTATATTAGATATATATTAGGAAACAATCTATTAATATACAAATAAATATTTATTAAAGCGTAAAACAATCTTACTTATTTTCTTGAAACATACATTTTCTCTGCAAAACATTAGCCATAAACATTTTTTATCTATTAACGGGATGTGCATATTTTTGTTTAAGCTGCTTCTTTGACTACAATTAAAAATATGCAAAATATTTACTTTATATTTCTTAGCGTATAGAACAAATATTCTTTAACCAAGAAACTTAATTTTATATTTGCTTAGCAGAATCTCTTTGCTGTACAAAAAATAAATTATTAACCTTCTCTTATCTATTTTCTAAATAAATATGTATCTAAGACTTTATAATATACTAAAATCAAATATGTTATAGTCTGAATATGTATATTTGGATTTTAATTTATGCAAAATGAGTTGAAATATTGGAAATACAAATGAAAGTTGTTTAGAATAAGCCGTTTAATTTCTATAACTCAAAGTTTACTCGACTATATTTGATAGTCATATGCTTATCATCTCTGACCATAGAATTTCCATTCTCGTGACTCGCAGAATTCATCGTTGTTCTCACGCGACCATCGCTAGGCGACACAAGTTTTTGTTCCCACTGACACTGAACACGATTCGTGGTGTTTGCTTCTTGCACGCTGCAGCAAAACAACAGCAGCAACATGCTGCAACCTCAAAGGTGCAACAACAACAACAATAACAAGAAATCCATGTGTGACGATTCATGTGGCGTGCTAACCTTTTTCTTTTTTTTTTGTTTTTGTTTTTTTGTTGCAGTGCGGCCTTTTCGCAATCTTCGTTTTGAGGCTTTTGTTTCCTGTGTGAATGTCGCGCTCTTGCAGTTGTAATTTAGCCGTTTTTTCCCTCTTGTTGCTTAGCAACATGTGTGAAATTTGATTAAAGTCGTGTCTTATGCACACATTTACATAATGGCCGGGCTATAAACAAATTTAATTACGAAATTTTGGCCATTTTTGCACACAAAATCCTCGGCTAGCTGACTTTGACATTAATCATTCGCTGTTTGCGCTGGCCGTGAAGTGTTAATGATGAACTGCCAGTTGTCAGTTTGTCAGTTTGCCAGTTTGCACGGGCATCATTACCTGACGAAGCGTAAACAAATTTGCAAACTGCATTTGCCGCCTAAATAAATATGCCGAGTACCTAGCAGCTAGTAGCTAGTAGAGTGCATTTGCCGCACGGCCGATAAATTTTCCAATTTCTGAACGATTCGCTGAAAATGTCACACAGATTACGTGACTTTGATGCGATTGACATAGTTGCGAGATTTATGCGTGAGCTGCAGTGAAAACCAGACCCAGACCCCGAACCCAAACCCCAAGCCCAAGCCCAGGCCCTAAACCTACACCTATACCCTGCTACATACTATGACACGAACGTGCGTTTGCCAGCAATTAGAAAAGTGACAACAACAGCAACGACTAACTGCAGGTAGTCGACAGCGGCGCCCACAACGACAGCTAATTTAAATGCCGCGTGTTTGCCCAGACCAGACCAGAGTAGACAGACAGACAGACGGACGGACAAACAGACAGTTGGTCGCGCTGGTCGCTTCGAGTGAAAGATCACGACCAAAAACTTGGCAGCGTTGCCAGCCAACAACAACTACAACAACAACAACAACGACCAACTTAACGACGATGTTGGAGGCGGCACATGAAAGTTTACGGCGTCGGCAAAAATTGTTTGGCGCATTATTACTTATACCCTGTATCACACAAAAACAAATAGAAACTATACGCTTTGTTGTCCCAGAGACTTTTCATGCATGACTTTATCAAAACTAAATGCATTTTCAAGCGAAATAGCTTTTCAAACATAGTTTGTCTTCGAACTCGCGTCCTCAGTTAAAATAATTTTTATTTTTAAAATGTTTTTCGGCTTAATTTCTTAATTAAAAAAAATTGTATTTTAGAAATCTTATCTTTAATCGATTATGTATCTGACAAATGGCATGAAAGACCAAAATCAGTCTAAAAATATAAAATATGGCCTTTTAAAGTGCAAGGAATGCCCCTACTAAGACTTCAAACAGCCATAAATGAGAAAACTAAATGATCAATAAACATTTGATAGTTTCAACATTTTACTCTCCATAAATCCACCATAAATCTACATCTAAATTTGAATGTCCCGCATATTTTTTCGGATTTTCTGTTAAATGTAATTTAAAGAAATTTGACATTAAAACTTATTTTAAATTATTTTATTTTATTTTAATTTTATTTTTTTTGCTTGCTCCATTTTCTGTTTTGATTACACTGGGAATCTGGCAGTCAATCAGTGCTGCCTCGCGCATTCTAACTTGTTTATTATCTCTTAGTGCAATGAAAAAGGAAAGCGAAAAAACGAAAATGAAAACGACGCCGAAGTCGAAGCCGAAAAGCAAAAACAAAGGCAATAGCAAAAGCAAAAGCGTAAATGGGTTGGGCGCGTGGGTTGCTTACAAGAATGCGGTGCAAAAAGGGTTTGTGCATATTTGAGATGGTTGACAGAATTGAGCAAATTTTATTTGACAATGGATGAGAATTTAATATCGTTGATACATATCTACAAGTGAGCAGAGCAGATAGTCGAAATGATTGCTTCAAGTGAATTAAAGATACGAATTTGTGCATTCGAGTATTTGCTTGATTGTCAAATGAGATATAGACAGATAGCTTTGTCTGGCGGGCATTGGCCAGACAGACTAATGCGACGTATTTGTATTCCATTTCGCAAACTCTAATTTCCTTTTATGCAATGCAAAGAATTGCAAATGTTAAGTATACGCCCCGCCCACCGCCGCCCGCCTCTTTGTGTCTCATCTACAAAGTTGTGCGATTATTTTTGTCAACTGCAGCTACATTTGCATTGCATTAGCAACCTTCAGCTGCCATTACCAAATGTTTTAATGTGCGGCATTTGTTGGGTGCCATTTGCAACATTCTTGTTGCTGTCTTTGGCTAGGAGGAGGCGGAGCAGCAGCAGCAGCAGATCGCCCTTTCATTCATTCATTCATGCATTCATTCATTCATTCATTCAGTCGCTTATGCAGACACTCATGCAACTTTCATTCATACAAAGCGGGGCGTCGCAGTCATCATGAATGCAATGCCAGTGTGGAAAATAAGTGCGGAGGAAATATGTGTGCGCAAAATGAAAATGAAAATGGAAAAAATCGTAAATAAGAGCGCAAAGGCTGCAAAATAAAACACGGCTCACAGCAGACAGTAGACAGCAGGCAGAAGGCAGCAGGCAGCAGACATGGACAAGGCACCCAGTCCAGACACATCCACATCCACATCCACAGAGACATTCTTCTCAGCGGCGCGCATTTTTCTGCACAATTTATGTCTTTTAATGAAAATGAAAAGAGAGTAAAAATCTGAAATGAAATAAAAAAGCGCACGCTCAACACGCTAATAACTTTTAAAAGCAAATGTGCAACTGCCAGACAGACAGCCTTTCTATATAACATAAAGCATATAGCATATATGATACATACTTATATGGCGGCCCCATAAGTTACGCTCAAAGGCGCCCCCCATCAAGAGTGGAAGTGGAAGTGGCCCTCACGAAATTAGTTGTCCGGGGCGTGCAATTCGTATATGTAACATAATGTGGAACTGCTTTCATGTTGCGCTTGGGTCATTTAAACAAAACAAAAACAGAAGGCAGCTAAAGTAACTTCAAACTCTGCTCACGGCCAATTTGCCTTTTTGCCTGCCTAATTATATATCATTGGCTCACTCACATGCTGAGTGTGGCAAGCAATATAAAAAAATATATGAAAATAAAAATATAAATAAAAAGCAGTCGTCAATTAGCCAAGAGAGAAATGTTGCAATTGCTGGCAGCGATTTTATGGCCAATGTGAAGTGCAGATCATAAATTCAATTCCAGTTTAAACCTGTCCAATAATCGCTAAATAATCGCGACACATAACGGTCAAGCAAATTGCACATTAACCTCCAAACAAAAAACAAACAAGAAGAAGTTATTTATATAGCACAGAGTAAAAAGAAACGTATTTTTTAAATAATATTTCAAATCTGTATTTATTTATTTATTTTACTAATTTTATATATTTGCTTAAAGTCGACACAGAAGCTTAAATAAGATTTCATACAAAATTAACTATAATATAAATAAATATAGGAGTGTTTGTTAAAAAACTACAAAATTAGAATTAGAAAATATAAATATAACTTTTTTGTGTATATATATCACATTAAGAAAATATATAAAAATAATTCGATTCCTATAAGTCTTAAAAATAAAACAAACTTGTTTCTCGACTGTTCATTCTAGAGAATATATTTTTCCTTTAGATTTTTTTTGCCAGTCTCTGCCATTTGCAAGCGTGTTTCTAGAATTTGGGTTATTCTTTGCTTTTTTTCGCTGTGCACAAATTCAAATGGCGGCCAGAGCATTAAGTAGTCATCCATTATGATTGTTATTTTTATTTGTATTTTTATGGCTTTGTTTAATGCATTTAATTGCAAAAGTGGGCCGAGTCCATTAACGAAATTAAAACTGAAAACTGAAAACTGAAGACTAAACAAAAGCCAAGCAGAATGCTGATTATTTGAGACATTTGTGTGAAATTTGCATTTAATTATGTTAAAATAATGTACATTTATGTTTATCAATTGCCAGAGAGTTGTCAAAGCTGTTAAACTGACCTTAAAGTTGTGGCCAGTCAAAGTCAATTGTTGGCCAAAAAGCGAATCAATTGAAAACCAAAAGCGGAAGCCAGTAAAAGCAAACATATATAAATATCTATATATATATCAGTTTTCAGTGATTTCATTGTCTCGGCAGCAAAGTGCAGCCTCATTTGCTTTGTCTAATTGTAGAATTGCCCCCAGTCTTTTTATAGCTCCACATCTTGATAGACATAGTAGTATATGACTGGCTACAAATAATTATGAATCTGACATTGATATTATATTTTTACTGATTTGATTTTGTATGCATTTTGCTGTTGTTGCTTTTGTTGTTGGCCATAATTGCGTATATGTTTCAGCTTATGCACAGTTATTATTTATTTTTAGTTCCATGCATATAAATCAACTTAACGCAACTCAAACTCGTTTAGCCTTGACTCTTGGGTTTGTAGCCATGTTTATATAGAGAGCGGTGCTGTCTTATTGTTTGTCTTGTGGCCAAGCTTTTGTTGGCGTCTTATTGATTTTGAAAATGCGCCACAATGAACCATAATTGATCACGTTCATGGTCCAATTTAGCTGCGCCAGCAATTCAGCAATTCAGTTTTTCAGGGGCATGGTTTTTGAAACAATTTCAGTTTGCTGCTGGTCAGAACCTTTTTTTGCTCTTGTTGTTGTTGCTGTCTTTCATGGCAATTAAACGAGCAGAGAGTGTTACCTCTCTCTCTCTCTCTCTTTTGGCCAACTAACAGCAGCAGCAGCCTCATCAACGTCACTAAAAAACTTCATCATGGCCATTTTCGGGGGTGCATTGGCCCAGCAGCAGCTTCTTCCGTATGCTTTTATAAACTTGCTCAGCCTGCATTGGCCTATAAACTAAATGTAACACACACACACACACACACATATATATATACAAGCCGGACCGGACCCGGCACAGCCCAGCGTTGACGTTGATGTTGATGTTGGCAGCAGCAGCAGCATAAGAAAAAAAACAACAATATATTTGACCTACATCAAGTTTTCAAGCTGCTGGTTGTTTGTGTTTCTTTCTTTTAGCCAAAGATGTTATTGTTGTTGTTGGTTGAGGCTTCTTCGGCAACAAGATGATGAGCAACAGCATCATCATCAGCATCATCATCAACTTAATCATCATCATTAACGGCCTGTCGTCTCGCCTGTTTCTGCTGCTTCTTCTTCTTCTGGCTCACTCGCTGCTTCTTTCAAGCCAAAAAACAAAAGCAGCAAGAAAGAAAGAAAGAAAAAAAAGCAACCACAACATTTGCGCATATTTGGTCAACTGCATTTTTTGCTGCTGTTGTTGTTTCTATCTGTGTCCGTTATTGTTTTCAGTTTGCTACAGCATTTTCATTAATTTTTCAGGCAGCCTCTATGTCTGTGTGTGTCAGTGTGTGTGTGTGTGTGTGTTTGTGTGTGTGTCAGTGTGTCGTGGTCTCGACTCTTTGTTGTCGTCTCGGCTTTGGGAACCGCCCACGCATAAATTATTAAAAGCTGTTAGACGCTGAAACCAGCCAACGTGGGCAATGGTCAACTTTGCTGCTCAGCAGAGTGGGGCAGCAGCAGAGTGGGGCTGGTGGTGCTGGTGGGGCAGTTACCTATTAGTTACCAACAGCTGGCTACGTCATTTTAGAGCGTATCTTTCAGTCAGTCACGCTTCGCATCTCACATCTCGCATCTCTTTAAGCTGATTCATAAAAATTCCGAATTTATTTCATATTATTTCTCTGGTTTACATTTTATGTTCAATTTGCATATTGGCTCGAACATTTGGGCCATGTTCCAAGCCAAACTAGCGCTGTTGGCATACATAAAAATACAAATTTTTGGCGCTTGCAATATTTTTTTTGGATAAAATAAATTTGTGAATCAAAAAGTGAGCTAAATTTAGCGCGGCTAAAAACGGAGCAGTTTCGTAAACGGCTGCTGGCTTGCAAACGGCTGAAAGTATCTCACAGATATACAGTGAGAAAAAACAGAACTGAGATAAAATCAATAATATATTTTTGACTTAAGCACAAAGCGTTAAGTTTACTTTTTACATTATTAGTATAATATATTTGCTTACAATATATTTGCTTTGACATTTTAGCTTTAACTACTTCTTCTAAATTAATGTGCTTACATAATATTGCAAAATATAAAAGACAAATATGCAATACAGTTTTACAAAATCATTTATTTTGATTTAATAATTTAGTCTTAATAATTTGCATAAGAAATTCATAAACAAGCGAAAAGTTATTGTGATACGATTTTATTCCATACTGCATCATATTATTTTAGTTTTATTTGCATTTGTATTTGTTTATTTATTTTATATTTATATTTGAGAGAAAGTGGCTTTTCTGTTAGCTTTACTGTAATTAGCTCTTCTATTTGTTAAGTTTGTTTGCTTAACAGAGATAATTGTTTGTTGAGCACAGCTTTTATTATTATTATTGTATACAGGTTATTCTCATTTTAAGCACAAAACTCTTGATTTGTGATTGCAGATTTGAATTTGTACTCAATTTTATTATTACTAACAAAACTTCTTAAAAAGAGCTGCACAATTTTGTTTTATGTGATCTAAAAATGAGCTTAAAATTATTAATTTCTATGCTAGCAACAAAAATTTTAAATTGCAGATCTCAATTTAAATTTTAAAATTACTATCATAATATATAATATTGTATTTAGCAAAAGTATTTGAGCTCAGCTGCTTAATTTTGGTTTTAAGTGATCTGAATATGAGCTTTAAATTATTATTTTGTACTTTCTTAAGACAAATTCTTGACTTGCAACCCATTTTTCGCTGTGTAGGCAGCAGTTTACGGTTCGTGCACCTTTCTACCAAGACGAAGTCTGAAACGGAGTCTGTGTAGCTGTAGCTGTATCTGTATCTATATCTGTAACTGAATCTGTGTGTGTGTGTGTTGGGTGTGTGTGTGTGTGTGTGTGTGTGTGTTGGGTGTGGGCGTATCGCCTGGCAAAAGCGCATAGCTTCAGTGCACCGGAGTACAAACAGAGCGCGGATCACGTTTTGATGCAAATCATGATGGCTGCCCCCCCATGCTAAATGGGTGCAACATTAAATAATTAAAGCAACGCCAAACGCGGACAGTCAGTCGGAGAAGGGGGTGGGGTTTGGGGGTGGGGGCAGGTGGGGGTAGGTGGGCGGTCAGACGCTTAAGTATGACTCGACTATGAGTACAAACGAGTACTCGTTTGTGGTCTGCATTGAGTGTTGCATTTGCTGCTGCTGCTGCTGCAAAACTGGCACAGCAACTTTTTCTTTGAGCCACGTCTGAGCTGGATTTGATATTTGAACACGTTTGCCGTCTCGCTCTTCAGCTGCCCTCTCACTCTATCTCTGTCACTCTCAAGTATGTGGAGCGTTAATGAATTGCCGTAAGCTGTCGGGGTGCCCGAACCGGATGAGAATGCTTCACTCGACTTGCTTTGGCAATTAAAACAGCTACAGCTACAGCTACAGCTACGGCTACAATTGTCGCCCGAGATTGGCCAATGTCCCCTTAGTCAGTCAGTCAGCCAGATGTGGAGCAGGCTACAAAGTGTTGCAAGCCATTTACAAATGATTAATAAATTAGCATTTAATGTGGACACTCTGCTCCGTGCCACTTGGATGTCATTGAACCGCTCCCAACTCCCAGCCAGATTGCTCATACGCCTAGTCAGCTGTTGCATTTTAACACCTGACTCATAATTCGCATGCTCATGCGAAAAACCACAAATATTGACTGTTTGTGATATAAGTGAATCTCTTTTTGCTATCTGTTTTCTCTACGGCCTTTTCAGGTCAGTAGGCTAAACGCAAATTGTTTCTCAAAGACATTTTGCTCCACTAACTTTGACTTGACAAGTTCACAGCGCGCAATTGTTTATAATTGGCGATTTACTGTGAAATTTAGTGCAGCACTGGCAAATAACCAGAACTAAACCTTAACATTAAGCACGCGACAAGAAAAAAGAGCTCTGTGCCAGTTTTTATTACACCGTAAAGGAAAAGTGCCGGAAATAATTGTCTAAAGTAGTTTGAACTTTGCATAGAGCTTAAAGCAAGACTACAAAATGAAACTAGTCTCATTAAATACGAGGTAAAAAGCCAATCTAGTCAGCTGCCAGACCTTCTAACAGCCACCTAACTATAGGTTTTGTCACACAATCACTCATACGCACAGTGGTACACACATATATACATCTGAAAGTGTGCCCCGAGGCGTCAGTTGGCCGTGCGCTCGAGTTTAAAGATCACTTAATGAATATCATAATAATTGGAAATGAAAGTAAAAATTGTGCGTAGGATTTGGCTATGACAAGGCATAAAATTACACTTTTGGCCATGATTGGGCAAATTTGGCCCGAAATAAATAAACAAATCAAGCATTGAGTGTATTTTCATATTTATATTGAATATATTTTCAATCGTTTTTTTTCTATTTTGTATGCTCTCAAGTGCGTTCTTGAAATTTCAATTTAATGAGTTTTCGATAACTCATACGCACAGTAGCTCATATATATGTATATATATGTATATATACGTATATATATGTATATATTAAAGCCACAATTCGATGAGTTTCCCAGTTTAAAACTCACTTTCTAAAATTCAGTTCATGCAACAACAATTGTTTCTCCTTTTTCTTTGACACACGTAAATAATATTTTGATAAATGATCCAAACATAAAAAAATCGTAGCTATTTTTGATATATTTTACAGCGCACTCAAAATTGATTGCCAAACAATTAAAAGTTAAACATTGAAAATTAAAAAGCGACACAGTTTGTGTTAAAAAATCGTTTGGCAAGCTTTTTTGTAATAACTTGATAATTTATTTGCAGCAATTATTAATGCAAACAAAATATAAATATATATATTTTTTTTTATACATATATATAGAGAGTGCGACATTTTGTTTATTTTCGCTGTATCTTTGGGCTTATTTCATGCATAAATCATTTCCGTTTTGTTGCTGCTGCACTTTAGCGCACTTTTATAATTACATTTTAATTTATGCAAATACAAATTAGCAGTAGTTGTAGTAGTCAGCAGGCCCAGTAGCTATTTTATTTGGCATACACGTATTTGCTTAAACTAATGACAAAGTACTCGCTGACTAAATAAAAAAGAAAATATAATGAAGAAAAACAAATAAAACACAAAAAATATGATACTTTGGGTCGCTGATTTGTGTTTGGGTCAAATAACCTTTTATAAGCATAAATTAAATATTTAATATGACAATTGCAAATATTAATCATACAGCATGTGCGCTCATGGCACTGCTGATAAATGTATTTCACAAATTAAAATGTATATTAAATGGTTTAACATTTTTGCGCGTTCTCAATGCGAAAATGTATCAAAATTGAAAGTAATTTGCATTACATCACTCAATTAGAGGCCTTGCTCTAAACACACACACACGGATACAGATACAGATACTCAATGTAAATGTAGCATAGACAAACGATAGACAAATCTAAATTCAAATCGAAAACGAGCTCCACACTCATTGATCAAATTTTGATTGACATTTCGAGTGGTTTGCTTGCTCTTTTGCTTTTTTGCTCTATTAAGCAAATTTGTCTGCCGTTTTATGGCCTCTCTGTCTGTCTATGTATGTGTGTGTGTGTGGGTGTGTGTGCGGTGCTGTGTACAATAATTTGATCATTAACGACAATTAGTGCAAAAAGCAAAAAATGTATAAATCTGAAATTCATTTTGACAGCTCAACGAATATTTATATATATAAATGTACATTGTGGTTGCCATTGGAAATTGAACTTAATTGCGCGCATAATTTTGATCTCTTTGGGAAATAACATTTACCGACACACTGTAATAGATATACAGATATAGATATATAGATACAGATACTGTCAGGCCATAGATACATAGCTTGCAATTTGAAATATGACACCGACTGTAAACTGTAAAAGTAGTCGACTTTGGCAGGTGTTCTTTGTCACTTGATAGCTTTGTTTTTGGCAATTGAACTTTGCCATTGGCAGCTGCAGAGACCGCACGAAGCCATAGATACACTAAGAAAAAACGGGAGCGGGTAATAGTATACATACCTGGAGCATTGTTAATAAGTACAAGTTAGTAACTAAATACAGTCAGACACAAAAAACTGAATTGAAAGCTATATGAAGTGAAGTAAAAGTAAAAGGAATTACAATTTAAAATTTTTCATTATAATTAAACAATTAAAGAAAATTGAGGGCTATTTTAAATGTGCAAAACTTAAAAAAGAAACTCAATCAGACTAATTTATATTTTTTTTATATTTTTCGGTACATTTTTAAATATTTTCTTGTGTTGACTGATTTTAGTTGACATTAAATAAATAAACAAATATACAAATAAAAACTCATTTCACAAGAACTCTGCTCTCAATATAAGTAAAAACTGCCTTAACTGACTTTTGATACATTTCTGCCATTTAAACAGCTTTTTTGTTCTAAGTGTAGATATATTCTGGCTGGCAATAAAGCAAAACGGAAGTGCTATGTTTTTATGGCCTGTGTGGCATTTGATAAGTGAATGATATACGAGTACTCTCACACCTATGCAAACATAACTGTATGTTATAGTGGACACAAGGTCAACGGTCAGCAGACAATGACAATGACATAGATACCTTTTGCTGCCGCCCAAAAAAAGCTCTCTTCTCTTCTCGACAGGAAGAAGCATCAAATTGAAATTTGACAATTGATTGAACAAATTCATGGAAATTCATGAGTTGTAGCAGCATTTCCATTAGCATTTCCATTACCCTCTTAAACTTCGACTTGAAGACAATACCAGTTTTGGCTAAAACTGAGTCAGAGCCACGTTTGCTGCCAGCTGACTGGTTTCTGAAGTTATTTTTATGGCTAGGCTGCACGCGTCGCCAATTTAATTGCCGTTGACTAAAAATTGCAAAAAATTTAAATGTATTTTTGAAAAAATTCAGCATCAACATTCAGCTTCGTGTCGTGTCGTGTCGTGTCGTGCGTGATTATATATGTGTATATATGTTTATATATATGTGTATTGCTGTTTTCGCTTTCAGATTCGGCGCGCTTAATGTGTTTTTGTTGTTGTTTTTGCTGTGCGCTGTATGAGATTTATTTAAATGCATTAAACTTTAGAGGTCAACTTCCTTTCACTGGCGACGCGTTGGCGTCGACTTGATAACGGCCCAGTCTCCAGTCCCCAGTCCTCAGTCTCGAATTCCTGTTTGTGCTCCCCATTCCCAGGCCCCACTCTGCCTCCCTCCCTTCTCCAGGGCCAGTTCATCCGCTTTGGCGAGAATTTCTCAAAAAACAACAGCAACAAAATCTGCCACAAAATGTGACATGTGACAATTTGCGCGTTGTATTTCAATGTCATATTATTGTTGCAATTGTTGTTGTTGTTGCTTAGCCTTTTTATTTGCATACCTTTTGTAACCGTAATTTTCCATATGAGCTGCGAAAACACACACACAAACACACACACACAGACAAAAGGCTGGCGCTGAAAAAAATTATTGAATGCGTAAGAAAATAAAACGCTCGTCTTGCAAGTTCATTTAAATTGAAATCCTGCACACACACACACACACAGGACAGGACAGGACATGTCACAGGACTTTGCGTTTTCGGTGTGGCATATTTACATAGTCGTTGTCAATTTTATGGCTGAGCCGAGGCAGCCTGAATGAAAGCAAAGCAAAGCAAAGAAAGCGAAAGAGACCAAGTCAAAAAGTAACTGCATAAAAGTTCCTTGTAAATTTAATAAACTTTTATAGATGCGTGTGTCGGGTCGCCAGCAACAACAACAAGTACAGCAGCAACAACAAGTACAGCAGCAGCAACAAGGACAACGACAACGACAACGACAACAATGGCGCTGACAAAGGAGACGAATCCTGAGCAACAGCAGCTGCCATTAATGCGTGGCCTGCCCTCAGCTTGGCTCCCAGCACCCCCATCGCCCCCACTTGCCCCTCTTTCAGCCCCATCGCCCCCTTTCAATATTCTTGATGGGTTCTTCCTTGCTTCGCTGGCTGGCATCGAGTGATTGCTCCATAGGGTGCACTTTGAGAGCGCGCTGAGCAACAACAACAGCAAAAAAAGCAAAATATATATATAAACTTTTATTGTATCCGCATTTCAGTGTCACACGACGCGACAGTCTCTGCTTTTCTTTTTTTCTTCTCCTTTTGCTTGCTTTCTTCTCGCCTAGACACAGCAAGAAATTGTAGTCTCAGTTTTTATGCAAAACATTAAAAAATATGGCATTTATTTGCAAATAAAAGTGGTAATTAAAAAATAGTTGCAGCGAATATTAAAATTCTCAATTTGAATATACTGCACAGCACTTGGCAGCTAAATTTATTTATTAAATTTAACAGCTGAAAGCTAAAACTTCTGAATTTCAATTGAAGGATATAAAACAATTTACATGCATTAAATTTTTGTTTTTAATATTTTTTAAATTAATTTTCTCTGTTACTTTTGGTTTTATTTTGTGTTTCCACTGTTGCCAGTCGACTTTAAATAATTAAATATATATAGTCTTGACATTTTAAGGCTTTTGATTGCAGCTAATTAAAGAAATTAAGTTTATGAGCGCAGCGATTTTATTCCCTTGTAATTATTATTTATTATACGGAAAAAAATATAAAAATTGCTGAGTGGCTTTTTATTAATTTATTTAATGTCCACTAATAACAGTCGACACATTAACTAAAATTAAAAGTGGCAACAGTAAATGAGACAGACAAAAATAATAAAAATAAATATAAAATATAATCAAAAATTATGATTTTGTTTATATTTTTCAATTTAAATTCAAAAGTTAGCAAAATATATTTTTTATTATTGAATTCCTGCTGATAGTGAATGTAAATATTAAAAAAAAATTTAATAAATTAAATTCTAGGAATAATGCAAATATATAAAAAGTATAATAATAAACAAACTTAATTTAATTAAATATAGAATAATGCGAATATCACCTGGAATTTCATTAGGACTTCTAATTTTTTTACTGTGCAGTCAAAGACGACTTCGCTGATGAGTAGCACCAGAATCAGCGAACTTTGTGTGTGTGTGTGTGTGTGTGTGTTAGTGTGTGTGCATAAAGTCAGAGATTGATACTTGTGGCGAAAGTGATTTATTCGCTGGTGAGCTTGGCACGTGTAAAAGCTCTCACAGATGACCCAAAAATAGAGCCAAATGGTCAACTCATGACAATTTGATAATAAAGAAAATGGCAATAGCAAAAAAGCAGCTGGTGGACAGACAGAGAGAGAGAAAAGCAACAGAAAAAGCTAAAGCAGTTTTGCAAAAGTTTGCATTGATTTGCATTGAAGTGCATTTATTGCATTTATTGCACAGTTGCTGACAGTTTTTGTGTGCGATCGCATATGGGACCGAAAACGGCGTCACCAAATGGCAGCCATTCAAAGTTGGACAGCGGCACCCACACTGGGAGAAAAGCAGACATAAAAATAAATGTATTGATTTTGTTGTCGTTTCGGGCAAATAATAAATAAAAATAGCAAAGCGAGCGGCGAGCAACTGTTGCAATTGTTGCAACAAGGACTGAGAGACCCAAACCAAACCAGTTTCCACAGAGAACTGTGTCTTTCCCACACACACACACAGCTGCAAATATACTAATGTAATGCGAAGTTATCGTTGCCATTGTGCGGCAAACGAATGCAGTGCAGCAAACAAAAATGATCCAAACCAAAAACAAAAAAAACCAAGTGGGGAAGGATTATCCTCGGCGTGCCGAAGATTTTATACTCTTTTTGAGTCTGTGGATGGATTTCAATGGTTTATATATTACTCTTATGCTCGAATACAGCTTTTCTTTACAAAAATATATGTTTATTGACGCAAATCTTCGCCTTTTATGACTGAATCGCTTCCAGTTGTATGGTAGCTATAAGATATAGTTGTCCGATCCGGTTGATTCCGACCAATATGCTGTCCCTTTGAATACGAAGTCTCTGTGCAAAGTTTCATTGCGATAGCTCAAAAACTGAGGGACTAGTTTGCATACATACAGACAGACAGACAGACGGAAATGGCCAGAACAATTTGTTTTGGCATTCTAAGCATACTGGATATAACCTCTATGTATTACACACTTCAGCGTAAAGTGAATATACTATTCTCTTCGGAAAGAGTATAAACACAGCGAAAGAAGTGCAACAACAACAACAACATTGGCCAGTTTGGTTAGCTGCTTGCTTGGTTTGGCTAGCCAGCTAAGCTGCCTGTTTGGTCGATCCCAGCGCCCAGCTCCGAGTCCAGCGCTTCCACGGCCAATTGAAAGCTAAAATTGCATTTTGTGCCAGCGACTGGGGAACGCTTGTTGTAGCTTTGCTGTAGTTGTTGAGTTGCATTCGAGTTCGCGTCTCGAACTTACTCACTCTCGGGTCCCAGGCACACACACTCGATGCACTCAGTCGCTCTCCCTCACTCTCTTCATCTATCTATCTCTCTCTATCTGTTACCTGCCCTTGCGTAAGATGGCATTATGGCTTAGCCATGCAATTTGTGTGCTACTCAACGAGCCGCTGTCTACTTTGCCTTCTGAACTCAGCCCCCCAATTCGAGAGCTACTGTGCACACTGCACTGCACTCGTCAATTATGTGGCAAAAGCATTCAGTGGAACAATAACTTATGATCTGTTCACATTGTTTGCAATTTCGAAATTATAGGCGCAGCTAATTTGCATTCGTTTTTGTTTTTGCTATCTTGAAGGAATTTCTCAGCTCAATTTCTATGAGAAAATGTTAAACTGTAGTAGTAGAAATTGCCGAATTAAGAAATGTCTAACTTTAGTCTTTTTAACTGAGAAATTTTTTATTGAAAAATTGAAAAAATATTTAAAGTTCTCTAAATACAATTTTACAAATGATCTATATTTTCAAATGTTTTCGAGAGTAGAATCTCTTAAAATCATATAAAAATCTTCTACAGAAATGATATAATTGAAATCATAGTTAATAAAACCTATATTTATTTTTATTTACGCTCTTTATTTATTTTGAATGTTGACTTTTAAAAAATTATATTAAATTGTTGCACATTTTTGAATTGGTAATGACATTTAAAAATTCTATAAATTTGACCCAGAAATCAGTAAATTCTTATAATTTTTCTTTAAGGAAAATGCAACTTTAAAATAAATTGTCGATCAACCTCTGCAGATATACACATATTTAAGCAGGGTATTCCGAATTCAGCTTCTTAACGCTTGTGTTGTCTATTTGCATTGTGTTGTTGTTGTGTATGGGGATATATTGTATGCATATAGTTTTTGAATAACATTTTTCCTCTACGTTTTTTTTTTGTACCCACTGCATCCGTCATGAGTCCTGGCTGACTATGCGAGTATGGGAATATGCTAGTATGCGAATATGGGAAAATGCGAGTATGTCCCTACGCAGTGTCCCCACTCGCTGCTATCCATAAAATGCGCTGCAGCTGCTCGCTCTGCTGGCTTTTGTCGCCTTTTGCTGCCTGCCTCCAATTGCTGCCAATTTGTTTGTGGCTAGCTGCTCTCTGTTGTTGTATTTGCTTCCAACTTCCATCTAGGGTATACTATATATATATGTATTTTGCTTTTTTCTGTGTGTGGACTGGACTGTGGGTGCTGTCGCTGCCATTGTCATTTGAGGTCAGTTTAAATGGTTTCCTGTCAGTTGCGGTCTTCTCGGTTAACCCGCAACAGCCTCTCTCAACTGGCCCCCAGATGGTGGGGGCATGCCGCATCATACGTTGCACAATATTCAATAAACTATTCATTCATATTTTGCGCTAGCAGCAATAATTTGTTGCATCAACCTTTTGCGCTTTTGGCCACATTAATGCAACATTTGAGCGAGAGACAATTTGTTATGGCCTCGCCGCATGCTCCAGTTACAAAATAAAACAAAACTGAAGACATCTAGCCTAGTATAGTAAATGGCCTCCAAAAAAAGAGCAGCAGTTGAATGTAAAACGACATTTGCATTAGGTTGCATTGCTGCTGCTGCTGCTGCTGCTGCAACTGCAACTGCGGCATAATTACGCGCATTTTCTTTTGGCATGAAAATGAACACCTCAAGGTGGTGGCTGCTGTGGTGTGTGCATAATGCATAGAATTCAATACCAGAGTATAAGAATAGCTATGTGGTGTGTGTGTGTGTGTGTGTGCGCTGTGTGTGTTTCTCTCATTTCGTTTTATTTGCAAATTTTATGCCACAAATACCACAAGAATTGCAACAGCCAGCCGGAATGGAGTTGACTGCTGACTCTGACTCTGACTCTGACTTGGAGTCGCAGCTCTGACTGCTGACTGTTTGTTGGCTCTGAGTGACGGCGACGACGAATGTGACACCCCCGGTTAGCTCAAGTGGAAATGGCGAAGCAGTTGCACAGTTCCACAGTTGCTCAGTTCCACAGTTGCACAGTTGCACAGTTGCCAACTGGAAGCCCTACACATGCTGTTCTTTTGGGGCCAAGCACTTGAACATGATAGCAGCTTAGAGCTAGAAGCAGCCAAGCGAACTTCTGGCAAAATAAGTGGCACATGCGCTGCCTGCCTGCCTGCCGTTAAATTTGAAATGCCGACAGCAGGCAGTTGCTGCTGCAGCAGCAGCAGCAGCAAATGCCTGCAGCAACTGCAACTGCTGCTGCTGCGTTAATGATACGCCTGTCTGGCCGACAGCTACTACCTAGCCTGACATACGCAAATGCGCCTCTTGACTCTGCTGCCACAGCCGGCACGGGGGCACAGCATGTGCGGCTTATGTGGCGTATGCGTAACTTTTTTCGGTGAGGCAACCATTACCGAAAACACCGACTAGCGAAAAAACTGCAAGCACTTTGGTAAAGTTTGGAAAAACACACAAATTGTTTTCGGCTGAACTTACAATGCATAATATGCCAAAGTTTGCTTAACATTCAATATATTTGATTTGAGAAAATATATAAATTGCAGCCTTAACAGTCCTATTATTGTTGCTGGTGAAATTTGTACATCAGCTAGAATAAAATGAATATAAAATTCTTGCTTTTATTTTAGCTTGCTTTAATTTTTATTTATTTTAATTTTATTGAATAATTTTGTTTAAAATTTAAAAGTTAGATATATATATATTTAAATTTTCTTAATTATTTTATTTTGCATAATGTAAATATGCAAGAAATTGATTGATTTCTATTATATGTTTGCTTACCTTTGGGGGGTTTTCTATTGTGCTTATTGAATTCTCGCCTGAAGAATAAACGAAAGGACGCTCAAAATTACATTTACAGCTTGCTGCCTTGACAAAAGTTAGAAGTATGCCTTAAGCCTAGCTTTAGGGCCTTCTTTGATTAACGCTTACATGTTTTGCTGTCCATCTGCCAGATTCTCAATGTGAAGCCCAAATTGACCAAGGCCAAAACATAATTTGCTTGCTGCTGCTGCAAATTGAATTTGAAATATCAACTGCACGTGTCTGCTGCATTTGTGCATCACCAACATTTCATTTAATGGCTCATAATGGCCATTAGCTGACGACGCTCTCATTTCATTCAGTTTGTCAGCTTTTGAGTTTTTCTTGCTGCTAAATGATTTTATTGCTTGGCAGCGCTAACGATGACATTGCGCTATTTCTATTTCTATTTCTCTATTTCTCTATTTCTCTAATTTGCTGAACTGAATTGTGTGGTCTGGTCTGGTCTGGTCTGGCGTTGACAGCGCTGCATAAACAAAATGACATGGCAGCCAATTAATGTCGACCATGTCGGACCATGCCCCCAACGCCCCCTCTTAACTGTCTCATCATCTTGCATGGCAAATGGGCAATTTGTTGTCGTTATAAGGCGCATTCAGTGCATTTTCATTGTTATTATTGCGCCGCTTGTGCTGCTTTTGCCCACTCCTACTACTACGCCCCTCTCTTTCTGCTGACTGACTCAGTTGTATGCATATTAATTTTAGATGCTGGCCAACAAGCAGACACACATAGAGACAGAGCAAACTGCACATTTACATGCAATGCGGGCCCCGTCGGCGGACGCGTCTCTAATTTGTGGACTCTTAGCAAAGTATCTTTCCGACTGTGCAGGCCTAATGTGTTGGTCTACCCATATGAGGCACACGCCCACTTTAGTGGGCTGGGGGCTGCGGGGCAGGTAATTGAGTTCATGTCATGCCTGAATCTCGGCTTCATTATCAGAGCCAAGATTGCGTCCCGCTGCCGATGGCCTTTAACTGTATATATGTATGTGCAACCAAGAATATGCACACCACTTAAAATATTGCTGCTCTGTTTCTATTTGCCAGCAACAACTAAAAAAAACACACGACCCACGACAAAAATATAAAACAGCAATTGTGCAGAGAAAAAAATCAAGTAATCAAGCTTAAAGAATTATGCTAATCCATGTTTCTTTAACCCAATACAAAATATTTGATTCAAGTAGGGGTTTTCAATCCCATTGTCTTAATTTATGGGATATTTAAAGACAACAGGAACAAAGTAAAACTCGGAAACTAGAACTTCTCGTTTTCTAGCGTACTTATGATTTCTAAATATCTCTCATTTCGCTTTGCTATGAAAATAGCAAAATTTATATAGTTTTCACATTTCTTTATGACTTTTTGTAATTATTTGCATACTATTTTTTATTAATCAAGTATGAATATAAATATTTTAAATTTTTCAAAAATTAAAATACGGAAATTATAACTTTTGGCCTTAGTTTCTAGCCAATATTGTTTATAAATGTATTCCAAGTCCCTAAAAAATGTTATATTAATATTATAAGATTTGCTTAGTGTTTTCTAGATATTTCTGCTTGATTTAGTAAAGTTGTATACTTAATATTCGACTTTTTAAGTTAGTTATTTTGGTAGAGTTTTATACTTGCAACATACGTTAAAGTTTGTAGTACGAAATTATGCAAAGGAGCTGATTTTTCTCTCAGTGTACACTCTCTGGAGTCGAAGCTTAGCGCAGTGCTGTGTATAAAGCGAAAAATTTCTATAAATCCGCACTTATTCCCAAAACAATAAAACGCGCAACAATTGCGCCAGCTCGCGCTTAAATATGCAACAACAGCAGCAGCAGCAAGGAGCAAGGAGTGGTAGGAGTTGGGGCAGGAGGAGGTGCGGCAGCAGCAGCTATCCCCCACATTAGAATCGCCATAATTCAGACGACGGCAGCCGAAAAGCGCTCCAAGAGCCAACAGCTCTCAGCTCAGTGCGCTCTGCAGCAAGCTGCAAGCTCGAGTTGGCGAGACTCCGCTAAGCCCACTTTGTAGTCATTTGCCTGGCAACAACACAAGCAACAGCAACAACAACAACAACGAGTGCAACAAACAACATCACATGGGCACAGTGGGCAGCACAGAGCAAATGTATGCCAGCAATTTAGACGACGTCGTTGGCGCGCTTGCTAAATTACCAAAACAAAGGAAGCGATAACTTGCAACAGGCAGCGGGATGAGGGAAGTGGAGGGGGCAGGGGTAAGGGGTAAGGGGAAACGTGGGCGTTTGCAGCGCAACACAATAAAACTTATTTACGAGTCACGGCGGGGCAGCCAAAGAGCTCCCAGCTCCTACGTAGTTCATTGTAATGCACTTAACAAAAGGGGGAGACTGGATACAGTGGGGCCAAAGTGGGGCTACACTGGAGCAGCGAGTTGGCAAAGATGCGCGCAAATGATATGCAAAAGTGACTGGCTACGACAGAGGGGTGGGGGAGTGGGAGTATGAGGTGCTCGGCGTACGGGGGGAGGATGTTGAACGTTTGGTTAAAGGGTAAATGAGTGCACAGCGTGAGGCGCATGAATGAAAACGGTGGGGGAAGACTGTGAATCGGAAGTCGAACGTGGGCTGCTCTGGCTCTTGCTCTTGCTGTTGGGGGCCAGCGCAATATAAATGAAAGCAACAAGCAACAGGAGTAGCAACAGCAACAACAACAGCAACAACAACAGTACACACAAGGGCATCGCACACACTGTGCGAAAAGGTTAAGATAAGCTAAAAGGAATATTAAAGATGAATGAATATCAACAAACTTAGACTTATTTTGGCTTCTTTTTGATAGAAAATCCGAAATTCTGAAATGCTTCCAATTTGAATGCAGATTTGTTATAGATCTAAAAACTTAATTAAAACCTAATCAAAACTGCCTCAAAATTTAAAATCTGATCAGTTTTGACAAAGTTATGGCAATTTTAAGCTTTGGAACAGAAACTTGGTAGCCTTTTCGTGGCTTGTTTTTTATATAAGATCTGAATTTCGAAAATGTATCAGATGCAGATTTGAAATAAAGTTCAAAACATGTTCAAAACTGCCTCGGGATCGAAAATCTGATCCATTTTGACAAAGTTATGGAAGTTTTAAATGCTGAAAAGGCATTTCTAGGCACTGGGGACTGCTAGTAAATTCGCATTTACATGCTGAATCAATAAAGAGGTCAAAACTTGATCAAAACGGCTTAAAGATCGAAAATCGGATCAGTTTTGGGAAAGTTATGGCAGTCTTAAGTGTTGGAAAGGCATTTCCAGCAACTTTGGATACTTTTCATGGCTTGTTATTAGTAGAAAATTTAAAAATCTAAAGTGCTTGAGACTTTAATGCAGATCTGTTGTAGAGGTCAAACCATGATCAAAACTGCGGCAGGATGGAAAATCGGATGAGTTTAAGTCTAGTATTCTTAGTATTACACATTTCTTCAATCAATATCTGACTAATCTAATAAAACATTTCTTCTTCTCTTTGCAGGTAAGCAGCCCAGGTATTCTAGCTAAACAAAACTTCTAAGTGTATGCATAAGCTGATACGCCTGACTGGTAGCTTAAACTGTTTTATTTCTGCTGCGGCTCTTTAAGTTTTAATAAGCGTGCAGATTGCGTATACGCCCCACGCTCCATTAGCGAACGCAGCATGCGTTGCACTTTAAAGTTGCAGTTGCACTTTAAGTTGTTTAAGTTTATATACGCATTTCGTTTCGTGCAGTGCAGTTACAGTTGGCAGTTTGCAGTTTGCCTCAGAGCTGCTCGTACTCCCACTGCTTCTTGTCACAGTACGTAAAGTTCTCAGTAGTCAGTGAAATTGCGCTGCTTGTTTATTGTTGCTGTTGTTGCTGCAACATTGCTGCTGTTGCCCATATTATTGCGCTTTATTGTTGGCTGGGCTGCATGAAATTTGTGTGAACTCAGCAGCAGCAGCGTCTCCATCGAGCAGCGTATGCTGTGCATCTTGGAAGGCAGCGTCAGCAGCAATGGCAATACCCCACTGGCCTCAAATATTTATGGCTTGCCATACTTTGTTCGATTATTTATGCCTCCGTTTGTTTGCCAGCCAGTGAGGACGACGGCAATATGACTGTATATAAATATGTTTGCACATGCAAATGACGCCGCAGGACGACAGCAAGTGAAAAATCGTCGCAGGCTCATTAAAACGTGGCATAAAAGGCGCCAGCTCTTTCTCGCTCTCACTCTCAAGTATGTAATGAGTTGTAAGCCATCTGCAAACAGCCAAAAGAGAGTGACCTTTAATTGGCTCAAGCTGATTGCTCAATCGTAGGAATTTCGGTTTTTAAAATGGAGCATTTAGTCACGTGGATTGATTTTGTATACATAATTAAGAACAGATGACAGCGCATAAAAAAAGCGGGAATTTAACGGCAACGCGAACACGCCAAGCTGTAGTTAGGCTTTTTGCGGAATATATACAAACAGACTTTTGGCTAACTAACTGGTAACTGTAAACGCTAAGCGGATCGGCTAAAGAAGTTTTTGCCCAGCCGCTAATTAGCAGCCGCAAAATCGACGCATCATGCCCATCATTTGTGGCTGCCATGGCAAAAATATATATATATCTACAATATATAGTATACACATCGGTCGTCATTATAAGACCCCCCTCTGTCGTTTGCATGTGGCAGTTTTGGGCAAAACTTGGCTGTGGTTAATTAGCTTGCAATATTGAGCGTTAATGCGAAATAAATCGCAGCAGCCAAATCAGCTGAAGAAAAAGTCAGCGGGCTGTTCTAGAAAAACGTCTAAGAAGAGCGAGAGAGAGAGAAGCAAAAGAAGAAGTATAAGTAGAAGCAAAAGAAGAAGTCGCTCACTTAATTATGTTGACGTTTATGCCAAAGAGGGCGGCATGAAGAGTAAAGAGGGGGGGATAAGGCACCCACACACACACACACCCACACACACACACACACAGAGAGAAATAGCAAATTGAGTCGAAGGCGAGAACCCAACGGTAATCATTATTAATGATGACTTTTAGTTTACAAGCTAATTATTTGTTACTGTTACTCGTCGCTTTTGGCGCTTCACAGTTTTCGGTTTATTCTCGCCTCGGGGGCCAATGGCATTGGGAAGGCGAATGCGAATGCGAATGGCAATGGCAATGGCAATGGCGACTTTCGCTTTGATATCGTTTTAATTAATTTATGATATCGATGTCAGCTTTTGATGTCTTACTAATAACATTTTGTGTACGTTTTGCATATTAATTTGGACTTATGCAATCAGTGAAATGAACACCAGCAGCAGCAAAGCAGCCAAACACTTTTCACCCTTAGCTCAAATTGATGGCCAAATCATTTGTTTCAACTTCCAAACTTAACAATATTGTTTCAAATGCTGCCATATGTAAATTCTTGTTAAGCCGCTTAGGCCAAAAATGCAGACAAGAAGAAGCAGAGCTTAGCTAACAATTAAGTTCGAAATGAATGAGACTATTGAACCGTATGAATACTTCTGCCACATGAATATTCAAACGCCCACCTTACGAACAGACCTGGCCATAAATTAGACACCGAACAATAAATATTTGCAAGAGAGATGTGTGAAAACCTTTTTGTGAAATCGGGTCACTAGAATTGCGCATACGCAGCGGCCAACGGATATAAAGTGCGAAAATATAATGAATAAACAAAGCAGAAGCTAAATAATTGACATACATATGCAAAACGAATTTTGATTGCTCTTACAAATGGGAGAAAATATATTTTGTATATATAAAAAGACATTTTTATCGTATTTCCGAAATATGAAAATATTTATTTTTATATTTTAGTTTTTAAAAATATACATAATATTTTTAAATTTTTGTTCAATAATTTATAAATTTTTTAAAGAAAATGTATTTATTTTTAAATTAATTAGAGCTTTTAGTAAGTACTTTTTAGTTTTTAAAATTACACAGATTTGTATTCAATTGCAATTGATAAAATTCAGCAAAACTAACTAAAACAATAATCAGCTGAATTCGCTAAAGAACTCTTCCGTTTCTTACCAACGTCTATATTGCAATGTTACGTAATACCCTCGCTAATAAAGACCTTATAAATGCAAGCACAAATACAAAATAAATCGTGCTAATCAACGCGGTAACAGAAAGACGATCGCAATGACGAAATTATCATTATTTTTGCTTTATTTGGCTTCTCTATTTTTTGTTGGTTTTGTTTTGCTTTTGCTTTTAACAATTACGCAAACAAATGCACGACGACAGCGACAACAATAACAATAACAATAATAATAACAACAACAATGGGTAACAACATTCGCAAAGTGCGTGGGAAGAAGAGTAAAACAAAAGCGCAAAACAGTAGCAAAAGCCAAAAAAAACAACGAATTGAACAACAACAAAAATATTACAAAATTACAATAACAACAACGACAACAAGACGATGACGACAAATTAGATGCAGCACACACAGAAATTAAATAAAAATGCAATTAAAATGCACAACTACCTGTGCAGAGGTGAGAGTGATAGAGGAGCGGGGGACAAATTGAGAGGGGGAGGAGGGGGGCAAAGTGGAGCTCTGCGCTCGAGTTGGGAATAATTAAAGCATTTTTTGTGTATGTGTGTGTGTGTGGTGACACAAAACAAAAGCGAAAGTGTTGAAATATTTATGCAGAAAATGCACAAATGAAGAAAAAAATGAAAACGAAACGAGCAGCGGCCAGCAACAACAATAGCAAAAATAGCAACAACAGCAGCGAAACAACGACAAAGGTAGCAAACGACAAGTGTCACCAGCAGCAACAACAACTATAATAACAACAACAAAAGCAAAAACGACAACGATATCCAATTCAAGCCACAACAACTACAACAACAACAAGTCGAAATTTAATTCGCATTTTTAATGGCAGCAACGAGCTGAGCTGTTTGCTATGCGCGAGGGCTGCTTCAAAAGTTTGTAATATACATTTGAAAATATCATATTTTGTAGTCGTATTTTGTTGTTCATCATATGACAAGTCACAAAAACAAAATCGAATAAAATAAGCGCTCTGTTTTTTTAGATTTTTCCAATTAATCTTTATATAAACTCTGGTTAACAATCTTTTACTATTTTATGTATGCCAGTGTTTATATGTTCCACAAAGTAAGCTAAGCTTAGTACTGCAAAAAACGGACGTTTAATTTTCGTTATATCTTATGTATATTTATAAGAAAGTTTCTATAATTTTAAGAGTTTTAAGAGTAAATTTTAATTTTAAGAAATTTAAAGAAAGTTTTTGGCTATGCTTTAAATATTTTTGTCTATTTTGAAAGCAAATATACGTAAACTTTTTTCACTGTCTTGATCAGCGCCTTTAAATACTAAAATATATATAAGCTTTAAACATATTAAAATACTAAATTTACATTCAGATGCTTTAATTCACAAACCCACAGAATATATCAAATTCATTTAATATATATATAAATATATAAAATATATAAAATTCATTTAATATTTTTACAACTTGCAAGCGCTCAACTTATTTTCCACATATTCTTTTGGCCAAAACTTTTTATGCAATCCGCGTTTGTCTCGATGTGCATTTGTGTTTTAAACGTTGCCTGAGTTGTGTGACTAATTTTTGCTTTTATTTCACTTGTTGTTGTTGTTGTTGTTACAGCGCATGCGCCACTAGCCAGCAATTGTTGTTGTTTGTCTGCCAAATGTCTGCCCATCGGCAGCAAGCGGCAACCGCCTGTGGTTGTTGTTGTTGTTGCTGTTGCTGTCATTTGGAAGTAATTAAAATGGAAATTGCATTCGCTGTTTGGCGCAGACGAACAATGAATGCAATGTGCGAGAGTATTCGCATAACGAATAACACCATGCAGAGGAGCAGAGCAGCAGAGGATGCTGGATGATGCTGGCTGATGCTGGCTGATGCAGTTCACAGCCGTTGGCTCAGTTAAATGCGCTAATAACTTTATTCAGTTGTTGTCGATGTTGCTGTTGTTGCTGGCATTGCAACATTTTGCCTCAGATTTCTATCAGCAGCAGCAGCAGACAGCAGCAACCAGCTCTAGACAATCGCACGGAAATTACAAATGAAGTTGTTGCTTATGCTGATGTTGTTTATTTGTTGTAGCTGTAGCTGCTGTTGTTGTTGTCGCTTATTATCAAACATTGCTTTTATTGCCGGCAACAACTGAACTTTAAGGCAGCAACTAAATAATTTTATGCGTCGCAAAGTTCAATGCGTGCGAAGGGCAAACAACGAAGAAGAAAAAAGAAGTAACGCTTATCTAATACACTGTAAATTTTATGTTGATGACAACAACAATGGCAATGACACTGACGATGGACATAAAAAGAAAAAAACAGTAGGGAAAAAAATTACCGCATTTTCATGAGGGTTTAATTTAATTTTGAGTGCAAACAACAACAAATGTCATAAAATGGTGTGAGAAAGAGTGAGCAGGTTGTGTGAGTAGCGGATTAGGCGTAAACTTGGCCAAAAGCTTGTTGCCAATTCGTTGGCACATAAACTTGGCCAGCGACTGCAAATCAAATGCTTTTTACGCTTCCATTGGGAACACATTTCGCTTTTATGCCCCGACATCAACTGACATCAACTGAAGAGCTGACACAATTATTTTCACAACTTCCATTTGCAAGTTTCAACTTAGAGGCGTGTTTTTAATGCAGATAATATTTGTCTTTATTTTATATAACCTCAAACGTTAAATATGTATTTTTTGCAATCTATTTTTCAATGTATATGACACAATTAGTAAAAGAACTTTCATTTTGCAGTTTTACTTAGAGGTGTGTTTTTTATGGAGATAATATTAGTTTTTATTTATTAGGTAAAGAGATATTTATAGAACTTAGATGCCCAAAGATAATAATAGCTTTTAATTTATATAACCTTATATGTTAAATGCATTTATTTTTGTATTTTAATTTTATTTTTTCCATATTTATCAAACAAATAATTAAAACAAAATTTCACTTACTAGTTTTACCTTAACGAGAACTTTACAATTACCTTTGCCATAGAACTTAGATACTTTAAATTTTAAATATACATTTTATTTAATTTACTATTTTATCCGTAATTTTCTATTGATATTAAATATATAGATAAGTTCCTCTCTAACACAATTTTAAAAGTCAAAATGGCTTGCACAGGAAGCCTAATAAAACAAGCTCAGTTGCCCTGCAAATAGATTACTTAAGATTACAAGACTTATCTTAAGTTCTATTTGATCTGACAAGTATCAAACCCATTAAGAAATACGCTGTTTTGGAAGCATTTCAATTAAATTGTCGTCGTCAGGCACTCAACAGGCCATCATTGTTAACGCTTATGGAAGAAAACATATGTAACTGGCCATAAAACGCTCAATGAATAGCCACAAATTGAGGCACACGAATTATTTATTAATAAACATAAAGCAGCAGCACTACTATAATAAATACTGCGATGGGTGCCCCTATCTCTCTCTCTCTCTGTCTCTGTCTCTGTCTCTGTCTCTCTCTCTCTCTCTCTGACTTCTAACTGGCGGACTGGACGGCATGCCAATTAAAATTCAAGTCGCATCGCCGCTTAATGTCATAATTATGAGCCAACTAAAGAGATTTACGCATTTTGTTTCATAACTTTTTGCCGAAAAACTGAAGCTGAAGCTGAAGCAGAGGGCCCAGAGTTCGGACTCCAAAAGTTGTGCGTGTTGTTGTTGTTGTTGTTGTTGTCTGGCATCGATTATATTATGCGCAGGAGCATGAACGAATGGTAAGGGTAGCCCCACCAGACAGATAGACAGATAGACAGTCGACAGTCGACAGTTGGCACGTCAGCTTCTGGGCGTGAATCTGTATAAATATATTAATAATTAAAGCATCATGTAAGGCGCGTCACGTAACACAGAAAAAGCAAAATTTAATTAACCAAATTAGCTGCGAAATTAATCAAATATATGTATATTTATACATAACACAAATAAAGCGCACAAAAAGTTATAGAACAATTAAAAAATCGCCAAACGCAATTAATCAATTACTAAAGTTGCACAAAAAACAGTAAGCTGTTAAAAAAAATATATTAATTACTTACTGCTGCTGCAATAATAACCGCAAAAAATTAATATTTTACAATGAAATTTAAATGCTCCTTTAAAATATATATATATATATATATATATATATATTCAAATTGACTTCTATTTTTTGGCTTTGGAATATAGTTTTTTATGCACATTTTTTTAATTGAATATTAAACATTTGCTGAAAAGAATACTTGAAAGTTAATGTACATATGTAATATATATATGTATATATATGAAAATTATAGTCTATAAATAAAATGTTAAATTGATTGCTGTTGACAAAATTTTAATTTTGACAAATCCATTTGAATAATTATCAAAAATTTAAGTTTAAAAATTAAAAAATTGTTTTTTTAGGACTTGCACTTCGCAATAAAACTTAAATGATTACCCATCACCTCTTCTAATTATTAATCTACAATATTTGGGCTATAGATATTGCTCTTTTAGATTAGTTTTGTTGTCACCCTGGTCTTAACTGTGACACTCCAATCGGCATTACCAGCAAATGAGAGAATGACCTTATAGTAACCCGCGACCAACACTTCTGGCAAAATGCCTTCTGCAAAGTCACACTTTTTGAATTCATAGACTTTCTTGGGCAGTGGCAACACCTTATCATTGGTCACATTCGGTAGATTGGAGCAGGGTCCGACATTGGAGTATATTGTATCGCTATAAAACTGTCGCATTCCCTGTTCGACGGATTGCTTCGGAAAGGAAAATGGCAGCAATCTAAAGTCACGTTCATATCCGCTCGAGCCGCGATACGCCAACAACTCCATCTATGCAAAAAAGAGTTTTAGATCAGCTTTATTTATAATAATTTGTGATAACCCACCGTATCAATTGGGCCAAATTCATAATTTAAGTCAATTGTGCCCGACATTCCACCATCATAGCGACCGATGCGTTCTATTCTACCATCGATCTTTAGTTTACTTTCATCCGAGCTGTGGCAGTCGACAGATAGCAGTTCGTAATCCCAATTGCGCTGCAAAACATAATTTACATTTATTTATTTTACAATTTATAAAACAGAAACTGAATCTTGGGTTAAAAGTTGTATAAATAGTAAGGAATGCTCCCATCTCCGAATCCACAAATGTAGAAATGTTTAGTACAATTTATATATAAAACCAAGTACAGCAACGTCATTTTCAAATATTAAAAAAAAATAAAAAATAAAATTTTATAATTACTTTTCAATCCACATTTTGCAGTGGATTGCATCCGAATGCACAAAATGTATGTGTATTTGAAAATATGAGTATGCCTTAATACAATACACAGTTAAGGATTCTCAATGTGCAACTTGCACTCACCGCTTTTTATTATGTTTATTTATTTTTTAAATTTCTACAAAAAAAAAACAAGTCAGGCACAGAATTTGCGGAATAGTTGCATGCATTAGTAAAAAAAATGTATAAAAAATGTATTTACAAGGATAAATTATATTTAATTCAATTCTTTAACTTACCTTACACTCGCCGCTGGGAAATACAAACAGCAGCAACCAAATCCAAACTGAGAACATCATCAATTAATAGTTGTCAAACTTGTGTTTAGCTTATTAGCGTTGCCCAGTCGCTTTTATAGCCAGAGCGAATCGAATAACAGATGGTGTAACTGACAAGTATGAATAAACATGTTAGGCAATTGTTAAATGCTAGTTGTTAATTTAATATAATTACTACTTGAAAATCGTTCGCTTGTTGTGTGTTGCTGTTTGCAGCTTAAAAATGCCATTGCATACTTTCGAGCGCATTACATTTAAATATGAGCTGCATTTAAAAAGGCAGCAAGCCAATTGACCTGCTGATTATGTCGCTCGGAAATTTAATCAAATGAAAGCTAGAGGCAATTATGCTTTAAATACAATTAATTAATCATGAAAACACACACACGTACACACACACATACACAAAGAGTTATTTACCCACAGCAACTATGCTGTTATTTCAAGCGTACAGCGCAGCCTTTTTTGTCGTTGTTGTTGTTGTGTCGGCCGCTGGGCTAGCGCCGCAATATTAACATATCCTGCGTGTTTAAGTAACGCATAAAATTATATCCTGATTGAATTGACCAGCACATCGAGCAGAACGAGCAGAGCGAATATCGCGTGCGCACGTAAAATATGCGAATTCCAATAAAGTTGCTTGTTTTTTCGTTGCTGTCGACGGCTTTGGCATCCAGCAGCGGACATTGTGCCCCCAGAAACCTCAACCCCCAACCCCAACCACTCGTCCTGGCTGCCTTTGCTCCTTGCACCTCTGTCGCGTTAAAATGCGCGCCCACGCACATAAATCACGTGCGTGAATCTCTGCATGTGTGTGTGTGTGTGTGTCTGTGTGTGTGTATTCCGGCAACTGTTGGTAAACGGAAAATCAGCAGACGCAGTTTCTGTGCATGTGTGTGTGTGGTTCTGTATTAACGGCCTATCGGCTGCTGCATATCCGGTCTGCTGTACACCGGCTTCAGTTTTATTATTATTATTGTTGTTGCGACTACCGCTTTTCGCTGTTCCTCGCTGTTGTTGTTGCTACTGTTGTTGTTGCTGTGCGCACACGTGTCAATGACAGCAGAGGACACATTTTCAGTGTCGTGTTTAATTAGACTGCCCCAAAGGTGCACAGCGAGCGAACGCCATTTGCACAGCTCTCCGTTATTCATGGCACACTCAACCTGCTGCTGCTGCAGCTGCTACTGCTACTTTTGCTGCGGCATACAGCACACTTGTATACACTACACGAAAAAGTTGTGCAGCATTGTTAGCAGACATCTGGAAATCTGGTATATTCTGCATACGCTTACAATTTGCATAGAATTATAGTCATATTATTGGTTATACAAAGTGCAGCTTTACTGTGTTAGTTTTATATACATTTTCAAAGTGTATTCATTTTTTTTGGAACAAAATGTGTTATGCTTTCAAGACAATCCATTATTTAAGAAATATATTATATTTATTTATCTATCATTTCTTTCTTTTTATTAAAGAGAAACAGTGATATTTGATAAAGATTGTTTCTGAATATTATCGCCGCCTCGAAATATAATCAAAGTTATGTTATTTTACTATTAAGAAAGCTATCTTAAATGCTATTTATTTATTTATTTATTGTCGACTCTTGACAGACGACACAAAAGAATTTATATAAAACATTTCAAAGCATAAACAAATTTACATAAAATTTCAAATATTGAATTAAAGATATAAAGTTAAAATTGCGTTAAGTTCTGGGTATATCAATAACAAAATTAAAGCATTTGTCCAACATTTATTGCAAGCATTCTATAGATTCTATAAAAATAATTTAATAAGAGTTAGGCGATTTATCTATAGTGACTTTTAAGATCGTTTATTTAGTTTTCAAGACAATTTGTTTACTTTTAATATTTATTCTTATTGCTTCTGCTGCTAAGCAACAAGTTCTCGCAGTCTTAAAGCTATGTTTATAAATAGTTGGCTATATTAATACTAAATAGACAAGATAGGATCACAAAATCTGTGACTTTCAGTCTTCATTTCATAGCCAAACTCTTCAGATTTGAGTATTGCTTATGAATCACTCTGATGCATCATAAAGCTGACATAGAAACATACTGTCAACTAATGCATTTTAAGAATATAAAATCACTCTCTTTTAGCAGCTAACAATGCGTTCAGAAAGTGTATTTAATATTCGACATTCGTTATTTGGCAGTTAGCTGTTTTTGCTTGTTACATTATTATTTTTTTGCTTAACTCGTATTTACTGAGTAAAAGCGCATAATCACTGGCGTTTGAGGGCACCCGATATGGCAGCTGGTAGCTGCTGGTTACTGTATACTGGTTACCTCCTCCACAAACACGATGTAAATTCGATAGTGGATATATGTATATGTACTATATATATGTAGTATAGGCTGACGCGTGATTTCACAGCAATTAAGTGCGCTTTGTACTTGCCACGGCTGAAGCGGCACTTCACTTGTTTTTTTCACAGTTTTGAGCCCGTTTTACGTAAGTCAAATGGTTTTTAGCTGTTCGTCGCTGATTTACAGTACACGCAACATTATTATTATAAAGCTAACAAACTGTGCTGGCACTAAGGGGCGTGCATATGTTTATTAATGAATTACATACTTGTAAGTGGCGTGATTTGTTTGGCTAACGCCTCGGGCGTTGCGCATACGTCGCGTGTGCCATCAATTGGCCTTAAAGTGCACATTGTGTTGGGCGCTTTTTGCTGCTGCTGCTGCTGCCGCTGCTGGCAGTCATTTCTTATCATTTAAAACGCATAGCCATCGTTTATGGCCCGAGAGGCGAGAGAGGCCAAATACCCAGACAGCGGGGAGGGGGTTCACAAAACAAATCATGGAAGAGCCAGTGGGAAGCCGACGCACAACGCAATCCCAGCGCCAGAGTCAAGAGCTGCCAATAGATGAACGGGCCGCAATGCACAGCGACATCGTTGACAGTTAGCCATTTCCCCAGACTCCCTTTCTGCTCTCAGCTCATCTCATCTCTGCTCATATGGCATCTGGCATCTGGCATATCCCAGAACGACTGACTTGCATGCCGCTCTGTCATAGTCATATATGCGCAAATTAGTCGTTAGTCGACGTTTGGAACTCACGATGCGCGAGTTTAATGACTTTGGCGTTAGACGTCGTTATTGTTGTTGCTGTTGCCGTTGTTGTTGAGGTTGCTGATGAGGCGCACAATAATGGCCCATCTGATGGGTCGCGTTCTTGTCAAAGTCAACGCAAAATGGCAACATCAAGGGGTTGGGTTGGGGGGGATTGGGGCGTCTATGGGCTTAAGCCTCGCCTGCAGCTCAGCGACCGGCAGTTTCATCCACTTCAATGCACATTCGCAGTTCCGGTTGTGTGTGTATGTGCTCTTCAGTTTGGCTGCACAGTAAACAATTTGCCTTGATTTTCAAAACAATTGCAAATATTTTAATTAAATCTAAATGGACATTACAAATATATAAATGTTTCAATAGTTATACCAGACAGCATGTCGGATTTCATTAATTCGTAATTGAACAACTAAAAACTTAACTTTTGCAAACAATAATTTCAATAAGTTTTGCCAAGTCTCCAACCAACAACATTTTCTTATATGATAAGTTGCTTTGTGCGCTTAAATTGATAGAAAAAAAGGAATCCAAATTTAGATTGTGAATCTTTCAAGGCTTAGCCAAGCATTAATTTAATGCTTACATGCTTACTATTATTATTTCTAAAAACAATAAGAAAAATAAACAACAATTTCACACCCACAAAACAATTACAAATGTGGCCCTTTAAGAAGTTAACAAGAAATGAAATTGTTGAGTTAAACTTCAACTTCAACTTATTTTAGCTTTAAAACAATATCTAAATACAACTAAATAGCTACCAGCTTATAATAAATGTAAATACTAGTAGAATGGTATTTTATATATTTAATTTATCGTATTTAATATATGTGAACTTGTCAGTTTATTAGGAACTTATTTTGAATTCAAAAAGATTATATTAGATATTTTACTGGAATTTTCAAACGTCTTTTAGCTTTAAAAGAATACATTCATCGGATTTTTTCTAGATTTTCGCTAATACTTGTAGTTAAAGTTTTACAATTTCTTTACGCAACACATTTAGTAATATAGCAATTTTTTATAATTTTAAATGTTAAACAATATTTTTTTGAATTTTTTATAAATATAAATTTAGTCATTTTATTAGTTTTTCTGTGGTGTCGAATTAAATAAATAAATTTTTGCTAATGTAAAATGTAAATATTTTTGGAATTTAGCTAGATATAATAAGATCAATAGCATTAAATATAATTCACAAATTGTTTACTGTGTATTCAAATGCATCTTTTGTGTACAAGCATAAATGTAGCATAATTAGCATGTCGCAGGTTCTTGACTTGCCACTCTCTCTCTCTCTCTCTTCCTCTCTCTCTCCATCGCTCTATCTCTGTGTATCTGTTTCTCAAACTGCAACTCTTAATGCAACTCTCAACGTATTGTCAACGCATATGCTTATGGGTTCCTTGACTCGACTCGACTTGATGTCATGTCTTGAGCCTCAGCTTTAGTTCATTTCACTTTGCCTTTGCTAACTGTGCAAACTGCGTACCCACTGTCGATTCCCACTGATTTGTGTGTGCCGTCAAGCAGGGGAATCCCTCATGCCCATTCCCATTCCCAACTCCCAGTCTCAATCTCTTTCTCTTGCTGCTTAACTCCATGTCACATTACGCAATCAGCATCACTCTGAGGCATACTCATTTGCACGCATTCTGACTTCAGTTCACTTCACCTTCTGCTGAATTATGCCAAGTTTTCGACTTTATGCATCTAATGAGCTTGTGAATGTTTGCCTAAGCCTTGGCAGCTAATGAAACTACTTGCAGACTTGAGCTTATGTTTACATTTAGCCAAGTAGTAATTTGACATCATTTTTTCTATATATATCTTTGGAGTTGCAGTTACTAATTGACACTTGTGAGTCTAACTCTATTGCTATCGCTATCTCTATCTGCCTGAGCAAACCACTTTCCTTGGCACAAAAACTAAACCAAATCTTTTGGCTCATGTAATGCTTGTTGTATCTGTAACAACTTGGCAATTGCAGTTTCACTTTCTTGCTCGGGCGACACTTGCAATGAAAGTGAATTTGTTTTGTATTTTTTACTCTATGTGTGTGTGTGTGTGTGTTGCAGTTGAAGTTGAAGTGTCGTTAACCCAATTTGAAAGCATTTGGGCAAGCGCCATGCAAATGCAACTTTGCCGACTCAGTTTTTTCTTTTTCTTTTCTTTTTTTTGGCATTGTAGGCACTGAGACAGGTTGCAACTTTTGCTTTCGCTGGCCAACAAGCCAGCAAGCCAGCAAAACGCAACGAAACCAGTTCAAAAGTTTGTTAACAGCCCGCATTTATTGTTGTTGTTGTTGCTGTTGCTGTTTGTATTCGATTGCAGCATAGAGCTGACTCAACTTCAGGTTTTATATATAGCATAGTATAGTATAGTATAGTATGTTGTTGTTGCTGCTGCTGCTGCTGCTGCAGCTATCTAATGACGTTGCTCATACTGCAGCAATTAGCTGAGTGCTGCTGCTGCTGCTGCTGCTGCCTTTGACTTATGGGCTCCGTCTCGGCAATTAAGTTGGTAATTTTATCATGAACTTTGCATCTCTCTCTCTCTCTCTCTCTCTCTCTCTCTCTATCTCGGTTTTTGGTCAAGTGCAGCCAACACACACACACACACACCCATACGAACTGCCTGCCAAGATTCAGTTTCAGCCTCAAAAATTTCCAACTTATGAACTATAATTGCTGGCTGGCCCGAAGGCTCAGTCTACGCCTAGTCCTGCCTGCTGTCCTGGCTGCTCCTTCGGTAACTTGCATAAAATTGTTGCAAATTGTTTAGTGCAATTTGTCTTGGCCAAATATTTACAAACACAAACACACACACACACACAGACAATATTTTGAAGAAAAACCCAAAAAATACGCATCATCAACAAAATTGTTGTGTGGACATTGCACCCTCTCTCTCTCTCACTCTCTCTCTCTCGCTCTCTGTCAGGCAATTAAAACATCTATGCATATGGATATGTCACTTTGGTCTAGACATGCCCATAAATAATAATGCAAGCAACAGCTTGCCCCACTGTGCACGCTGGATCTGGCTTGCGCACTTAGGCAACGAAATTGTTGCAGCCCATTTTGCAAAGCTTTCGCAGCTCTTGAATGTTGAATCAGTTGCAAATTGCATGCGAGCGGGGCGATTGGTCAAGCGTCTGAGAGATGAGAGGGGGGCTGCACTCCTCCAAAAGACTCTTCTGCAATGGCCCATTGGCAATGTGGCCGCAATCTGTGGAGCACACACACACACACACTCGCACACACACTCGCACACACTCGGCCACTGCACTTGGCCCAGTTCAACGAGGCAACGATTCAAATGTGCGTTAAGAGTGCGTTTTTGCCAATCTCTGTTTATGTATATATATGTATATATATAGTGGCCATATGCAACGCATTCAATACGCTTGCGGGCAGGATATAACATTTCTGGAGTACTGTGTATTAGGGTGGGTCAATAACCCTAGGTCAGATGGAGAGAAGGCTTAGTTGATCTGTTTCTGCAAAATATGATAAAAAATTGACACAAATAGACAATATTTTGTATTAGGCTTTAAGTATGTGTTTATCTAAGAACGTTGCAGTCAGAAAAAGCCAACAATTCTATTTGTTAAACAAGATTTACAAATTTTAAAGAATTTAGATTAGATTAAAGATTAGAAACTCAAAATAAATGTAAAGCCATTTTTTTATAATTTTATTAAACCAACAACGTTGCAGTTAAAAAAACCCAAAACAATTTGTTTAAACAAAGTTTACAAATTAAATTAAATTATATAATTATATAAATTATATAAAAAATTAAATTAAATTAAATTGAAACAAAAATAAATGTATAAAAAGAATAGAAACTCAAAAACAAATTCAAAAACTATATTTTAAGCTCCTCTGGCTTTAAGTTGGGGATCGGAAAAAATGCTGTCCAAATCGAGAACTATTTTACTAGCAGAATCTTGGGATGAGATTCTAGACAGTCGAGTTTAATTTTCTTTATTTTTTTGGGGCTTAAAATAGATTTTTGGCAAAGTAGCTTAGAATTTTCCGCAATTTTGAGTTTTCAGTTAGTTTGTTTTGTTGTGTTTATGTTTTGCTAGAGTATTTGCTGTTCGTTTTAGCGGCACGCTAAGCTAAAGCCAACTTTCTTGTTTTATTTACAATTTTGGGGCAGGTGCATTTTGTGTGTGCGTGTGTGTGTGTGTGTGTGCGAGTGTGTGTGTGTGTAGACTTGTGGCACTTAAAGCGCTCGGCAATTTCAGCAAAAGTGTAAAATAAATTGGCAAATATTATGCGAGCATGAAAGCAAAATGAAATTGATATGCAGCTATTGCTGCTGCCGCCTGCATGCAATTGTGGGGCTGGTAAGGAGAGTGGGGCTGGTAGAGAAGTGGGGGAGGTGGGGATGGGGGCTACATTTCGAGGGCGTTGCCTTTTGTGTGTGAGAGTTGATTTTTGCCAATTTGCTCCAGCTGAGCATATTGCAACAAAATATTTAAATATGCCAAGAGTGAGCACAGCTAACGAGATGGTACACACACACACACACACACACACACACACACACAGATACAGCTGCATATTGCACTTATACTTATGCAGCTTAAAGCGCCTGCCATTTCACATATTCAGAATCAAGAGCCATTTTTAGTGGCTGGCAAATGTCAAAAAGTCACAACGATGTTTGCTTAAAACGTTAAGCACTGCCAATAAATTCTGTCTCAATCAATAAGGCAGCTGTGGAATAGTGGAATAGGGACAGCAGCAGCAGCAGCACGTATCCGACAGATACAGATGCACACACACACACACACACACCAACACACACACTCGCACACTCGCACACACACATCGCATCGCATCGCATCTCTGCTTCTGACGTTGGCGTTAGATAAATTCTTTTGCCCAATGCACACGAAATGCGAAATGCGTGTGTAGTTATGTGTGTTGTGTGTGTGTTTGTAGCAAATGGTGTGCGCCAAACTGACAGCCAACTCAATTGGTATAAAAATACGAAATTTACACAAATATGCGCTGCGGCATCTGCCATCTCCCTCTCACCTCCCACCTCTCTCTGTTGCCATCTCTTTCACTCGCTGCTCGCCTGTGGCTATGTCGGCCTGTCAAACGCGTATCTTATCTTCATTTGCCAAGCGAACGACCAGCCGCATTGAACTCAAACTACTCGTAAATATGTTGCTGTTTAGACGTTGCGCTACACTGCGAGAAAAGCCAGAACATTCTCAAGCATATATTCGAGATTCAAGCACAAAATGTTGCAAAAGTCTTCAAGGTAGAATATATTCCGAGTTTGTGGCGCCTCAATTTCGCATCGAGTTTGTTTTCTGCTCACTTTCAGTTGATTACAATCGATAACAATCGAAAACACATATTTTATATATTTTTCTCATTTAGTAAATTTGTTTTTATTTATCAACATAATTTAAAGCCATTTTTCAAAGTTTACTTTGAAGCTCACATTCTTAGTTTTCGATTGAGGTTGTAATTCTTTATTAAAAATTTTCCATTTAGAAACGAAAAGTCTCTAATTAAGTGAATTACCAAGTCTAATTTGTACTTCATCTTCTTTTCACTCTTTAATCTTAACTTAATAAAATTTACTGTATTTTTCTGGTTTTTGCTTTAGACTTGCAACAAATGTTGGTCTTACGCATATTTAAAATACTTCCAGTATCTTTTACTTTTAATTTCTAATCAACTACAAATTATAAGTAAAATATTTAAAGATTTGTCTAACTTTTTTTTTTTTTTTTGTCTGTTTCTAGTAGGCAAAGATGCGCAGTTTTGTGTGTATCTTTTTCTCACTGTGTATCTGTATCTGTATCCGCATCCGTAGCTGTAGCTGTTGCTGTATCTGTAGCCTGGCATTCTTTCTATTTGCTGTCGCATCGGCCTTTGTAGCTTGTCCGAAATCATTTTGGCTATTTAACTTTTAAGACTAATTAATTACGAAACGACGAAATGAGCAATGTCGGAACGAAAGCTAGCTGCACTAAGTGAAAGAGAGAGAGAGGGAGGGAGAGCGAGAGACAGAGAGAGAGAGAACCTTTGGAAAAAATGCTGTAATTTTCCATTTTCTTGAGCGCGCCTTCCGCTGGCCGCGTTTCCTTCCCTTGGCTGCCGCTTTTTAATTACTTGGCTCGCCGTAGTAGCAAAGTCAAGCCAAGTGGCCAAAAGCCTGACGTCTATGTCTATGTCGTTGGCTATGTCGTTGGCTATGTCGATGTCGGCGTCTCGCTGTGCGGTTAAAAGTTAAGCCTGTCCGGCGTTGGCCAGTTTCTATGTAACCAGCCATGGCCACTTTCTGAACGAATCTCCAATCCCTCACTCCTCCCCCTGCTCCCATTATCATCACCTCGCATGTAATTGACGCCGTCGCGTTCTATGTGAGAAATTTCTTGGGTTCATGAACTTTGCCGCTTGTCGCCGCTCTTCAAATGTTGTGCGCCAGCTCATTAAAGTTTTAAGAGTGATTTTAAGTAGCCAGTAGCCAGCAGTCGGGAAATCGGTAGCCAAAAAGAGAAAAATCCACAACATTTATGTGGTCATAAACGTTTTTGTTTTGTGCTGACAATCAACAATCACAGCAGCAGCAGCCTTGAGAGTCTTTCGCTTTTCCCATTGTGTCTGCTGCTGACCATCTTCATCAAGCGTTCTACATTTTAGGGTAATATCTTTAAGCGTAGATTAATGAACGGATATGGTTTGAGGTCTTGGCTTGGCGCTTTGGTAGCCACTTTTGCCTTCTAACCGCATAACGAATTGCACTATGTGAGTTAAACACTCCCGCTGTTTTGTCTGGTATTTCTATTTTGAGTGTGTCTCTGCTTTTTTTATGCCCTCTACACATTTAATAGAAATGGAATAAATAAAATATCATGAATAAGTCATCTGTAAGAACGAATTGATTTTAGATTCATTTACAGTTTGAGACATCAAATTGTATGTATCAGACACAGAAATTATAATTGAAAAAATACATGAATTAACAAAAAATGTTTGACAAAAATTATAAAATTTGAATAAATTAAAAAAAAAGTATACAAAAATATATTTCTTAATCATTGGACACAGTAAATGCAGTAAAAAGTTACATAAATTAAAAACAATTGTCAAACAACAAAAAAAACTTATATATCATTAATAAGCAAAATTAAGTGAAAGATGATTTCTTAAGATATCTCTTTGTTATTTTAAAAGTTTTTCAAAATTTATTTTGTCTCGCTAAAATTTATAAAAATGTATTGTGGATGGTGAAAGCATGCAGAATTGAAGATAAATCTTATATATATTTAAGTTTGATTCCTGGTTGCGGCAATTGCGAATAAAATATTTGTTCTGCTTTATTTGTATTAAGTTTGAATAGCAACGATTTTAATCTACAGCGCACAGGGCATCTCTCAGTCGTGCTGACTCTCTCTCGCAGCCTTACACTTACTTGTTTTTGTGTGGCTTATATGCATATGCACATATGTTTATTCGAAAGCATTTTGGCAATTTTTCGTGATTAATTTAGATGGCAGTTTGTTAATTAACAACGTCGACGCAAGCGCAAACACGTCAATTGACTGACCAGAGACTGAGACTCAGATTGAGAGATTGAGAGATTGAGCCATTCAACTTGAACTCGGCTATTAGGCAAACGAGTCGAGATTTTCGTCGTCGACTGGAAGTTGCTTGGTCAGCTTTGGTCGGCTTGCAGTCAGTCGTCTCGGCCATCACTCAATTAACAGTTGCACGCACACAACAACAGCAACAACAACAACAGCAACAACAACAACAACAACAACAACACGAGGCAATGAACGACGCCAACGCCGAAAAACTTGCCCAAAAGCTGCTCCCCCTCCCAACTGCTCTTTCCGCCCTCGCTTGCTGCCTACACATAATTGCACAAAATGGCGGCGATTAGCGTTTAATCAATTTGCCAGTTGTTTTTGTTTTTGTTTTATATATACGTGTGCATATATATTCTTGTGCGCAATCGTAAAACTGGCACAAGGTCTGGTTTCGTTGCGGTTGCGTGCGTAGCCGCATCTGCCAGCTACAAATACAGCCACAGATACATAACAAGTATACGCCCGGTATGTGTAAAGCGGATCAGTCGCTTTGCTCCAACTGTGAGTTCATCAACTGCGAAACCTTGTCGCCAGCAAACGTGTTACCCCCATCTTCCCATCTCCATGGCAATCGCATGAAAGTCGTTGTTATCCGCTGCCATGGCTACTGTTTTAGGCTCACGCAGGACTAGAGCAGCTTCTGCCTGCCTTCTATTGGTCAGTAGATGGCAGGCAGTCCTCTCTCTGAGCCTGTGGCCTCAGGCACTTCATAATTGTGCGCCTCACACACATTTTTATGCACGTATTTTGATGGCATTCATTACTTGAGCGTTTCATCTTGTTTTCTCTTGCGCTTTATGTTTGCTTTTAATTATCAAATCAGCACATGATCATTACCCAAACTGATGATGATGATGATGATGATGTTCTCGCTGCCGCTGAGAGCATTTCCCTTTTGGCCATTTGATGCTGCTGCTGCTGTTGTTTAAAGTAATTAATTTTTACATTTAATATGTTCTTTATGCTTTTGTATTTACACAGAATTTGTGTGACTTTGCATTCAGTTAATTTAAAGCCGAATGCAATTACATTTAAATTAAAAAGTTGGCTTTATTTTAGGTTTCTATAACAATTGAAGCTAGACACTTGTTAAAGCAACTTAATATTATATATTAAGGCTTTTAGGCTATTAAATTTACAATTCATTAGCAATATTTTTGATTTTTATAGATAACAAGTTACTTAAACTACAAAATTCCATGAAAAATACTACAAATACCAAGAAAAAACGACTACCTCTTTCCCTTTCTGTTTTATGTTTATGTGCAACGTGCTGCATTTCTTTTCTTTTGATTTGCTATGCTTTAAAACATTTATTGCTTTTCCATTTCCATGCAATTTGTCTCAGTTTGGATTACATTTTGCACAACAATCTCTTCGTCTGCTATGCACTAATCAAATTGCAGCAGCCCTTTTACTATCGTCTATCGCTATCGATAGCTGGAGCAGCGCCCATAAATCAGTTAATCAAATGCTTCATTGTTATCGCAACGAAATTGCCTTCGGGCCAAGATGCGCGCCTTTCACCTTTCGAATTCAATTAACTGCAGGCAAATGGCAAAGGCAATCACCCAAAAATTCGTAAAACGAATTGCAAAGCGTGGGATGCTCTTCCCCTACTTGTTGTTGTTGTTGTTGTTTCCTTTATTGCTGCTGTTGTTGCTGTTGTTTGCTGCTACGCAAATATTTGCCATCAACATTTTTGTACGCTAATTTCCTTGGTAAATTTCGAGCTGACATCACGCGCGCAACGCATAAAGAGTGAGCGGGGGGAAAAAGGGAAAGGAAGTGCTCGATAGACATTTCAAAATAAAAAAAACCAAATTGTTGCAGTTGAGCACACACACACAAACACACACACTTACACACACTTACTGGGTAGCAGCTGAAATTTCGTCACATATTTTTGCGTAAATTGCCGGAAAATCGCAAATCATTGCAGATAAACATCGAAGTCAAGAAATGAACAGAAGCCAAACAGGCGTAGAGATGGATGCTGAACCAAATATCGAACAATGTTAAGCAAACACTCAAACACACACACACACACACAAATTTGGCAAGTTGTGTTTCCGCTTGCGCAAGAAATAAAGGCAAACAAACCAAACAAAAAAACAAGTAAAAATCGAGAAAAATGCAGGGCGCTGAAAAAAACACAAGCAGGCAGATCAAACAGACAAAGCGTCTGGCGGTTGGCGGCTCGGTTCAGTTCTGCGGTGTTGCCGCCTGTTGTCGAACTCAATGATGCCAATAAGCGTTGGAGCAGCGCAAAGCCAAAGGCATGGGGGGGGGTTAGATGGGGACAGGGTGGAGGCTAAAAGGGGGTCGCTAGGGCGCCAGCCCCAAAAACTGCATGAATCGCATGCAGCGCAAAACGTTTTCGCTACGCTTGAATTGAACTGCTAAGGGGGCCCGCTCTAAAGCATATACATACACTGAGCGAAAAGCAAATGCATACTAAATTTCAAATATAATAACTAAGCGAATTCAATTTATACTTGACATTTTGCGCTTATCTGTTTAAGATTCTAGATATTTATTTCTGCTTTGTACCAAAACTCAAAAATGAGCTAATACAAAATTTAATATGTATACACAAACTAGATATTTTTTACAATTTTAAACCACAAATATTTACTATGTATTTACAATTTAAAAATACTGCATTTAATTTTTGTTGATATCTTTGATAGTTTAGCCGCAGTAACGATTTGAAATTTCAGTTCTTAGCTGCACGAAATAAGCTGCGATCCACTGTATATATTTATAGAAAAGTGTTGAAAATGTCTTCTAAAATTGGCAAAAATTGTCTTTAATTTGTAATTAATTTTGAGATATAACTGATTTAAAAAATGTTTCAGTTCGTACGAAAATTGTGAAAATGTCTGCTGAAAATGAAACAATTTTCATTTATATTATTTATTGGAAATATTCCTAGTTCTAATAATCAAGTCCCAAAAAAAATTAAATTTATGTGTTCTTTCTCTTGTTAATAAATAATATAAAATAATATAATATATTTTCACCATGCCTTATGAGCTAATATATATAATTATTATAGCAAAATTTGGAGCTAAATATAGTAGTATTTAGCTTAATAAAGCCGCAGACACTAAGGCCTTCTTTTTTGCGGTTTTTACCTGCTTAGCCATCGAATATATTCTCTATTTAACATTTCGATCGGTTTTGTACTTGAATCAGGAATATTAGGTTGTTTTTGCTCGCAGTGTAGTCACATTCACTTCCATTCGCCAGTTCAGACAGCAACAGTCGTCGTCGTCCTCGTCGTCTTCGTCTTCGTCTTGGTTGTCGTCATCTTCATTTCCGCAACTTTGGCTCGGATCTGGCAATCTGGGCGTCACAATTCGCTGGCTTTTCAATGCATCTTACGCTCGCTGGTCTAATCTTTTTGGCTGGCTTTTGATTCTTGTCAGAGATGTCAGCACGTGGCCCTAAAAGGCGCCACAGCTCACGGCTCAAAGTCAGTGTAGTTAAAATGGCCAAAATCAGCATCAGTGATTTGGTTTTCGTTTTTGCCTTTCTATACTTTACTATAATCAAATTTGCAAATTATTTGGTAAGCAGCTGCTTTAGTTGGGCCTGCGTTTCGCTCTGTTGGCCCAGTTGGATTATAATTCGTATTTAGACGCAGCTGCTAAGCTAAATCTCAGCTGCAGTTGTTGTTGCTGCTTTCCAGCTCACTTCACTTGAGTTGATCTACTAAGCAAGTTGATGGCGGCTTCGCTTTGCTTTTGGCTGGCCATAAAATTGAATTTAGTTTGATTGCATTTGATTGTAGCTTATCAGATAGCGCAGGCAGAAAACAGCAACAACAGCAACGATTTATGCATCGTTAAGTTTTTAGTGCATTTGCAATTGCAGTGGAGCTCAGCTCTCTGACAGTTGCTCGACTCGAGTCGAAAGAAATGCCAAGCATTTGCATAATGTCTGACTCTGCTGGCTCTGCCAAGGGAGACTTGAATTTAATTTTATTTTAATTAAGTTTTCGCTGCTGCAAGTTGTGTCTTGTGTGTCTTGTGGCACCACAGCTGATGAACTGCTGACAGGCCGCAGCTTGAGCGAATGTGAGTCTGAGTGTGTAATAGTATTTAAGGCCTTGGGGCCATCCCATTAGGGAAGCTGCAGCTAGAAGAAAAAACTCTCACTTTGGTCTATTAATGATAATTCACACGGCAGCCTGAAGTGCTTTGTAGTGAAATTATGCTGCGCTAATTGCAAGTTTTTCCCGCTTTGACTTCACTTCACGCATAAAACTGGCGACCACTTTCTGTTTATAAGCTTATCGGCCTTTTAGCTGCCATCATCTCACCTGGCCCTGACGTGATGCGTTTTGTAATTGCATAGTCTATACTACTCTATGATTGTTTATTATACCCTTTTCGAAGAAAATAGTATATTAAGCTTGTGCTGAAGTTTGTAACGCATAGAAGGAAGCGACAGAGACCCCAAAAGTTACTGCCAGTATGCTTATACAGACAAAACAAATGGATCTAGCCATGTCCGTCTGTCTGTCTGTCTGTATGTATGCAAACTAGTCCCTCAGTTTTTGAGCTATCGTGATCAAACTTAGCACAGAGACTTATTATTCAAAGGGACAGCACATTGGTCGGAATCGGCCGGATCGGACCACTATATCTTATACATGCCATACAACTCGAAGTCGGTTTTGATCATAAATCCCATGTTTTCAAAGCTATCGCGATGAAACTGCGCACAGATACTTATTATTCAAACATACATCACCACTATATCTTATAGCTGCCATACAACTGGAAATAAATTTAATATTTCTCTAGAAAATTTAAATTCATATCATATAAATTTTCACAGCTAATCAAAGTGCTGCAGTTGGCAGAGTGCAAATTGTCTAAAGGTTCGAAAAGAGTATAAAATCATCGGTACGCCGAAGATAATCCTTTACCCCTTGTTTTTCTTAGGCGTAGATTTGCACAGCTCGCTGCACAATTAAAAGCTGTCAAAATTGTACATTGTGCTTCCCCCATCGTTTAGCACACGAATTTCACACATTTTGCAGATTTCCGATGCGCGATTTGAAATCTCAAATGCCTTTTGATTGTCGCGCTCAGCCAGCAATTTTAAAATCATTTTCACACACGAATGCATCGCGCATTTCTCATTTCACATTTCGCACTTCAGCCCGGAAATGTGAAATGTGAATTGTGTGTGCTTTTGGGCGCCTTCCAAAAACAAAATCAAATCGAATCGCCCGCACCCACGCATTCAAGCGATAATCAGCCCAAGCCGCCAAATAGGCGTGAAATCAAGCAAACTTTGTTTATCTCTGCCTCTCTCTGTGGAAAAAAGAAAGAAAATAATAATAATAATAATAATAATCGTTAGCGCGTTCAATTGCATAACGATTACAATTCGCGGCATAAACGTGCGCAAAATGCATAAATATATATTTACTATAAACTATAAACTATATCGAGTGCAGACACAGCAATAATAATCATATATTTTATTTTAAATTTATTACAGATAAAAACAAACTACAGCTAGCCGAAAAATCTGCGAGGTAAGCAAAAAACTGATATTATCTCACGTAAAGCGCTGTTAGCAGCTCATTTTATCTTTATCTTTATTTTATTTTTATAAATGCGATTATAAAAACTAACTGCCCACACTCAACATTAAGTTAATAGTGCTCATTAAGCGCTGCCCACAGCAAATATGTAGATTTTGCTGCTTGAAATAGTATATACACAAGTAATTAAGATTTGTGGAAGATATTTCAAGTAGCTTTGACTACTTGAGACTACTTGCACATTGATTTTGGCAGCGGCTAAACATTTGATACACAGAGAAAAAAGGTGAGACAAAGAGCAAATATATTGTTGATTCGAATACAAAGAATATATTCTTAGATTGTCGTAGTTTTTACTAGAATAAATAATCTTAAATCTTGTTTAGTTGCTTCTTGATGAAAAATAACGAAATGTTTTAGTATTACTACACTTTTCTTAATTTAGCGGTTTTTAAGTTCTTAATAATATAAAACAAATTGAATTTAATAGACAGATTGCAAATTACAGTAAGATTTCTTATTGTCAACATATTTCATAGTTTGTGAATGTGAATGTTTATTTAAGGCATTGAGAAATAGTAAAAAATCAGCTGCTTTTGAAAATAAGAGTTGGTAAATGATAAAAAAAAATATAAAGGTATAGAATTTTTTTATTTAATTAATAAATATGCAGATAAATCATAAATCTTTATTAAATAATTTCAAAGTGATAAAAAGTTGAGTTACAAGTTGAGAAATAAATTATCAATTTAAGATTTTCTATTGTAGAATGAAAAAGACTTGAATCAAAATTTTGAATTATGTTTCTAGAATGCATTTCTGTTTCTCCGTTTGGAAAACATAAATATATAAATACATATAAATCACAAATGTTTACTATGGAATTTCAAAGCGATAATATAACACGATGAGGCATAAATTCTCAAAAGAGATTATGAATTATGATTATTTTTCGCTGTGTGTAAAAGATGAGCTCGAAAACATTTTCAAGTGCTGCACAAGCTGCTGCGGCAGTAGAAGTAGTTAGCACTGCGGTTAGCTACATAATAATTAACGTTTAACATAAAGTTCATTTGCGAAGGTGGAGGTGAGCGAGAAGAGGGGCGGGGGCGGGGGTTTAAGGCGCCAACCACAAGGCCAATCAAAGCGTCATTGAAACGGAAACGGAAACTGCAAGTCAAATGGAAGTCGGCCGCAGGAAATGAAGCGCACAAGTGGCAAACTGGCAACTGGCAAAGGCGACCGCAAATTAGCGAACGAACCAACGGACTGAACTGAACAGATTTCTTCTGCTGCTGGCCGAAATTCTGATGAATTATTAAATATGAGCAATGCCGAATAAAAAATAAGGCATGACTGATGAGCAACTGACTGAGGGACTGAGGCCACTGACTGACACTTTTGAGTTTGTCAACGCGTTGCAGTTGCAAGTAGAACTGCAGCTGCAGCTGCCACTTGTGGGCTGGCTGGCTGGCTGAATGAGCGCTCAAATGAACACCGCAATGAATGTGCGCCGCATGACAAATACGTAAAGTTTCTTTTGAAATTAAGCAGCATTTGCTGCCAATTCTTAACTACATCAGCGACAAACTTTGTCCTGCGAGTTGTGCTCGCTCTCGCTCTCACTCTAGGTCTCTCTCAACGACTTTTCCGCAGGCACACTCTTTTTCTTTCGTTGGCACTCAGCTCTTAGCTCACAGCTAGTCTCGTCGTCCTGGCCTTCGTCCTGGCCGTCGTCCTGGCCGCTTGCTCATTTCAAAACTTTTGACACAGAAACTAATTTTGGCAAGCGGGTGCTGCCAACCGAGGCTGCAGCCCAGCAAGCACCCAAGCAGCGCACCAGTTGTTGGCTCCTGGTTTTTCCTACTGCTTGCCGCTTCTTCTTCTGCTCGCTGCATTTAGTGGCTTTTCATTCTTTTGCTGATTGCAATATTTCATTGCCTTTGCGGTTCGTGTGTTGCATACTTTCCAGCGTCGCTGAGGTTTGCCTTAATTAATTGCCAGAGCCCCTCGCTCCCCCTTCTTCCTGCCCTTTGCTAGTTTCCCTTGCTATTGTCGCCTTGGCAGCTGCATTTTTCGCATGCCGCCTGCATTTTAAAGTGCTTCGGCATCGAATGGCACTTTAATTGCCATTTGATTTGATTTCGCTCTCTCTCTCTCTCTCTCTCTTCACACTCTGCAATTAACGCCAAAGCGCCAAAACGCCAAACGCCGCCCCTTTGCCCCACCCAACAATGTATTTGAGAAATCAAATTGTCCCGTCTTCAGCCATATCAAATAGTATCATGATTTACGGCATTTTGATATTGTGATTATGTGTGTATTGTGCTTCACTGTACTATCTGTATTGTGTTCTCAGTTCTCAGTTCGCAGTTCTCAGCAGTTAGCATATGAGCACAAAAGCTAATTCAAAATGACAGCTGAGCAAAGAGCAGATGTGCTCTGACAGACAAAGTTATCGAGTGTGAAAGGAAATGTAAGCTATCAGCAAAATCAAAGTGGAAGATAGGTCAGAAAGTAAGAAGGAAACAATGAAAGTTGCTAACTTGCTTATAAATATATTTATAGAATACTAAAAGTTTACATCAAAACTGAACACTTTCAGAAAGTAAGATTTTCCGTTGATTTTCTGTAAACATAAATATATAAAAATTTCAATGGAATACTTAAAATGAATATATACTTTTGTTTTTTTATACATTTTGCTCCTAATATTTCAATATTATTATTGATTTCAACTTTTAGTATTTCCAAATATTTGTTAAGAACTAAAATATATAATATTCAAATTTGATTTTATATGCTTATACAGTTCCTTAAACCAAATACGAATTTTGCACTCAATAGTAACTTTTATCATAAATATCAAGCAAGTCTTGTCGCATTTGTAAATTCGAGCTAAATAAATATTCAGAATAAAACATACACAATCAAAGACTACAACTTAAATGCACAATCTCTAAAGCTACAAGCTCACAAATTGATTTAAATATTTATACAAATATGAAATCCATATAAGCTTATTGTTGCCATACTATTTTGTTTTCAAATGTTTTTCCAATTCCGACAACATTGCGAGTTAAGCTGATTTTAAACTGCACTTTTCACCTATACAAGAGCCGAAAACTTTGAATGTTTTAATTTCATTCGACAAACTTGAGTTCTCTGCCACACACACACACACACATATATGTGTGTGTGTGTAATGTATGGGAAAGTGCAAACAATTTTCTTTGAAATTAAGCCATTAAATGAGGCCAAAAGGCAAGCCAAGAATATGAAATTCAAGTGCTGCTGAATGTTTGCAATCATATTTTTGGCTCTCCGTCTCTCTGTGGGTGTGTGTGTGTGTGTGTGTGTGTGTGTATCTGGGCGGCAAGTGGGCGTGGCATGGGCACAGTTTATGCAGTCAATTGCCCCGACTCTCTATCGTTTGCCAGTGTGTTGAATGCAATTAATGAAAATTTTATTATGCTGTCGATGAGTTTTGTGTGCGAGTAAGTGAACATTATTGAGAAGGGCAGACTAGCCAAATTGGCCACATTGGCAACATTGGCAACGCCAACGAACGATGACCAAATGAGCCAAACAACTGCAGCACAAATTGCCACAATAAAAATTAGCAATTGAGATGCGCATCTTTCAAAGTCAATTTACAATTTGGCTTGCATGGTGGCAAAAACTAGGAAACGCCAAATTAAACGCTACTCTACATGGCTAAAAAAAAGTTTCACTCATGCCGTTAATAATGCAAATGGAAATGGTAATGGGTAATGGGTATGGGTATGGGTATGGGAATTGGAAAGGGAAATCCAAATGGAAATGGAAATGGGAGATGAACAGGCGAAATGTAGCAAATGGGCTAAAGAGCTGATTTCATTTGCTTTTTATGTGCAAATTTAACTTAGTGTTATTTGCATGCAAACGTTTCTTTTTTATGTTTTTTATTTGATTTCGCTCAAATTTGTGCAATTACTAGGGGGTTTACTTGGCGCAATTGCATTTTCAATATATTTTTCAGCAGCAGCAACATCATTTTTTACAGTTTGCCCTTTTGTTCAGATTCTTCTACTCGCTGGCTGGCTGCATCTATAAATTTTTAACTACAAGCTCTTGAATGCAATTACTTTTCAATCTTTTTGCCCCTCACAGTCTCAGACGCGAGACACTGTATATATATATATATATATATATGTGTGTGTGTGTGTAGTTGAAGGCGAAAATTGCTTATTTCAACATTCAAGTTTGAAAAGTTCGCTGCTCGTTTCGTTTCGTTTCGTTAGATTTAAAAAGCAAAAGTTTGCCATATTTTTTTGCGAGAGGTCTATCACTTTCTTCTTCTTCTTCTTCATCTTCCTCTGCCGCTTGGGTAATTCTTTTTTTTAAATTTTCACGCTTACTTTTTGCCACTTTTCACTCGGTATTTATTTTGTGCACAAAAAGTAGGTTGAACTTTGTTTTATTTGATCTAGAAATTGACATGATTGTTTATGCAAAAAAAAGCTGAAGAATATGATATGGAAAGCAAAACTTGCGCGAGACTTCTCATTCAGCTCACTCACAGTTATAAAAGTTTATCTTGTGATTTAAAACTGAAAACTAGCTGTGTCATAGAGAGAGGGAGAGAGAGAGAGAGCGAATGGCAGAAGACATAAATCTAAGGGATTACATTAGCTTAAGCTTAAAGCCAAGCTGCTAGTATTAAAAAACTCTGTTAAATTTATTGGCAATTTCATAGTTAGCGAATAGCAGGGAATACTTTAGCTTCAGCTTCTGCATTCGGCAGGCTGATCATTAATGAAAAACTGCCAACTGCCAGCTGCGAGTGTGACTCTAATCCTGGCAGCCGTTTAGTGTTACCCTTTTGCTGACACGAGGACATCAGCTGCTTGGGAAAATACTACTACGGATGATGTCGTCGCGCTAATCTTTTTATAGGCCAAAAGGCGATTTTTTGGCATTGCAGCAGTCGCGGCCGGATTAGTGGATCGGATTAAGAATGAACATGTTTGCAAAATACGAACCACTTTATGGACGGCAAGCAGATTAAGAATGAATCGTTTTTTATTGCGATCAAAACGTGTGGCGCGAACAGGTAGAGTGGTGGGTGGTGGGTGGTGCATCCGAGGTAGAACTCGGACTCGGAGTGTGACCTAAAAAAGGCAGGTAGCGACTGCACCTCGCAACTGTATAAAAAGCCAAGCCAACGCGGTGCTGGCCATCAAACGCAAAGCAAACACTGTGGCAGCAACAGCTCCTGTGAGAGATCCTTGGACACCTCACACAAATCGCAACGCATCTAAATCGACAGCAATCAAGCCGAAGTGTCGCATCAACCGCATCAGCAGCAGCAACTTCTACATCAACATGTCACGCTATCAGAAACTAGTTAACGAGAGCGATTCCTCCGAGTCCTGCTCGGAGCAACAGCAACAGCAAGGACATCAGCCCAATGTTGGCTATCATCTGTATTTGTATCGCGAGCAGCTGGCCCGTCGCCAAGTCGAGTATATGCGTCTGTCGAAGGCCAAGTACTTCATTACCGAAACGCTGCTGGCCAAAACGGTGCGCAATCTCAAAGGATGCAGCCTCGACGAACTGAAGACGGTCAACAATCAGATTGTGTTCAAGCGCAAGTTGCGCCATCAGATCCATCGACTGCGCAAACTGCAGAGTCTGGGCATTCGCAATGCCAATCCGCACATGGAGAGCACTGAACTCTAAACTGGACAGGATGCAGCAAGGATGGCCCCCGTCTAGGCTATGACCTGAGCATAGCTTTAGTCCGCTTGGGGCATTTGATTCCGCTTTCCTCTTTTAGTTTTTAGTGGCGGGCACTCGTAAATTCCTAAGTAATAAGAATTGTTTTATATTTGTGTACAAAAGTTTAAGCATGCTCTATAAATTAAAGAATTATACATATATATGCTATAAATGTCGTCTCGTATTCACTGCCTAAATAAACCCGACAATGCTGTTTGCCACTCAAACCTCAAACTATTCCAACCACTGAGGCCATTTGCGGCGGCCTTCTAATTGAGTTCTCTAACATTTTGACATGTGTCAAATGAAAGTCGCACAACTGCCAAGAAATGTCAAGTCGTACTCTCTCTCTCTCTCTCCGATCCCCCGCCCCCTGCCACGCCCACTATCGTGCCACTTAATTTATGCACAATTTCGTGTGCTTTGAACTCTTGCTTGCATCGATTGCAAATCTGACTCTGCCTCTGCCATCAGCATTTTTGCCTGGCCAAACTCAACTTTGGCTCTTTCATTTCAGCTGTTCAGCTGTTTACAAATTCAGAAAAATTCCAGAGCGACTAGCCACGCAATGTGGGCGTGGCGCATACACAGAAAGAAATAACATTCCTAAATGAAAAGATATTATTTGTATATAGAATAGCCTCAAGTTTACAACAGATAAAATCTCAATGAAAAAAATCATAGAAAATTTAATTCAAATTTATATTTTCTTAATTCAAAATATAGATTTATTTAAAATAATAGAAAATTTAATTAAAGTTTATATTTTCTCAATTCAACATATAGATTTATTTATGCACTAAAATCTCAAGAAAATAAAATTAATTTATTTATTTTCTTAGTTCAACCCAAAGATTTATATACACACCATAAATCTTCTTTTATAACAATTTAATAAGGAGTTAGTTAATTTATTCTAATATTTACAAATACACTATAAATTTCATATGATCGTTTCTTAATTCTATACCCGGACTCTTTATGGAAGATTTCCCTATTCTAGAATGCAAATACACAATTTTTTCTCAGTGTATTTATATGCAAATATATGTATGTTTGGCTGCAATTAAATTGCACATCATTTTGGCAAAGTGCTTTACGCTTAACTTAACACCAACATAATTATTTTCACTTGACCAACATTGAAAAAAAAATACATACCTGCTTGCACTCACACACACACACACACACACAGCTGCATATGTGTATGTGTGTGTGCGTGTGTATGCAAATAAATAAATGTGGTGCGCTTAATGCGTGCAGTAAGTCAATTTTATTATTGAAATTGCCAGCAATACAAAGCTCAAACAATAAATGAAAGCCGTATGTGCATGTGTGTGTGGTGGTGTGTGTGTGTAGTGGCATTTTAATTGTCAATACACACATATAAGCACATAAATATGCAGGCAACCGCTTTAGTTACATATGTTTGCAATTATTGTGCGTTGCAATTTGCCAAACACTCAAAAGTATGCTATGAAAAATGTTGCACACATTTAATTTTCCACACAATCAATTTCTTACACACACACACGCACAGCTGCCTTGAAGGACATATGTTAATTTCTACAAAATATATTTATTTATGCAACTACACACGCACACACACACACTTGCACACACACATTCAGCTTAATCGCCCAAACTTCCTGCTGTCAATTATGATACACATAAAGTGCTGCATGTGTGCGTGCGTGTGCCCAGTTTTTTCAAGTGTAAGCAATCGCATTTGCAATATAAAGCCTGGCATAGCATTTAGTTGAAACCACTAACTGTAAACTGAAATAGTTTTGCCAACTTGGCAGCTCAGCTCAGCTCGTAAACTTGAGAAGGCGAAGACAGCTGCGAGAGAAGAGCAGAGAAGAGAAGAGCAGAGAAGAGAACAGAGTCGATTAGTGCGCTTCATTATGAACATCATTTTCATTATGTTTATTATGAGCAACCGGGAGTAGCAGGAGCAGCCAGGAGCAGCAGCTAGGAGTCGCCTCCCCTGCACTTTGGGAGCGGTTTCAAGTTAATGCAATAAATAAAATTTCAACTGCACCGCCGGGCATGTTTAGCCGCATGAAAAGCGACAGTAAGCCGTTGCCTGCATAAGAACTTGCCTGTTTATCTTAGCCGGCACGGAACGCAACGGGACGGGACGGGACAGGACCCCAGCCTTTTGTTTGCCAGCAGGACCTCCCCGCCCCCCGCCCAACAACAGCTCCTCGCTGTCCTCCTGTCCTCCTGACCCATTGCTCTTTGTTGCCTGTTTTCTTTCACAAAACTTGTGACCCGCTCCTTCCCGCAACAGTGTTGCTAGAATTTGAAAGGCCAAAACTAGCCAAATCTACAAGAAACTAGCTATAGCAAGATTCTATACTCTTTTCTTTTTTGAAACCTTTGCTATGGAATTTGAAGACATCAAACTCTCATAACTTTGCCAAAACTGAACCGATTTTGAAGTTCCAGACCATTTTGTTCATGGTTTCTCATCTACATATATTCTACATTTAAACCTTATAAACTTTTGAAAATTTCATAATTTTGTCTTTTTTCCGAAAAAAGCATGTACTCCCCCCTTACTGTTTTTCGGAAAAAAATTTATTTAAAAAAATAGAATCGCGAATTTTTATTTTTAATCGATTGCGGGGTCATAATTATTAGATAAATCCATAAGAAAACCGATTCTGGGGGCTTTCATTTTTTGGTCTAAAATCATGCCAAAAACAAGTGGGGAAGGATTATCTTCGGCGTGCCGAAGATTTTATACTCTTTTCGAACCTATAGGCAATTTTCACTCTGCCAACTGCACCACTGAAATTTCATAAGCTGTACAAAATCGTTTTGTCGCGTAACATTTTTTTTTTGTTCTAAGAATATTTAATTCATTGCCAGTTGTATAGCAGCTATAAGATATAGTGATCCAATCCGGCCGGCTCCAACCAATGTGATGTCTCTTTGAATAAAAAGTATCGGTGCAAAGTTTCATCGCGATAAATTCAAAAACATGGGATATATGGCCAAAACCGACTTCGAGTTGTATGGCAGCTATAAGATATAGTATTCCGATCCGGCCAGCTCCGACCAATGTGCTGTCCCCTGGAATAATAAGTGCCTATGCAAAGTTTTATCGCGATAGCTCAAAAACTGAGGGACTAGTTTGCATACATACAGACAGACAGACAGACAGACAGACAGACAGACAGACAGACAGACAGACAGACAGACAGACAGACAGACAGACGGACATGGCTAGATCAATTTGTATTGTCATTCTAAGCATACTGGCAGTAACTTTTGGGGGTCTCCGACGCTTCCTTCTATGCGTTACAAACTTCAGGACAAACTTAATATACTATTTTCTTCGAAAAGAGTATAACAAGTGGGGAAGGATTATCTTCGGCGTGCCGAAGATTTTATACTCTTTTCGAACCTATAGGCAATTTTCACTCTGCCAACTGCACCACTGAAATTTCTTAAGCTGTAAAAATCGTTTTGTCGCGTAACATTTTTTTTTTTGTTCTAAATTTATTTAATTTATTGCCAGTTGTATAGCATCTATAAGATATAGTGATCCGATCCGGCCGGCTTCAACCAATGTGATGTTTCTTTGAATAATAAGTATCTATGCAAAGTTGTTTCGCGATAGCTTTGAAAACATGGGATATATGGCCAAAACCGACTTCGAGTTGTATGGCAGCTATAAGATATAGTGATCCGATCCAGCCGGCTCCAACCAATGTGATGTCTCTTTGAATAATAAGTATCAGTGCAAAGTTTCATCGCGATAGATTCAAAAACATGGGATATATGGCTAAAACCGACTTCGAGTTGTATGGCAGCTATAAGATATAGTGATCCGATCCGGCCGGCTCCGACCAATGTGCTGTCCCCTGGAATAATAAGTGTCTGTGCAAAGTTTTATCGCGATAGCTCGAAAACTGAGGGACTAGTTTGCATACATACAGACAGACAGACAGACAGACAGACAGACAGACAGACGGACATGGCTAGATCAATTTGTATTGTCATTCTAAGCATACTGGCAGTAACTTTTGGGGGTCTCCGACGCTTCCTTCTATGCGTTACAAACTTCAGGACAAACTTAATATACTATTTTCTTCGAAAAGAGTATAATAACAAAAATTGTAGCTTGTAAAATTATTTGTTTCCCTTTGAAGACTTTCAACTCACATATCTTTGCCAAAACTGAACCGATTTTGAAGTTCCAGACCATTTTGTTCATGGTTTCTGCTCTACATTTATTCTTCATTTAAGCTTTCCCCCACACTGTTTTCCGGAAAAATATTTTTTTTTTCAACATTTAAGTTTTGCTCAATTTTCAAAATTTCGTATTTTTGACTTTTTTCGAAAAAAAGCATGTACTAAATAAAAATAAAATCAAAATATTTGTTTAAAAATAGCCTGACTTATAGCTAATAGCATGTGCTTTCAAATAGCTAGATTTAGCTACTAAATGGCTAAAATGGCAGCACTGTTGCGCAAGTTGCTTAGTTGCTTGGGCTGGCTGCCTTTCTTCTTGGCCGACTGCTCTAATGAGTTTACAAAAAGTTTTGCTTTAACAAAATGCACAGGGTGTAGGGTAGGGTGTGTAGGGTAGGGTGTGTTTCTGCGATTGTGTGTGAGGGGAGGGGGGGCTGTTGGCCAACTGCCCAGCATGTTATACAAATTGCAGAGTAAGCTCGGGCCAAAACTGTCATCAACGTGTCTGCGTGTGTCCTGTGGAGCCTGTGTAGCCAGTGTGTCCTGTGCTGCCTGTGAGCGGCTGTCATCTATTTGTTTAACCATCCTTATTTGCTGCCAAAGGTAAAGTCGCATTGTAGCTGCTTACTGGGCTATAGTACTAGACAACAACGATACCGACTATACTATAGCGAAACTTTTCACATTTATGTGCAGCCAGAATATGCATTTTAATTAGTTTAGCAAAGTTGCCGTCGCCGTCGCCGTCGCCTCGAATCCTCCCTCGCTTCTAACATGGCCGAGTCCTTTTTGCTCCTGCGTCTGCGTCTGGTTAATTACACAAATTTAATGGCTGCTCTGTTGTAGCTATTGCTGCTGCTGCTGCTGCTTCTAGAGTTGCTGCTGCTGCTGCTGCTGCATTTGTCACTGCACTTTAATGTGTGTTGCTCTCCAAAGTTTTGCATGCCTACGAGCAGCACCCGCAAAACTTGTTAACATTTCACAAAGCAGCAAATTCAATTAGTTTGTATACATATATATATATATATATATATCACACTCTCTCGCTTTTACTGTTTGCATCTCCCTCTATGTGTCTCTGTCTGCCTGTGCATTTTAGTAAATTACTTAAAGTTGCTGCTGCATATAAATCTTTGTCGCCAGCTTCGTAATTTACTTAACAGTTTTGTCCGTCTAAGCGCATAAATTAATATGTCTAAGCATAAATCTGTTGACTGTTTTCTGGGCTGGCCAAAACTGATGGCAATTTAACAATGCAACAGCCTGTCAAACAAACCCAACACAAATACAGTTCAACTTCTCTAACTCGAACTTGCAAAGTTAAAATTTTGTATAAATCGAATCAAATTAAGTGGCAATAGAGTTTAGTGTAATAAATTTATACAATTCTCTATCCAAAGCTGCAACTTTTTGTATCTATAAATATAATAAATAGTGAGGTGAATATTCCCTAAGTTTTCAACTGAAATTCTGTTTTTGACTTTGTGTATAGTTTGAAATTTAATATTTTGCAATTTGTTGAATATGATTAAAATATGTTGAAAAACAAAAAGCTGTGAATACAATAATACAACTTTCGATCGAATAATATAGTTATGGGTCAGTATTTATATATTTAATGTCAACTAATAGTAGTCTCAGGAAAATTTATTAAAATTATAAATTGCAAGGAAGCTAAAAAGAAAGTTATAATATATGAAGCAAAAAATCGAAAATATAAGTCTTTAAATAAATTGTACAATCTTAAATTAACTTAAAATTAATATTTTAAAATATATAAATATAAACATAAATATATTACATTTGGGTATTCAAATTGAAAAATTAGCTCACATTTGTTGCAAGCATAGGGAAAAATACAAAAAAAAAATTATAAAATAACTTAAATAATATTATTAAAATTTAGTACCTCGAAATCTCTCCAAGTTGAATCATTTATGGAATTTATTGTAAATTCGAATGAGTTGCAGCTGAACTTCTCCAATTCGCAGTAGCAACTGTAGCTCATTAGAATTTCCAATAAATTTGTTGCAATATAAATAAAGTGCACTGCTGTGCTGTCAGTCTATCACTCTCTCAGTCTGTCAGTCTGCTACTACATCTTCGTCTCGCTCTCTCTCTCTCTCTCTGTCTCTATCTCTCTCTGTCTGTCTCTGTTTGTGGGTGTCCTTTGGCAAGCGTTGCTGCCATGCTGCCATGCTGCACGCGTCAGTTGCGCCACTTTAAGCAGCTGCTGCTGCTGCACATTTTCACTTAACGCTCCACACATGGAATTAAACAAGCTACACACTCAGTTTGCTGGTTTGCTGGTTTGCCCCCACTTTTAGTCGACTGCTTACTTAGCTTGAGCCCCGCTTAGCTGCTTGCGAATTGGGCGCTCCAAAGCGGTGATTATGTCGTCTCTGCTTCGCTGATGCGCTCACTGCTCAGCGCTCACTGCTCAGCCAATTTTTCTACTTGCGTTGAATAAATTAAGATGTTCGCCCAGCTCGCTGCTCGCAGCTAAATGAAATTGTTACTATATTACTGCAGCCACGCGGCGTATACTTGATGTGTCTTTAGTTACCTAAGCAGCAGCAGCAACGTTGCTTGATCTTTGAGCTATCCCACTGCTGCTGTTTCTTCTTCTGCTGCTTCTTTTCTGCTTGGTTGTTAACTCATTAGTTTGCCGCTGGTTTTTAAGCCGCTTATTGTATGAGCTTCAGCTTCAGCAGCCACATCTTCCACATCCTCCATGAAGTCTGCCACTTGCTGCATCTTTTTCGCTCTCTGTGCTGTGTGTGTGTGCTCTAATTGCATTTTAAATGTTTCCACTGTTAATTGACAAATGATTCGCTCGCATTTGTATTAAACTTTAACCTGCAGCCACTTAATTAGCGGCAACTGCGACAACACTGAGAGCTGGCTGCCTGCCTGGCGCTTGTTTTTGGCCGTTAACTACTTTTTTATATGACCATCAATCTGTGGCCAAGTTTTGTGGGTGGCACGATAACTGCAACTGCAACTGCAACTGCTACTGCAGCAGCAGCAACTACTGCAGAAACTTTGCCCCAGAACTTTTGTTCGAAGAGTCAAGCTGAAAATATATTGAAAAATGCAGTTGTAATTTTTGCCCAGCCAAAAGTTTTACTTTTTTGTATTTTTTGGTTTACGCTTTAGTTCGCTTCGCGACTGGCTTTGGCTTCAGCTTTGCCTTTGCCTTTGCCTAAACTGACGTAAATTTATAATGACAAATTGCATTTGGCGCAAATGCAGCGCAATAGCAAATAACACACAAAAAAAGGAGTCGTTGGCCAAACGGAAATGGCCAACTCTCTCTCTCTCTCTCTCTCTCTCTCTCTCTCTCTCTCTCTCTCTGTCTCTCTGCTTCTCTTAGCAGCCAATTGAGCGTGAAAAATTATGATACTCCGTGCGCTGAACTAAAAGAAAAACGGCTTCAACTTTAACTTTAGCCAGAGACAATCACTGGCGCTTAATTATGGGCTGAGTGTCGTTGTTTTCGGTGGGTGTAGGGGGTGGGCAAAGGTAAGTGGGTTAAATCCGCTTAAATGTAAATGTACACTAAGAAAAAAAGGGCGTTATTATTAATTTTTTTAATTTTCGTTTTTCATAGTATACCAACTGGTTTTTGTAAATAGAATACTTTATATTTTAGAGTTTAGCTATCGATTGGGTTACAGGTGCAGCAAAAGAATCGCTGACTCAAATTGCAGCAAAGTCATGAAAATAGTTGAAAAATAACATAATATATGTGTATATTATATATGGACCCCAAAAAGTTTAAATATCCAGAACGTAACTAAAAAATGGTAGTCTAATTTTGAAGATTTGCCTGGTTTTGTTGCTGTGTTGAAAACGAGAAGAAACAGTTCGTGATATTGAAACTGCGGTCTTAAAAATGCTTTCTAAAACTAAGAGCTCCTTTCTCGATATAGTTTCACCCATTTGTAATGCTTTTAGGGTATAAAAAAAACGAATGTTTTCGATTTGTTGCACATTTCGGTCCATTTAAAACCCCATTTTTTTCGCTGAGTGTACACGTTATGCAAATACGTGTTTTGTTAGCCAGCGATTACAGTTATGCAGCATAGGTAACCAATTCAACAAGATTAAATACAATTAGTGGGCTAACTAAAACTGAATACGACTCGCCTCGGGGCAATTAGTGTAATTGCAGTCCAGTTGATCAGCATTAAAATGAAATCGCTTGACTAGATATACGTATATATATATATATGTGTGTGAATGAATACCTACCACCACAGAATGTGTTTGCCTTAGACTTTAGAGCCATGTGCCACAATGCAGGCCACAATTCTGAGCAGAGCTGGAGCAGAGCAGAGAGGCCACAATATCCGACTTGGCCCAGGCAGCAAACAAAGTGGCTCAAATTTCACTCAAACCATTTTGTTGTTGCTGTTTATTGTTGTTGTTGCTGCCAGCGGCGCTGGGTCATGGCAACATTTTTGCCCAAATGGGCGTCACGCGATAAAGCAAAAAATGACACGTTTTTAATTTTACTTCACACCTACACAACAACAACTTGGCAACAACAAGGAGGGGCAGCCATGTAATCAAAACTGCAACAGAGCAACAGTCACAACAACAACAGCAACAACAACAACTGGCAACTGACAACAATGCCGTGGGTGCCAACTATAAGAACGCAATGGAAGGCGAGCAAAAGAGAAAAATTAGATTTATCACGAGTGGTTGCCGGAAAAATTGTCAACATTTATCAACATTTTTCAACGCGCCCGGCGACGTGTTTTGGCCAGCATTGTAGCAACAGCAGCAGCAGCAACAGCACCTCAAGAAAAAGAACAGCAGCAACAACTGCAACAACAACAACAATTGCAGCGGTAACTAAGCCAAACTATGGCAACATTCAAGTAGCTGTACGAGTTGTAGTTGTAGTTGCAGCACATTTTGATTAATATCCGCAAGCGTTGAGCGGCCAGCAGGAAGCTGCTGCGAGATGCAACAGCAACAGCAACAGCAACACTAACAACAACAACTTGACGGCGTGTTGCAAGTAATGCAACAACTCAACTGTAAGCCGCTTGCAAAGATTTCGCTGGGCAGTCAGTTGATTGTGAAAAGTGGTCACGATGACGACAAAAATTCACTCGCCAAAATGAAAACAAAGTTGAGCGCGACCAGCAACAACAACAGCAACAATAGCAGCGTTGACCAACACTGCTCAAATGTGGAATACACGCGCCAGTCACCTTTCTCGCTCCCACTCTCTTCCCCTCTCTCTCTCTCTTCTTAGACAGGACAACAACAGCAACTGTAGAAGACAGCGCAGCTGAGTGCGGTTTATATTCTTTTGACTGCTTTATTTGATTTCGCATCAGTTTTCGTTTTTTTTTTTATTATTTTCCTTTGCGGTTTCTGCTGTGAAAATTGTAAAAAATTACTTAGGATTTGTGTGGCACTTCTTGTCTATTTAGGGGGGCACAAATTGAGTTTTAACGTTGATTGGATCCCAGCAACAAGGCTGCAATTAATACTCGACGCTGGCAGCGAAAAAGCAATAAAGCGTTGCTTTTTCCATTTTTGTAAGCTGCTAAGGCAGCAGATCCTAGCAAATATTAGGGTATGTTGTTAAGGAAAACACCCGCTTTATTAAATTTTTACCTATGGCAGAAGTAATTTTGGGCAAAAAGTATAAAAAGTGGCGAATATCAAGCGGTATTGTTTGCTGAAACACCCCTTTTTATATAAATATAGTTGGATAAATGATAGAAAAGGCTAAACCACATTTTTGATCATTTTTAAACATACTTACAGATTACAATTTGTCGAATATCAGGTGAAAAAGTTTTCTAAATAAACTATTTTCTTATAGAAATATTTATATGTATACTATATAAAGAACATATATGAAAAAGCTACAAAAGACATTTGGAAAATGTCTAAGCATACTTTAGCAACTTTAATGCAACTTGTCGAATATGATGCGAATTGGTTTTGTGGAACAGCCCATTAATAAATATGTTTATGTTTGTCTAGCGGGTGGCTCATGGGCATTGTTAATCTCGGCTATTTGTCAGCAACTGAAGCAGCCAGCCCTTGTCTCATTAAATTACTCAAAGTATTACTGCAGCTGCTGCCCCGTAGACTAAACACAAGGACACAACCCCGCTTGCTCCTTATGCTGCTCGATCCTTTGCCCACATATAATCGCATTTTAAACTTTTTCAATAATAAACTTTTCTAAACGGATTTCCCGCTGGACGTTGCGCTTTAATAATTTGCTGTCATATCTTTTGCAGGCAGGCAGGCAACAGGATAACCGAGTCGAGTGGAGTCGAGTCGAGAGACAAACTATATCAAAGCCATTAATTCAAATTGGGGATTATGAGCGCAACAGCAACAGCAACGACAACAACAACAGCAACAACAACAGCAGCAGCAGCAACAGCAACTAATGAAAGGTAAGCCTCGCTTAAAGCTAGTGACCGTAGCGATTAAAACTTTTATTCTAATTATTTATTGATTCTTTTATGGATAAGAATGGTATTTAGAAAAAATCATATAAATTATAGAAAATTGCCAAATACATTTTTTGAATTTTGTAATACTAAAACATTCAACTAATAGTTCGTCTGTGACTTGTATAGCTTTAAAGCCAAGCAAAGTATGAACTAAATTTCAATTGGTCTATGATATATGGCTCAATGCTTCTGCTTTAATTAAAAGTAGAGCAACTAAGTAATTTTTTCGTTTCTAATTCCTCTACTTGATAGCATACCTTGCCGATGTATGACAAATCAAAGAAAACCTGGAGTCAGCGGCTCAAAATCAGCAGCGACAGCAAGAACGCAACTGTAGCCACAGCCGGCGGCATGCAGACAATGCAGATGCAACAAATGCTGCACATGCAGCAGCAGCAACATCAACACCACCAACATCAACAACAGCAGCAACATCAACAGCAGCAACATCAATACCAGCAGCAGCAGCAACATCTTGCCCACCATCATCTCGTACAGCATTTGGGCTACCAGTTGGCACCACCACCGGCTGCACCACCGCCCGGCTATGAGTTCCTGCCCAGCGCCCTGTCGCGCTCCATGAAGTATGCGGAGCCCTGGATCTACGGCACTGTGCGCGGCATACCCTCGCGTCCCCACTCCCACTCCTCCTACTACGGCCACCCGCATGCGGCGGCCATCTTTGCCGCCGATGGAGACCAGGGTGGCCAGGCCACGGCCACGGCCCTGGCAGTTGTGATCTGTTCGTGTGCGGAGTATCTGAACGGCACGAAACGTGACGTGAAGAAGGCGAGCGTGTGCAAGAAGTGCAAAGGTTCGCGCCTGCCACTTGCCACCATCAGTGGCGGTGGCACAGTGCGACTGCCAGCAGCTGCTGCTGCCCATGGTCGACGTCCTCTGGCGGCGACAATGCGTGTGGTGAGCGCGACGAAGAAGTCACGTCCCAGCATACTGGATACACAGAAGGATCCCTACGACCTGATGCGACGCACGCGTCTCCTATCGCCGGAGCCAGTTGCCAGCGTGGAGACAGCAACTGCTGCTGCTGCTGCTGCTGCTTCTTCTGGTGGAGGCAAGGAGAGCAAGTCACGTGCTGCTGCTGCTGGTGGTAAAGGCAGCTCCATGCAGCGCGGACGCACTAGGACGCGTGCATCGCTGCCAGTGATTAAGTCGCCCACACCCGAGCCCGACTGCTGGCTAATCGAGGATAATGAGTCCTTGCTGCAGAGCAGTGGCCTAATCAGCAATCGCAGCTCGCGTCGCTCCATTCTGCGCTGCAATGTCAATCCCTACGATCTGATCTCAGTCGAAAGCCAGGCCAAGACGAGGGCCAAGGCCAAAAGCTTGCCAGATGACTTCGATGTTGCCGATGCGCAGCTGCATGAGGATGAACAGCAACAGCAACAGCAGCAACAACAGCAGCAGCAGCAGCAGCGTAAGTTCTACAGCAATATTGCTGGACAGCGCATAAGTCTGGGTGAGCAGCCCAAGGATGCAGCTGAGCTGAGCGACAGCTATGAGCGCATAATCATTGCTAGTGCTGCTGTGGACACAACACCAACACCAATACCCATAGCAACAGTTGCTGCTAGCAATCCAAGGCGTCCGCCACGCAACAAAAAGCCAGAGGAACAACTGAGCTTAGCTCTGGATCTAACTAATAAGCCAGCTGCAATTCCCATTGCTGCTGCTGCCGCTGCTGTTCTGGCTGATGAGCTGCAGTCGGATGTTGCTGCCGTTGTGTTGACTGTCAGCCCAACTTCACCCGGCATCAAGTCCATACTGAAACGTCCTTCCACGCTGGAGCTGCCAGCGCCGCTGCTCACCGCTGACAATGCTGCCACAGTGCCTGCAACGGCGCCGCTTTTGACGCCCTCTGGCAAGTCACAGTTCTATATACCCACGCCACCAACACCAACACCAACAGCAACAGCAACGATAACTGCCACGCCCACGCACACATCGACGCCCACATCGGCGACGAGTGCGCGCAAAAAAGTGCAATTTATGGTCGAGGATAAAATCATAGTCACAGCGGCAGCAACAACTGATGACAACAGTGAAAATGCTGCTGCTGCTGCAGCTCTTGCTGCTGATGAGACAACAGCAACAACAACAGCAGCAACAGCAAGAACAACAAACTATGAGTACTACAATCGCAAGCGAAATGCAGCCGCACAGCAGGAGACAGCACAGCAGCCGCAGCAGGAACAAGCAACACCAGAACAGCAACAACAGCAACAGCAACAACAACAGCAGCAACAGCAACAACAACTGACATTGTCAGCGTTTGAAACTGACGTTGATGATGAGCATAACTTTACAGCTTCCGCTGAGCCAACAACAACAACGCTGGCCACGCATATTATGCCAGATAGTTTGCATTATGAAGATGTGCTGCCGCCTGCGCATCAAATATTTGACAATAGTTGTAGCAGCAACAGCAGCAACAACAGCAGCAGCAGCAGCAACCAGACTGATGTTAGCCAAGTAGCTGAAATTTTGCCAAACTCAGCGACTGCTGGCTCCAAATTATTATTGTCGGCGTCGAGTCCAAGCCCTGCTGGGTCAACACCAGCAACAGCAGCAGCAGCTACACCAGCAGCAACACCAGCAGCAACATCACCGCATGTCACTGCAAATGTTGTCAGCGCTTTAGCAGCGGGTAAGTACAGAATCAACAGCAGCCAACCAACTGCTGTTGCAGCTAACCACCCTACCCTACACGCTACACCCTACTGCCCCCGCTGCCCCTATTTGCATTCTGTGCGACGCGGCAACTTTTGCCTTTTGTTAGCTTTTAATTATGAGCAAAAATTTTGCGCGCTTCGCCTCTGAAAGAATGTGCAATGTGAGCAGTTTTTTAAGTGTGCTCTCTCCTCCAAATTGGGCATGCTAACTATGTCAAGGCTGAGGATGATCTCTGATGTGGGCGTTTTTACATGCATTTTGCTAAATATTACCTTCTATGTTGCTAAATTCACATATTTTTATGATTCAGATGCTAAAATACCTATTTAGATTTTTTTTAAAATATTTTTCGGCTATTTAAAGTGCAAATGACATTTTTTGCAAAGAAGTCCCTTTTTACGCGATTTTAGTTAGAATAACCCCTAAACTACATTCTCTATGTAAATGTGCAACTTATAGGTCTGTTGCTTAGTGTCGATGGTACAAATCATAGTATATTTCATTTTACCAAAGTTTATTGAGTTCCAGCCAACTATTTCATTTAGCTTAAGGACTTTCGCTTGCCCTGTTCTAATTGCTTTTCTCACTGCTGAGTGTCACTCGTTGGCTCTGTCCGCACAATTCGTCTATCGTTGCTGTACGCTGTTTATTTTCGACTAAAAACCGTTGCAATTGTTTGTTAATTGCTCATCAGCGTGCGCTCTAGCACAAGCACAAGCAGCAGCGGAGTGTGTCACACATTACGTATACGCCAAGTAACCACCGCTTCATGCATTTAGCAAATTTTCTAACAACTATGAAATAGTTGAGCAAACAATTGAAGCACACACACACACACTGCCACATACGTCTGCTAGCACACAATTGAAATGGCGACATTTGAATGGAAGCTGCCGCCGTATGTCGACGTTGACATTGGCTTGGCGCACCTGCTGGCAAGTTCAGAGGGTTAACACTATAATCAAGCGCAGGGCCAAGCCAAATCCACAGCCAGAGCCTTTGACACACTGCTCCCCTGCTCACACACGCACACACACACACACAGAGGAGCCACGTAGCTGCAGCCACGAAGGAGCAGGCAAAGTCAACTTGACATTTGCACCCGCAAATGGCAAACCCACAGAGCGATAACTCCAAACTATATACTTACACATGCGTGTGTGTGTGTGTGTGTGTGTGTGTGTGTGTGTGTGTGTGTGTCTGTGTTAGAGAGAGGGGGCGTGGCCAATGCCTGCTGCGGGGCGTCACACATGTTCAACTGCATTCAAAGCAAATTAACAGACGACACAAAAAGTTTTCATTCAATTAAATTTTGACTGCGGCAAACACGTCAAACACAGCAAAGAACTTGAGCCGTCTATTGAGCTCGCGATTGTTTCGCCCCCTTTACACTATGCTACGAAATTAATTTTTACAAATTATTATTATTAGCTAAGAGTTAAGTTATTGAGAAGATGTATTAAGCTTAATAGTCATATACATACATTTATTTTTATTAATATTTCCAAACACTTGATCTAATTTTTGAATTAAAAAATAGATTCAGCTAGAATTTAGCAGAGCAGTCTGGGAAGAAGCTTAAGAGATATAAGGGAATTTATAACGGAAGAATAATAAGACAAAGCATATACGTTTGGGAAATACAGCTTTATAAAATACACTTTTGCTGAATTTGATTTGGTATTATGGAAAATTCAAAACTTTGTCTACACAAACTTATGTAGCCATGTTGGCTCCAAGGATAAAGGAATAGCTTATTTTTAAGCCAGCAACACTTGCAGCCTTATTAGCTTTACTCTTGTTACTGAAGCACACTCTTTCGTTTTCTTGTGCTGGCATTTGATATGCAAGCCGTAAAAATTGTACGATTTTGGCAAAGTGCCTGTGTTGTGTTGCACAGTGTTATGGGCATGTGTGTGCGTCTGTGTGTGTGTGTGTGTGGCTGTGTGCCTGGCTGGCATATCTAATGCGCTGCTATTTCAGCTATGCAGCAAGCAAGACAATGCAACAACGCATTCACAACACACGAGAGGCACAAGGCGAAAACTGAATCCCACTTCTTGGACGATGATGATGATGATGATGTTGATGATGATGATTATGGCTGCCTATTAGCGGCAACATGCCCGGCACTCTACTCTATGCGATACCTTTTCCTATCCCATCCTGTCTGCCCAGTGTGGCGCCCACGTGTCTACGCTAGACAATTACAAAGTTGCTCCTTGCCGGCATTAAGCCGGCCCGAGTTGACTGGGTTGGAGTTGGCACTGGGTGCAATTTGTTGCATTGTTTGTCGCCGCGTCGAGTCGAGTGGCGCCTCTTGGCCGAGCGAGTTAAGCACTTGCAACTTTTCCAACTATTTTTGATTTGATTTCTGAATTGGGTGCGCGCCCCAAAGCGCTTACACTCAACTTTCGCACGCATTGCTCTCCCACACAATCGCCAAAGTCGCACTCTAAGCCGCCAGCCAGTTGATTTATAGCGCACGTGTTGCATTTGACTAGCTGCCCCAGCCCCCTCTAAAGCCCCAACGCCCCAGCCTAAAAAACCAAATCAAAGTGAAAGGCATTCTAGTGATAGAGTCAGTTTGCTGCTGTCGAAAACGAAATTTGCATTTTTCTGCCGCCAAACGCCGACGCAAAAGTGAACGCCATCATATTTAATGTCCTCGCCCGCGACCGTTGAGTGGCCCCGCCCCCTTTTCCATCTGCCCCCCGCATTATTAATATTTCATATTTGTCTTTGATAAGCAGCCTGGTTGTGGCACTGATGAGTGCGGCTGGGGGGGCAGCAAAAGGGGCTCATTTGAATAAGCCTGCAAATTGAAATTGCAGAAACGAGCAGCCAAAAAAAAAGATGAAGGTTGCCCACAAAAAACACAGAGTTGCTGATCATTTGCATAGCTCGTTTCATTTAATTGAACATATAGATATTTATTAAATATTTACATATGCGCAGTTGCTTAAATGCAAGTTAAGGCTTTTTTTTGGTATTTACCAATGTATATTTGCTGTCTCACTTTTGTAATGCGAATAACTTTTGTTTAATTTGCTAAATAGCTAAAATGCTTAAGCTCTTTAATGCAAGATATATCTTTTATGAACAATCCAAGTGTCAATTTGTCCAAATCAAACATCAACCGCAGATAGTATTTGGAAAATTGATGAGAAAAGTCTATTTATATATTTTAATACAAATACAAAAACATTTTTTTTGTATAGTAAGCTCCAAAGAATTTATAGCAAATATCTTTGTGCATTCCAAAAAATATTTTAGAATAAATTTACAATTAAATTGATAGCTTTGTGGCATATATATTAAATATTTCATTTTGTTTGTGACTTTTTTGGGCAAACGAATAACGTTTAAAATAATTAATTATTGAAATTTTCTTTTGGTCCATGCTCGCAATGATTTTCTTGCCTGCGTTTTGCGCCCATTCTCATTTAATGGCATTCGCTTTAAATTTCAGACGCTCGTCAAATGAAGTGTGAATGAAATATAAGCGGCATAAAGAGATTTTCAAATGTAATTTAAAATGCCAAAATGCCAGCAGAAGCAGCAGCAGCAGCAGCAATTCCCTGTCATTTCCTGGTCTGATCCTGCCGCCATAATACAAAGTAACACTTTGCATTTTACATTCAGCATTCAACATTCAGCATTTTTATGGTTATTTCTCGCTTACGCTCATAACGGAAGTGGAGCCTCATGTCTTCATGTACTTTGCATATTTACACTAATAGAAAATGTGGTTGCCAATTGAAAAAAGCGAACAACAAGAAATGAAATGAAAATAAATACAAGGCGCATGCAAAACTTTGTCATGTCCTTGTTGCTGCCATTGTTGCTGCTGTTGTTGCTGCTGCTGTTGCTGCTGCTGTTGTTGCTGCTGCTGTTGCTGCTGTTTTATGTGCTGCAATAAAAACTGTCGCAGGCGACAGGCCAAGGGCCAGTTTTTACTGCTGCTGCTGCGACTGTTTTATGTTGCTGCTGCTGTTGCTGCTGGCTTTGGGGCTAGTTGTCCAATTGCTGCGACAACATTTGCATATGTATGTGTTTGCGTTTGCGTTTGTGTGCCCAGCGCCCATTCCTCAAACTTAATATATCCTGTTTCCTGATTTTCATGACGTACTTTGAATTGCCCCGTAAGCGCTCAGAGCTGCTGCTGCTGCTGCTGCTGCTGCTGCTGCTGCTTCTACTGCAGTAGCTGCTGCTACTCTGGCTGAGCTCAAGCTTGCCACAATTTCTAGGTTTTCGCTCTCTCTCTCTCTCTCTCTTTCGCTCTCGTTCTCTCTTTTGCTACTTATGCCTGCTGCTGCGTGCTGCACTTTTATGTTTGTGCCATTTTCTGCATTTAAGTGCAATTCTATGCAAGAATTCGCCTCGGCCGACATGCATATTTGTGTTAAAGCCAATGGAGCCCAACAAAAGTCCACCCACAGCTGTTGTTGCTGCTGCTGCTGCTGCAACTTAATGCCATAAAATGTTCGTTTTACTCGACTAATGCATACAAATGCCTGATGCGCATTTTGCATTACAAAAACGAATCGTGACATTGTTGTTGCTGTTGCTGTTGCTTATAAAACATTCATTTCACTATCTCACATTCAACTTGGCATTCAAAAATCTTAAACCATCGAAAGCAACACACAAATACAGGATTTAAATTTTGACATAATATGCCACTTGGCCTAAGAAAACGACTGAAAAAAAGCAAAACAAATCTCTTTTTTGGGCATTTAAGTGAAGTGAAGTCGAGACGGCACTCGAGCATTGCAATTTATGCTAAACGTATGCAGAAAGCAGCTGCAATTAGTGGGGCTCAGAGAGAGAGAGAGAGAGAGTGGAAAAGCTCGGGGTGGCCATTTTGTGCCGCACTCGAGACAGAAATTAAATCGCAGGTGTTTGTTTCTCCTTTACTTTCACATTCATTTCATAATGCTCTGACTGGCAAATAAGCCAAAAAGTCAAGTATTTCAGTTTATACATAAGGCTAGTTGGAGAATTTGAAGCATAGCCCAAGTTGACCTCAAAAGGAAAATAGAAAAAAGGCAAATCTTGTCGATGCTATTTATATTTATTTGCTGTTGTTGTGTCTGCCGATCGATTTTGTTGGAAACTAAATTAAATTCCAGCTCGAGAGAGAGGGGGAAACCGCAAACTCGATAGAGACAAGATGAATGCACTGCTATTAAGGATGCAGCGCCTGCCAGCTGAGTGCGGTGCTAAAATATCGAGTGTCACTCTCAATTTCTCGCTGTGCATGTCAAGAGCAAAAGATGCTGCCCAAGCTTGCTGGTCCACAAGTTGAATCTATCAATGTGGCTGACATCTTCTTGTTGCTCTTGTGTTTGTGTGTGGACTACCATAAAGGTAGCAAAATATTTGGCATAATAATAAAAGTGCTTGATGTGAGCGACACAAAACCCCAACAGCGACCAAAACATTTGAGTTCAGCTGAGTTGGGCCAGTTGCAATTTTCTGATTGCTGTAACCAATTTTTTGTATGTTGCATGCAAAAGTTGTCTTTTGTTTTGTGGCAAAAATGAAATTTGCTGCCATCTCTTGAGAATTCTGTGCGACAAAGCCAGCAAATCGAAACCACAACGTTGTCGGTGTCCACTGTCTGCTTCCTGTATGCCCCACCATATAGATATTTTTCGATGGCCTGCCAACAGCAGCAGCAGCAACATTTTCTAATGCCACTTGTAATGAAAGCACAGCAGGACAGAAAGAGAGCGAGCGAGAGAGAGAGAGCTAGTCAGGGCTTAGGGACACAAAAAGCAGCACAACGATTTTTGTAATGAAACGTAACGAAACAAATCAAAGCATGCGCCACGTGAGTGCCCCGAACATGTTCATCTTGATGTGGCTATAGCTGTTGTCTACTCCTCGCTCCTGTCTCCTCTCTCCTGTCTCCTGCCTCTCTTGTGCCTCGTCTGTGCCCAGCAGTAGCTACTATATAACCATAGATGTAGCTGTAGCTGTAGCTGTAGCCAAGGGCCACTGACCGACCGGACTGTGGCGAAACAGAAGTGGAAATTATAAAACACATTGCCAAGGCATCGAGCATAGACTATACACTGAGCAAAATCAATCAACAGTATGAAATCAAAAGTGAACAGAGCAGCTCAAGTCCTAAACCCAGAATATAAGCTTAGATTGAGTACGTTTTTTGTTAAATGAAACAAGTTTGTGTTTACAATCTCAACAAGAATCAAAGAATTTTAATTTTTTTAAATGTTTGTTAATTTAACAGAAATATTCTCTACTCATTTATTTAATGAAATTTAAATCCCAATTTTAAATTATTTATTAAAATATCAAGCTGTAAATATAAAAAATATAAGGTTAGGCACACAAATATTATTTATTATATAAATCGGAATTAGAAAATATTTAATAAGATAAAAACATAAAAAATTTAATGCTAAACTGTTTTGTTCTTGGGGTACTAATAAATAAGGATTTCTTTATACTTTTGTGGCAAAGACTGTGGAAAATACTAAAAAGGCCATTAAACCTCTAAATTTATATAATTTAATATAAATGAACAAACTAACTTATGATAACATAAATTCATTTATTCTTAGTCTTAAGAACATATTTCTGATTTGAGTTTCTAATAGAGATTATTTAAGATTTGTCATTCTACAATATTCTTGAATCAAGTTTCGCAGTTTTGTTTATAGCATGCATTGGTTTCTCTCTGTGCACACACTACAGACTACTCGAGTATTCGTCCAAGTGTATAAAATGCTTGCATATTACTTCTGTTTGCTGCCTCTTCTGCAGATTTTCTCTTCTTTTTTTGTTGTTGTTTTTCTTCTTGCGGTTTTTTGCCTTTTGATTGGCCAACTCTGTCGCTGCAGCTGCGCGGACGTGTTGGGGTTTCTTATGAGGCCTGAGGTCACTTCCTGTGACCTGGCCCACAATCATCATCCTCTTCTCCTGCAGGTCTCATGTCGTGTGAGAAACTTGCTGACCAGTTCAGTTCTGTTCAGTTAAGTTCGATTGCCATACCTGAGTGCTGTTGTGGCATATAGTTTACAGTTTAATTTGTGCAGTCCAGCAATCAATATTTATAACGAACTTGGCTTTGAGTGTCACAAATTATGTGTAAGAGCAGAAAGTGGATGAAAGTCTTCAATTTCAACTAGTTGTCAATCATGCAACTTGTTAGAAGTAACAACTATCTTATGGAGCCAATGACAATTCGCTTTAACAATTTGCCAGACAGCTTTTCAGCTGTTTGCAACTGCTGCTGCTGTTTTGTTTGCCCTTTGCTCGCCAGCTGTGCTTGTCAGTCACACAGTCAATCAGTCAGTCAACCAGTCAGTCAGTCAGTCAACCAAAGCAGCGTTGACTGACAACTCTGCGTGGCCGTGCAAATCGTCACTCATTCAATCATTCAGTCTATCAGTCAGTCAGTCAGTCAGTCAGACTGTTCACCACAGCGACACTCCTGGTTAAAGGACCTTTTCCTTTTCCTGTTGCTGTTGCTGTCTGTTGCACTTGCAACAACTGGCTGAATCATCATCCTGCCAACACAGTCAAATATTTATATTTATTTAGTAACAAACATATTTTCGTTGATTTCTTATTTGTGCCTTTCATCGGCTTTATCAGCCCTGACAGCTTTCGCACTATTTGCGCGTAAAACCTTTGACAAACCAAGAAAGAAGCAGCAACATCTGCAGTTGAGAGAGTCCTTAACAGGCAGTCACCCTTTGTTTTCTACTTATGAACTATATGATATCTAAAGTTTGTATAGTTTTCCAAACTAGAAATATCCTTTAAGACTTTAAACTGCCATAGCTTGCCAAAACTGATCTGATTTTCAACCTTGAGGCAGGTTTGATCAAGTTTTGATCTCTCTATTAGATCTGCATTTAAATCTGAAGATCTTCGGATTTTTCGATTTTCTAGCAAAAACAAGCCAAGAAAAGTCACCCAGTCTCTAGAATAGACGTCCAAGACTTCAATCTCCCATAACTTAGTCAAAACTGATCCGATTATGGATCTTGAGGCAGTTTCGATCAAGGTTCGACATCTATAACAAGCATATAATAAGCATTTCAAAAATGTTAATTTTATATCAAAAACAAGCCTTAATCCCTAAGCATGGCCTTCTCAGTCTTAAAACTGCCATAGCTTCGCCAAAGCTGAACCGATTTTCATTCCCAATGTCATTTTACTCATGATTTATCCTCGCCATTGATTGTACATTTAAATTTGATGAACTATATATTTCTTTTTTGATTCTCTGTCATTCTGTATGCCTAGCATGCCCTGTGAGTGCAGTTACTTCGCAGGGAATTAATAAAACTGACAGCGGGCACAAAAATCATGCAATTTATGGCGTTTACGCGTCTGCAAAAAGAGTTCTTGTGTATTGCATACAAAGCGGCGCCTGACGCTGTCAATTTTCGCAGCTGCACGTCACAAAAATATCGTAGCTGAAAATGTTCTCTGTGTGTGTGTGTGTGTGTGTGTGTGTGTTGACGTCAATTGTGCTGAAAAATCAATTAACTGCACTTTGAAATGTTACGTGAGCAGCAGTAGCAGCAGCATCTGCCACGCCCCCTTCTATAAACTGTTGCTTGCTGCTGCGCATATCTTTTGCAACTAATATGGAAATTGCGCAGCAGCCGCAGCAAATAAATGGCAGCTGAGCGACAAGCGGCGAGGCAGCATAAATATTTAGTAAATCGGCTCAGTCAGCGGCGGTGGTGCGCCTCAACGATCCAAGCAACCACCCACCCACCCACTTTACACCACCAAACAAAAAAATCAGTTTTGACATGATTTCGTTTTTGATTTTTGTGTGCTGCGCAAAATAGCCGTGACGTCAACAAGTGCACTTGACAGCACTCCATCGGGATGGGGGATGGAGATGGGGTCGGTAAGGGCGGCACAGGCTCAATGTGGGCGTGGCAAAGCCCGTCAGTAAATATTACAGCGGCAGACACGCAGTCAAAGCAGCAGCAGTCTGGTTTGGGGTTGGGGCTCTTCTCTCTTTCATGGTGTTGTGCAAAATAAAAATGCGGAAAAAAGTTGCTGCGTTTATATAAAAATGCAACTAGTTTGCCGGCATGAAGTGCACCTGAGGATGCCTGGCTGACTTTAACAACAACAACAACAGCAACAAACTCTGCACTTCACTAGCTGCACAGTTACACACACCCAAACACACACCCACACACGCACACCAATAGAGCGCGACTCCTGCGTTAGCTATTTTCACATGCACCAAGTTATAAAAAACAAAGTTGGCATTTCTGTCGGCGCTTTTTTGCAAAGAAAACCCATTTTGCAAACAGGTCACAGGATACAAAGACAGAGCAGAGGTCTATGCCACAGGGACCCTGACATTCCATAAAGCTGCTTAATAATACCATCAAATTACTGAATAAATGTGTGTTTGGCGAACTTGGGTGGAATGTAAGCTGTTTTGTTACTTTTAATATCTTATCAGTTTCTAGTTAGTTTAAGTATTTTTTTGTGTCCCAGAATTTTTTTGATTTTTTAAAGCACTTTTAAAAGTACAAATTAATTAAATGAATTGAAATTTTCGATCTGAAATATACAATTCAAGCAGTAAGCTTTCTTTCTGATATACAAATACAACTCAAGAATTAACCATTAGTCTCTGAGCAATTAATAAAACTGAAAAGAAAATGAATAAGTAATTCTTAAAATATAACTTTTAAACAACAAGATCCCTTTTAGAAAAAGCTAGATATATACATTTGATAGTCTTGCTGTATATTCCTGCTGCACTCACTCAAAGCTTGCTAAACTTTACCAAAGTTGTATCAAATATGACTTTACGCTACTCAGACTCGTGTAAAGTCGTCATTAGCCATGATTTGCTCGAATTATGCTTATTTTATAGGGATACAAATAATCCTTTTAACGCTGCTCTAAAAGAGCTGCAGGTAATTCGGTTTTTTACGACAACTTTTTGCCACGACTTGTCGAGCATTTTTACCCATTTTCTTTTTTGCTTTTTTATAACTCTTGTCTCATGTTTGCCTGCTTAGATATTTTGCTAGTTTGTATGTGTGTGTGTGTTTACAACAAAGAACAACTACAAACAACAACAGGAGCAGCAGCAGCAGCAACGATGAGAGCAGCTAGCAAGCAAAGAGGGTGCAAAAAAATGCCAACGTTACAGGGGAAAACAAAAATTATTTGCATTTCACCTGCATGTTGGCACGTGATTGCGGCCATGTCCTATCCCCCCCCCCTTAGCTCCCCCTAGCCCCACCTGGCACCTTAACTAGTGTTGTAGTCAGCAACACCCAACCCCACCCGCAACACCGCAGTGCAATTCTCATGTGCTGGCATTTCATTTAGTTGCCCGGGCGCTTTTCTTGTTTTCCGCACAGGGCTCAAAAATATTTGTCAAGCTGCTGATGCTGCTGCTGATGTGGGCAGGCGGAGAGACTACGACTAGGACTAGGTGGGGATGCCCCACTCCACCCGTTTTGTGTAGGTGTTTAACAAACACACTGCCAGCAGCGACGACTACATTGCTGTTTAGAGGCGAGTGCACTTCACTCAGCACAGGCTAGTAACAGGAACAGCAACAGCAACAGCAGCAGCACGTGCATGTCCTGCGACAACAACAATTGTATAACGCAACATACAACACAGACGCCGAGCCACGCCCCCTTCTAGCAGAGGAGTCGGAGTAGGAGCAGGAGCAGGAGCAGGAGTCGTGTCATGGAGCGGAGGCTGAAATGTCAACAGTTTACACAGCGCCCATTTAGCGTGGGATTAAATGGGTTTTTGTAACTGCTTTTGACCCGCAAACGCCTGCCGCTCACTCACAAACTCACAACTCTGCTGCTGCATATGATGATGAAAATTGGAAAGCAACATGTCGGCAAAACTTCAGAGTTTTTTGATTTGACATACACCTATAGAGCAGCGCAACAAACAAACAAATATATATATATAATCGCAGTGAGCTCTTATCAGATTTGTGGGCGCGGCATTTGAGAATTGAAAGCGGCTTGACGAAGTGCCTGAAAGCTTCCGCTGGGCGGACAACTTTCAACTTTCAACTCGCAACTTTCAACTCGCAACTTCCACTTTTAATTCAATGCGCTGCGACTTTTGTATTAAGCATACGTAGCGTGTGCGCCTGTCAGCACACACAACACACACAACACACAAAAACAACTCGAGTGGAAGTCACAAGGCATAAATAAAGCAACAAATACTAAGCAGCCAGAGAGTAACATAAAATATTATGCCACACAAAACGAGGCGTCGCGGAAGTAGCAACAAAGCAGCTAGAAATACGGAGGAAGGTATAGGGCAAGTAGAAGCTTATATACCCTTGTCGAAGGCTCAAACATCATTTTACTTGGGCATATCAATAATGCTCTTAAGTGCAAAGTTTGGTTCGATTTAATTTGGAAAATAAAGGTCTTATACAATGAATCATCTGTCGATCGATGATTCCTGTGTTGCCAATATGCTAAAGTAGTCTGATCTGGCCAACTTCAACCTTTGTCCTGTCTACAGCAAACAGCGAAAGTTTCATCTAGGTAGCATTCTAAATGAAAGACTAGATTGGATGAAATGTCGTTTTATGAATAGCATATTGATATAAACAAAGTTAAGAATGATTGCAATTTCATGCATATATTCCAAGTAACTCAAAAGTGCGACATCAGATGAAATTTGTTTGCCTACATTGGTTGAAGCATTTATTTAAATAGTAGAAAATGTATCTATTGTATTTCATCAATTGATGTAAACTGTGAGTATATTTATAAAAATCGCCTTTCATTTCTGGCTGATTGTTTTTCAAATCCTTTACCTCATAATCTTGTTTTGGAGTGCAAACACATGTCGACTCGGCTGTTGTTATTGATAAAGAATATATACTATATATACTTGATGGCTTTGCAGCTGTCTGCTTCAATGCGTTACACACTTGACGACAAATTTATAAAGCCCACAACAAGTGTATAGAGAGGAAAACAGGCAAAGAGGGCAAAGGCAAAGGCAGGGATCTGGCAAACGGAAAAGTCGCCAGCCGAAAGGACTTGTTTGCCATTACGCACGTGATTCATATGCAGAGTCGTTTATAAAGGCAGTTGCCCACTCTGTTCTCTGCTTTCTGTCTGTGTATCAAAGATAGGTGTGCGGACTAGGTGTGGAGCGCTTGTCACAATAAATTTAGTAAAAGTGACAAATATTTTATGCTTAAGAATAATTGATGAAGTGGCTACAACGGCTGCAGCCCAACTGCGCAACTGTTTTCGGCCTGCCGCACACAAAGCAAGGCTCGACAGCAGGCGCAGGACCAAGCAAACGGTCACGTCCTCACACACACACACACACAGACAGAAAACAGGCATTTGGCACAGGATCCACCTGCATAACCTGCTCAAGCTGCTGCCAAGGCAAATAATAAAACGCTAAATCATAGCCACGTTTAGTACTTTTCACTCGGATTCCTCGTACGTTTTTGGCCCAAGTGCGTCCTGTCACAAGGCTCATATGTCCTTCGTATGTGTGTGCGAGTGTGTGTGTGTGTGTGTGTGTGTAGGCCATACAAATGTATGCGGCGCAAATAAAAACAGGCAGCGGATATTACGACATATTGCTGCACAACGTTTTGTGCACAAAAATTGCGCCAAGGATTATGGCACTACATTACAGGACCCTCTCTCTCTCTCTCTCTCTCTCTCTCTCTCTCTCACTCTCACTCTCACCCTCTCTCTGTCTATCTCTCACTGCTGCTGGCATATGAATGATGAGCGTCATTTAATCTTTGTCTATGGCTCCAACACCTCCAACATATAAACGCTTGTCGAGTCCTGCACGCCATGTCCTGTGTATGTGTGTGTGCTTGTGGCTTTCCTGTTTTTGTTTGTGTACGCGTGCTGCGCTTGACATGTCCTTAGGTTTGTTTGCACTGAAATTTAACGCGCCAGGCTCGTTGCTGCCCCAATTGCTGTAGTTATGCGAGTTCACGCATACACGCATCATCCCCCTCCTCCCCCCTTCTCCCGCAAAGTCCTTGAGTCCTTGCAGCAGTTTGACTTGGCTTTAAGTTATGTACTTGCTAATGGAAATCAACTCGCACCAAATGACCCCAAGCTCTGGCCCCCATAACTATGATAAGGACATCCTCACAACACACACACAAACAGCCGCTCAGCTTCCCACATTGTGAATTAATTGAGAAATTTAATACGTCTGACAAAGTCTATCAGTCTATCGGAATATATATAGTCCTTTAAGTTTCCTCCTTAAAGTCGGCTACATTTGCGCGCCCTCTAACAAAACAATTATGCGCAATGAATAAATTAGCGGGAGGCGCTCCTCTGATGTTCGCACTGATCAATTTGCAACAAAGTAATAACATTTAAAATTCAAATGCCAAAAATTATATACATTTAGTATATATATTTACGCCCCCAAAACAGTAAGAGGCACATATGCAAGGACGCGCTAAGCGCCAGGCTTTCTATCTGCCTGTCTGTCTGTCTGTCTGTCGTCCTGCAGCACTTAGACGTCCATTGTGCCTGTGGCGCCAGCAGACAGGACACACACAGCAACAAGAAGAGGAAGCAGCAGCAGCAGCGACTTTCGCGCGTCCTTTTGCAATATGCGAAATTAATTGTCTGTTTGTTGCTAACAAATTTGAATTTAAACCGCATCTACGCTGCGACTGCAAAATGTGTGAAAATGTGTAGCGGCAGCTAACGAAGCAAAGACGTTGCTGAACCCCTCTCAAGATCCTTGCTGTCCCGAGTCCCGCGTCCTGTGTCCTGTGTCCTTTCTCCTGTGTGGGTGCGTTTGTTGGCCTAGGCAAGCACGAAGAACTTCAAGTTGTTGAGCTTAAGTTGCTTGTAGCTGTTGTGGCTGTCGCTTGTTGCTATTGTTGTTGCTATTGTTGTTGCTGTTGCCGCTTTTACAGTTAGCCGTGCAGTTTGCTAACTGCTCGATGCTCGACTAAAACTTGCTGCGGTGCTTGGCCAGCATTCAACTTTCCACAGCGATTGTCTCCGCTAAAAGTCCCCCGCCCCATGCACAGTTTGTTGTGCCCAAAGTTCGGCAAGCAAACACACCATCACACACACACACACACACACACACACACGGGGCTCAAATTAATTACTGCTGTTTTTCGGCGCTTATTTGTCTTTGAAATTTGTTTCTTGCGTCCTTGCTCTTGGACCACGCTTGGGCATTTAATTTGCTCTTGTTTTTATTTGCCTCTTGCCTATTTGCTATTTAAATTTAATTTGCATTACTTAAAGAATTTAAAAACGCAAAAATTTCTCATGCGCAAAGCGACAAGCATCCTCTGTCCTGTGTGCAAGAAGGGTCCTCTCTCTCTCTCGTGTGTGTGTGTGTGTGTGTGTGTGTGTGTGTGTGTGTGTGTGTGTACGCGTGCCTTATCCTGCCCGCCTCCTTTTCGAGCAGCTTTTCTGCTTCAACATTTTTATTTACTTGCGGCCTGGTAATTTCTGTTTATTTTTAGCAAGTTTTTACGGCCGCCAGCCGCCTCCGAAAAATGTCTCTGGTAGTTGAACAGTTTTTCTTCTTCTGCTTCCTTCGCATTCCCATTCGCAGTCTCAGGCTCAGTCACAGTCCCATTGCGAGTCCCTTTCACATTTCCATTTACTTGGGCCCGGCTGTTAACTTAAAGTTTGTGCATTAAACTGCTGACCCAACATTACGCATACGCACCATTGGCCGCATAGTTGGGACCAGGACCCAGGTCCAGGTCCGAGCAAACGGCCAGGCAGCCGGGCCACAAATTGCATATTACCACAAAATCAATTTACATTCCTAAACTGATTTTCCGTCCTGCATATGTAATAGCCAGCCATCTATGGCTAGTCCGAGTCCGCCACTCTCCGCCACTCTGCGCGACTGCACACGGGAAATTATTAAATTAAAATTATGTTGCTGCATGCAACGCTTCCTTCACGCTCTCCAATTAAAATGCTGCGCGACACTCACTGCTCTCCACTCGCCACTCGCCACTCGGCGCCCTTCTCCTCTACAAGGCCCAGCCAGTACAGTCCTGCCGGCCCAGTCCAACCAGTCCAGCCAGTCAGCCAGCCACACACAAGGTACGCACTAGACACACTCTGTTCCTAGGCCATTTAACCCACTGAGTGTGCTAGTGTAAGAAATAAAGTACTTTTGACTTAAATGAAATTGTATTCCCTTTGTGAATTGCTTTATTTATTTTGTGTACATCGGAAAGCAATCCCCTTTATTATACTCTTTTCGAAGAAAATAGTATATTAAGTTTGTCCTGAAGTTTGTAACGAATAGAAGGAAGCGTCGGAGACCCCCAAAAGTTACTGCCAGTATGCTTAGAATGACAAAACAAATTGATCTAGCCATGTCCGTCTGTCTGTCTGTCTGTCTGTCTGTATGTATGCAAACTAGTCCCTCAGTTTTTGAGCTATGGTGATAAAACTTTGCACAGAGACTTATTATTCAAAGGGACAGCACATTGGTCGGAACCGGCCGGATCGGACCACTATATCTTATAGCTGCCATACAACTGGAAGTCGGTTTTGCCCATAAATCCCATGTTTTCAAAGCTATCGCAATAAAACCTTGCACAGATACCTATTATTCAAACATACATAACATTGATCGGAGCCAATCACACTGCCAACTGAGACGTATTCTTATGCTCGTACCACTTTTGCAAAAGATTATCAACATAGGAATAATCATTCCCCTTTTTATGTTCCAATATATATCTGAAGAAACTCTCTAGTTGGAGATGACAAATTGTTCTTATCTCAGCTGAATACAATAAACGAAAGAAACTATAGCCCTCCAGTTTAAAATGTAACCAAAAATGTATACTTATCGTATCAAAGTGTTTCTTTTTAGAACACTGAGTGACTGAAGTCCTTTTATTATTATATCTTTGTGTTCGGTTGTCATTTGGTGGATTAAACGTAGCTTTGGTCAGTGCATGGGCAGCTTTCAGTTGTAGTTGCCCGTTCGCTCTGCTCATGTTGGCTAGCAATCGTCCTAGCTATAGCTATAGCCATAGCCATAGCCATAGCCATAGCTATGTGGAGCACGTACATCAAAGTCGGGGCTTGCCAGGTGCTAGCTTGCTTTGCAGTCTTTCTGCTGCTGCTGCTGCTTCTAGTTTTGTTCTGGCTGTGGCATGCGGGTGCCATATGCCTCATATCCTGGCTGCTTTCACTTTTAGTGCGCGCGTCCTGGTCGAGCTGGTGTTGCTGTTGCTGCTGCTGCTGCTCACGTCGTCGGCCATTTAAGCCTTAAGCAGGCCACTTAGTGGCACAGACATAAATCTGTGCGCCAAATCCGAGCAATTAAATGCATCGTAATTTAGCCCCACCACCCGAGCCTGAGTGTCCTGGCCTGGCCTGGCCCACTTCCCCTTCCCGTTCCCGTTCCCGCTCCCGCTCCTCGCTCTTTAGTGCACAATTAAGGAGAAGTGCGCAGCATTCGCTGCCAGGACACACACACACACTGAAACACACACACGTGTAATAATCTGTGCGGAGCGCCATTTTGTTTCGCTTTGCCACGCTCCACAATTTCTTATTAATTGACGTGAATTTATGTATTTTCGACGCGTTATTGTTGGCCACAGCAGAAATTAAAAAATATAAACAGACAGCGCGAGGACAAACAGCAAACAGAGCAGCAAAGACACATAAAGCACACACACACAGACAAAGCGTATCTCTGCCAAAGGACCAAGAAACATTGGGCGAAGAAAACGCATTTTTATGGCACTTGGCAATTAGAAAGAGAACGGGAGTGAGAGAGAGAGAGAGGAGGAGGAGGAGGCGGAGGAGGAGTAGCAGAACCATTGCCCAGGGGGCGTTCTGTAATAATTTGTGTGCTTTTATTTGTACTTGGATATCAAACATGTTCTTGTATCACAGCACCACTTGCCCCCACCCACAGCACCACCCCCAGCCCCAGCCCCACCATCTGTGCAGTTGCTTTGTTATTAGCAGGTTAATGTCGGCTTGTTGTTATGGCCCCCACTCGGATGTTAGCTATTAGGCGGCCATTAAATAATTGCTGGCAATTCACAGAAGAGCACACAAAAAAGGCAGCAACCACAGTTTTATGTGTGTGTGTGTATGCTGCTTTTTTATTGAAGGCATCTAATTGCCGACAATTTGTGGGCAGAGCTCTGGCTCAAGTGGTCGAGTCTTTTGGGTCACTTTAAAAGAGGCAGCAGCAGCAGCAAATGTGTAATTTAATAAACATTGCCAAAATGTGAGCAACATAAGTGCAAACTATCGTTCTATGGTCAAAGCGGCAGCAATAATCGTATTACCCAATGCAACTGCAACAATATTCAAGCCGAAAACCAACTGAAACCGCAAGCAGAGCGAAAGAGAGAGGTCGAGTGAGAGAGAGAGAGATGGCAACTGCTCTTGCACCTTGCGTTGGCAAATCCAGGAAAAATGGCAAAACCGTAAACCGAAAAAGAGCCAAGGGGCAGGTCCTGACCGACCGCAGAGCAGAGCAGAGCAGAGCAGTGCAGCAACCCGAACACCGAACCGAAACCGAAACCGAACAACCCGAAACAACAAATGCAGCCACAAACTGAAAACTCCAAAAGCTCCAACAGCAAAGCAGTTGAAAGTTGCCAGTTGCCAGTTGCCAGTTTTAGAGAGCTGCTTCAAAATTAATTAAATAATATTTATGCGTAGCAAGAATTTATTAAACTAAGCTGCCATAAGCGTAGCAGTAGCCATCACCTGTGCCACAAGCCATCTAGTATATGCTATATGCTACTACTAAGCACAAACAGCGCCATAGTCAACAATTAAAACTCACAGCTGTTAACTTAATTGTTAACTGCACTGAATTGCTATAGAGAGATATATGCATGTAGAGTATGGACGGGAACATGTGTAGCGTTTAGACCACTTTAATTGTTTTTGCCCTCTGCACAAATTGCATATGAACACGAAACTCAAAAGTTGCCCTCGTTTTATGCCAGGCGAAACGGCGTTACGTATACGTAATGTAACACACACACTATTGCTCGCATGCACTAAACAACATTTTACACTTGCCTGCATAAATTGTGCTTAAAATGTAATCATGTAAATCGCAAATAATTGAGCAACAACAACAGCAACAAGGATAACACTCGAAACTCGAACCGCTGCCAGAGTGTGTAGCTTTAAATTAGTGAATATGGCAATATGGAATATGACATATGGAATATGAGTGCATTCGAGTGGAGACTCTCTTTTCAATTATGCAACGAATTTACTACTTGTATTTGCTGCAGCTAATTTGAAAAAATATTATGCTCATAGTGCTTACAGTCGGGATGCGACTGTCAGGACGGACTGCTGCTTTTAAACTCGAAAAGCCTTTTGCTGACAGAGAGAGAGATACAGAGAGAGAGAGAGAGAGATAGAGAGAGAGAACTTCAAAAAGTCAGCGCTCATTTCGCAGTTGTTGCTGTTGCTTTTGCTGTTGCTGTTTTTCGCAAAAAATTATCGTAAAAGAATTTTACCTGAGCTACGTGACTGCTGAACTTAATATCCGTTTGTCATAAGCGTTTCTAATGCACACACACATAGAGACACACACACACACACAGTCATGACTGCACTTAGCACACACACACACACACACACACACACACACACACATGTAGAGCTATCGGGCTTGCACGTACAGCAGCTGAAAGAGCAGGCAGGAAAAGCGCTCGTGGAAGCGGGTTGCTGGTGGTGGGGTGGTGGCTGGGTGGTTGGGTGGTGTTTTTGGGCTGCTGCTGTAGGGTTTTGCTACGCGCGCTGAAAAACAAAAGCCAGCGACATTTTCTAGCTAAATTAAGTATTTTTAGTATTTTTAGAAGTTGTCTGAAACTTGTGCACTGCTCGTGCTTCAACTGCTGCCTCTTCTTGTTGTTGTTGTTGTTGTTGTTGCTCCTCCTTGTTGTTCGTTGTTCGTTCGTCCTATCTATGTCTCTGTTGTCTGCCAATGCATGCGCAAATTTTACGAGTAGATTTCTGAAAGGTTCCGTCGTCGTCGTCGTCGTCGTCGTCGCCGTTGCAGCGGCGCTTTAATTGCATTTCTGCTGCTCTTGGGCTTCAGCTCTGCTGCTTCTTCAGCTCCTTCTTTAAATAATGCAGCGCATTGTCTGCAGCAGTCAGGTGAGCAGCAGCAGCAGCAGCAGCAGCAGCGGTAATAGCCACGCCCCCAAAAATGCTGGCCAGCCATAAAAGCAGCGTTATTCAGGCTTTTTACGGCTGCGCTTTTTTTGTCGACACCCTAACCAAAAGCTGTTTTAGCTATAGTTACGTATACGTAACGTCTAATATATTTAATGATAATTAACTTATAAAACACGCACTAAAAATTGTAGTCTAATTTACTGCCTATTTCTAAGCATATTTCTGTATATTGGTATTATATTTCTATTCTGACTGATTCGTCATCAGAGTATTTGTCGCTTCGTTGTTGCTTGACACAAAAGTGCCGAGTGCTAATCAGCACTTAAATCAGCCATCCAAAATTGCAGTCTTTTTTACCTCTTATTTCTCAATATATTATATTTGTCTTACAAATCTCATATCTGTGGAACTTTTAACTTTTAATTCGCTCAAAGCAATGGAAAAATGCAGAAAAAGATTTCGTGTCAGTGTATTTGTCGCTGCGTTGTTGCTCGACACAAGAGTGCAGCCTTTTGTTGCTGCTCTCCCCCTCTCTCCCACTCTCTCAATTTTTTTGACATAAAAGCGAGGCGACTGCCATTAAAGAAAAGTGTAGCATACTTCTTGGCGCTGGGCGCAGATTTCTCGCTACGAACGGCAAAAAGGCGCTCGCCTTTCGCAACGTTGTTATAACCATGCCGTAAGAAATTTTCCAACACATTTGGCCTGCAACTTGGGGCCAGACTTGTTTTGGCCAGTTGCTTTTGTGCGCGTCCCCGCTTTGTTCCCCCTTCTCCTTCTCCTGCTCCCTTCCCCTGCCACTCATTTGGCTTGCGCTTTATTTTGTGTGTGCCTTTTTTTGTTCGCTCGCTTGCCATTTTGGGGCGCATTCATTCTGCACGTTCAGTCCGTTGTCCCTGGGCAAATAATTTCACTGATAAAAGATTTTCAACGCATCTTATGCTCGCTGTTTTGCGCTTTGGCAATATGTTTACCGCCCCCCATCCTCCAGCTGCTGCTGCTCGAAATGGGAAAGTATATATAGTATATATATATATATATATAGTATAGGCGGCGTTGCTTGTCGGATGCGCCCTGTAAGTAGTTTACGCGCATTTAAAGGAAGACAAAACGGGAGACCCACTGGCCAAGTCAGCAGCAGCAGCAGCAGCAGCATCTGGAGTCCTGCCGCCCCAAGGAGCAGGAAATGAATGTTGCGCTGGACGGCAAAACGTGCCAACACAACAACAACAACAACAGTAGTAGCTGTAGAGCCGTAAAGAGCATTCGCAGGAGCAGTTGTGTTGTGTCCTTTTTGATGCTTCCTTACGCTGCACTTTGTTGCTGCTGTTGCTGCTGCTGCTGCTGTAATGCTTGCAATGGGCATTGTTTGCTTATTTCACTGCCAAAATGAAACTCAAATCAACTCGTGCATTTCTAATGCGAGTTTATATGCTTTATCCCTGGCATTCTCATCAACAAAAACAAATACAGCAGCTCTCTCTCTCTCTCACTCTCTCTCTCTGTATGTGTTTCAGCTTCTGACATGTTCTTGGCTTTTACGGCTAGTAAATTTTTTCCTCGCCTTGCTATTTTCTTATTGAAATGAGCCAAAATATACACAATGTTTGCTGGCCGGCAGCCGTCCTGGCTCTCGAGCAATATTATTACATTTGCCAGCGCGTCCGATAGCAATCCCAGTTCCATTCCCAGTCCCATTCCCAGTCCCATTCCCATTGCCAGTCCCAAACCCAATCGCTGCTGCTGCTGCTCGGCAGTTTGCCAGAGACTTGCTCTCTCTCTCTTTTAGTGATTCTCGAGTCAGTTTGTCAGCTTGTCAGCAAGTAAGTTGAGTGTGCAGCTATATAGCAGCTATATAGTAGTAGTACAAGGCAGTTGGGGGCAAGGACTCCTTTTTCCTGCTGCTTTTGTTACTCATTTATTTTGATTTGTTTACCATTGCGATTTATATTTCTTCGTTTGCCGCCGCCGCCCTGTGCAATAGTGAAAAGAGCGCGCAGAGCAATAAAATTAAGCTCGGATTTATTGACCCATTTCAGCTCCGACTCGCTACTCGATTTACCCGTTGCCCCCTTGCCGCCATCCCCCTTGCCCCCCCCTGCCCCACTTCATCATGACTGTCCATTCGCTTTTGTGCAACAACTAAATTAAAATGTTTTACTAATCCCGACAAGTAACGCTTTTAATTACTTTTTCTTCTCAACTGCACACACACACACACAGCCACATTTGTAATGGACCAACGCCCACAAGCCACGCCCACTGCCACGCCTTCCAATCTCTCACTCTCTATCTCGCCCTCTCGCCCTCTCGTTAGGCCCAACTCTCAATTCTGTGTTTATCCTTTCATAGAGCAATGCATGTTTGTTATTATAACAATAATAATAGCATGAACTGAAAATATTTCTATATCAGTTTGCCAGTTGTGAGATTGATTTTTAGCTTTGTCCAAAATTGCTGTAAAATTTCTGCAATCTTCGTTTCTATTTTTTTTGCTGGGGCGCATTTAATTTAATTAAAAATGCAAAACTCAACCGAAAAGTGCTTTCACAAAAAAGGAGACAGCAACAACAATGTTGTTGCCATTTAATTTGAACAACATTTTTGTTTATCAATGCCATTGTTTGTCCCAGTAAAACTTATCAATTCGTTGAGATATCCTTAAAATCGAACAAGGGAACATATATATATATATATAGTATATTTATTCAGAGCTACAAACTCGAGTCAGTTGTTAGCCAGTTAATTGTTTTATATTGGATTTTTGTATGATAGCAACAGCAAATTGAATTTAAAGACACAATTTGTCAAATATCACGTCTAGTATGTGAACGTTTAGATTCGAGCAGGTCCTTTGTGAGCTAACAAGCTCTTTCCTCGAGTTTCGAGCTGCACAAAAGGTGTTAATTAAATATATATATCAACTCGAAAGACAACCGATTCGAACAACAAACGTAATTTTGAAACTGAAATCTCATTAAGTGGCTTCCAGCGCTAAGCAGCTGGCATTTAGTAGCAGCACTAAGAGACGAATAAAAAGAGTAGCAGCAGCAGCAAAAAAAGGAAAGGCAAAAAGAGAAAAGAAAAGTCGAACAAAGTGGAGGAAAAGTTGATTTCAGTTTTGTACATTGTTTCTTTTGCTTTTTTCGGATTGTGTGTGTCTAACCAGTTGTGCTCTAATTGTAGTTTTTACTCAGCTCCTGCTCCTGCTCTCCTTGCTGTTGTTATTGCTGTTGTAATTTGTCGCTATTTTGCATAGAAAACTAACTTGGCAAATGTGACTAGCGCACAAAAGTTCGATTGAAATTCAAGTGGCTGCCGCAAATAATTAATGCGATGCAAAAGCCACTCAAGCACAGCCAGGATGACAGGACGACAGGACGATAGGACGACAGGACATTGGGACAGCCGAAATCTGACAGATGTACATCATTATTAAGGCAACGTTTTCGGGTTGAGAGTGCAGCAGCATCAAATCTCCACGTTGATGACACTCATTAACATAAAACGTCCACCTTTGGACGTGGCCAAAAAGCGAGAGCTCAAGCCATAAAACCAGCTCACTTTTCACACTCATTAAAATGGACGAGAGCTGGCTTGATAAGGACACTGCCAGCTCAAGGACATATCGTGGCTGTGTGTGTGTGTGTGTGTGTGTGTGTGAGTGGGTGCTAATGTGTATGTCCTGCAAGTGCCTGACTGCCTGCCTGACTGCCTGCTTATCGTCCGTCGGGCTTGACGTCAATTTGTGCGGTCGACACTCAAATTTCAGAGATACGCGAACCCTTTTTGCAGTCGCCAGAAATACATTTAAATGTAATCTATTATCTTAATTCCGACACAAATTGTTTGGCGCTTCTCGCGCTTCAGCTTTGGCCTCAGCTCTTCACTTACAGTAAGAGTTAGAGTCCTGTTGTCCTGCTTGTCCTGTTGTCCTGCCTGTCGCGTTGTCGTCTCTCTTAACCCGACCAGCGAACAACAACAAAAATAAAAGCCCCATTTAGCGTTGGCGTTGACTTGTGCACCCACAGCGCGCACAGTCAAGGACTCGAGCAACGAGCAATTCAAATGCCAGGCGAAGGACATGCCAAGACTAAACAGCGACAAGGACCAAAGCGGCAGCCGCTGAAAAGCAAACGCTTATCGGCCGCAACATAAATCACCCAATTTACCATAAATAAAGATATGTACATATTGTCAGCGAGCAGGCAGCAGCGGCAAGGAGCAGGCAGCGGAGGAGAGTGGGGGGATGAAGGGCAGCAAAGCCGCCGCCGACACCGCAAAACCCAAAGCCAAAACCGAAAACAAAACACCTTATCGCTGGCAAGCACATCTTTAAGTGGCTGTCAACGTGGCCAGGCAAAGAAATGGGCCAGCGAAATAAGGTTGGGCGGGTGGTTTGGGTGGTTGTGTGCTTGGGTCCAACTACTGGCTACTATGTGTTGCCCCACAGGCAGTGAAATCTGCATGCATGGAGTTGCAGTGCTGCCAGATCGCGAAACAAAGCCAACACTCTTGGCTATAAAGCAGCTAAAAGAGCGGATGAGAATGCCGACTATGGAATACCCTAAACGAAACCTAGCATGATGTTATAATCTGTTCTTAACCAAATTATGTGATTTCACATATGTAATTTCATATACGTATACGTAATTTTGGAGCTCTTGATTCTATTGGTTATTATATCTGAATAGCTATAATTTCTGAACTTATTCTTAGTTTTGTTTTGCCACATCAATACGTAAATATTAGTTAAAGAGCATCTAAGCTTAGCTAAACTATATAGAAAACGCTGAACGTTTTGCTTTGAGCCCCTTACTCCCTTATTTCATTTCCTTTGCTCGTTCATCAGTTGAAAGCCGTTTTTGCTACGTTGCTTGGTCGCCTTGGCTGTCTCTGGGCTTACTTTTACAAAAGCAACATTTTGCTAGCTGCGACACGCGATTCACCACTTGCCACTCACCACTCTTTACCATCTACCATCTACTCCATTGCAGGCACCACAACAACATCAGCGAAGGCAGCCCAAAAGACGACAGCAGCAAATCCTGATTATGACGATGATGACGAGCACAACGACAGCAGCAGCAATAACAACAAGGACAAGGACCAGCAGCAACAGCAGCAGCAGCACCAGGCTGAGCTTTCCGAGAATGATAAGGCAAGGGGAGCGGATGGGAGTGGGGATGCAGAGACTCCTACTGGAAGGCCGCGGGCAAGTCAAAAGCGTGCAGCACAAACGACACAATCGCGAAATCCCATCAGACGCGCTCACAGCGAAAGGCATTTGTCTGCCGCGCCCAACGTCTCCGGCGCAGCGAAGGAGAGGCCACAGCCTGGCCAGGAGCAGGACTCGCCAGGACGAGGACTCGCGCCGTCTGGGCCGCAGAATGTCATTTTAAATTTTAAGGACACAATGGCGCTGCGCATAAAAAGCAACCGCAACGACTCGAGAGATTTATTTCAAAGGCGGCCCACAGAGCCGCCACCGCCGCCGCCTCCGCAATCGTCCCCAAGGACGACGCCAACGACGACCGCAAAAGGATTAGAGAAGCAGCAGCAGCAAATCAATAAGTCAACTGCTGCCGTTGCCCGAGACACCACAAAGGACTGTGGTGCGAGTGGCGCCCTTTAACCAGCCGAGCGAGGTGCATCGCCTGAAGATCTCGCACAGCGAACAGGACGAGCATCCTTTGCTGCTGATGCTGCGCGCCGACTGCAACCGGGTGAGTGAGGCGCAGGATGTGGCGCCCAAGAAGACATCGATACTGATTAGCGGCGACGATTGCTACTCCACGATGAACCTGAGCACAGATGCGGCCCAGCCGCTCTACCAGTCCTCCGTGGTGGTCAACAGCCAGACGGCCAACAGTGTCTGCATCAATGTCATCCAGCAGCACAATCTGCTCAACACGCTGCGCAGTCAGCAGCAGCAGATGCATCAGCCATTATACCCATCAGGAGCAGCAACAACGAGGTGAATCTGCAGCGTTCCGCCTCCTGCATCAGCTCCACCTCGAGCAGCTCTGTGTCCAGCAGCAGCAGCTCCAGCGGTCGTGGACGCACACTCATCCGGCTGGACTATGACAAGCAGCTGGCAGCGGCGACAACGACCACGCCCATCAATACGCCCTCGCCGCCGCCCGTGATCAGCTCGACGCCAGCGACGCCGCCACCTCTGGTCCCACACGAGACGGAGCTGCTGAAGATCCTGCGCAATCCCGTCGAGGCTGTGAAGCGCAATCTGGTGCCGCACGTCTGCGGACTGAGAGTGCCCACTGTGGAGACGGCGCGCAATAAGCAGGAGTCGCTGCCCGCCAAGGACGCGTGCTCCTCCTCCTCCTCGTTCATAGCCAAGCTGCTGCAGGATCCCATGCTGGGCCAGCTGGCGGATGGCCTGGAGACGGACACCGTGGCGGAGCTGATTGAGAACTCGCTGCAGCGACTGCAGCAGCAGCGACAAACGATCGACATGAGCGGCACCAAAGATCCCGATGACATGAGCCGCCTGATCAGCGTCTCGCTGCAGCGGGTGCGCCAGGAGCGACAGGACCCAACAGCGACAACGACAACGACAACCAAAGAGGAGGATCGCCTTTCGAATCGCGGCAGCATCAGCTCAGCCAACAGCTTCGCCTCCGCCCACAACTACGAGCTGTTCGACTTCGAGGCCAATGAGTCCGACTGCTATCAGAGCTGCTCCAGCGAGCTGGCCGCGGAGGAGTCCGAGCAGCAGCTGGACGCCAGCACACGCGCCAAGTTCTATCAGCTACTCGTGGATGCCACGCTAGCGGAGATTGAGCACAGCACGCACAGTGTCGCAGACTCGGAGCATCACTACGAGTCCATTCGACTGAGTGGAGATCCCATTTACGAGGAGATCAACGAGGTGCCGCCACCACTGCCACTGACCGCACCACCTCTCAGCGATGCGGAGCTGGACAAGAAGTCGGCACGCTCCATATTCGAGGGCGCCTCCAAGTACGACATACTCTCGTACCTCGTCGATGCCAAGGAGCGGGGTCTGGTGCGCGAGGAGAGCTTCGACTACAGCAACAATCCGAAGATCATCGAGGAGGAGGCCACCGATACGCTCAGCGAGCTGGAGAAGCGGGTCAGCCACGTCAGCGACGAGGGGCAGGGCGGCAACACAATGAGCTCCCTCTCGCCGCCACTGCACCACTTCATGGCTGGCGGCAAGAGCAGCGGCAGCGATGTGGAGCGCCAGGACTCGGGCGTGGGCTCCGAGACATCGAAGTCGTCGCGCAGCAAGTACCAGCCGGCGGTGAGTCCTTTGCACCTGTGCGAGGACTGCGATGGCGCCGTGGAGACCCAGCTGAGTGAGACGGGCGCCCTGTTTGCGCCACTCGTGTGCCGCAAGTGTGGCAAGAAGCGCGTGGAGCGCAAGGAGATCATCACCGAGATTGTCGAGACGGAGGAGAAGTATGGCCGCGACCTGCAGATCATACTCGAGGAATTCTGCCAGCCGATGCTGGTGGCCGGCCTGCTCACGCAGGAGCAGCTCTCCGCAATCTTCCTCAACACGGAAGATCTGCTCGAGAACAATCAGACGCTGGCCGAGCGCATGCGCGATGCCCTGGACATTGCCCTGGAGCAGGGTGACGATGATCTGCTTACAGTGAACATTGGACGCATCTTCCTGGACTTCACCCAGATGCTGCACGCCTTCGAGAGTTACTGTGTGCGGCAGGCGGGCGCCAGTCTGCTGCTGGCCAATCTCGAGAAGGAGAAGGAGCTGCTGCGCATCTTCCTTAAGGTCTCCCAGATGGAGAACGCTGTGCTGCGCCGCATGAATCTCAACTCGTTTCTCATGGTAAGCCAAACAGAACCACAAATCAGTGATGAGGTCTTTAAATATCCTTTATAACATACAATTTAAGACAAGTCTCTTCGTATGTGTGAAAGTCTGTTTTATATTCATGAGCCTCGACACTAAACGTCTGTTCTTTGTGCTCATCCGCATCCTGCAGGTGCCCGTGCAGCGTGTGACCAAGTATCCTTTGCTGCTGGCCCGCCTGTACAAGGTGACGCCATCGCATCTGGATGGACGTGAGCTGCTGAAGCAGGCGCAGGAGAAAATCGAATTGCATTTGAATCACATCAACCAGGAGGCCAAGGATGTGCCCACCAAGCTCTGGCGCCGCATCAGCTCCTCCAGCCCCAATCGACGCGCTTCCTGCGAAATTGATATGATAAACATCAAGCTGCGCAAAATGGCCATCGACATACTCGAGTGGAATCACGACGAGGTCCGCTTCGCCATGGAGGGCAAGCTGCTCTACATGCAGCCGACCGATAGCAACTGGAAAAAGGCCCGCACCATCAAGCTGACCCCACTCAATGCCCTGCTCGTCACCAATGGCAAGGTAAGTGATAAAGAGTGTGAAAGCAGAACGGAGAACGTAGGAGGGGGAGGAGCAACAGGATGACAGAGAGGACTCTGTGTGCATGTGATGGGCAAACAGTCGCGTGAGTCTCGAGTGGGTCGCTCTTGAGATTCTCCTCGGGCAAATGGGGAAAGAACAGTTATCTGAGCCAATTAGTAAATACCCTAACGTACACATATAGAAAGCCTACCCAGATTTAGATAGGACAACTGTCACAGATAGGATAACTGTTGAAAAAAGGGTTTAGTTTTGATATAGTTATGGCAGTAGGACTTGGACATGATTATGCACCCAAACAAAATTCTTTAAATTTAAATATTGCATTAATAAAGAGACCAAACCATAATCAAAACTGGAACCTTGGAATTGAAAATCTGATCAGTTTGGACAAAGTTATGGCAGTTTGAAGTTTGGGAAGGGCATTCTTAGGGACTTGGACTCTTTATCATGGCTTGTTGTTGATAAAAGATCTGAAATGCTTCAGACTTAAATGCAAATTTCGTATAGAGGTCAAACCATGATCAAAACTGCCCCGGGTTTGAAAATCTGATCAGTTTGGACAAAGTTATGGGAGCTTGAACTATTGGTAGAGGGAAATTCAAATACAGTTGATGTTGAACAATAGACTTCATAGGAGTCTCTTCAATACCTTAAAGCACACTCAGCTGTAAAAGTTCCACGTAGTCCTGCGCTTGACTACTGTCCATGTCCAGCCAGTCCACCGTTCATCTAGCGACCTGTCACGAGTCCTTCTCTAGCAGCCACCACGAGTCCGTGACTTCTTCTCCTTTTACGCCAACTACGGCTCCGGCTCCGGCTCTTGCTCCGGCTGGTCACGTTTGGCAAGCGACAAGCGACAAACGAGAAACGAGAATCGACATTCAGGCGTTTGACATGAGGTGTGGGCAATTAGCGAGCGGCGCTGGCACCTAATAGCCTAACCTCTGGATAGGATCAGGCTAGAGGTAGGGCAAGGGCAACGGGAAGGGGGAGGGAGAGAGGAAGGGCATTCGTGTGCTGGATGTCATGGCAACAGTTGGCCGTGCGATTAAAGATTTCAACAAATCAGAGCCGGAGTGGCATCGAGATGCATCGAGTGGAACGGATGCGCATCCGGCCTGTCCTAATGAAAAGTGCTTATCCAAGCAACTATCTGCTTTTGATGCCTAAAAACAAAACGAGTTTTTGCCCACGCGTTGCGAACAGAAAAACAGCAGCCAGGACAAGTAGAATCGATGGCGTCAAGTGGCCCACAAGCCGACTAACCAAAGGAAGGGGACCAAAGGGGAGGTGGGGATGGGGGCTGGGGCTGGGGCTGGGAGCTGATGTCGACGCAGTGCGTATGTCACTTGTTTGGTTTTTATGCCCTGCTCTAAATTTGTGCAAAAGCCTCAGCCGACAATTGCTCAATTCAAGAACGAGCACGTCCTTTTTTTTGTGTGCCTTTGCTCTGTTTCGTTTGCTTGTTGCTGGACTGCGCTGGACTTGTGTAGTTTTGGTCCTGCTTCCTGCGGCAGTTGCTGCTGCTGCTGCTGCCTGACAAGCTTTGTGTACGTTCGCGTTATCTGTAGGCAGCTCTTGTTGCCCACACTTGCGAGCATTTGCCAGAGTTGTAATTTTGTTTAGTTTCGTTTCGTTTTACACAATTTTCTATTTTTGTTCTTCTATTTTTTGTGCGCAACGACGACAACAGCCAAGTGCCAATTATAGGGCAGAGAAGGCCATGTCGGATAAACTGAACTTCCCGAAGCACACGGGCATTCGGGAGGCCTCGCTGCTCCTGGTGAAGGAGAAGTGCGGACGCTACACGCTGATACGGGAGCCCCTCTATCTGGACAGATGTGTTGTGTGCAGCGAAGCGGATTGGGATGATTATTTCGAAGTGCAGGAAATTTCATCGAAGGACACATTCATATTCAAAGTGAGTACGCCGCCGACATTCTAGATCCTATTCCACTCCACACTCTCCACCCACATTGTCATTCCATTCCTTTCTACCCCAACGCTACCGCTTTGTTTTGCCCTTTCCGAATCCGGTTGCTTTCCTTTCGTTTCGTTCCGTTCCGTTTCGATTCAGTTCGGTTCGATGCGATTCGATTCGGTTTGCCAGCTTGCCTTCTAGCCAGTTCTGTGTGCCAGTTCACTTGGCTTTTGAATTAGACCGAGCGTTCGTTTGCCTTTTGACTGCACACCGGCGCAAATGTTTGGGCTTCGTTAGTTCGTTTTGCCCGGCCATTTAGCGGCCTGCCAAGTAGCAGCTTGTGGGCCTGTCCAAAACACAGTGTTGCCAACTTGCACAAAGCCAAGTGTTGCGGCTAAATAATAAATTTGGTTAGAAAGTATTTGAAAAGGCATCGAATTCAAAAAGACAACTTAATTCAATAGAGTTGTAGTGTGCTTATATTTTGTTCCAATCTTTATCAGCTACACTATCTCAGATCTTCGTGTTGTATACCATTTTTAGGACGCGGCTGGATCATTTCTATAGATGGGCGCTTAGAACTGACCCAACCAGTCAATAGAACTGATCCTGGCGACGCTAAAGAGGTATACCTCTCGAATAACCGACTGTATTTAGTTGGGATATACAAGCTTAAAAATGACTCACTTAATTCAAATCCAATTTCCAATAGAATATCATCCTATTTGCAAAGATATACGTTAAAGCGACAATTTTAATAATATGTACATATATGTATGTTTTATATACATATATAAATCACCACTCACTAATTCACTCACCCACAAACACACACACACACACACACACACACACACGAGTGAGTAAAGAGCAAAAATGTTGCCCTATTCGCACAGAAGACTTGATGAGCAGTGGAATTTTGTGTAGCATACCTTTGAGCGCCGCACAATGCTCGCTTAATATGGCAGAGATTTCATGTTTAATAACAGACAACACACACACACACATGCACATACACAGAAGCGTATGCAGAAATCCATTTCAAATCCTGTCTAATGTAAAACGAGTCCCAGCTCACTCATGCGAGCTTTTGCCCTTGGGGGCAGACTAAGCCTTCGGCTGGGTGCTTGCTGCTTGCTGCTTGCTGCTCTCGCCCTTTTGAAGTGCGTTGAGGCAACGCACGTAAAGTGCCTGCCAAAATGAATGACATTTATTGAAATTTAACAAAAAAATAAGAGCAGAAGAAAAAAAACGACAAAGAAGGGAAGAGCGAAAGGAAGCGGAACGCACAGGAGCGCAACAAAATGGCTGCTGTGTGTGTGAAAGGGCAGGAGCAGAAACGCCGCATAAATTGTAACGTTTAGTTATGGCCAACTGAGCACACACACGCACGCACACCAACACACACACGCACACACACTCGCACACACACATGCATAACTTTCACACACATGACACCTGTCAAAGTGGCGAGTCAATCAAATATGTCTAACGCTCTTTTTTGCTGCTAATTCAACAGGCCGAGGACGGAGTGCGCACTAAACAGTGGTATACCCAGCTGCAGTATCACGCCCAGGGTATGGGCGCGTGGCGGAAGCGGCGCAACGCTCTGGCCAACATAATGATCAATGGGATGCTCACGCGCACTTAGCCATGATGATGATTATCGAAATATCCATAGCCAAACTGAAACAGAAACAGAGACAGAAACAACAACAACTGCATCGCTGGACCATTAAAAAGGCAATACAATTGAAATTGAATGTATAAACCGATTCAGATTCAGTTTCAGATTCAGCAAATGTGCATTTAAGAATTGGCCGCTTAATTTGTATTGATGCAATTATTAACCAGCAATTTAATAATTATAATTTAAGTGATATACATTTTAACCGAACGCTAGTTAGTGTTTACATATAATACGCACAACCTACACACACATACCAACACAATATATATATATATATATTATACACTATATAACGATATAACGACACACAATAAATGAATAAATAAATATATTAATTAAAAACGTTAAATGGCATTTTAATAGAGTTTTGTACAGCTATGCAATTTGAACTTTATCAATCTCTTAATATTGCTATTATTTTATATGCTACAAGCGCACAGATTTTATGTGCCAAGAAAATAGTTATTGTTGTTGTTGTTGCTGTTCAGGCACGCAGGATAACGATTATTGAGGATTGCGATGTTGCAAAAGGCAAAATGTTGATTACATTTTCACAGAGCAGCCGCAAAATTGCGCACACTTTTGGCCCCACAACTTTTCCAACTAAACCATAAACACTTTGCGCTCCATTGTAAATGTTTACACAACTACTACTGCGAATATGCGAATATAATATATGTGGCTGCTAGCCAGCCATACTATACTGTAGACAGTTGATTAAACCATTTTAAATCTCATCCAATGTACAAATACGAGCAAACAACAACAACAACAACACCATCAGCAGTAATAGCAATAATAACATTTAACAAACAACAAACAAGAGCACCCAAGTGGTTTCGACTTTGGGGTTTTCGGTTGGGTTCGTTTCGGGCTTGGGTTTGGGTTTGGGTTGCTTCCACTGGATTTGCGTTTCCACTGCTGTTTTCCACTGGGCTTTATTGTTTGTTTAATTACACAAATAACTGAGCAGATTATTATGGTTAAACACGAAACTGTAATTGTCCTGGCTGCGACAATTGTCGAACCAGAACTCACAACTCACAACCTGAGCCACAACATGTCCTTTGGCTTGCCGAAGATTTAATGCCCTAGCAGGCAGTTAAAGCTCTTTCAAATGTCAACAAAATATAAACCAAAATGTTTGCCAAACAAAATTACTTACACCAAATTAACTATTAACAAATCTTTCGAAATACAAACTAACTGTGACAATTAATATTAACATCAACTAAAAATACTTAATATATATATACATTTTTGACCATTTGCCAAATCATATTTCCGAATATAATCGCCTACTTAAGATGTTAATATGAGCAATACTTCTATCAAGAGTTCACAAATGCCATATTTGAACTTTCAAATTTGCTCGTCTAATTGAAAACTAATGGAGCAAAAGTATTAACTCTTTGAGCTTAAGTTTGAAATACTCCACTCAGCAGCAAAGCTCCATTTATGATATAATTATGTATATTGAATTCTGCAACTATGCTTACATATACAAGTACATGTTGTATTTGTTGTTGTGCTTACGTTTTCATGTGGTCGACACACAAATTGAGAGCTTACAGCTGGTTATGGGTGAGGGGGGTGAAGAGTGGGGGCTATAACAAACACTTGGAGAACAAGAACAACAATTTGTGGCGTTGTTGAAATTAGTTAGTGGCAAGGCAATACGAAAATAATTTGCAGTGCCGCCTGCGGCGCGTCAGAGCCTTTGATGGCTTCCGTTGTAAATTATACTAATACGCCACGTAAACAAGTTGCAAATCCTTTAAAGCAGCCACAGCCGCAGCCAAGCAGGCCGAATGCAGCAAATTGAAAAGCAGAGCCAATGTCGGAAACGATAAAAGTGGAAAGAGAGAGAGAAGTAGTTTGGGGGCAACTGCATGCTGAGCGCAATTATGCTGGACAAACATTTACCAGGGCCAGCGCCAAACGATGAAGCTAGGAGCCAGCTTGCATCCAGGATGTGGCACTTAGCATGCACCTTGGCACACGCATAAACACACACACACACACACACACACACACAAGCACTCAGGCCACCCTCAGTTAGCTCGACGGGGGGGGGGGGTCCCACTACTTTTAGTGTACTCCAGTGCCAGCTGCTTGCCAAACACAGACACAAACTCAACTCAGACTGAGACTCTAGACTTCAGTTTAGCAGGAGCAGCAACAGCCTTCGTCTCGGTATCAGTCTCGGTCTCGCTCTCTGTCTATATCCCATTGCCATTCGCATTTACCTCATCCTGATGCTGATGCTGATGCGAATGCTGCTGACTGGGTTCGTGGAACGTGTTATAACAATAGGGTGTCATGGTGGCGATGGCAAGGACTCCTGCCGGCTCCTGCCTGCTCCTGCCTGCCTGCCTGACTAGCGAGCGACTAACACTAACGAGCAGTAAAACAAGTTTAAGATTTGCCGGCGCACAAATAAAAACACAGCCATAGCCGGCGCTGAGAGTTGCCCCTGGCCCTTTCTCCTTGCCCCTTCTGTCTGCCCCTGCCCCTTCTGTGTGCCTTGCCACACGCTGCCTGCCAACGGATGCTGAGCGGAAGTCGGGATCAGCGTGCAATAACATAACCAGGGCACGTAGCACAAACACGGTACATTATATTGTATAAGCAGACTTCATTACGGTATTTAAACAGAATATCCACAAATTCTGACATGTCGAATGCGCCAAGCGAATCGAATCGCAGCACAATGGCCCAAAAATAGCCAAAACAACAACTAAACTCGATTGGAAATGCTGTGATTTACGTCTTTTGCTTGTGGTTAGTTCCAGAAGCGAACTTCAAGTGGATTAAAAATATCTAGGATAAGTATAGTTTTGTGTATAGAATATACATATATAAATTAACCCTTTGACTACATTTTGAGTCGGTGATAATAATCAGATGAATGTTATGTCAGAGGAGCATGTTCCGCTTCAGTAATAAAAGACCGACTAAGTTTATATATCAAATCAAATATTTTAAGATATTTTTGCTAAATTCATATTCCTTTTATATATTCGGCTTAAAATCTAGTTTATAGCAAAAACTGTACCAGCAGCCCATTGTGCCGCTGTGGCGTGCCAAAACACACACTAGCTCATACACACACACACACACACACACACACTCGCATACCCACATCAGAAGTCAAATTGTGAGCAGTGAGGCGAGTCGAACTATACATAAAGCAGCGCCCGTGTCGTCTGACTGCGGGAAAGGTCCTGTAAAAATGAATCACGTAACGAAAAGGTTGGCAATATGATTAGACCCGCAGTCAGTAGTTTGAAGTCTGTAGACTGTAGACTCTGTCGACTCTAGTCTGTCGACTGTCGACAGCGCAAACTTTTGTCGCCCCAAAAAGCCACGAGAGAGAGGCCACAAGCTGTGCAGAGACAGGGGCAGGGACAGGGACAGAAAGAGGAGTCAGAGTAGGCAGGTGACAAGAAATCAGCGCCATATGCAGCCGCAGACCAAAACTAAAACGGGGCAATAAAAATTTGTCGCCAAGCCAATAAATGTTCTCCGCGGACAGGGGTACAAAAAGCGACGCAGACACACACACAAACACACCGCAGAGAGTTTCAGAGCGTTGAGAGAAGCCATCAGGGGCAGCCAACAGCAAAAAAACCAACAAAAACAGAGCAAAGGAGCAACCAAAATCATGCTCATTGCTGCATTTAAAGCGCTGAAAAAGCTGCCACAAAAAGGTGGCTGTGTTCAGGTTCAGGTTGTGCTGAGGACCCAAAACAGATTTGAAGTAATAAAAAATTGAAATTAAAACTTGCACTTCTCAGTGGCTGGCCCTTAACTGGGCGAGTGCGACACACTTCTCGCACGAAATAGGTCGTTAAAATGATGAAAGCCACAAACAATGTTGCTGGGGGCAGCCATTGTGTCCAGGGTTACCCGAATGGAAGCAGTGCGCGAATTCACATTCAAATTCAGGCTCTGATTTGCCAGCGCTCTGGCAATATGAAATTTGTGCTGCACTCGAAATATATTATAATCATAAAATATAATGCAAGCTCTTCAGCTAAAGTTCCTTTCTTCTCCATTTTATTGTTTTTTTTAGCCAGCCCTGGTTTGTCTAGTGTCCGTTCGGCATTCAGTGCCGTCTGAGTGCTCAATAAGGTCAATGGGCAGACTTTCTCATTTTCATTTGCATTTGCATTTAGTTATTCATTTTTGCATTTCCATTTGCATTTGCATTTGCACATCCATTTGCGCTTTAGTGAAAATCAAACAAATTGCAACAAAATTTTAATTGTTTGGCTTCCCAAAGTGTCAACTGTGCGTATGTGTGACGCCTGTCACTGTGTGTGTGTGTGTGTGTCTAATCAGTATTGCTGCGCACACACATTCAGCATATTTCACACATCGTAGCGGGGGCAAAGCTAGCAGTCGACAGCCAGTCAGCCAGCTAGCAGCTAACAGACATGCCGTAGCCAAGGATGAAGCTGAATGGACGCGTAGCCACAAAAACCAACTGCACTAACACACACACACACACTAACACACACACACACACACACTAGCACACACACACTGGCATACAAATATTCAGAGGGACAAGCAAACACTCGCATTTTTATGCGTTGTAGCAGCTCCAAAGTGGCAGCCAAACACACACACACAAACACACACACACACACACCCACAATCCTCTCTATGCGCCCTTTGGCAGCATGTGCTAAATATATATATATATGTATGCATATATATAGTATGTGTGTGTGTGTGGCAAAAAGTTTGGCTGCGGACGCCGTGGAAAAGGCCAACGCTGAAGCAGGCGACGTCTAAGTGAATTTGCCTTAGTCAAATTTGGTGCGGCTCGCCTACCCATTGCCTTAGGTCAGGCACAGGCAACTGGCAGCGGCAGCGGCAACTGCTCCTTTGGGTCCTTTGCGGCGGCTGCTGCTGATGCTGCTGCTGTTGCTGCTACTGCTGCGTGAGAGCTGCATGAAATTTACATTAATTTGTGCGCTGCTGCTGCTGCTGCTGCGCTCATTCAAACAGTTGCGCTCGCACACAATAAAAACCAAATTATTTCAAATTTTCAAATAAATCACAAATTTTGACCAACATTCGGCAGCAGCAACAACGAGAAGAGGAAGAAAGCGACGCCGACTGCGACGCCGACGTCGCAACGTCTGTCGTCGTGTCGTGTGAGCAGTGCCGAGTTCAGTGTGTCAATGGCTTCGGCGCAGCAGCCGAGTGCAGCCGACCGCAGCCGAAGGACGAGCACAGAGCGCAGTTGCTGACTAAAGCGCGCGCTTGTGCACTGATTTGAGTGATTTGGGTAAAGAGTAAAACGCTCAAGAGCAATTTGAGTGGCAGGCGCTGAGCGCAACTCAAAGCGCCACTGTGCCACGTAGCGGCTGGCAACAGCAACTAAATAACATGCAGGTTTGCGACACCACTAAGCTGACTATGGTAAGTTTTTCAACACAGCTGCGGCCATATTTGATTCCAATTTGCTTTGTTCAAGACATGAACCCTAATACTGCCAAATGGAAAACAGCAGGCATGGACAAGAAATTGGATAATTATGGTTTGTGTCTGAGGTCCGCTTGAACATTTAATTTTTTAAATTTCGTTTTTTAATGTTTTTAAGCCGCTGAACAGAAAGACTTAAAAGAAAAGCGCCCTTCAATTGATGTGGATACTCTGCCTGCTCGAGGTCCGCTGGAACTCCCGAATTCTACAAGCTCTATGTTTTTTCTATGTCGCTAAGTCGCTAAATAGGAAAAAATACCGTTACGAATGTTTGCCTAGCTGGCGAAAGGATTTCCAACTTAAGGGAATTTACATACATTACATATTTTCGATGGGTTGGGGAGCTTATGCTTTAGCCTGCGGATTGAGCGGCCTGAGCGCAATTCAAATCCTTTTACTTCCGCTTTAAGCAAAACAACGATAAGCAGCAGGCTGAGACAGATGCGGCTGATAGCAAGGATTCACACTGCATCCACCCCCTTTTGGGCAACAAACTGAGAGGCGTGCGTAGCGCATAAAAAAAATATGATTACATATTGTATATTGTGTATATTCTTGATGGGGTTCGGAGTTGGGGCTGTCGTAGGAAAAGGGTTGACAGTTTGCGCCCCCCGCCACAAGACAGGCACACTTTAAAGGCAATCAGCGTCCCCAAAACTCCCGCAGACAGCGCACAAACAACAACAGCAGCGCCATAGAGGTGCAGTGGGTGAGTGGAATAGGGTACAACAATAGCGGCATTCAATTTCTGTACTCTGGATGCCGAAGGGAAGAAAAGAGTATATTGAGGGCAACTTGCAATACCGGATCCTAAAAATAAACACGATGCCAAACACCTGGAAGGATTCTCTATCTATTGGCATTCCAGGCTTTTGATTCCAGAAATACACAAAAGTTGTTTCTAATTAAGAAAAAGAGGTTCGCTTTGTTATATATATTAATCTTAAACTATTTTTAAGTTACAAATATAATTGAACTATCGTAAGAATATATTTTTAATATTATTCTTATTTGTATCAGTCTGTAATTACAATTATGTTCGATGATTTTATTCAAATAAATGAGAATATAAAACAAAAATGTTTCATGTTATTTTGAAGTATCGAGGTTGAAGCTATGCAAATTTGAAGACTTTTGAAAAACTTAAGCGCTCGTAACTAGGGTATTTCATGTCGGATCCTGGAAATATATACTAGGCCATACTCCTGAAAGGATACTCCATCGATTCGCATTCCAACTTTATGATTTGACAAAATGTCCTTTCACATGTCCTTTTTATGATGGCAATCGATAGTCCTGATCCTTACGAGTCCTGCAAGGTATATCATTCGAAAGTCGCATTTCATTTGGCTGAGCTATGCAGGTTTGAAAGTTTTGCAAGAATTTCAAGGATCGAAGGTCCTGCTCCTTACGAGTTCAAAAAGCTATGCCATTCTAAGATCAGACTCAATTTGGCCGAGAATTAATATCCTAAATGTGAGATCGGCCAATGATGTTTTCCAGCTGCCTGCCATACCAAATAATTTCTTGCGTGCGGTTGTCAGAATGCGTTCAAGTTTCGAGCAAATGCAAATTTTGTAGTTTCACTTTTTGAAATACCAGGCACCCAGAAATCAGCAGCAAGCAATCTTGAAAATGCAAAGAAAAAAACCATTGCATACTTTCAAATATAAAGTATTGCATACTTTTTGTTGCGACTTTTAATTCAATTTTCAAGTTTGCTTGCTGCTGATTTCTGTGCGCCTGGTACCTCGAGCGGCGAAACAGACGAAATTTGCATTTGCTCGAAACTTGGACGCATTCTGACAACCAGCAAGAAATTGGATAGTTTGGTTGTTACTCTGTTTGATTCCCAAATTCAGACAAGTTTTATGTTTTGAACAATGCATTTATTTGTAAATCGTTTGATATCAAATACATACATACAAAAACATATATGCTTAGTTAGTTTAGGCTTACAAATAAGTTGTACAGATCATAATACTATAACTATATATATATATATATATATATGTATATATATGTATAAAATGGCAACTGTTAGCGAAATATATATCAAATGGAGCCATTGTTCATCGCCTGCTGCACTTTCCTGGTGGTGACGAGCTTGATGGTCAGTGATGTCATTCAGATCCTGCATGTTGCACGTCTAGCCTTGGAGCAAAGTTACCACCAGAACCAACTGATCGCTCTGTGGCAGCTGTATGCATATTTTGGTCATTATTCCCTGAATGAAAATAAGGCAAAATTAGAAATAGTCAATTGGGGATTTGATTAGACTTACGGCTTTCAATTCGACGTTCTGTTTGAGATCCTTCTGTACCGTAAGCTTGTGCGTCTTTTCCTAAGTGTCCCGGGAGCTTTAGCTGAAATGCAGCGCCCCAATGCCGGGGAACCACTATACCGGCTCCTTCACAAGCGATTCGCCCAAATGCAGCTCATTGGCGCAGACCAGTTTGACAGCAGTGCAGGATATCTGAAATATAGATAAAGTTAAGGATCAGGTGCAAATATGTAAAACAAATACAAGTGGGGAAGGATTATAATATAAAATAAAATATGTTAGATACATTATTTAATTTTATAAAATATTATTAATATTTATTTATTGAAGTTATAATAGTACATATTTGATTATTTTACTATAATTAGAACGTTTATTGTATGTTCCTTGATCAGAGTATTAGGCAGTCGATAACGTCCGACTGTAATGTTCTTACTTGTATATATTTGCCTTGCAAATTTCGTATAAAATGCATTTGTTGTCTGCATGCGAAGGAAGTGTGGGAAGAGGATAGCGATAGACGGCAGTCGGCAGTCAGCAGTCGGCAGTCGGCGACTATCGTGGCGACAGACGACAGGCGAGAACCGAAACCGGCAACAGGAAGCAGGCTGCAGGCGGCAGGCTGAAGGCAGAAGGCGGCAGGCGGCCGCCACCGACAAAAGTGGGGAAAGTGAATGGAGCGTGGGCAATGTCAACACATGGAAATTGCAAGGACAACGGCAAAAAAGTGCCAGCAAGTGAGCAAAGGCACAAGGAGGACCCACTGGATATTGAATGGAAGGGGGAGAAGGAGGAGCAGGAGCAGGAGGAGCAGGAGCAGGACAGTGGGGCCTCACAGCGGAAGCAATAAATTGGTTAGGTAAAAAGCTTGTCCTAGACGTAGACACATAGGCAAAAACCGGCACGCGAGACATGGCCATAATTTGTGAACGGCGCGCGGGGCTTAAATTGGGAATGGAATGGGAGTTGACTATCAAGCTGCAAGCTGGCACTGGCACTGGCTGCAGTTGCTCCTTTGAAGCACACATTCATGCATCCATTGAGGTATTTGTGCATGCGGTTGGGAATTAATAGAAAGCGGTAAAAGTAGCAAAACGACAGGGGCAGCAATTATGTTTAAAATTTAAGAGCCAACTGCAGAAGCTAAAAAAGTTGAGCATAAGAAAGAACTGTGATAGTCAGATAATTGAATGTTAAATACCCTTGACAGACAGACAGACAGACATACAGATAGAATTGTGCCTCCTTCAGTGCATTACACGTTTTGTGCGAGAGTTAGAATAGCGGCTGCAAGGATAACGAATGGATAGTAAGTAAGGTTTCTTTGCCAGCGGTCTCAATCGACGTGTACCTTCTTAATGGCCACGCTGGTTATCTCGGCCTCCTTGAGCTGCTCGTCCGTGGTGGAGTTATAGATATGCTTCAAGTACAAATTGAAATAGTCGGTATAGTTCATCGGTGTGGAAATGCGATGTTTGCGCACCGGAAGCCGCGGAGACAGCGACAGCATGCTCGCCCACTGCCCGTCGCAGAGATCATCGTAGCGCAGCAGGCCCACCTCGTGGCCGCCGAGGTCGCCCGGGCCGCGGCACATGGGCTGCTGTCCGTCCCAGAGCTTCAGCACGAACTCGCGTATCCAGCGGGCCAGATAGAGTGCACGACAGTCGCAGTGCCAGGGGTTCTTGTCCAGCTTGACGGCCACCAGCTTGTCCAGTCCGTGCAGCGCTCCATGCGGCAGGAACATCAGCTTGTTGGAGTCGATGCGCCTAAGGGAGAGGAGCATAGGAATGAGCAATGACTGTAAGTGTCATCAATGTGCACTGAACTCACAGTTTCTCCAGTTGGGTGAGCGGCTCAAAGGCCCGCGCATCGAAGTACTTCAGTATGTTGTTGTTCAGCATCAGGATTTTCAAGCTGACGAGGCCCTTAAAGTCGTTCTCCTCCAGCGTCGTCAGGTTGTTCGAGAAGAGCGTCAGGCGGGTGAGGGCGCTCACATGCAGGAACAGATCGGCGGGTATGCTGGACATGGAGTTCTGGCCCAGGAACAGTTCGTTCAGATTCGTTACCCCTGCAAAGGCATGGCCATCAATCTGTAAAGCAGAAAGATAAATAACTAGCTAACCATGCTTGATTCCAACTCACATGACTAATGCGATTCATGGTGAGGTCTAGGGTCACTAGATTCACCAGATTATTGAAAATTGTGCCCGATATCGAAGTAATGCGATTGTTGTGCAGCATCAAAGTGCGCAAACTCTTCAGGCCCTCAAAGAAGTCGTCCTCTATTTTGGCTGAGAGATTGCAAATTGAATTAGATCTAAGATGTGCATGAGAAGTTTGACTTACTGATTTGGTTCCAGCCAAAGTCGAGGGCCTTGAGCTTGGTCTGATAGCGCATGCTGCCCGAGACGAGCTGCTCGATCCTGTTGCGCGACATGTCCAGCTCCTCGAGCATCAGCTGATCGCGCAGCAGATTGGGCGGAAAGTTCTTGATCTGATTGTCGCACAGGTTGATCACAGTGAGCCGCTGGGCGTGATAGAAGACGGACTCGGGCAGCATGGCGATCTCGTTCTTGCTCAGATCGAGCAGATTCAGATTGCGCAGCTTCCAGAAGGTGCGCGGATCAATGTCTTCCAGCTGGTTGTTCTGGATGCGTCTGAAAAAGAGAGTAAGCAAATCGTTAGCAGTTTGCTACAGGATGAGAAGGGATTACTTACAGCTGCAGCAGGCTGTCCAGATCCTGGAACAGATCGAAGGGCAGAAAGTCGAGCACATTGTTGGATATGTCCAGCTCCTTGAGCAGCGTCAGGCCGCGAAAAGTGTCCTTGTGCAGTGTGGAGAGCGCATTGCGCGACAGATCAATGGCCACCATGTTCATGGGTATCACCTGGGTGACGGGCACCGTCTTCAGGTTGGTGTTCCAGCAGGTGAAGCTCTTCGTGTCCGGATTGCAGCGGCACACACCGGACGTGCAGTGATTCCACTCCAGCTCACTGCCACTGGCCAGGTGCCAGATGGGCTGCTCCACGGAGCGCAGCCTGCTCTCGATCTGCCTAACGCGCTTGTCAAAGTCCGCCAGATTAAACATGTCGCCCACATCGCTGTTGCCTGTGGAATCCCTGCCGCCGCCCACTGGGCGCCGACGCGGTCCTTCGTTGGTCATCAGCGTGTTGAGCGCTCCATTCGGCAGCACCTTGATGAGCAGCAGCAGCTGCGATATGATCCTCAGCGTCTCGCAGGCATTCAGCGTACAGTTGCGAGTGCCCGAGGCGAGCAGCGGCAGCAGATATCGCTGCCGGAACTCATCCAGGCTCGGGTTGTCCTTTGCATGCTGCGCCAAGGAGCAGACCAGCAGCAGCAGCAGGCAGACGAGTATTCCAAAGAGCGATGACGACGACGACAGCATGACATCAACTTTGAAGTGGCTTTGCTCGAGATCTGGCGGTGCCTATTTATAGGCCCCTTCATTTGCTGCATAATTCGTGTAATTTGAGAAAATTTGCATTTTCCAGCAATTACCTTAAGTAGCGCAGAACACCGCATGGGAGCCGGACTGCCGGCAATCCGCCGTAGTCGCTTGTGCTCCAAGATGCAGTGCCTTTCTTCGATACTATAAACTAATCTTAGTTTATATTACTCTATTAAAATGTTTAATACATAATACATTTTGTAGATTGTAAAGAACAATTTGAAGTTAATTAAATAAAGAAATATTTAGGTTCTCTCAACAGGGTATTATAAATTCGTTATGCATTAAGCAGCTGGTCAATTAATTTAAATTTACAATTGGAAAATGAAAGTGCGCAATATTTTCGAAACGCGTACACTTTGTATCATAAATACTTAATATTAATTAAATATTTAATACATTTTTGTGGCTTTCTATTTGAAATTTAGAACCGTCGATAATTTTTCCAAGTCCACGAATAATTTTTCTAAATCTTTAAATACAATTTGAAAAATAACAGCATTAAATTAGAATAAAGTAATAATGTATTTTCCAACACCTAAGACCTGAAAGCGCCACCTGCCAACCTTTTCCCTTAATAATGTATTTTCCAGCACCTAAATCCTGAAAACGCCACCTGTCAGAATATTCCCTTAAGCACTGTTCCCACACAATCACCATTCCCACTTTCTTTGATGCCTTTATAAACTGTCACACGTATTAACTGCACCCAGTATTATCCTTACGGCACGGCAAATTGGTTGTGTCGCCATCTGGAGAGGATTTTAGCTGTCAGCGCCATCTAGCGTAACATTATGCAATCAACGAAAGCGCCATTTAAATGCAGCGCACTTTCGGTTTACTGTAGGCAAAGGCCAGCTGCATGGGCTTCACGCAGAGCTGGTCCGCAATGCGCTTGTACTTGGCCAGGAGCATGTTGGGAAAGGGCAGAGCACCAAGGTTGTCTACGTAGTCCATGTGCCGCTTCTCCGCCTGGCCGGGCATCCTGACCGACTTCGATTGATCCGCCGGGCAGGTGCTCTCAACGCAGTCCTTGAAGTCGTCGAGGCGCTCCTGAAAATCCGGCACAAAGACGCACGGATCCAGGGCAAGCATGATGAGGCCCAGATTGGGACTGCGTCCCTGACACTCGGACCACCAGCGGGGAATGCGCGTGGCATAGTCGGCGCCGGACATGACGCCACACAGCATATCGATCATGGCGGCCAGGGAGTAGCCCTTGTGGCCCCCGGCAGGATACAGACGCTGCGAGCGGAGCGCCAGGCTGGGGTAGACGGTGGGCAAGCCGCACTCGTCCATCGCCCAGGTATTGGGTATATACTCGTTCTTGAGGAACGCCCACTCCAAGGCGCCGATATCCTTCATGCTGACGGCCATGTCCAGCATGAAATGCGAGCGGGCTGCCTCGGCACCGAAGGCCAAGCAGTTGGCGCCAATGCTGGCCAGCTGGGCGCCGGGCGCAACGATCGTCGGAGCCGCATTGGAGAGGACCAATCCGATGTAGCCCTTGGCCATGGCCCGGAAGGCATACCAGGCGGCCATGCCGATGTGATGCGATTGCTTGGCCACCACGAATCCAATGCCCGTTTTGCGCGCCTTCTCCACGGCCAGATCCATGCAATAGTTGCCCACAAAGACGCCCATCGCGCAGTTACCATCCACATGGGCAGTCGTCATCGTTTCGCTGATTATCTCCGGCTCTGCTGTGATATCCACATAGCCCTTCTGCAGATCCTTCAGGTACACCTCCAGGCGATTGATGCCGCAGCCATGGACGCCCCGGTAATCTGCGGCGAGCATGAAGTCGCTGATGTAGCGCAGCTTCTCGAACGGCACACCCACGCGCCGCAGGCAGTCGTGTATGAAGCGACGCGCCTCCTTCTCAATCACCAGCGAGGTCTGTGTCAATTCTGCCGGGAAATCCAGCGGCAGCTGATAGCAGTTAAGGTGCTGTCGTCGCAGCTGCCACACAGAAGCAGCACGGAGCAAACCTCCACAATTGCGAAACATTTTGGAATCACTACACTAGTTGGGTTTTTTGGGTTTGTTAGTTGTGTATATATTTAAAGAGTATTTTTATGGGATTGGGTTGGGGGCCAAAGTGAACTTGATTATTTCATACGTTATACGAATATTTCTATAGATTGTAATGCGCCAAGCACTTAGTTCAAAGCAGTGGACGTGAGAACGGCCACGCCACGCTCATAGAAGCTGTGCGAGTCCTGGCCAGCAGCCACAGCCAAATCCACTGTGAAGAGCAGCTCCGTGCGTGTGGAGTTCAAGTAAACAGGCAAAGTCAATTTGCTTACGCGCGGCTCCGTAGAAATTCTGCAAAGAATGGAATCGAAATTAGGAAAATGGCAAATTATAAATTGTATTTTAAAAACTCACTTGCTCCACTTGAGGATAGTCAGTGGGAGATCCATCATAATTGTAGAGGCCAGCAGCAGCTCGTTGTTCTTGCACTGAGCGCCTTGCAGCTTGAGACCAGTGACACCAAAGCTGCTGTCCTTCTGATCGGTCTTAAGACCCGCATCCGTGATGGTTACCTCCAAGGCCAGCTCCTCTAGCGACCAGCTATTCGCCTGCGCCACGCACTGCCTGGTGGCCGTGATGTAGGCCTCCGGATTGAGCAGACCGCCCAGCCAGACGGGGAAGCCCTGCAGCTCCTTGGCGCCCGCTTGCGACACCAACTGGGAGACCTTCTGCAGCTGCTGGACACGCATGCTAAAGTCCGTGATCCACTGGATGACGGTGCAGCCGGCGGGGACAGTGTAGCGCTTCCAGCCCTTGGGTATGATGCCGCGCACCAGTTCGGAGAGCATGGAGCGATGATGGTTCGTCTGTTTCTTCTCGCCCTGGCAGATGAACACCACATCCTGCAGATCGGAGATGACCGTTTGCAGCAGACGGGCGCCGCTGGTAACCTCGCGTTCAAAGTAGCGATACAGCGGATCCTTGATGTTCTCCACGGTGCGCTTGAGCACCTGCAGATTCTTGGGCAGCAGCTCCAGCCAGGCGGTCGCCGAGTTGTTCAGCGTCTTCATCCATGACGGACGGCCATCCTCGCTGCGTCCGACCAGCGCCAAAGCAGACTGCTCCGACTGCTCCTCGACGCTGTAGGCGAGTTCGTCGTCATCCTCCAGCTGCTGCATCTTGAGCAGTTTGCTCACCAGATCCGTGCCGCGCGTCGTCAGCAGCACTTTCTCGGCATTGTTGGGCAGCCCCAGCCACGAGGGCGTCTGGCGATCGGTGAGGTTCTCGATCCACTTGAGGAAGTGATCGCGACGCGTGCCATCCGGCATGGTAATGTGACGCAGACCACCGGAGGCGCCATCCACATTCGCTACGAGGGCAAAGTCCGCCTCGAAGCTGCGCGCCGTGAAGAGCTTCTTAAGGAAGGAGGTGAGCAGGCGCTGATCGAAATCGTTATCAATCTTGCCGCCATAGATAGACTGAGAGAGCAGCGTGACCAGCGCATCCCAGGGCACCTTCTCTGGCGGCAGGTTGGTGCGTCCCATGGCCGTGGTGTCGATCCACGTATCCAGCGTATCGCAGGCCACGCGCAGATCCGACTCGTTGAACTCGTACTTCTTGGCCCAGCCCAGTGGTACGTAGCGCAGTCGCTCCTGGACAATGGCGTGGAACCAGGCGAGCAGGAAGTAGAGACGCGCGCGCTCGCTGGGCGTCTTCATCATGCGCGCCGCCGGCACCGTCGAGAAGGTGCGCAACAGATTCGCACGTATGCCTGGCGGTGGCTCAAAGACGAAGATGCGACCGGCACGCAGTAGATTCACTGGAACCTTGGGATTGATCTCCATGGTAAGGAAGAGGCGGAAGCCCGTGTGCGGCTGCAGCGAGTGCATCTTCTTCTCCAGTTGGACGAGCCACTGGGGTGCGAGGTGCACGTTCTTCAGCAGCACCCAGCGACCACTCTTGCAGGCCATGTTGATGGCTCGCTCGGCCTGGTTGAAGCCTTCGGCGGAACCGATGGCAATGCTCGAGATTTGCTTGTTCTGCTCGGCGGCCAGGTCGTCTACACGTCCAGAGGCATCAAATCCGGGTACGGAGCACAGCAGCGCCGGAGTATTGCAGTTCAGCTGCTTGTCGACGACTGCTGTAAAGTCCAGCTCCTGTTCCGCGTTAGGCATAAAGTCCACGCCCAGCACCGTGTTGACCACATTGTGGGCGGCGGCAATAACGCGATCCGGCCTGAATGCCTGTATCAGCAGCAGTTGATGCACCGAGCTGTTAATGGCGCTCAGCGCCTTGGATTCGTCCCACAGCTGAGGCACACATTGTTCCGGCGAGCTCTGCTGCAGCCAGGCGCCCAGCTCGGGCATGGAGCGCACCTTCTCCACCAGCTTGCGGAAGATAGGCAGACGCGAAGCGAGACGATTTACGCCCTCGATCTGCTCACCACTCAGACCCTCGACGTGCGTGGGATTGGCCAGCAGACCCTCGCGACTGCGCAGGAAGAAGTTGAACTCGGTGTCCAGATTGGATTCGACGGTGCCCTTCAGATGAATCTTGCACATGAGCAGGGCGAAGGTCAGGCGATCGTTGTGCAACATGCCGCGTGCAACGCGCTCGTAGCACACCTGGAACAGATCCCGGGTGACGATGCCCAGCCGCTCCGAGTGATCGCTGCGGCCCTCGAGTTTCGGATTGTTGTACAGCACTGTCGTGAAGATGTCGAGGAACATCTTGAGCGAGTACTGGTAGAGGAAGTGCACCTGGTTCAGGCTGTCCATGGTGAAGTACATGTTGCTGCAGGCCACCGACAGTGGCAGATATTGTTGCGACACCGTCTCAATCTCGGCTATGACCTTGTCCGTCTCATCCACCTTCTGGTTGATGTCATACGCCTCCTTTTTGAGCGTCTCTAATGTTGTGATGACAGAGTCATCGTCCAGGATCTTGCCCTTGGCATCGTTTAGTGCCTGCAACAGACTCTTCTCCAGCTGGCGCAGTCGCAAGCGGAACTCGCCTTGCAGCTTCAGCAGATCGGAGCGCTTCTCATCGATGTCCGGTCGCTCGGCCTTCAGCACCTGGTTCAAGCACTGCGACTGCAGCGAGCTGCGCGTCACGGTGAAGTTCACGAAGGTTACCCTCGAGCAGATGTCGGGCGGGAACTCAACGGTCGGGTCGCGTGTTGACAGGAAGATGACGAACGAGGGCGACAGATCAATGTCCTGGTCGCCCAGCGTGATCAGCACACGGCCGCCAGTGCGACGCAGTTCGCGATTGAGCACCGGATTCAATATGGGATCATAGTTCTCCACATCCTGGACGAGCAGCGGATTACCGAAACGCAGCGCCGACTCCAGATTCTTGCGGAACGAATCGTCCAGGAAGGAGGTCTTTGTTATCTTCTTGCCCGCATACTCGTTGAGCAAGAAAGTGGTCGCTTGACCTGAGGGATCAATGATCAGCGGATAGCGATTGAAGCGCTTCAGCATGATGGCATTCTCCGTGCACAGATCATCCGTGGGCAAAGCATTCGCCTGCCAGCGCAGACGCTCGTCCGGATTGGATAGATACTCGGTGCGTGCAATGTCCGCACGATACTGAATGCTCGCCGACTGTAGATGCTGCGACCAGGTAGTGAACAGATTGAGGCGATAGTGCTGATCAAAGTAGCCGCCGTAGGCAATGAACGCAGCCGAGAGCAGCACATCGCCCACAATGGTAGACATTTGAGACTTGAATGTCTCGCTGGTGGACTCCCAGCGTTCGCGTTCAATGTTCAAGCTCTTGAGCAGCGCTATCGAGCGATCCACCTTGGCTTGCACGTTCTCGAGATCAGTTTTAATGGCCTGCGCCTGCGAGATGAGCTGGGCGTACTCCTCCTTGTAGGCAGCAATGCTGCGCTCTAGTTGCTCGACCAGATCCTTGGTCTCCTTGGCACTCGCCAAGTTGACATCGGCCTGCTCCTCCAGCGAGCGCAGCTCCTCGCGCAATGGCTCCACGCGCTTCAGCATTTCGGCGTATTCGATCTGTAAGATACCGAGAGATTAACATGCGGCCTTATGATATCCCCAATATCGCGATCTTACCTGTGCAATCGCCCATTTGACCATGGGACCGCAGGCCATACTGGCGCGATTCACCTTCTCAAAGTTGTAGTCCGGATTGCTCAGATACTTGGACTTCATCTTCTCCCTAACCTCATCGCTGCATGAATCAAGGATAAAGCATTAATAACGTGGCAAAAAAGAGTCTATGATTTGAGTTATTTGTATGAATTGAGCAAGCAAAGCAGTTGGTTATTATGGATCAACGCGAAAATTTAACCAAAACCATGGAAATAATATGAAGCCAATTAACCAGGATTAAAAGTTAAGATTAAAACAATATGTACATACAATACAACGCAGCTCGCTTAATCATTCGCAAAACTACAAGAAATAATCTCAAAACAACAAGAGAATACAAATTTCTACTCTCCATAGAAAATAATAACAAAAGAACATCAATTCGAGAACAAAATGTGTCAATTAAATAATTAAAAAAAAAGGAAAATTAATAATAATTTGTTTCATGCTTACGTTATGTTCTCGGTACCGAAGTTAGATACAATTGAATTTATGAAATTTTCACGCATTATCACAGCGCGTATCGATTTCCAATCGGTCGCATTCTCGCCCAGCAGCAGGCAGATCGACTCGAGTGCCAATTTCACCACCGACGGTGGATTCGCCATCGTTCGCACCTCAACGAGTTGCTGTTTGCGTATCGACTTCACAGCTGATCGATTAATCGATTTATCGATTTAGTTGGTTGTTTGGTTGTTTGTTAACATGAAGGATCAGAATTATTATAAACGATATACAGCACAACGTCATTGCACTTAACTAAATGTTACAACTTGTATAATTAATCTAGCGGCTGTTACAACATTTCATTATTATAAACAACAATATTCATAACAGTACAGCATAATTCGCTTAGCTGCATAATTCTGCTCAAGCTTCTGAATTGGCTTTGTTTTAGTAAATCAATCAAGTTTTAGATGACAGTAGCGCAAGACAATAATAATTCAAACTAAAACCATAACAAATATTTCAATTTAGAAAATACTAATGCAAAAATGATTTGCTTAAAGAAATAAATAATATTTTCGAAATGTTTTCCAAAAATTTTCCAATTAAAATAAAAAATTTAATTAACATTTTGTTCTCAAAAGTAAGTTGTAAAAAATGCTTTAGAAAAACTAAGTGATTTGAAGTGTTTTACAATTTAAAGCGAATAGCAGCTAAGCGAATTACACTATATAACAAACTGTATATTGTTCCATGACTATTTCTCTCACTTTTGATTGCGTAGTAACCTGGTTAGAGATTGGACAATAACTCTTGACAGCTCTAACTTTGGATTACAGCTATTCACATGGTAATTAACTATAACTTTAAGGTTATGTATATATATATCGTATGTATCGTAAGTTAAGATATTTGCCAGTGCATTGCGTATGCAGAGTGTGTGTGTGTGTGTGTGTGGGTTTATATATGTGTGCAGTAGTAGTAGTAGTAGAGATATACGAGTATATATATATTTTATTGTTGTTTAGTTATGTTATAGAATATATATATATATGTATATGCGTATGATGCGAACGTCACGGTTTAGCCAATTAGTGTCACTTTACGTTACGGAACAACAACCTGAGAGATGAGAGACGAAACTGCTTTTTGGCTAGTTCGAATGAGTGAGTGCTGAGGAGGATGTGAGTACGATGGATACGATGGCTACGAGTATCGAGTATTTATGTGTGTGTGTGTGTGTGTGGGAAATAAAGAAAGAGTTGCGTACGTGATCTTGTCAGTCTCCAAGTTAACAATCGACGATATGAAACTGTCTTTAACGAGTATGCCGCGGATGGCCTTCCAATCTGTGGCACTCTCATTGAGCAGCTCGCAGACAGACTCCAGTGCTAGTTTCACCACCGCTGGCGGATTTGCCATGGAACGTATCTCGGCCAGGTGTTTCTTTTTAATCGAGCTAACGGCTAACAGTGCGAATTGTGTGTGTGAGTGTTTTCGCGTGTGTGTGTGTGTTTGTTTTTTGTGGGTGGGATATATATTTATTCATTTATTTATTGTAGGTGGAAGTATCGATTTAAGTCAGGGAATCAAACTGAATCATAGTTAACGCTAGGCTGACGATTTGTTGCTGTGAATAACTCAAAACATTGACCAGGCACAATATTTGTAAGTGGATTTTACAGACAGAACATTCTCACTTAACTTTCAAAACCGAAAATCTTTGGTTACCAACCGTCAAAATAATCGAAAATAAGGAGTATCGTGAAACTAGTATGATGGTGTTTTGGATTCGGTTCTGATGCAGTATTTTCGTATCTAATAAGATCGGTTCTTGGATACCGCTCTCTAAAAAATGGGCTACTTCGGGTAACGGTTCTGGTACCGGTTTGATTCCCTGATTTAATATATGTATATATATAAGTAAATTTATAGCTAAACTTAAAGGCAGCAATACGTATATAGACTAACTATAACATGGGAGATATTCCCATTTTTGGACTGCTGTCCGTTGGACTTACCTTGCTGTGCATCGATGACTGCCGGTTCCACCTGTGCCAGATCGGCCATGACATACTTGCGCTTCTCCTCGATCTTGACCGTTTGATCGGCCAGTCGGATCTGTATCTCCTGCGACTGGATCTTCTTCTTCTCGGCCTCTTGCTGATCCTGGAACATTTGCTTCAGCTTCGCGTTGGCAGCCTCGTTCTTGGCCTGCAGCTCCTGCTTTTTCACGGCCAGCGACTTCTGCATCTCCTCCACCTGTTCCACGGTCTCGGCTATTTTGTTGAGACCCACGTTGAGATGGAGCTGCTGTTCCTCTAGATCGCTGCGCTTCTCATTGTACAGCTTGACAAAGTGATGGATAAAGTCCAGATAGTGACGCGGAGTAACCGCCATGGTGCGTCCACCGCGCTTGGCGAGGCGAGCATTGGCTTGATGCAGCGTCTGATGCACATAGACGCAGCTGTTGATGACGGCATCGCGATGCGTGGGATTGGCGGGCACCAGCGGACAGACGGAGGGGAAGAAGTCCGGCGACGTCCAACTGGGCCGCTCGAGATCAACACGCGTGGTGAACTCCTTGCCCACCTGGAAGAGTGCCGAATCCGACCAGTCACCGAACCAGTTCAGTACACAGCGATTAAACAGGGCTGGGGAGGTGGCAGCACGATCCTTGAGGCCATCGGTTGATGGATTCATGGTGAAGACGACGTGCAGATTGCGCATCACCTGCTGTGTGAACCACTTGTACAGCTCATCGCTGGAGTCCAGCATGAGTCCTTCGCGCTGGGCGCCCTCCTTGCACTGCGTCATCAGCGTGGTGTACTCGTCGCCCTCAAAGAGACCGGGCACCTCGCCGTTGGCCAGCAGCGTGTTCATGCGCTCCAGGAAGCCCGAGTCCAGCACATTCGACTCGTCCAGTATGAAGGCGATCTTCTCGTCCTTGCAGCCCGAGCGGCGCAGTACGCAGCGCAGATCCTCGTCAAAGTCCTCGCTGGTGTACTTGTTGTGCACCTTGATCTGGAATATGGACAATCCATTCATCCAGGCCACGAATCGCGACAGCGTCGTCTTGCCCGCACCGGAGACGCCAATGAGCAGCAGATGACCCTGCGGCTGGCGGAAGATACGATCGATGCGCAGGACATGATCCAGCACCTCGTCGAACAGCACCAGCGGCACATCGAGCTCCTCCTCGTAGAAGACCTTGAGGCGGGCGCGCACATAGTCGCGCAGCTCCTCGCGATTCACTGGCACATAGTCCTTGGACAGCCAGTTGCTGTAGAGAATCGGTCGCTGCAGTGCCTCCTCCTGATTGATGCCGGGGAAGTGCTTGTGTCCGACTATATCGATATTCTCATTAGTCCAGCGACGCTCGGTGTCATCCACCAGACGATCCTGGAACAAACGCAGTGCCTCGTGCGCCCACAGACGCACCAGACCCTCGACGGGCAGCGAGTCCAGCGGACGTATGGCCTCACAGATGCCGCGCACCCATCTGGTCATCTCACGCGGCGAGTAGACATAATGCGGCTGCATATCCTGCGTGAAGCGATCCTGAGAGGCCAGATAGAACTCCACCATGGCATTCGTCAGGGGCTCAGCGTATCCGCGCAGAGCGGGCATCAGGCGCAACATGGCACGCGAGAAAGTGCCGTAAATCTGCTTAAGCGATGTCTCGCCCGGATAGTCCACGTAGATGATGGGCACGTGGCGCAGGAAGCGATGCGAGAGTGGCTTGCGACCAGGATCTGTCGGTGGATTACAAGCGCCCACGAACTGTATGCGCTCCAGCGAGACCCACGCCTGATCGCTAGCCCGATAGAAGCCCCTGTGCTCGACCAGCTGACGCAGGAACGAGATGACGCGCTGCGTGCCGTACGAGTCCATGTCGGGCAAATTGATCTCGTCGCAGAAGAGCACCAGCCACTTGCCAATCTGCACGGGCGAAAGCACCACACCGTTTGGTGTCTTGCGGTACTCGCAGTAGTGATCGAATGTCTTCAGCAGCAGCTCCGGCGTTGTCGCCGACGAGAAGTTGAGACCCACCACCTCCATGTCCGGCAGAGCGCGCAGCGCTGAGAACAGCGTCATCGTCTTACCAGAGCCAGGCGGACCGCAGAGCACTGAGCAGGAATAGAGATATTCACATGAGTAGAGGCAAGATATTCAGCGTGAGTGTGTTGCTTGACTTACCCAATGGTTTGTGCTCGGCCAGCCATGTGTAGAGTAGCGACTCGTGACGCACCGTGTCCAGCGTGGGCACGACAATGTCGGGCGAGGCTACCTTGTGGGTCTCCACCTCGATGACGGGCACCTTGTTGCTCCAGGGCACCCATTCGCCGCTCATGTTCACCTCGTAGTCGATTATGGGTGCTCCGGCGGCCCCTGGCAGCGGCACCGTGGTTACGCTGCGCACAAAGTCGCCCAGATCGATGCGCACCTTGAGCTTGGCATCGCCAGCAAAGGACCATAGCACGGAGTAGACCAGTGCCTTGGGTATGTAGTGCTCCATCTGATCAGCGGAACAGGGGAAGTCCGGATGCTGGGCATTAAAATTGAGTACATTGCGTGCCGACTGGTTGAGCATCGAGAAGAGCGAGCTGAGAGCGCGCAGTCGAGTAAAGTCCATGATGTGCTCCTGGTCCATAGCATACTCCAGAGTTCGCACTACAATGCCATCGGCTGAGAAGAAGGGCTGCAGTAGCAGCGCAATATCGCGTTGCACCTGTAGCGAGGGGGAGACCTCCTCCTCCTTGTCCTTGGCAGGCTTGATCACGCCCACAAAGTCATCGTCGCCATCCTCGAGCGGAATGCTGCGAAGACGCGACAAATAGTTCTCGAATATCATCTCAGTGGAGAGCACATCCTCCGAGAACCAGACCATGCCGCAACGGGAGACTGTGGCCAGGGTTGCGAACTTCAGATCCTGCACCTCGAACATAACCCGCACATTGGGCGGCAGTGAGAGACGTTCGCCATTGGGCAACGTCAGCAGTTTGTTGTCGTCCAGCACTGAGTTGAGATTCTCCACCCACTCGGGATCGACGTCGCCATCGAAGATGATCCATTGCCGCTTGTTAATCTCGCCGCGCACATTGTCGATGATCTTGCGCAGTATGTGCGTGAAGAGGCCATCGGTCCACTCGCGCGTGTTGGGATCGAGCACACCGTAGAGCGCCTCCTTGGAGATGGCTTTGGGATCAATCACATGCGCGACGCCCTCAACGCCCTCGAAACGTTCCAGTGCCTTGAGCAGCGTGCGCCAGGCTGTCGATTTGCCAGAGCCCGAAGGACCCACCATCATAAGGCCATGATTGAGATTGGAGATTTGATAGAGTTGCAGCACCTGGCGGGGAAACCATCAATGGATTAATAAAAGAGGACAGATAAACGCAAAAACTTCCAGGGACCGTAACGAAGTTATATTTCATATTGTATATTGTTTTATGCGTTTTAATTACTGCTAAGAAAATAATAGTTGCTTATTGACTTATATTTATTCCTCAACAAATAATTATTAATGATTGAGTTTTTATTATTCGTAGGAAAGCTCTATTCAATTATTAAAAATTTATTTGTAAGAATACTTTAAAAACAAGTGGGGAAGAATTATTTTCGGCGTGCCGAAGATTTTACACTCTTTTCGAGTCTATGGATAGATTTCACTAGATTATATTTGTTTTGCATCCTAGAGGTAACTTTTGGGGATTTTCGACGCTTTCTTATATGCACTACACACTTCAGCACAAAATGAATAAATAATTTTCTTCGTCAAGAGTATAATAACAACATTTTTGGTTTCAAACGTGTTTTTTGGTACCCTAGAAATGCCATTAGAAGACTGAGACTGAACCGATTTTGAAGTTCCAGAGCATTTTGTTCATGGTTTCTCCTCTATATTTATTCTACATTTAAGTTTAAAAGCATGTACTATTAGTATTTTTAGTATGTATTATTTTCCACGAACAAATATAAAAAATGTAATTAAAATTTTAAATGCATTCTTTACGGTCCCTGAATACTTAAAATAGAGTTAGTTACTTTGTCGACCCAGGTTGAGCCGAGTCCCTTTGAGTGAAGAGAGTTAGTAGAAGGCGTGTGTGCGAGGTGAATCAATATTACGAATGGCTAAGAGATATAAAGTGGTGGCACTTACCTTCTCCATCCAAGCGGCGCCCTGTTCGTCACCCTCGCCGCAGACCAGATAGTCCTCCTGGCACACCTTGCGTATCTCCTCCTTGAGACCCTTCATCTCGGCACGGGTGTAGCCCACGTTGGGGAAGACGTCACTGAGCAGCGAGAAGAGCAGCGGAATATCCTCGGCGACCAGCTTGGGTACCATAGTCTCGCACACCGACTGTATGAGGATCTCTTGTTCGGGCAGATTCTCGGCCACCGAGGCCTCATCGATGTTCTCATCGCCGCGTGCACGCATCTGCTCCTTGATCTTCATGATGCGATCGCGTTTCACGTTGCCCGCTGAGATTAGCACCGATTTGAGAGCACGCAGTCCGAAATCGTAATGGCTCTGATTGGACAGCTGCTCGTCGCACAGCTTGAAGAAGGGCACAATTTTGCAGGCGAGCTTCTCGGCTGTGCGGAAGCCCTGCGAGAACAGCATCACCTCGGCGATGAGCTGGCGATCGGGTGTTGTCATCGCCAACGAGCGGAACAACTTCTTCAGATTGTCGGGCAGATTGGAGCGGCCCGCATAGCCCGGATTCATGGTGATGAAAATGGCCATGTCTGGCGAGACGCGCACCTGTTTGCCCACCAGTTCAACGGTGATGCTCTCCTTGTTGCTATCCATCTCGTACTTCAGTGCCTCCTGGATAGTCTGAATCTGCTGCGAGCAGGCGGACAGCATGCGCTCCTCAAGACGATTGAACTCGTCGAAGCAGCCCCAGGCGCCCACCTGGCACAGGCCCACAAAGATGCGACCCATGGCTTGGAAATCGAACGTCTCGTCGCAGTTGAAGACGAGCACAAAGCGGCCCAGCTGATTGCCCAGTGCCTTGACCGACTCCGTTTTGCCCGTGCCCGCTGGACCGAAGGGTGAACCTCCAAGACGCGATTCGAGTGCCTGTGTCATGGTCAGATAGCAGCGATCCGTGAGCGGGGTCTGCACCAGGCGATCCTGTACGCCCAAATACTCAAAGCCGTAGAAGAAGCGCGCATTGGCCATGTGAATGGTCAGCTGCTGCAGCACCTCCGTCTGGCGGGGATCAAAGTAGAAGCGCATCTCGCACAGCCACTGGAAGGACTTGGGCGAGGTGACGCCATTAGTGAGCAGGCGTCGCGTCACGGTGCGCTTGTGCACAAACTCATTGATCAGATGCTCCAGCTTGCGGCGACGTAGCGGCGGCTGTTCTTGCAGTACCGAATCGGCCAGGACATTCAAGGTGCTCTCCACGTTGCCAAGGACACGCTGCATGGGCTTGCCGGCATTGTTCTCAGAGGCCTGCTGCAGCGCTCCCTCTACGTCCTCGGACCAGAGAATCTGTGCAGCCAGCACGACAATTTGTGCCTGGTATTTGTCGCACCATTCCATGTATTTTTGTGGATCGATTTTGCCGTCGCGGAACTGTTTAATGTCCTGCACGGCCTGAGCCAGCAGCGAGGCGAGAGTGAAACGCATCTGTTTCTCCACCAGCGACAGCCACTCGTTGATCTTGGGGTGATCCACAGTGGACACGGGATTCATGAAGTGCACCTCCTCGCCCTCGCGCGATGATATGCCCAGAATGACATTGCTTTCCTCATTCAGCAGAATGGCAGCGACGCCGGCGAACATCTTCTTGAAGTGCTTCTGCAGACGGGCAATGTTCTTGCTGTTGCCAATGATCTCCAGCAGATCCTCGTCACCCACGAAGTAGAAGCGTGGGAAGGATGTGCGCTCACGTTCCAGATACTCACCGAGAGCTTTCTGAATCTTGCCCAGCAGATCGGCCAGACGCTCCAACGAACGTTGCACAGCGGGTATATTCAGGACATCCATGACCTTGGGCGACTTGGTCACCTTCTTCATCAGACCCAAGAACTCGGAGCTGATGCTCTGGAAACGTGAGGTCTCCACGGGCAGCAATGTCTTAATGTCCGCACTGCCAGAGAAGATGCCCTCGAGATAGACCCAGCGACGCTGCACATCGATCCACACATCGAAGAGCGCATTGATGCGATTCAGTTTCTCCTCCCAGGTGAGTGCCTCCTCCTCAAAGACCTTGTAGTAGGGCGATAGCTTCATGGCGGCCACTGAGTTAATGTGCTCCTTGACCTTGTTGAACAAATCGTCCCAGCCGCGTATGATGCGACATTTGTTCTGATAGTTGATCAGATCCAATTCGTAGTTCTGCCAGGATTCGCGCACCTGCTTCAAGAACTCTTCTAGCGCCATTTCACCCTGGGCGACCAGAATGATGTCCTTGACAATTCCCTCGTTTTTCTGCAGATTCACATCCCACACCTGACCCAGAGTGAGATCGGAGATGACCCAGTTGACGCGCAACTGCTTGGTTAGCTGCTTCCAGTGGCGCTCTTTGAGGGCGTCGGATTTGAGCTCCACAATCAGCATGTTGACCTTGATGTAGCTCTGGATGAGCTTCTTCACATACTCGTACGACTCGTACATGCGCAGACGGGCGGGCAGCTCCTTGAGCTGTGCCATCATCGCCTCCAGCTGCTGGCGCAGCTTGCGAGGCTGCACCGACAACCAGGGCTTCTCGCGCGTCTCATCAATCTGCGTCCAGACCTTGGACAACTCGCTCCACACGCCACGCAGATCTTGCAGCTCCTCCAGGGCGACATTCATGCGCTCGGCGCTATTGTTCGGCACCGCCGACTCCTGCAGCTCGAGTGCCTCCTTGGCCTTGGCCACATTGTCGCGCTCCTCCTTGAGGCGCGAGTACTTGCTCTCGAAGATCTGCAGCTGCTGCAGTGCATCATCGGGTCGTATCTTTCCGCCCGTGGGCTTCGTTTTCTCCCAGTCATTGAGGAAGTCGACGGTTCGCGTCTCCACGGCCTTATCCTCGGCCACAATCTTGGCCTGCAAGCTGGCGACCTGTGTCTGTATAGCTGTGTCCTTGCGCTTGATTATTTCATTGAATGCGGACCATTCGCCCTCGATATTGTCAACATGCAGCCAGTTATTGGGGAACTGGAAGCGCTGGCGCTCGAGTATCCTTTGAGCCTCGCGGAACACTTCGACCTGCTTGTCCCAGGCAATCATGTCCTTCTTAAGTGTCTGCACATAGGTGATGAAGCTGACAGCATCTGATGTGCTGGCCGCCTCGATGCTCTGCATCTCGAGATCTGTGCGCGACTTGGACACCTTGCTGTGGAAGGTGGTCATCTCGGTGCCCAGCAGCGTGCCAAACTTGCCCAGCGCCTCCTTGTGCCACGAATCGTACTTGAGTGTGACCTTAGCCTGCACTTTGGCGTAGTCAATGATGATGGCGCCATAGGCTCGTCGCGTGTCCGACGTGTCGAAGGTGGTGCGCGACTGCTTGATGTCGTTGAGGCACTTGATCCACAAGTTGACATCCTCGCCCAGGCGACCGTACAAGGTGTCGGCCTGCAGATCCCAAAGGCTCTGGTAGCGCAGCCACTCGTCCACATAGTTCCGCACCTCGCTGATCTTGTGCTCGACGGCGCCGTAGGCATTCTCCAGTATCTTGCCCTCTGGCAGCTTGGTCAGCAGATTGCGATACGTCTGCGAGACCGGCTTCTCGAGACCCACCTGGTAGCGTGTGCTCTGCAGGCGCACCTGCGAGGTAACTATCGCCTGCCAGGCGAAGAACTGCTGCATGATCTGGAAGCGTGCCTCCTCGATCGAGGGATACAAATACATCTGCTGATTGGTGATGCGTATCTCGTGTACAGCATTCTGCACCTGTGGCTCACCGCCCAGCTTATGTGTGGGCTGCACGGGAGCATCCGTGTCCATGGAGGTGTCCACCTCCTTCTTGTTGCCAGTTAGCGCCTCTGTCCAGGCCTGTATGCCTGCCTGCAGACGTGACGCCAGCTTCTTTTCCACCTCCTCGTCCAGGCGCGTGACCCAAACACTCAGATTGGAATACTGACGCAGCGAGAGATCATCGACGGCATGCTGAATCTTTGAGAGTATCTCCACAAAGGTGGCCGCACTATAAGGACACGTTTCCAGCGAGCGCACATCTACATCCAGCTGCTCCTCTACCACCAGCAAGTCATCGACCTGAATAAAAACCACTTAGATATTGACTTTTAAGTATCCTTCGACGCTTACCTTCTCCTGGAACTGGGTAACGCATTCGGAGAGGCGAAGTACATAGGGATCCAGCTTGTACGACTCCCAGATGAGGCCAACGCCCTCCGAGACCAGGTTCAAGACCTCCTTGCGCAGCCCTGCCACCAGCGGTACAATACTGGCACGATCTTCGATCTATAGTGAACATTAAAGACAATTAGTATATTTCCCGTATACATTTGTAGACGTCTAGTGGAATCTATATAATGCATGCAGGATTTGAACAATAACAAACGGTGGTAGCAATAACTTTTTTGGGGGAAGGGAACACAAACGACACTACCTTGAATACTGAATTTAGTGCTAGACTCCTATTATTAAGCTGCATGAAAGAAAGGTTGTTGGTTGTTTCGGTTCATTTAAAAAGGTTGTACTTGTGTCTATTATGCGTATGCTTATGTAAGTTGTGGCGTGTTGTAAAGTGGTGTCGTTAACAAAATTCAAGCTGCACGCCGGGAGCAAAGCAATGCACAAAAAGAAGCCAAGTAATTTCCCAAGTGGAAACACTCATGTAAAAATCTTATGTATATGTCTAAATAAGAGTTGAAAATAATTGCGAATTAGCTTAAAAAATAATTAAAATATTTTGGGTACAAACAAACAGACGGACGTGATTATATACATATAAAAATTATCTTAGAAAGCGTATAAAAATGAAAGCAACATCAGCGCTTTTGCGCTCAACCATTAGACATATACATAAATCAAAATATAAACAGAGCCATTGCTCCAGCATTGGTGAGATATTGTAATAGTGGTTGTGTGGCATTGTGGTTGTGCAGAGTATTAGCTAAATACGTATAAATTACCTTCTCCAAGGTGCGTTCGTAGGTGCGAACGCTTTCAATCAGGGATATAGCATAGGGGTAAATCTGGTTGGCCTGATGCGCCTTGTTCACAATGGTCAGTGGAACTCTGCAATAATAGATACAAATGTTAAATACAAAAATAAATACATTATTGCCATTCACTCACCTGAAGCCCAGGTTCTTGATGTTGCGCACCTCCTTGGCCAGCGTGATAATCTCTGGCAGGAAGTTGACGCGCAGACGCAAGACATTGCCGCGTCCAACACGAGATCGGGTCGATTCGATGGTGAATATGCGACCGGAGCTGCCAAAGTTTCGCTCTTGCACTTTGCGTGCCCATTCGTGGAAGACATCAGCAATGGACAGCTTGGCGCGGAAGCTGTCGCCGTCGGCCTTCAGTTTCTGGCCCTCGATGTGCGTCTCCCAGCCCTTGCCAAGCACGTCCTCAACACGCTTCAGATACATGGTCAGCTGGTTGTCAATCTGGCGCGCCCAGATGATGGATCCCGCCACTGGCGGCAGATCACGCACCGATGAAAGGCGGCAACTCTTGCTCTGCGGATACTGCACCTTGAACTTCTCGTGCAGCGCCTCGATGTCGTCCTTGACACGCTGTATCAGCTGCGTCTGGTACTCGCGAATGGCGCCACGAATGTGCGGACGCACAAACAGTGCATTGAAGCGCGAGAAGATGCGGAACATCTCGTTGGCATTCTTTGCTGTGCCCAGCTGGTCGCGCAGATGAGCCGTGATGCGCGTCTCCACGCGATCTAAACGATAAAGGCAGTCACGATAAAGTTAAAATTGTAAGCTTGTGTAGTGGTATTTAATTCGCACCGATCTTCTCCTCGTAGCGTTTGACAGCTGCCTCCCAGGCCTCGGAGCCCTCCTTGGTTATGTCGAGGCAGTCCACCTCCTTGACATTCTCGTAGGCCAAGTTGACCTCCTCGATGGCGTTAGCATCGGCGGCATCCAGACTGTACGGCTGCTTGGTTTCCACGGCACTGTTGTCATCGCCGGCCGCCTGCTTGGTGGGTCGCAGGACGCGCAGGATAACGGTGCGCAGCTGCTCGTGCTGCCGCCTAAACTTGCGCATGTGCTCCATGCGCGTCTGTAGCTTCTTGTGCGCTGGCGATACGCGCCAGACCATCTTCAGATGCTCGTCGCGCTTTTTCTTGACAATGTCGCGCAGCAGGCCCTGCAGCTTGTCGTACTCGTCGTCCCAGCAACTGAAGATCTCGAAGCACTGGTTCATCACCCGCTCGAACTCGTCGAAGGGAATGTGCATCAGGCGTCGGGTGCCCAGCACCTTGAGTAGCTGCTGCGACAGATCCCGGGATATAGCCTCAATGAGCTTGAGACAGCGCTGAATTGGGTACTTGGTGTTGCGCACTTTGCGGAGATGCGAGAAAATCTGCTGCACAGCTGGCCGGATCTTCTCCAGCTCCGTTGCGGACAGCAGATCGTTGATGGGGAAATCCTTCATTAGCGGATTGTAGTCGGCCACTGTGGCGAGTGCCTGCTTTAAGCCAGTGTCCGTGTCAAACGAAACAGTTGCATGGAAGCGTTTGCCATGCTTGAGTATGTCCAGTGTTAGTGCCACCTCGGGCGACTCACGTTTCTCCTGGATGCGATACAGCGCACGCTCCAGATTCAGCCAAAACGAGATTTCCTGCAAAAATAGGCATTAGTAACTATAGATATTAATTTCAAGCAGATGCTTGTTTACCTGTAGCGCAGTGCCTGAACCAGGATCTCGATTCAGTTTAGTGACTTTCTTGATTTCGGTAATCCAGCGATTGACACCGTTCTGCAGTTGGTTGAGGAACGAGGAGTCGTCCACCTTGTCGCCAAAGTCCACCACCTTAGCCTTGTGGTTCTCATCGGCACACTTGCGTATGACCTGATTGACTACCGGATGGGCAGTCAGCGTAATCTCTGGTATGTCAATGTTCTGCTGCAGATGGAGCAGGCCCATCTCCAGCTCTGCCAGCTTCTTCTCCACCGAAGGTGCCATCTTGTCGCCATCGCGGTCAGCGCGTCCCGACTCCTTAACGTACGATTTGAAGTACGGTGCCAGAGATTTGCTAATAAACGCATGCAGCGTCTCGTAGGGCGAGCCGTCCGAGAAGTTGATTAAGCGCAGCTGCGAGTGAATCGACTTATCAGCCTCGACGACAACGCCACGCTTGATGCAGGCCAGCGACGCCATGCGGCTGTTGGTGAAGTGCACATCGTTGCTGATTTGATAAGTCACCTGCTCCTTCTCCTCCTCACCTTCCGTCGGCTGTTCGCTGTCATCCTCTGCGCGATTAAAATAGAGCGAGTGAGGACGTGAATCATAAATAAATACAATATGGCCGCTATCAAGTTTTCACCTTCACCCACATTTCACTCTCAATGCACAAATATTATCTGGCCCTGACGTTCAATGACATCCATTCAGTATCAAGGTGACAGCCTTGGAAATTTCAGCGGCCAAGGTGAAACCTTCAAATTTCATGCACTCAAGGTCTGAACCTTGAGCGTGCGTTGCTCCCACATTGCCTGACCCTGACGCGAGGCAGCGTTCAAAGTCGCAAGTCAATGAAAAGTACACACAAGCGACTCAAGGTCGCGCACGTTTCCGCATACAAGCCAGAAAAATAAATAAAAACAGCTGCTGTTTGTTTTGTTTACTTGCCGGCAACCGGCAAACAGCACAACAGCTGGCAACCCTGCATGTGCAACATGCCGGCAACCCTACGCAGCTGATTGCCGCGCATAGTTTATTTAGCACGAAGGTTGCACAAGTAACATTGGCGTGACGTCACATAAGTTTCAGGTGTATGTGATTGTCGAATTTACATGAATTTAACTACTTAGCTAAGAAGTTCAGATTATATACAATTTTAATATACCACCCAGTAAAATATCATCTAACATTTAAGAGCAAAATTACAATTTGGGACCGTGTCTAACTCACTCACAATATAAGTGACGTCAGACTCATTTGCCGAGCATGACAACCTGTTGTTGTGCACTATGCAAGCTGTTCGTGAGTCAGCTACGCATGACGTCATGCGCACAAAAATATTAAAAAACCCAATTGGCAATTGATTTTTCACAAAATTGTTGCATATGCAACTTGCACTTGGTGCACACATGAATTTCGGCTTTAAATATGTTATTTGTAAAAGCAAGCAAACATTTTTTATGTTTTTGAAAGAATTCGTGCATTCCTATGCTCCTCAGCGACGCCATTTTGTGCAGTTGGCACTTTTTTTATGGTCGTCTGATTTTCCCAGTCACTCACCTTTTATGCAATTTCGCTGCACGTACAACGCCTGCACCTGCGGATCGGACATGAACTTGCGAATAGTCTCCTGATTGACGGCATCGTCCAGTGCATTATTCAGCGACTCCGGCACAACATCCTCTTCCGGCAACAAAATGGTGACAGCTTTGCGTAGGTAATTTGCAAATGCATCATAGTTGGCAATGGACAGGTTGACGGCCGGGTCCACCGACGTATCGGTGTTGTCCAGCGAATCACCCATGCTTTTCCACTATTTTTGCACTCACTTGCACAGTTATTTGTTTATAAATTAAATTTTCACACAACTTGAAAATGAATACGCCCTGTGAAAAATTACGTCTGCACTTTTTGGCGAAAGTGCAACAACTAAGCTGCCAGATCGTTGAAACAGAATGTTAAAAGCTCTGTTAAAAATACAGCTCTGTTAATTAAGCTGCCACTTAGTCGAAAGTGCTTCCCGCCAAAAATATTCACGAAGTCCAAATAGAAATCGAGCGATGTGGCAACGTCGGCGCAGCGAACAGCTGTTGATATCTGCACATTGCAATTTAATATGTTATTCAATACGCGCAGTCAAACTGTGCCGTGTTAATGTGCAACTTTATCAATTAAAATAAACAATATGCAAGCGCTGCGGCACAGACGGCTTCTGCGGGGACTTCAATTCAATTGGAGCCGACGACTGCTGACGCAGAGCTGTACCAGCAATGAGGTAAGTTGGCAGAAGAGTACAAAATAATATTAAATATTTGTTGCTGTTACTTTTCAAGCAACTGGAGCTGACGAACGATGTGAAACATCGCATTGAGACGCACTGGTGCCAACAGCTGAGCAGTGCACAGTTCGATGCAAAGCAGACAGCCAACAAATACTATGTGCTGTCCATGTTTCCCTATCCCTCCGGTAATCTGCACATGGGTCATGTGCGCGTCTACACGATCAGCGATGCAGTGGCTCGTTTCCAGCGCATGTGCGGCAAGAATGTGTTCCAGCCGATTGGCTGGGACTCGTTTGGCCTGCCCGCCGAGAATGCGGCCAATCAGCGAGGCGTTGCGCCCGCCGACTGGACACAGCAGAACATTGGCCAGATGAAGCAGCAGCTGGAGCGGCTGGGCTGCTCCTTCGACTGGACGCACGAGCTGTCGACGAGCAGTCCGCAGTACTACAAGTGGACGCAGCGCCTGTTTCTCATGCTGCACAAGCAGGGCCTGGCGTACCAGAACGAGGCGCTGGTCAACTGGGATCCCGTGGACAAAACGGTGCTGGCTGACGAGCAAGTGGACGCCAATGGTTGCTCCTGGCGCTCGGGCGCCAAGGTGGAGAAGAAGTTGCTCAAACAGTGGTTCATACGCACGAGTGCGTATGCCAAGCGGCTGCTGGACGGCTTGGAGGATCCGACGCTGCGCGATTGGCGCGATATAATCAATCTGCAGCGACACTGGATTGGCGAGTGCAACGGCTACGCCTTCATGCTGCTCACCAGCGCCTCGAATCTGTTGCGAGTTTGGACTGCCCAGCCCGAGCATCTAAGGGATCCACAAGCATTTCTGGTGCTACGCAGCAAACACTTTTTATCCAAGCTGAAGGATGCGCATCAGCTGAGTGTGGAGAATCCCTTTGCGAGCACCACACTTCCCGTGGTGTTCAACGATGAGGTTGCCTTTCCAGCAGACTGTGATGTCTACTTGGCAGCGCCCAGCTTTCGCGACGAAGATCGCGAATTGTGGGTCAGCTTTGGACTGCCAGACAAGGCGGAGGCGCTCGTTAGTCCCGGCAGCTGGGAGCAGTTGCGCCAGGAAGTGCTGCAAGCGGCAAGTCGGCTTAATGTAGGCGGCTACCGGGTGTCCTCTAAGCTGCAGGATTGGCTCATCTCGCGCCAGCGCTACTGGGGTACACCCATACCCATAGTGCATTGTCCCAAGTGTGGCGCAGTGCCCGTGCCGGAGCAACAGCTGCCGGTGACGTTGCCGCCCCGCGACTCCGGCAAGGATGCGCTGCGCTGCGAGTGCCCCAAATGTGGTGAGCCGCGGGCGCAACGCGAAACGGACACCATGGACACATTTGTGGACAGTTCCTGGTACTATCTGCGCTATCTGGACGCGCACAACGAGGAGAGCATCTTTGATCCGGCGCTGGTGAAGCATCACATGCCCGTCGACCTGTACATTGGCGGCAAGGAGCACGCTGTGCTGCATCTCTACTACGCCCGCTTCATGAACCACTTTTTGCACAACTGCGGCCTGTCGCCCACCTCCGAGCCCTTCTCGCGCCTGCTCGTCCAGGGCATGGTCATGGGCCGCTCGTATCGCGTCAAGGGCAGCGGGCGCTATGTGCGTGAGCCCGAGGTGGAGATTGTGAATGCCAAAAAGAATCAGGCGCTGCTCAAGGAGACACAAGAGCCAGTCGTCATGAGCTGGGAGAAGATGTCAAAGTCCAAGCTGAATGGCGTCGAGCCTGACGATATGTTTAACGAGTATGGCACGGACACAACGCGTCTGATTATCCTCGCTGATGTGGCACCCACTTCACATCGCAACTGGTCCAGCGCCAGTGAGTATTATATTTTATAATTTTCTCAATTGTCTAAATTATATGTCTTACCTTTTTAGCTTTTCCGGGCATACTCAACTGGCAGAAGCGTTTGTGGCTGACCCTGGCGGAGTTTCAGGCGTCACGGGAGGAGCCCCCAATGGATATTGTGGACACTGGCAGCGATGCGTTTCTGGCCGAGGATGCCAAGCTGTTCGATGCACGCAACTTTTACGTCAAGGGCGCCACCTTCAACTATCGCCATGCACATCAACTGAGCGTCGCCATATCCAAGATGCAGGGACTGACCAACTGCATACGGGTGAGTCTCTCAGCTATGCCTGTTAGCACGCCCATTAACCACATGTTTCTCTTCAGCGCACACCGAAGCACATTCAGCGACATGGCAAACAATTTGAGCGCGCTTTAGCGGCACAGATCATTATGCTGGCTCCCATGGCTCCCCACTTTGCCTCCGAACTGTGGTCCAAGTTTGTTGCAGTGTCGGGTCGCCTGAATGCCGCCAGCGAGGAGCTGCAGTGGGCGCAGGATGTGCTGGCACAGCGTTGGCCCGATGTGGATGCTGTCTACCAGCTCGACCTGAGCATCAAAGTGAATGGCTTTGAGAACTGTGTCATTAAGGTAGCACGCAACCAGCTGGACAAGATCAGCCACAGCGATGCCATGGACATTGCCTTCAATACACAGTCGGTGACTTCGTATCTCATCGATAAGAAAATACGCACCACCAACTTTGTGCTCTATCCGGGCATTGAGGCCGTACTCAACATCTACGTGGACAAGCTGCCAAAGGCGCAGAAGTCAGCGAGCAGCAGCGATGCCGACAAATTGCAGGCCAAATAGTCAAGTGGATAAACTAATTGTTAACTGGAGACTTTATGTGTGGAATTTGCATTTCCTAAAACAGTAGTCGCTTGGAAATTGAAACTATCGGAAATTAGAATTGTTTATGAGAATATGGCTTGGTTCTAGAATTATTAGTTAAGGTATAAATGAATGTTTCCAACTTTCAAGCGACTACTGTAGCTTTGGTTATGTCTTTGCTGTAAGCCGAGACGAGTTTTTAGTTTTTATTCGTATTTGTTATTTAAGTTTAATGTTAATATTAAATATATATAAAAATTGGACTACTGCTTTACAAGAATTGGTTACATTGGATTAATGGGGAATGGGGATAAATGCCTAGAATAGGAATTACGTTGTTTACACTTGTTTCTTTGTTAAGTGCTGGTGCTCGACTAGAAGCAAATATGTAAGTCTACAAAGTCTACAAACCAGTGATCACTTCATCAGCTCGGCCATCAGATTGCGCAGATAGACATCCAGCTGGGCATAGTCGAGCAGAGTGTTGCGCACAATGTCCAGCAGCATGCTCGGCCAGAGCGTCTCCAGCTTGTGCAGCTTCTCCACAGCGCTGCAGGTGTTCTCTAGGAGCAGGGCAAAGTGCTGCCTGCCCCGATCTCTGGCACTGGGTGCCATCTCTGCACACGTCGTCGTCGTTGCTGTTGTCGTTGTCTTCTTCCACTGCAGCGCCTCCTTGCCGACTACGAGCCGCAGGGATTTGTTCTCGGCACGCAGCATCCACTCCTTGGGCGACAGCTTGCTGGCCGTGCAGCTCTCGTCCAGGCGCAGTCGCGCCAGCAGCGGCTGGAGCATGCCCTCCGGCATGGACCACAGCACCAGATTGGACAGACCCGCATAGAGGGCATTCGCTGCTTCCGTCTCCGCCTCGCTGATCTCCTGGCCGTTGAGCTGCTTGAGGCCCCAGTGGGACAGCCTATAGATGGCATAGGCGCGCCAGGAGTGCTTGCCCGTAATCGCATTGCCCTCCGCATCGATGAGCAGCGAACTGAGTCCCTGCAGCTCTGCGAGCGCATTCAGCTGGCCCAGCGCACTGATGTTCGTCTCGCGAAACACAAAGTGCTCGGCATGGGGAAAGCGTATCTTGATCCTGCCCAGCATGCACACAATGCTGTTGAAGTTGATGTAGCTGAAGTTGAGAGTGTGCACATCGTTGGCCTTGGCCGGATTCCACTGCTTGTCGATGAAGCGCAGCGCGCCCTGGCCATATATGTTCAGATATCTGCCGCAGATCTCGATGAGGTAGTCGCCGCCCTGCTCCCGCTCCCGCTCCGCTGCGCTGGGCTTGGACACGGTGATGGCAGTGGTGGGCGTGGCAGCGGCGGCGGCGGCGGCAGCAGCAGCAACTGTTGTTGCCGGCGACGATTGACCAGTGGACTTGCCTTGGGGCGCCATTAAAGAGACCACATTGGCAGCAGACTGATTCGAGTTGTTGTTGCTGTTGGCGATCTGCTTGGCGCGTCCGGCGCTGTTGGAGCTGCTGCTGGCACTGGCGCTGCTGCTGCTGATGGTCTGGGAGCGCACCAGGCTGCCGGTCATGTAGCGCTTGCAGCTGCCACCACGATTCACCTGCAACATAGTGATGTTAGTCCGAAATGAAAATTGAGCATGTTTTCCTACGCCCGATATGATGATTCACTTACCTGTAGGCCCAGCTGCGTCTGCGTGATGGGCGTCTGCCGCAGGCGCTGCTTGCTGCTGCCGGGACGAGTGCTGGCGGAAGAGGAGGAGGAGGCGGCGGCAGCTGAGGGCAGTGGCAAGGTAACAGTTGTGGGCGGCGGTGTGGGCGTGGCAGTGGGCACAGGCGTGCCGGGCGCGGGCGGCGTTAGCGTTAGAGCGGGCGGTGAGGGAGAGCTGGATGTGGCGGGCTCAGCAGCTGGAGGATTTGGAGTCGTACTCAGCTTATTGCTGTTCTCATCGATCTGCGGATTTGCTGGCTTCTGCTGCTGCTTGCTGTTGTCTTCGTTATCCGTGCTGTAGCAGCTGGAGCAGGAGTCCACATTGGGGCCCAGACTGGAGGCCTCCGAGGAGGCATCCACCTCATCCAGCGGCTTTTGGGCAATCAGCGGCAGCTTGAACAGCGCTTGGAGCTCGGCTAGCTCATCCTGAGGCTGTTCCTGTTCCGCCTCCTCGACGGCGACTGCTTCATTCGACTCATTGATCTTGGCCAGCTCGCTGGTCAGCTTGCCCTTGGGCCTGCCCAGCGTCTGCTGCGAGCGCAGCAGCTCCCAGTTGGTCCTCGCATTCGAGATGACCTCCTCGCGCCGACTGCTGTGGTACGCTGCCGAGCTGCTGTGCGTCGAGAGCGCCAGCTCCTTGTGCTGCCGCCAGGCGAGGGCGGCGCGACGCACCTGCTCCGTGATGGGCATCTGGCTGAGCGACTGCAGCAGCGGCAAATGGGACACCAGAAACGAGACACAATCGCCCGCCAGGGACACGGGATTGTTCTCGATGGTGACCTCGAGGAGGCGGGCGGCGCGGGCGATGCTGACCATGTCGTCCACCTTGTGCAGCTCGTTGTGGCACAGCCAGAGCCGCTCCAGCGCCACCAGATGCTGAAAGCCATTGATGCGACGCAGTCTGTTCCGCTTGAGGTTCAGTTCGCGCAGGCAGCGCAGTCCTTGGAAGTCCTGCTGATTGATCTGCCTGATCTGATTGCCCGCCAGATTGAGCGACTTCAGATGCTGCAGGCAGTTGATGCGACTGCCCAAGCTGGTCAGCTTGTTGCCATGCAGATCGAGGACGCGCAGTGTGGCCTTCAAGGAGCCGAGTCCGGCAATGTCCGTGATGCGATTCTTGCCCAGCAGCAGCACGGACAACGCCGGCAGCCCATCCAAGCTGGCGATGCGCTCGATCTGGTTGTCATAGAGATCGAGGAAGACCAGCTGATGGAAGATGGGGCCGTAGCAGGCGCTCAGACTGAGCTGTTTGTTCTTGATGCTCAGCTGGGAGACGCTGCTGGGCCCCTCCTCCTCCTCGCCGACGCCGCACAGCGAGAGATTGCTGTTGTTCATCACGCTGCTCTCGTCGCAGCTCTGCAGCTGCTGACTCCCGGCCAGGAGACCACCAGCTCCGGTCGCCTTGAGCAGCTGGCGGCGCTGCAGGAGCTGATGTTGGTGCTTCAGTGCCTGCAGACTGTTCGAGACGAAGCTCTTCGACTTCTCCAGGCCGTAGCGCAGGCGCAGCGCGGGAGGCGGCGTCAACTGTGCCTGGGCGTAGTTGAAGCCCCGCTTGGCCAGCTTGGAGCGATTGCCGCCACCGCCGCCGTTGATGGCCAGCGCCTGGGCGGTCAGTGGACTGCCCGAGCAGGGACTGCCCGAGTTGGGCGAGAGGCGTGACTGATTGCAATTTTGTGCCGCGTTGGTCATGGCGCGCGTTAATCGCGACTGCGACTGCCCCATGGGATGGCCACGCAGCGCTGGAGGACGCTGCTCCGGCGTCGCCTTGCTGCCAGCATCTGGAAATTAACAGAGGTGCAGGTAAGAAAGCTGCAGCAAATTGCAATGGAAACAAAAAGGGCATAATTTTGATAACATAACTTGTATGATAACATCTGCAGTGCGTAGTAGTTTGAAATTAACGTTCACTAAATGCTGCCCTTCTATGCGATTCTCAAGAATTCAAGTGAGGTCTGCAGCATTTAATGGGTTTCAGTGATCTGCAAATGTTAGTGTGTTGTGTTATTGCTGGCATGAGAAACTGATTCAATGCTCTCGCTCTTATAAGGTTGCTTACTCTTGCTCTCTCCCATTCTGAATGTCTCGCTCTCTCTATATCTCTCTCTCCCTTAATGACCTCTCACTCTCCATATCTTTTATTCCCTCCCTCTCTCTTAATGGACTATCAATCTACTTTTCTCTCTCTATATCTCTTACTCTCCTTGTCTCTCTTGCGAATACACTCTCTTACTCGTATCACTCTCTTGGTTTCTCTTACTCCTCTCTTCTTCTAATACGGCTCTCTCTTTATATATATCTCTCTCTCTCTCTTACTGTCTCTCTCTGACTCCTCTGACTCTCTCTGACTCTCTCCGTCTCAATTCTGACTCTCTCTCTATCTCTCTCTCTCTGACTCTCTCTCTCTCTCTCTCTCTCTCTGACTCTCTCTCTCTGACTCTCTCTCTCTCTGACTCTCTCTCTCTCTTTCTCTCTATCTCTCCATCTATCTCTCTATATTTCTCAATATCTTTCTCTCTTTCTCCTATCCTCTCTCTCTCTCTCTCTCCCTCTCTCTGTCTCTCTATCTCTCTATCTCTCAATATCTTTCTCTCTTTCTCTCTTTCTCCTATCCTCTCTCTCTCTCTCTCTCTCTCTCTTTCTCTCTCTCTCTCTCTCTCTATATCTCTCTCCTTCTTCTTGCACTTACTATTTATACACGGATTACTCTCACGTGGCGTTGACTGCGGCGGCGGAGGCGGCGTTGGCAGCTCCTTGGGTATGTGAAAGGTGTTGATCAGGTTGTGCTGCAGCGAGAGCAGTCGCAGATTGGGCTCCTGCTCGAATATGGGTATGGCAGTAAGACCCCGCCGATCGTAGTTGATGCGATCGGGCAGCTCCTCGCGCTCCTTGGCCAGACGGAGGATGCGACAGATGCCGTTCGGCTGGGGCGTGACAATCGCACCGCTGACCAGAGTGCCGCCCGAGCTGCCCACCAGCGTGTTGGGCGTGGGAGCGGCGACAACAGCACCGCCAGCTGAAGAAGTAGCCACTGTTGTCGCCGGACGACAGCTGTTCGAGGCGGCCGACGAGGAGGTGGACTTGGAGCGCTGACGGGTGACGGTGCCGCGATGCAAACGCTGCTGGCTGCGCAGCTGGGCGGCTGCTGCATAGCTGCGCTTCAGCTGCCCCTGACCCACCAGCAGTTCCGGCTGCTGTTGCTGCACTGCGGCGGCGGCGGCGGCAGCGGCGGCAGCTCGCTTCTGGATGACATTGTGGCTGAGTGTGCTGTGGGAGCGACCAATAGGACGCCGGCGCAGACGTTGATTAAAACTAGGAACAAACGGTTCGATTTTCAGCAAGGATGTTTGAGGTAAATAGTTCTGTTGTTGTTGCGGCTGTTGTTGTTGTGGTGCTGTTGTGGTTGCAGCAGCAGCAGCAGCCGGCTCGGGCGACTCATCGTTTAGCATGGACCTGCCGCGACATTTTGCCATGGACATCAGCGTACGTCGCCGGGCAATTGTCGCCGCCGAGGACGTCGTCGTCGTTGTCGTCCTGCTCTGCGCCTGGCCCGTTGCCGTGCGTATCGCTTCCACTTTTGTGTTTCATAATCTTTGTGGGCCAACAGGCTGGGGCATGTTGTACGGACACAGCTGCAGCTTTTCAGCGTTGCATAATCGGGGGACGTAGTCGAGTTATCCTGCTGAGCGAGAGAGAGGAGAGAGAGAGAGGGGAAAACCTCCTTTAATGTTCCGCAAGTGCAAAGGACAGGTTTTTCTTTTTGCACACCCAACTGCAAGCGTTATCTAATTTGTATTATGGCTGAGTTTCGATTTCGATTTCAATTACAGTTGCAGTTGCAGTTCGATTTGTTGGCTGCTCCACTTGAGGTGCAGCTAGCTCCTGGTCGCTGCTGCTGTCTCTCCTTCAGTCTTTTGAGGTATTTTTGCGAATGTTGTCGTCTCCGGCAGTGCCACGGGGCATAAGCATGTTTTATTAGTTTGTTTATTCGGGTTATACATATACCTATTGCTGGGCTATAGCGGTTGCCATAGACCTCCTGCCGTACAGGACAGCCCAATAGATAGCCCCTCTCGCTCGCTCCCGCTTCAGTTGCTCCTTAGAGCTGGCTCAGTTATTACCTTGCCTATTGCTTCGTGATTTCAGCTATTAGTTTGTTTATTTAAAGCGCTTTTAGGGCGGCAGTCAGAGCGACTGCCAGCCAGCCAGACCAACAGACAGATAGACAGACCAACAGACAGACAGACAGCACTATAGTCAGTTGGACTGACTTCTAAACATACCAAAACATTGCCTTCAGTTTGCTTGCATTTTCGTTTCGGCGCTACTCGAGTTTTTTTGGGGTCTATCAGCATAACTTGTTAAGGGTAAGTCGCTCGAACAGGTTCTGTATTATAAGGTTTACATATTCTTACTCCAGAGTTGAAGGTTCTTCAAAAAAAACAATCATAACTTCCAAAATAAGGCTGATTTGGCATAAATTAAGTACTTGGTTAGGTTATACAATCAAGCTAAAGATAAAATAGGGATATTAAATAAATTAACAAGTTTAATACTTGTAATAAGAAATTTCGAAAATTTCTTATTTCAAGAAATATGTATATCATAATTAAAAGAAAAATTTACAAATGTTTTTCAAACTGATACTAATAAACACCTATAAACGAGATTTCTTTAAGTAAAAGAATATATATATCACAATAATACACAATATTAGTCTTCTCTTTAAATATATTTTGCTATAGCTGAGACAAAAATCGTTTAACAAACATTATCAATATTTGAACTGTGTAACTCAATTTGAAATTCATTTCCTTATGCCTTTGGATGAGCGTCCTCCGTGTTCACCTTGGCCGTGCAACTCCTGCCAAAGTCGTTTGCATTAAAAACATATTTCGTGGTTTGTGTTGCTGCTGTTGCTGTTGTTATTGTTATTATTGTTGCTGCTGCTGTTGCTGTTGCTGAAGGAAACAGTTTGCATTGCGTATGGCAACCCAGCCCCATTTTGGAGAAGCTTTGAGTGAAAGACACGCACATAATTGGCTGCCATCATAATGGATTCACGTGCCAGGCGACTTTGACTGTCTGGCAGTCGCTGCTGTTGCTCCTCATATGCAAAAGTCAAGCGACAGAGAGAGAGAGAGAGGAGATGGAGCGAGAGTGAGTGAGAGAGAGAGGTGCATTCGTCAAGTTTAGGCCCCAAACAATTAGCACGCACGACAGCGTAGTCAAGTCTACGCTTGAGACAGACAAAGCAGAGAGAGATAGAGAGAGAGTGAGAGAGAGAGAGGGGAAAAGCCTGGGGACATGCCTGCCAGCTAAATAAGAGAGGGGATTGGGGGTGTGAGTGGGCTGCTGCTGCCAAAATCAAAGACAACAGCAACAAATCGAATTTAATTGTTGTGCCATAAAAAATTGGCATAAACCAAAAAAGACGCTCTCAATGTGAATGTGCGTGCGGAAAGTCAGGAAAGAAGTGCTAGAGCCGAAAAAAGGAGCAACAGGAGCTAGCTGGCTGGAATGTCTGCACTGTTAATTGCAGTTGCTGCGAAGGGTTCAATAACTCGACTGTTGATTGGCAACCAAGAAGGCAGCAGGCAGCAGGCAGTTAGCCAGGTTTAAGGCCAGCCCAACGATAATTGCCATTTGTTAGTTGTTATTGTTATTGTTGCCTGCCTGCCTTCCGTTCAATGAACTACTTGCTTCAACAAGTGCAAAAGCAGCTCAAGGATTTCGCAACGTTGTCAGGCTAATTGTGTTTGTTTGTGGAGCCATAAGGCAAAGTAATGCGAGCCATATAAATCAAGCACTATCACGATTTCGAAACAATTTGAAATATTATATACGAAATTAAATATGCAATTATTTCATGATCGAAAATATATTAAAAATAAATGATAAATTATATACATAAATTATGTATATTTATAGCTAAAGAAATGTTAACAAATAAAACAAGTGAAGATTTTATACTCTTTTCGAACCTATAGGCAATTTCCACTCTGCCAACTGCACCACTGAAATTTCATAAGCTGTACAAAATCGTTTTGTCGCGTAACATTTTTTTTTGTTCTAAGAATATTTTAATTCATTGCCAGTTGTATAGCAGCTATAAGATATAGTGATCCCATCCGGCCGGCTCCAACCAATGTGATGTCTCTTTAAATAATAAGTATCTGTGCAAAGTTGTATCGCGATAGCTTTGAAAACATGGGACTTATGGCCAAAACCGACTTCCAGTTGTATGGCAGCTATAAGATATAGTGGTCCGATCCGACTGGTTCCGACCAATGTGCTGTATATTTGAATAATAAGTGTCTGTGCAAAGTTTCATCGCGATAGCTCAAAAACTGAGGGACTAGTTTGCATACCTACAGACAGACAGACAGACGGACATGGCTAGATCAATTTGTATTGTCATTCTAAGCATACTGGCAGTAACTTTTTGGGGGTCTCCGACGCTTCCTCTATGCGTTACAAACTTCAGCACAAACTTAATATACTATTTTCTTCGAAAAGAGTATAAAAAGTATCGCCAATAAATAATATTGAAAATTTCGATATTTAGTTCATTAAATAACATACGCAATTTGATGCAGCCATAATCATAAGTAAATCCTTCTAGCACTGGCAAACTTTACATAAATATACATAGTAATATATATTCCCTGTAATATGCTATCTTTGCTTTACTTTAGTCGCTCAAGTTTTGCTTAACAATTTCAAGTTTAAAGTTAAAGTTAAAGTTGCAAAAGTTGCATAAAGTTTTCAATTGCATTCGTTGCGTATTTTATGGCATTGTCATTGATAGGCTGTTGGCTCTCTGTTGTTGGCCAGAAGCCTCTCGGGGTTAACCATAGCTGTTGTTGTTGTTGTTGTTATTATTGTTGCTGTTGACATCCTTTTGGGCCATTAATTTTGCAGACTTTTGCATGGTTAAAAGCCTACCGCTGTTGGTTAAATTGTTGTCGTTGTCGTTGTCCGTTGTCCGTGTTGTTTGCCTGCTCTAGATAAAAGCTGCAGCTCAGCTCAACCTTTGGCCCATTTGTGAGCCCACCTAGCCGACTCTCTCTACCGTTTTGCCCCACTGTGCACTTTGTCAGCGTCTGTCAACCTTGGCGATATTTTCACTTTCACTTTCGCTTTACGCTCTTGTCTTCTCGCGCTCATTATCTCAACTGTTGTTGTTCTTGTTCTTGTTGTTGCTGTTTATTTTTTAATAATTATAGCACGCTGCTACAATTGTCCCTGACCACACAAACACACACAGAAGAAACAAGTTGATAAATTGCGCGCACAGCGAAGAGCAGCAAAATTGCACACACAAAAGGAGTGTATGTTTGCTTGTGTGTGTGTGTGTGTGTGTGTGTGTGTGTGTGTGTGTGTGTGTGGGCTGTGTGTCATCATTAGCTTTTGGCGCTCTTCATTGGCCCCTTCCCGCCGCCTGGACGAGCAATTTAATCAGCCTGGCAGTGCGCAGCTGATAATGCCGTTATGAATAATTTACGCCAAACAGCAGCATTTACACACAGTCACACACACACAAACACAAACACACACAACACACACACACACCCTTACGCACTTGCTCTTTATTATTGTTTTACTTCTCTGGGTTTATTTATAATTAATAACGCGCCAGTAACAGAAAACAGAACAACAGCAACAACAACTATGCTAACAACAACAATACGCAAAATGTTCTCTTTATGCTCACGAACTTTAAATACCCTTACAAAACTGTCCAGAGCACTTAAATATTGCTGGAACAAATGGGAAAAAAACAAGTGGGTAAGAATTATCTTCGGCGTGCCGAAGATTTTACACTCTTTTCGAGTCTATGGATAGATTTCACTAGCTTTCACTAACTGGAGGTAACTTTTGGGAATTTTCGACACTTCCTTCAATGCACTACACACTTCAGCACAAAATGAATAAATTATTTTCTTCGTTCAGAGTATAATAACAACATTTTTGGTTTCAAAAGGGTTTTTTGGTACCCTAGAAATGCCATTAGAAGACTTCAAAATCACATAACTTTGCCAAAACTGAGAAGATTTCGAAGTTCCAGACCATTTTGTTCATGGTTTCTCCTCGACATTCATTCTACACTTAAGTTTTATCAATTTTTGAAAATTTCATAATTTTGAAATTTTTTCCGAAAAAAGCATGTACTCCCCCCTTACTGTTTTTCGGAAAAATATTTATTTCAAAAAATATAATCGGGAAATTTTATTTTTAATCCATTGCGGGTGTCATAATAAGTAGAAAAGTCCATAAGAAACCCGATTCTGTGGAGGTTCATTTTGGAGTCTAAAAACAGGCCAAAATTAACAGAAATTTTAGCTTGTAAATTTTTTTTTCCCTTTGAAGACTTCAAAATGACATAACTTTGCCAAAACTGAACCGATTTTAAAGCTCCAAAACATTTTGTTCATGGTTTCTTCTCTACATTTATTTTACATTTAGGTTTTTATCGATTTTTGAATTTTTCATATTTTTGACTTTTTTCCGAAAAAGGAGAAAGTATGGCAGATTGAAATCATGGTAAGTAGAGACATGGAAACTTTACACATACATATGAGGTGTTGGATGCCTCCTTGCTCAATATGTTACCCATTGCATTAAATAGCGATGATACCCATGGCAAAAGTACAACAGAGTGATAACAATAACAAGTGTAGCAGCTATTATTCTCACTTTTTGCTCTGCGTCCTTGCAAAGGATCTGCGTGTGAGGCAATTATAATAAGATGCGGTAACCTGTTGCTCATTGCTACTTGTGTATATAGCAGGTGGGAAGGGGCAACATTGTAGCTGTTCTTCTTCTTCTTATGGCAATCATTCACATCTCAATCTCAATCTGAATCTCAGCCGCAGTCTCGTGTCAAAATCAATGCCGCAAAAATCATGAAAACGACACAACGCCTGCGGTTTCAGTCAGTGTTTCAGCTCTATCAATGTTTCAATGTTTCAATGGCAGATTTGCTGATTGACCGCAGTAAATTAAACGAGCAGAAACAGAAGAGACCGCTTCGTAAGTAGCTTGACATTTATGGCTTATATATGTATGTATTTTTGGTATGCTTTGTGGCAGCAGAACATCGAATATGAATCAGAATATGAATGTGAATTAGAGTTGAGAGCTTCGACAGAGACAGTCGTCAACTGATGATGGGTCCTTTGGCTCTTCTCAGCTTGGCTCGCTTACTTAAGCTACAAGTATGCGTTGCTTGATCCTTCTCCTTGGCATCCTCTGTGTTGAGTATTTGTGCGAGCTGTGCCTCGTCGATTGTGCCCTTGAATATCAAAGGATATGGCCACTCGTGGCATATGGTGGGTCCACTGTAGTTGCGCAGTGCCTCGATCAATCTGTCCAGGCGCTGCACTTCCGCATAGTCATCATTGAGGCAGCGCACCTCATCCAGCAACGCGGCCACATTCGACTCGAGCACCTGCAAAAGGTGGCACAGGTGTAAATTAGATTAGCTAAAAATCGCTTAGTTTGCTCGATTTGCTGAGGCGCGTTGAAGCGCACTCGGTGTCCAATGACACAAAGAGCGTTACGCTCTTTGATAGCCCTCGTTTCTGGTCTTAAACTAAACAACAAAAGTATTGCCTGTCAATCTTTTTCAGTGTGCATTCGCCGTTGACGGCTCAGATTTCAGTTAACAAAATAAACCAAATACTATGCACTATGGATTATTCGTCTCTTTTGTCTAGTCGTCTAGTCTATTAGCTGCTAATTGGCAAATGCTGTGAACCACGCAAACTAAGCTCGTGTCAGAATGCAAGTTAGTCCGCTTGAGCCCCCGAACCCCAGCCACGCACAGTGGGTCAAAGTGAAGGCCGGCTTTGATTGCAAACATTGAGTAAGTCTAGATTTCTGAAAACATTTTTTTGTTGTGGTATTTTCTTGTAGTTTGACATCACTACATTCTTTTTAAATTAGTTAAATTTAGTTAAAGATTGCACATTTCCGAAATTATACTAAATATTTTCGTAGTGATTTCTTGTATTACTTGATGTAAAGATATTTTGAACTTATTTAAATAACTTTTGTGAAACTTTCTGAAATAATAATATGTATTCTTTGCTGGTCTTTTCTTGTTGTTTGACATTAATACTTGCTTTCAAATTAGTTAAATTTAGTCTTGATGACAAATTTGTTTACAAGATTGTACATTTCCGAGCTTATATTAAATATTTTCGTAGTAATTTCTTGTATTACTCGATTTAAGATATTTTTGGCACCTATTTTAAGATTTTTTGTGCCAGTTTTGATTAAATCGTTCTTACACCAAGTATGGATTAGTAGAATAGAAAAGTTGCATGGTTAAGTCAAATGTTGTACAGTTTTATATATCACAACGGAGGGTTAAACTTAAGATCTCTCTAGTTTTTGAAACCTACTGCACTTCGAGTTTATCTTTGGTCCAACTAGTTTCTCTCTGTGCATGATTTCGGCATTATGCATTTCCAAATTCGTGAGAATTGCTCACAGCTGTGGCTTAGCTGGCTTTTACAAATGCGAACTTATGCGTTTCACATCTTTTCGAAATTTGTGCGAATTTTGTGTAATAATGGCCCATTGTTTGGCTTGTAATCAGTGTAATCGGCTGTGTTCCATATGCTGCTGGTAAAGTCGACCCAAATAGCACGCTATAATTGCATTAACTTGTTGAGGAATCTGTGTCGCAACAAGCAAAGACTGGGACAGGGAAATGGGTGGGGGGAGGTGGGAGTTGCAGCTGATAACAGCTGATAGCTGATAGCTGAAGTGAAAGCCTCTGGTGTGATAAGCAGTGCGTCGAGTGTAAACAACAATAGCAAATGAATAAAGAGTTGACTTGTCTGTCTGTCTGTATGTCTCTCTGCCGGTCTGTCAGTCATATCAGCTGTCGAGTGCTCTCAACAGCAGCAAATATTGTTATGCGACTCTGTCACTGTCACTGTTCCTCTCTCTCTCCCACTCACTCTCCCTTTCCCTTTCACTCACTCGCATGACTTATGCACTCGACATGTGACACGAATTACAGTTTAATGTCAAATGTTATTTTTTCAGTTCTCTGTTTTCCGCTGTTTTTTTCAATTACCAAAAACTCAATGTGCAAATTAATAACACAATTTAGCACTTGACGCACTCGACCGCGCAAGCTTTCAACGCTCTGCAGCAGCTGGCTGCCGGTGGGCGTTGACGTTGTGGGCGTGGCCAATATCGCCGGCGTCGTCGCCATGATGTGTAATATTTGTGTTTGGTTTTTTGTTGATGGCGCAACCACTGTGCCACCAGTTCTACAATTTCAGTTCAGCTTTACAGTTTTACATAGCGCTAATTTAAAAACGTTTTGTTTTCTTTTTTTCTTCTTCTTCCTGCTGTTGCTTTTCGTATTTGCGTTGAGAGAAAATCGCGGCCGCTCGGGCTCAGCGCTCGGCGTTGACTGGCCAGCGGTTTCCGCAGCGGGTCTACTTTCCACATACACGGTACGGAATGAGCATAGTATAGTACTATATGAGTAAATGAATAGCTGAGTGAGTGAGTAGAGGTTCCATGCCGGAGGCACTTGGCGCACTTTTTGTTTACGTGCGTCAATCAACAATCAACGACACGCGCGCGTTTTAGCGCATGAAGAGAATCCGCATTTGAGTGCGAGAACGCGTGAGAGAGAGTCATTTAATTAGATAAGTTAACTAACGCTTATAGCTGCTGCCTCAAAGTATGCTGTCATATATAACAAATACTCAGTATGCACAATTTAAAGTGGCTGACTAGAAGAACTTAAAAGCTCAAACGAATATGTTCAGAATAATAATATTACTTATTATTTTTTTTAAAGTTTTCATTTAAATATAGCACACATACTATTATTTATTAGTTATTGAAGGCTTTCAGCAAGTCACTAATGAACAATACACTTTATTTTCTGTGTCGATATTTTATTACTTGACATTAAGTTAATGAAATAAAATTTTCAAAAATCAAATAAAAACTTTTGAGTATATTTTCTTGAATAATTTTACAGAAAAAACTTTACATTTTAGATTTTTGACTATTTTGTAGAAATTTCTATATAATTTGTTTGACATGTAATAAAAGTTTCTTTCGCTGTTTGCACGCATATGAACACAAAGAGACAAACAAGAGAACTTTCCGCAAACTTGTTCAAAGTTTTAATAAGTAAATACTATATATTCACTAGAAATAATAAAACTTCATTAAATCTGCACTTAGTCGCATTCGCTGCTTCTACTAAGATGTTATCCATATTTACTAAGATTTTAATTGTTCGTCTAATGTTTGGTTTTTTATGCAACACTCTCAGTATTCATGTGCAGCGCCTAAGCGTATGCAATGATTTTGTTGAGCAGCTCTTTGTCTACGCTTTAAGCCGGGCTTTTGTCTGCTTAGCCATTGTTTGCGCCAAAGTCAAGCAAGCGTCAGCTGCTGGCCATTAAAATTTTAATTTTGTGCCCCATTTGGTGCTGCCATCTTGGCTTCATCTCCACCCGCACCACCGTAACACAATCCCGTGCAAAGCTCTTGGCTTGAGCGATTATGTTGATGTTGATGACTGGGCTGGCCAGGTGGCAGTTGCCAGTTGGCAGTTGGCAGCTTACCTGCAGTTGCCATCGTCATCGCCGTCGTCGTTGCCGTCGCCGTCGCTGGCTTCGTCGATAATACGCTCAATTCAATTTGCATATTCAGTTGTCCAATGAAGCGAGCGAGCAGCAGCAGCACACATACGGGATCTCTCACTCTCTCTCCGATCCGTTTGGCCAAGCAAATGGTTTTTTTGTGCCCAGCCTTGTTGGCCACTTGCAAGCAGCAGCAGCTTCACCCAAATGTGGCGCTGACAGCAGAAGCAGAAGCAGTTGGGCCACGCATGAGCTGCATGAGCAGCAAAAGGGTGCTCTTCACCTGCTGTTAGTCCATTACGTTAGCAATTTAACTTGCGCCACGTAAACATGATTATCATCTTAAGTGCAACGTGTGGGTGGCACTGACAATCAAGAACCTTTCCCCTCCCTCAACCCCTTCTCAGCTGAGCTGGCAATGTGCGTGCAATTGAAGTCAACGCTTGGCCAGGTTGAATGTTGGCCACGTTGGTTTTGGGCTGCTGGCAACTGCTTAAGCTGCAGCTATTAACGCTCGCTTTGCTGTTGTTGCCTGACTCACTACCCGACTACACTGAGAGAATTAAATGCACACCAAAGAACACAATAGCAATTGCTCGATGCAAGAAATTATACATAAATTCAACTTCTGACAACAACTTCAAGGAACACATTTAACAAGCGCTTTAAGATCTAAAAAAAATAATGCTGAGAATTGTATAAAAATGTCGTTTAAATAAATTTAAAAATCTATATTTTTAATAAAGAATTTTAAAATAAAAATGTAGATCTACAATCTCAAATGAAGAAGATATTCTCAAAAAATAATAGTAAGCAATCTTACTATAAGAAAACATTTACACGCTAGTTAGTTAATGTTTTCATATTGTCAGTTTACACAATAAAATGCAAAAAGGTATTAAAAAACTTAAGTGCTTAAGAAAAAATAAAATTCATTCAAATTTAATTCCTATTTTCTTTTGACTGGTGTCATAAATACTTATATTTAGGTAAATTTTATATCACTAGGAATTTTAAATACTTATTACTTATATTATTTATAGTTTTACTAGAAGAGTTGTATTCTCAATTTCACTCATATTTATTTGAATATTGTTATACTCTTTTCGAAGAAAATAGTATATTAAGATTGTGCTGATGTTTGTAACGCATAGAAGGAAGTGTCGGAGACCTCCAAAAGTTACTGCCAGTATGCTTAGAATGACAAAACAAATTGATCTAGCCATGTCTGTCTGTCTGTCTGTCTGTCTGTTATATGCAAACTAGTCCCTCAGTTTTTGAGCTATCGTGATAAAATTTTGCAGAGAGACTTATTATTCAAAGGGACAGCACCTTGGTCGGAACCGGCCGGATCGGATCACTATATATTGTTTTGCTGCACATTTTGAACAAATATTATTTCAGTTATTTATGTTTTTAGTTCTTAATACTTTGAAAACCTTTTGTATGTCAAGAATATTTTCTCAATGCAAGCTTTGCTGTTTCTCTCTCTGTGTGTGTGTGTTGCGGGTTGAGTTGTTTAACAAGTTGCAATCTGCTTAAAAGTGCAATTAATTTAAAGGGTTTTTATTATTGTTGAATGGCAAAGTGGTGCAGGCATTGCATGCGCGCTTCTCTAATTGAGCTTGTCAAAATCAGCTACAGCTGCGGGTTAAAAAGGCTGCAAACATGACGCCACACATATCCAGTAGTTAAGAGGTGCCCAGGACACACAGGACTCACAGGACACCCAGGACACACAGGACACCCAGTGGTCCAATGGTGCCAAGCCCGCGGCAATGTCACGTACAGTGACGCCCACCGAAAAAAAGAAGAGAATACTGTGCGTTCAGCAGGTGGCAAGTTGCGTTGAGTTGAGTTGAGTGCAACGAATTGAGGCACGCAACAGGAGCAAGAGCCGCAGCAGAGCAGAGAAGTGTCAGCCCGAATATTACAACAGCAGCTTGATTAATTTCTGGGCGTGTACATGCTTAAATTTGTGGGCGTGGCTGGCCATGAAGCAACACCATTTTAATAACAATGCGACAAACGAGTGGGGCAGTTTGATGCAGGGAAAAAGTATGTGACGTGCTTATAAGAAGGCAAATAAGATATGAAGATCAAAGAAAATATTCAAGCAAATGAACTTTAAGCGCCATTTTAACTAAATTGTAAAACACTTTTTGATAGAGAGAATTTAGCAAGGCTAAAAGAAGAGTTCTGGTAGCATCAAGTACTCGTAGTATGTAGATAGCTTGCATTAATATTTTCTAATTTATATGTACTTAAAGTTACAGGGTATTTTACAGCTCGATAGCAATCAAATGCAGAGCACTTTTTGCCCTTTTTCTTGGCGAACGCAGAGCAAATTTGAAAAAGGAACGCAGCCAACAGGCGGCCTGATAGAACAGACACAACTATGCATACATTCAAATACAGAGAGAGAGTCATAACACACACACACACACACAGCACTCACACACACACACAGACACACACATGCATAGAGAGACAGATGAACTCGTATACAAATAGAGGGCCGTCACAAAGTAGCGTTGACAAACCCATTATCAGAAAAACAAACCGGAGATTAACTTGGCAAAATGTCTGTAGACGCCATAAAAAATGCCACAGCGACAGAGAGAGAGAGAGAGAGTGAAAGAGAGTGCGTGTAAGAGCGAGAGAGAGCGAGTGCGAGTGCAGGCAGATGCTGAATAAAATATGAGCAGTGCAGCAACACACACACACACATACAGAGAGGAGCTGAGAGGACGCACATGGCCTGGCAGGCACTGTAAAAGTGACACATGAGCGTAATAACAGCTAAGACCTTGCTAAGCATCAGGCAGTCAACAACCACTTGCCGCAGCAGGACGACAGAGAGGGGAGCGGGAAGCGGGAGGCGGGATCCGGGTAGTAGTAACCCGGCCGGACAACCCCCGGCTTTTTGGGCGCTGCACTCAACGTGATTACAAATTATACCGTCTGAGCAATCGCCGGCAGTTGTGTGTGCAGGAGGCGGGCCTCAAAATACCGCCCATAGGAAATATAATTCCACGACACGGCCAGCGACGGCACCAACTCCGACTCCAGCTCCGACTCCAGCTCCAGCTCCGGACTACGTCTGGCTGCAGATCGTGGTGGTTGGCCAGACACACAGCCAGACGGGCGGACAGACTGTGGCACAGACGGACTGGCAACTGGTTGGTTGTCGCCTGCTTTGGTTGGTTTTTTCAACTTTGACCCCAACTCCTAATAGTAGAAGTTGCCGCCGCCCGCTTCCGCTGCAGCTTAGTTAATGCTGTTAGCATTTACTCTTTTTGTTGTAGTCACAATAACTTAATTATGCATTGGCTGCATATTACCAACCCAAGCGTGTTTCTTTCACTTTCAAAATGGCTGTCAACGATTTTATCTAAAGCCTAAAAGCATGCAACGATTTTTTAAAGCGATTTGATTTTATGCATTTCGTTTAATCAGAAAAGTTGGGCACTGAATTAGGCATTAGTGCATGAATTTCCAGGACAGTACCAACTGAAATTTCTGGTAAAGCAATCACTTTCACTTGCGTGTTTACGACAGAAGATAATTATTACAATTTATAGAAATTTTAATTTACATAATTTGGCGTCTTTATCACAATTGTATTTAAATTAGACTAGTAAAAAACTTAATAAATAATATCTCTAGTCACGCAATGTTCTTGCCACATTTTCCTAAACACATTTCTATGTAGTTTCTTATTAAACGTAGTTCTTAAAGTTAAATAATTAGTTACGTAGCTTAAAGCAGAGAGCTCGCTAAAGATAAAACAAAATCAATTATTTTGTGAAGTTTCGTTTGGTGTTATTGATTGTTATCAATTATTTTGTAAAGTTTCGTTAGGTGTTATTGATTGTTATGTTATTCTGAATTTGAGGATCTCGTGACTTTTGAATACATGATGCATTTGTATTACTAGGCTTTATCAACTATGTCTACTTCGAGTTGCATTCGTTACTTATCTATGATCCTGATGCTTGATGATTAACCCATTTAGTGCCAAATGAATTAGTTCAATCGTATGAAACGTACTCTTTAACAACGAAAATTGCTGCCGCGTAATGTCAGAACAGAGGCATTCTTTACTACCACATATTACTACTTACTACAAAGTAGAAGTAACATTTTGCTTTACTTTTATGGCCAATTCTGCTCCCAAGCAGAGTCCTGATGTCCTGGCACGTGGCAGCGCGGAATTTTCAAGGAGCAAGGTCAAGGCAGTGAAATAACCCATTGCTCAGTGGGTGTGTGTTGTGGAGATGCGATGAGTGTGTTAGTGGTGTATCCCAACACACACACACACACACACGCAGGCATCGAGCTAAATCCTTTTTGATTAAATTCAATGTTTTATATCCAATACGATGGCTGGGCGAATGTGGGCCGTGCCATAGTCTTTTGGTCATGTTAACATTTTATATCTCTTTGAAACGCATTTTTCTTAACACAATGTGCCATTCTTTGTTGTCTTTTTTGCTCCTTTCACCCACACACACACACACACAGCAGCAGCGGCAGACATAAAACAAAATGGCCAAGCCGAAAGAGACACTGCCAAGAAAATAGATTGAAGTGTAATCATGGTTTTGAACTGCTCCTCGGTCATACATTTAATCCGGCGCAAACGAAATGGCCAACGACAACGAAATGAGAGAGAAAGTGGAGCGTTTACCCTCGCTAAGAGTCAAATATATAAAACAAAGGACATTGTAATTGGAGGAGCAGGAGTGGAGGAGGAGCTCCGGCCAGGACGACTAGGTGGAAAAGTTCGTTCAGGCCGTTAGGACTGCTCGTGCGGCGCTGCTTATTCCGCTTGACTGATTGGAGCGTCTTTGTCTCTGCCACAGGATGTGTCTATAGATGTGTGTGTGTGTGTGTGTGTGTGTGTGTTTGTGTGTGTGTGTTATCTAAGTTTGTTTGAATAAACTTAAGCGAATGTTTTGTAAGAAGATTTCCTTTATTGCCAAAGAGTGAGACGACTGACTCTGGTTTACAACTACATATGACAGCAGCTCCTTGCCAGTCCTTTGCCAGCTCCTTGCTGGCATGCAAAAGTTGACGCTGCAGCTTCACTGGCACTTTGTGCCTCATGTGTCGGACTCGGTATGGCATATCATTGACTGGCTGCCGCCGCCTCCGAAGCCTTTTCAAGTTCACTTTGCAGGCGGAGCTCTTGAAGCTCCTTTTGGTTGCGTCTCCTTTAATGCCACATAATGCCAAATCGATTGTAAGCCATAGTGTGCGAGCACTTGAGCCAGAAGCCAGCAGTCAGCATTCAGCAGTAGTCACTGTATCATAATAAAACGTCTAATTTTACCATTTGCCGGACAAACAGGCAAACAAACAAACAAACATTCAGAGTGACCGAAAAACCAACAAACAAACAAACAAAGGCTTAAGTCCTTCTGACCGGCTGTGTTATCTGCTATCTGTTATCTGTGCGGCTTCGATTTTGAAATAATATTTAATGACCGTAAAATTATATAGTATGCTAAACTGGAATTCCGTTTGCTCCTCCACAATTGTTGTTGGCTCAATTTTGTGTATTTTAGTGCTGGAAGTTCTGGTTCCATTTGACAAATCAGTTCAATTGTGAACTGCACCAAAAAACATGTTCAGTTATTCAGTTCTTTGTGAACTATTGTTCACTTAGTTAAATTTTTAAATGATGAGCTAATCACTAAAATATGAATTTTATTTATTTGTTGAATATTTCTTCATAATAAATATATTAAATAAAATCAAAAAATATGCATACACAGTACAAATAACACTTTATGGCACTGATATTAAATGTGTATTGCTTATATACAAAATATCTTCTAAAATACTTAAATTATAATAACATATCCAAAAATTTAAATACATACTGCAGTTAATTTGAGCCTATAGGAATATATTTACGTTAAGTTTTGTAATTTTGACAATTTGGATTATGGTAACTGGTTCTTTTCTTACTGTGTACATTATCTGTATTTGGATACAATGAACACATTCCCATTAGTTCATTTCAATTATGCGCTCAATTGAACATATTCTGAACGAAAGGAAGCAACTCTAGTTTCTATATTTGTTTGGGAGCAGGCGTTTAGTTTTTATGGCCAGACTTTGTGCAATAATCATATTGTGGTTTGTTGCTTCGACATTCGGATACTAAAGCTGATTAGCAATGATATAAGATACAAGCAATGCTACAACGAGCTTAAAGAGCAAAGCAATACGAATATAAATCCTAATGGCAGCATAAAGAGAGCAGCAATAGATTTGACTAATTGTCACTTTGATTGGAGTAATTAATATCGAATTCAAATCGATTTTGGAATATATATAAAAATATATATGTGTTGTTTATATCTATTTGAGTAGCTAGTTTATTTATGCTCAGGATCTGACCAGACTTATTCAATAAATGGCAACTTGTTATTGCTTGTTGTTTGTTTTGCACTCCTAGTTATGTACTAATGTATTCAGCGCACACATTGGACAGACTCTTAAAATGGCCATAAAGCAAATTGTGAAAAATTATTGTGTATATAAAATTTAATGACATGTCAAAAAGGATATCCGGCATACGGCCATTGCTTGCGTTGACGAGCAGCACGAAACGAAAAATGGCGGCCAACTGGAGCAACTGGAGCAAGAAAAGAATGGGCGTCAAAGTCGTGCCGTCCTTTTGGTCCTGTCCTCCGTTCGTGGCGTCCTGGACCAGCTTGGCTGGCCATGTAATGTGCTGTAAGTCCTGCTGCTGCTACATATGACGCTGACAATTTCAGTTGAGTTGTTGTCGTATTTCGTATTTACTTCGACACACACAGACAGCTACACAAACACACAAACATAATCAAGTGCAACTTTATTATTTTGTCGAACAACAAGAGCTTCGTGTGGGTTACTTTTATGCCCACAAGCCAGATCTCTCCTCTGTCTCCTCTGTCTCATGCTCTTGTGGTCGTTATGGCCGTCATCATTACGCCTTGCCTTGGCCCGCTCCGACTTGGTCTTGCTCTTGTGGTCTTGGCCGGCTTGTTTGCGGGCGAGCTGCACATTTTATAGTTTTCAAAAGTCACAAAAATGTCAATTGCTTGTCATGTGCGCTCCCCGAACGCCAAATGGCATTGAATAAATTATATTGTGGCCATAAAGTTGCTGCGAACCCACTCACACTCACACATACCGAGAGAGAGAGAGAGACTCATCCTGGCCCTGTTCTGGGTGGCTTACTCAGCCTTCGCTCCCTGTTTATTTGCATGTGCAGGCTAATCAGCGACTGAGCTGGTCAAAATTGATTTTTGGCATACAAATTGCTGGGCAGAGAGAGAGAGAGAGAGAGGGAGAAGGGAGTCTTGCTTATTAGATCACCCTCGGTATTTGTGATAATAGCGCCATAAATGCTGAATTATGACTGCCAGCCAAACTTTTTTCCAACTCAAGACCTTTTGAATTTTAATCAAGCTAAATATTGAAGCAGTTGCTGTTGGGCACATTACGCGACTCGTATTTTCACTTTCATTGCGCTGTTTATGTAGTCAACTTGAACCACTTGTGCTGCTTCTTCTTCTTCTCCGTCTCCGTCTTCTTCTTCTCATCCTTGTTAGGATGTGTTAATGTGCCACGCTTGAATGGCGCATAAATATCTTTATGCGGTTTTTTATGCTCTTCCATTTGTCTAAGCTCTGGGGTGACTCTGTCGATTCTATGGACACTCGACCCTCGGCTCTCGCTTTCAGTTCAAGTAATTGAAAATATTTCAAATAATTCATAAAATTTTATGTGATTTCCGCTTTGAAGTTCGCATATTTTTCCCAAGGCCATTAAAATAGTTTGCTCGCCAAGCTATCTATCGCTCGCTTGCGTATTATTCAGCGTTGATAATTGTTTTAATGATGTCATAACGTCGCCTTGATAGCAGCAGCAGCACCCTCTGATTTATGAGTGTGTCTCTAGTGCCTTTTATTCGAGTGCAGCCCCCTAGACCCGCAGGGCTAGCCCCTAGCCAGATACAGTTACATAATGCAGAGAAAGAAATTGGTTCGCCTCTTCAGTTTGGCTAATTGAGATACAGTTAATTTATCACAATATTTCGATGGCCTAAAAACTTATTTAAAACATTTCATTTAAATGGCCAGCCAAACTTTTGTCAATATAGCTTAATTTTTAAGCCAGTGTGTACACATTTTTGCATTTTGTGTACACACTGCCTTAAAGGACTGTCGCACACATGTATTTATACTAATTTTATCATCTTGATTTAGCTACTTAATTCGGTTAAGTAAAAATCAATGAGTCTCTTTCGCTAATTCTTTGTGTAGATTGACCAATATTTTCTTTCGGTGTACGTATATGTGTACTCATATGCACGATATGTACTGTGTGTGTGCATAAGTAACCCGTTTCTTTGGCATCGCATGATTTATGCGAGCAAACAGCAAACGAACTGTGGCCATGGGGCACCTGAGCCATGAGCCATGAGCCATGAGCCGTGTTCCGTGCTCCGTGTGCCGTGGGACAGTCAGTGTGGGAGCTGTGGAACTGCGGCGGGTTGGCTGACATGTTCCTGCTAACCACTTGAAAAACGTTAAATAAGTTGTCTAACCACACATTAAACCAATTTGGCACTGCACAAAACGCTGCCCGTCTGCCCGGGCACCTTGTCCTGGCTGAGTTTGTTTTCTTTTTTCGGGCACGCCCACACACACTTACAGTGGCGCCATAAATCATAGGAAGGGCCACGTATGTGACTACTTTAGCTGGGGGATCGATAAATTATTATTAGTTGGCTGGTCGCTGGGTCCTACTCTTCGCTGGCGAGTTGTTTTCGGGGCGCGTGCAAAGGAAGTTGTTAGACCCGAAAGGCGCACTGACCGAAATCCTAGCCGCTGCGGTTCAAATGCCTTTTAACTTAACAACTTTTTCTGCCAACACCAAACGGCACACACACACACACTCGCACATACACTTGCACATACAAATCAATGTCCTTGTTAGTAGCGTTGCTCGCCGTCGGACAAACCCTTAACGCTGTGTGTAAAGTGGACTTGACATGAGATTAACATCTTCAAAAGCATAGCTTAAAGTATTTGTTAGAGTTCGGTGAAGCTCCCCACGTCCAAGGCGGGCTGAGTCCTTTTTTGCTGCCGTCGCTTTTGGATAATTGCGTTCTTGTGCGCTGAGCCATGAGCTTAACTGTTGCTGTCATAACTAAGCGAAAAGGTATACAATTTATGAAAACGTCGAGAGCTAGCCGCCAACTGCTGCTGCCTTGAGCCGACAGGTGTGCACCACCGTTGAAACAAACAATGACCCACGCAGCGTGTATATTATAACAATTTTCGTTGGATTTATTTCGTTGATTTCAATCGTTAAATAATGGCAAAACAGGATTCTTACTTACTACCTAGTAGGGCTTGGTGGGGGGTAAATGGTTCTAATCGCACACACGCAGCTGGCAGCTTGCGCGCTTACAGGGCACGGCGATGGCGAAGCTTCAGACGACGCACAGTCTTGTATTGGTAGCCATCATCAGCGAGAACAGCGGAATCCTGAGCGACTTCCTCAACTGGAGCTTCAACAGCAACTTCCTCAGATGGGGGCAAGTAATCGTTGGCGATCTCGGAGACATCACGACGATGACGGTACTTCAGGCGACGGACAGTCTTGTATTGGTAGCCATCATCAGCGAGAACAGCAGAGTCTTGAGCGACTTCCTCAACTGGAGCTTCAACAGCAACTTCCTCAGATGGGGGCAGGTAATCGTTGGCGATCTCGGAGACATCACGACGATGACGGTACTTCAGGCGACGGACAGTCTTGTATTGGTAGCCATCATCAGCGAGAACAGCAGAGTCTTGAGCGACTTCCTCAACTGGAGCTTCAACAGCAACTTCCTCAGATGGGGGCAAGTAATCGTTGGCGATCTCGGAGACATCACGACGATGACGGTACTTAAGACGACGGACAGTCTTGTATTGGTATCCATCATCTCCAAGAACAGCGGAATCCTGGGCCACTTCCTCAACTGGAACCTCAGTGACGACTTCCTCAGATGGGGGCAGGTAATCGTTGGCGATCTCGGAGACATCACGACGATGACGGTACTTCAGACGACGGACTGTCTTGTACTGGTAGCCATCATCAGCGAGAACAGCGGAATCCTGGGCAACCTCTTCAACTGGAACCTCAGTGGCGACTTCCTCAGATGGGGGCAGGTAATCGTTAGCGATCTCGGAGACATCACGACGATGACGGTACTTCAGACGGCGGACAGTCTTGTATTGGTAGCCATCATCAGCGAGAACAGCGGAATCCTGGGCAACCTCTTCAACTGGAACCTCAGTGGCGACCTCCTCAGATGGGGGCAGGTAATCGTTGGCCACCTCGGAAACATCACGACGATGACGGTACTTCAGGCGACGGACAGTCTTGTATTGGTATCCATCATCAGCCAGAACAGCGGAATCCTGGGCAACTTCCTCAACTGGAACCTCAGTGGCGACTTCCTCAGATGGGGGCAGGTAATCGTTGGCAATCTCGGAGACATCACGACGATGGCGGTACTTTAGGCGACGCACAGTCTTGTATTGGTATCCATCATCAGCGAGAACAGCGGAATCCTGAGCGACTTCCTCAACTGGAGCTTCAACAGCAACTTCTTCAGATGGGGGCAGGTAATCGTTGGCGATCTCGGAGACATCACGACGTTGACGATACTTAAGACGACGGACAGTCTTGTACTGGTAGCCATCATCAGCGAGAACAGCGGAGTCCTGGGCAACCTCTTCAACTGGAACCTCAGTGGCGACTTCCTCAGATGGGGGCAGGTAATCGTTGGCGATCTCGGAGACATCACGACGATGACGGTACTTTAGGCGACGCACAGTCTTGTATTGGTATCCATCATCAGCGAGAACAGCGGAATCCTGAGCGACTTCCTCAACTGGAGCTTCAACAGCAACTTCCTCAGATGGGGGCAGGTAATCGTTGGCAATCTCGGAGACATCACGACGATGACGGTACTTCAGGCGACGGACAGTCTTGTATTGGTATCCATCATCAGCGAGAACAGCGGAATCCTGGGCAACCTCTTCAACTGGAACCTCAGTGGCGACCTCCTCAGATGGGGGCAGGTAATCGTTGGCCACCTCGGAAACATCACGACGATGACGGTACTTCAGGCGACGGACAGTCTTGTATTGGTATCCATCATCAGCCAGAACAGCGGAATCCTGGGCAACTTCCTCAACTGGAACCTCAGTGGCGACTTCCTCAGATGGGGGCAGGTAATCGTTGGCAATCTCGGAGACATCACGACGTTGACGGTATTTAAGACGACGGACAGTCTTGTATTGGTATCCATCATCAGCGAGAACAGCGGAATCCTGAGCGACTTCCTCAACTGGAGCTTCAACAGCAACTTCCTCAGATGGAGGCAGGTAATCGTTGGCGATCTCGGAGACATCACGACGTTGACGATACTTAAGACGACGAACTGTTTTGTAGCGGTAACCATCTTCTCCCACGGCAGCGGAGTCTAGGGCGACGTCTCCAACGGGGGCGTCAGCGCCAACTTCCTCCAACGGCGGTATATACTCATTCACGATCTCGGAGACATCACGACGGTGCCTGGTTTGTTCGACAGGAATCACTGCAGCCGTCGCTGCGGCAATAAAGATGCACGCAATGAAGAGTTTCTGCAATGGGGAGGGCAACAGTTGAGCGATTATAAGAATAGATCCTGGTGGGAAATCCTCGTTTACATACCATTTTCGTATAGATCTCCACGCTAATTGTGTTATCGATGGAATCTATGGGTCGAATGATTAATAGTCGCAATTTGTCGGCATATTTATACGCTCAAATGTTTGCCAAGCTGGGCATAAACACACATAAACCAAACAATGACCAACACTTTGTTTGCCGCCTCAAAATAGCAACAAAAGCCCCAGCAACAGCAGCAGCAGCAGCAGCGATGCTAAAGCCCAGCTCTGTCTGGTCATTAAGACAAGCAGAGCATTTGCAAGCCAAAAGCTCGCACATGCTGCCACTTAGGGCCTCAAGTGCCCCCTACACATGCCCCCTGCCCCCTAAACATGCCCCTCGCTTGTTGGCGTTGCTGCGGCCTCAGTTATCAACTCAGCTGATGCTTTTGCTGTTGCTGCTTTTGGTTTTGGTTTTGGAAGCCGGTTCGCGCCTAGACAGAGAGCGGAACTAAAAGCATTGTTTCGCTTTCGTTGGTGCGTTCGAATGTTTCACGGTCAAGATACCACATATAATATGATTTAATGCAAAAAAATAATAATAATAATATTTAAGATCTTTATGACAGCCGAGTCTTTTGGCGTGATCTCCAATGTATACACGAGTATCTTATTAATAGTTGCCTCTCATGATTTAGTATCTCAAGTGAGTATCGGTAATTTGCGTACTACGTTTAGTTCAACGAACTGGCCAAATTGGACATAATCGAAAGGTCGCTTGTGAATGGTGTTCTGTGGCTCGTTCAGCTGGTTCAGCGATGATATCATGACGTATAAATGCCAAAAATACTGCGTACTTAAGCTATGACATGCGTATTACATATTTACACAAATGATTATGAATACAATTTTATTACTTTAAAATTCCACTATAGTGTATATATATTGCTTATTATATTGTTATACTTTGATTTATATTCCATTAAGCTCACATATGCATTATTCATCAAATAACAAATATATTTCTATACATTTGACGTTTCCCTTCTAAGGATTTGAGTAGTAAACATTAATGTAATAACCATTATTTCCTTCCGCTGGCATTATCAGCTAATTGAGCGAGCCGGGACTACTTTATGGCTACCATAACTTGGTAATAACTTGCTTGTAAATCCAGTTAGTGCCGACAACATGAATATCACCCGAAAAATAAAAGTAGCAAGAAAACAACAGCTTACAAATTGCGCGCATGTTGAAAAACTTTGGCTATGAAATTCATAAACTTGGCCAAAACAAGCAGCCAAACAGCCGAGCAGCCAGGCAGCAGCAGTAGCATGGCGGCAGCTTGCCAGCCACGCCCCCGCCCACAGCCGCCCACTGGTAAGGGACAGTTAAAAGTTGTTCACAAATCATGCATATGATGTTGGGACACTTTCTTTGCCGCACAGTGGGGCACAGCTGCTAAAGCAGCGCCCCAAGCGGCCCAAACGGCAGCTAATTAAAGGAGACGGAGACGGAGACAAAGTCAAGGAAGAGAGAGAGAGAGAGAAAGAGTTTCGGCCCCTAAAAGTTCACTCGTCAAGGTTCTTGGGGAAGTGTGTCAAGTGCCAGAATGTGGTAAACAAAACAAATGGAGTGTGCAATCTGTCGTAAACAGTCATAAATTCTCTACTCCTCTACTCGCACAGTTGAGGCGGCAACTATCTCTGCTAGCTACTCCACCTCCTCCAGCTCCTCCTGCTCTCTATCTCAATAGAACCCTAAGCGCTGCTTACCATCTTTATCGCAATCATTCACAGCGCCACTTGTGAAATCTTGTGCAGCGGATGAGAGTTTTTGACATCGGCGGTTTGTTGCCTGAACTGAAGCATGAACATCCAACGACACATTCTAATATAATATAAACGATGTTTTATGACAATCAATTTGTTACAATTCAATAGACACAACCAGCACACACACACAACAAACACACATGCACACACACACATGCGTGTGCTCTCATTTATGTGATTATTTGATTTGTGTGCTTGACGTTGATATTCATATGCCGTACACAGAGAGAAACTAATTTGCTCTTCACATTTAGTTGATTCATATAAATGTTTTCTACTTTAATTTCTTTAATTGAAGCTTAGATCAATGATATAAATACTAATAAATATAAGTAAAATGTTGATGACATTTTAGCTAAATTATTTGATGGATTAGACTATCAATCATAATATTGTGTGAGTTTTAACTATATAGCTGTCAAATCTTGACTTACATTGCCCAAATGTCATATTTAACAAATGAATTGAATCAATCAGTTTGCTTAGGTAATTCTTTGGGTTAATTTATAGATTTTTTTTGCTGTGTAGCAAAGACTGTGATTGCGACTCCCAAACCAGAATCGTATCCGACTCAGAGCGAGCCCGGTCACATAACGAATTTTATGAACTAGAAAGTATCATTAATTTAATACGGCGTATACTGGGATACGCAAACAAGGATATATTTTGCTGGGACCCGTTAGTTATGGGCATTGTAATGTAAATATACGCGACATGCAATCATAAATAAACATTCGACACAAACACAATAAATGTCAGAAAGTTTCGCCATTATCCATTCGCCAGTTAATGCGACAGCGTCCTCTGTCCTCCATCCTGCGTCCTGCGTCCTGCCAGCGACAACATCCTGCTCCTTGATGTCTTGCAAGCAAGCGAGCCATACACAGCGCTTTATTATTTTAATGATTTTGCAGCGCCGTTATGTCCATAACTCCATTACCTCCATACCATAGTCCATAGTCCATAGTCCATAGTCCATAGTCCATAGTCCACTCCTGCCATCATCGCATCGCTGGCTCATTGTGCTCACATTTGTAATTCAATTCGAGCGTTTCCCGCAGCTCCAGTTCCAGCTTTCAGTTCCACTTCCAGTTGCTCTTGCTCTTGCTCTGGTTATTATTTTACATGTCGTTCGCGAGCTCACTATAATTTATTAGCAATTTGCATAATTTTCTTTTATTAAGCAGTTGCCGTTGCTTTCATTGTGCCAACTTTTTGATTTAAACGTTGCTCCCCTGTCATCGTCATCGTCCTTCGTCCTCGCCATCGTCCTCGCCATCGTCAACTCTTTGGGCAATGTTATGCAAATGTGGCTCGCATTATTACCCATAAGGTCTGGTAGTTTATAACCCCCAAGTCATTTGTAGCTTATTATTGCAGGCTGCCTAAAATGATGGGCTAAATATTTGTATTTCTCTTTACAGTCTGCTGGCTGTCTTCTCACTCAAGGTCTCATCTCTATCAATCGCAATTGTATTAGCCGAATTCAATTGAAATTCAAGCTGTCTTCAGCTATATTTATGAGCATTGCAATTAATTTTCAATTGTACATTAGCTGAAATGGGAATACAATATTCTGTCGAGCAGCTCTATTCAAAAGTTCGACACATCGAGTGTTTACTGTTAGAGAACACTCATAATTTATACATAATCGAAAAGTTTATCGAAAATTCAGTTGTTGTATGAAAGAGAGAGAGAGACAGAGAGAGAGAGAGAGAGAGAGAGAGAGAGAGAGAGTGAGAGAGAGAGTGAGAGAGAGTGAGAGAGAGTGAGAGAGAGAGAGAGAGAGAGAGAGAGATAGCCGAGTTAGAGAGAAAGAAAGGGATTTTAAAAGAAAATCCGAATTTCCAAAATATTACAGATTTAGTAAATGCAGAATTTAGTTAGAGGTCAAAACTTGATCGAAACTGTCTCAGAACTGAAAATCGTATCAGTTTTGGCAAAGTTATGGCAGTTTGAATTCTGGTAATGTAATTTCTAGGAACTTCTGAAACTTATCAGTACTTGTTTAAAGCCCAACTTCTTTAGGTCTTCAAAGAGATAAAGAGAAAGAGAGCGTTTGTTTTATGTGGCAGATGCATTTTGCTTTTACATTTTATAACAATTAAAATTTAACTTAAAACTTTTGCTAAAATGCACACAGAAGGTAAGCATGTAGGAAGAGAAAGAGAGAGAGAGATAGATAGAGAGAGAGATAGAGAGGGGGGTTCAGGCTATCAGATAGCTCATTAGGAGGCCACATGCTTAAAGGGGGAAGGTGACCGCATCATTACGCAATCTTTAGAAGTACTTTGGGAGTGAGGAGTAGTAGGGGCAGTTGAAAGCGAGCAGCAGCAGCTGCTTTGTAGTCAATTTTGAAGCAAAACTAAATGAAACTATTTAAAACACAATTTACTGCAAATCAATCGGGCGTTGCTTGTAATTAGAAAAGCAACACACACACACTCGCACAATCAGCTGAGCACACACAGATTCACACACACACACACACACAAGCACGCTCAAGTGATTTTGTTGGCTTGTGTGTGGGCGGGGGCGGGGGGCGGTGTGGTAGCGGTGGGCGTGGCTTGTGTCGCTGCAACGCTGCGAGCCTGAACCCGAGACTGTTGTGGCTGCGACTGAGGCAGATCTGTTTATTTGTTTGTTCCTTGGCCTCCACTGTTTGACTTGAAGGTATTAGAAACTAATTTGTACAGCAGCCGAGGCAGCAGCAGCAGCAAAGCTAACAGGATACAAACAGCAATTGTTTGCCTGTCTATCTATCTCAGAGGCTTTAGTCACAACAGGCTGTGGGGCTTTGGCCTTTTGTCAGCCCCCGAAAACTGAAGGACACACAACAAGTATAAAAAAACCAAAAACAAAGCCAAAAGGCAAGCCAAATCCTTGGCAAGAACAAAGCACAGCAGACAACGACTAAATCATATGATCGCCTGGCCCCAACCCCAAACCCCCCCCCCCCAAAAAGGGACTCATCTCGTTTTTAAGTCGCTTGCGGCTTAAATTTTCTTAAATGTTGCATTGTCTTTGGCAGTGGCTCAGACAACAACAACAACAACAACAGCAATGGACAGACAGCACATGCCAAGTTTTTATGGATTAACTAAACAAGCTCATGAGTAAATATTTTCAAGCATATTTTGGCAAAGTTTACAATGAAGTTGACGACGCTTCTAGCTTCTAGTTTCTACAACACATTTCCAGTTCCAGACCAGAACAATTTTAGCGTTGGCAAATTTTTGAGCTACGCATTGCAAAATTTGCTTGTGTGTGTGTGTTGTGTGTGTGTGTGCATACATGGTTTGATGTGTATCTGCAAGATATTCGCACAAATATTTGCCCGATTTTGTTGTCAAAATAAGCAAAATATGCGCACGTCGTCACAGTCTTTACTTTATACATTTAAAGTACGAAAAATACTCGAACTAGCTGAAATTTATTAAATAACAATTACAGTCAAGCTAGCATAAGTTGAACCCAATTGAGTGCAAGCAGCGTTTAGAGTAAAAAATAATTTTTTAAAATTTGTGACAATTATTCCACAAGTCGAATTCTAAACTGAAAAAGATTTTTGGTTAACACAATTAGGTGATTTTATTTATTGGCTGTTTTCCAACTCTATAACTTTGTTCTATGCCATATCGAGGTTTGAGTTAGACAAGTTTGTCTGTATAAAAAATGTACCTATTGAATATGCTAGTTGTTCTCTTGGGATAACAGCAAATTACAATTTTGAGACTATAAAATTTGTGATAATTATTCCACAAGTCGAATTCTAAACTGCAAAAGACTTTTGGTTATCACAATTAGGTGATTTTATTTATTGGCTGTTTTCCAACTCGTAGTCTCTATAGCTCTATAACTTTGTTCTATGCCATATCGAGGTTTGAGTTAAACAAGTTTGACTGTATAAAAAATATACCTATTATATATATTCCACAAGTCGAATTCTTAACTGAAAAAGACTTTTATTTATTAAAATTATTATTATTATATGTTTATTTTTTTGCTGTTGTCCAACTCGTAGTCTTTATAACTCTATAACTTTGTTCTATGCCATATCGAGGTTTGAGTTAGACAAGCTTGACTGTATACAAAAATATACCTATTGAATATGCTAGTTGTTCCCTTGGGATAGCAAGTCCGGTTTGTGTTTCCTATATGCATTGTTGAATTTGATAATTTTTGAAAATATGGCAGTTCAATAATAAATTGCCGGCCGAGTTGCTCTGCTCGAGCTATTTGCAGTGCATTTGCATTGATGATTGTTGACATTAAAAGCAAATATAAATACAGTTGGCAGTTTTCAGCTTAAAAACGAGTATTTCTCTTCATTTTTTATGCGTGTTTCTGTTTTTTAATGAAATATGCATACTGAAAAACAGCATTGCAGTTGCAAATTTGTATTATTAATGCCGAATGTGAGCGGTGCGCACTTTTCATTATGGGCATTAAATTGTTTGCCGGAAAAATACCTTTTGTTAATTTTAATTTAATTTTAATTTTTTGCGTTTCTTTTTTGTTGTTGCGTATGGCAACTTTTGCAAAAGCTAATTTATGATTGCTCAATGCGGCATGTAATTGCATACAAAAGCCTTTAATGATAGCCCCCAAGTGTGTGCGTGTGTGTGTGTGTGTGCGTGTAAACGAGTTCATATGTGTGTGTGTGTGTTTGTCAAATGATTATGTTTCATATTCAGACTGCACTTTTTGTTTCGATTGTTATTCGATGTTATGTGAAAGGTGTTAAGCAACCGTTGTTAAATTCGTTATGAACGCATAATCAAATGAAATTTGAGCTACATTGTTTGAATTTACGGTGTATGCGTGTATAAAAACAGATGCCAACAGATATTATAGGTATTTAGCAAAGACACTTGTTAAAATCAGTTGCCACTTGAGGCAAATTTGAATAAAATTAACATTAAACAAGTGGGAGAGAATTAACTTCGGCGTGCCGAAGATCTTATACTCTTTTCGAACCTTTACCCAATTTTCACTCTGCCAACTGCAGCACTTTCATATGCTGTAAAGTTTCTTTTTATCGCGTGGCATTTATTTTTGATGTTCTAAGAATATTTAATTTATTTATTGTATGGCAGCTATAAGATATAGTGGTCCGATCCGGCCGGCTCCGACCAATGTGATGTCTCTTTGAATAATAAGAGTCTGTGCCAAGTTTTATCGGGATAGCTCTAAAACTGAGGGACTAGTTTGCATACATACAGACAGACAGACAGACGGACATGGCTAGATCAATTTGTTTTATCATTCTAAGCATACTGGCAGTAACTTTTGGGGGTCTCCGACGCTTCCATCTATGCGTTACAAGCTTCAGCACAAACTTAGTATACTATTTTCTTTGAAAAGATTTGCTCAACTATTTTTTAAATGAAATTTAATGCAGATTTTTAAAATAATTCATACAAACAAAATATTAATTCAAATCAAGGCATGTTTGTATTTATTTGAAGTCGTTTTGATAATCAAAATAAAACAAAAGAAAATTGTAGCATTTATAATATGCAGCTTACAATTTATTATTTTTAAAAAAATATTTAATTGCAAAATACACTAAGCATTTCAAAATTAAAAATGTATTAATATTCATTCAAGGCACCAAATAAAATGACACATATTCCAGTTTACAGATTAATACCCGTTGCAAATAAGAATTTAACTATTATACGCTTAATCTCCAAACAAACAAAAGAGAGAGCAATTCACTTCTGATGATTTCAAGCCAATTAGCAGCTGGGAGTTAAGTACACCTAAAAGGTCTGGAATAGGGCGTGGATTAGGAGTTGGGGGCGTGGCCTTTATCGCATATCTACGCATAATAAAGTGCACACACAAATTAGTCAAGCGCTTCGTCGTCGTCGGCCAACTTGGCTAACTTGGCCAACTGGCGGAACGTCGTAAACAAAACGCTAATGCACAAATGTCGCAGCAGCAGCAGCAGCAGCCCTTTGGTCCTGCGTCCTGCGACAGGATCTGTGTGTCGTGCAACTGTAGCTTCGACTTTGGTCGCACGATTAATCGTCGTTGCAAATTGTTGGCACGTTTTCAATTGACAGCAGTCAGTGTGCCTCGCATTGCCGCGACAATGGGTTGCCCGGGTCGACCGGGGGTGTGTCTACAGTCAACCCCTAATTTGCACGACAAACCCCCTGCCCCTCTTCCCCTGCCCCTGCCCCTGCTCCTCTGCCCAACTGCTGTTGCGTGTAAATCACACGGCATTTGCTCTGGCTCCTGTTGCATCTTTTACGTGCGCCTGACTCCTGCTCCTGCTCCTGCTGCTCCTGCTGCTCGTCCTGATCCTGCGGCAATGATACGCCAGCAGCCGTCTCCCTTCTGCACATCTCCCCTTCTCCCCGTCTCACGTGTGACAGCCTGTTTTAAGAACGCCCCCGTCGTTTATTTGGGTGTAATTTTTCAAGTCGCGACGTCTTTTACAGTTGGCCATTAATCACGTGGGCAAAATGCGACTCAGCATGCATAATACACACAAATACAACAAACACAATACAGAAAAAAAACAGAACCCAAGAATGGCAAAAGTTTTTTTTTGCCCAGCAGCATTGTCCGTCTGCTTCTTTAATTATACTCTTTTTTGGCAGTTGGGCATGCTGTGAATATCGAAGAGGTTGTAATGTTTATAATAGGTAATAGTTTGATATATAGTACAAATGTTATTTGTTTCTCCCTTTTAATTATAGGTGCGATAGTAGGATGTACTTTAATGTGTTGTTGATTATTATTGAAAAGAATCAGAATAGCAAATTTGTTTTTCTACATATCAACCTACAACTCATCAGTTTAAGGACCATGCAGTTGATAGTGATATGCATCATTCCAAAAATAACAGAGTAGTTGTTGCTATAAGAGTGATAGAGAAAGAGAGAGAGAGACGATGGAAGGTGGAAAGATTAGGATTGAAAGCTTTAGGCGATGATGAAATAAGATGAGGCAAGTAGTTTTTAAATATATTCTTAAAAAGTTTGTTCTCAAGTAAAGCTGCTGCTAAAGATAAATGTACATCCTTAAATAAGTCTCTTATAGAAAGAAGTCAAAAAGAAAACAAATAGAACATTGGTATTTCCAAGGTAAGCATCTAATGCATATAGGTTAATTAATTGCACTAGCTAATAAGATTACAAACAGCAATATATTCAAACTTCAACTCGATAAGCAAAGGATTTAATAAAAGGGTTAAAGTTGCCAGATATTAAAATGACCAAAAGTGAAGATACACAGTTGTATCGATAGACCTATGCAATATACAGATACTTATCGATAGTTATATGATTAGCACTATCGATAAATATCTGTTACTCTTACGATAGCAGCACTGTTGATTACTCAAAGTAATTTCTTTGCTTTGCAAGTGCATTAGCAGTTCGTTATGAGCCTTTGGCGTATGTGTGTTTGCTCTATACACATTCGTAACTTAATCTTAAAGCTGTCGGGAGGACTGGAGAGGAGAGGAGAGGAGAGGAGGGGAGAGTACTAGTGCTGCCCGAGTCCTGTCTGCTGCATGACACAGCGCTCATCGCATTATGCCTGCCAATAAGCCGCGCTGCTCGTTGACTTTGTTAATAATGATGTTGATGTTGTTGCTGCTGTTGCTGTTGTTGTTGTAATCGCTATTTCAGCCTTGTCTATTTTTAGCATTGAGGTCACGTGACTCTGACATGTCAGCCCCCCTTTCGGGCCAGCCCTTTGTTTATGCGCTCAGTGCCCCCTTTGGAATGACGAAACTGAACTAAAACTAAATGCAATTTGATGCGTGTCAGTGGCGAAAATGCGTGGTAATCATTATTTGCGACAATTGATGAGCGGCATCAATTTCGATTTCGATTTCTGCTTAGAGTAAAGCTGCCTGCTGGCTGCTGCTGCCAAATGGAATTGCAAGCGTATTCGAAGAGCCCAACGGCCCAGTTGCTCTGACAGTTAATAAATATTTGTCACGCATGGCTTTGGACGCACTGCAGCGGCACGCCAGCTTCGTCCTGTTCGTCCTGTGTGCCGCGCCATGACACCTGCAAAGTCCGCTGCAGTCCGCAGCTTAGGCACGTGACAGCAGCAGCAGCAGCAGCAGGTCGAGGCTGAAGTTCGCTTGGTCGCTAGCATGCCGCATTCCCACGCCTTGTCACAGGACTAAGCATTGCACGCACACAAATACCACACACACACACAGCAGACACACACACAGCAGACACACACACACCCCGACCACAGTCCACAGTTGGTCAAAGTTGAATGCCTTGTAAATGGTAAATAGGACACCGCAACGCACCGACAGCATTTGACCATTAATCAAATTTCCAATTAATTTGCCACAATTAATTGCAGTGATAATTGTGCGCTTGTAGGCGGCATATAAGGTTATTGTCCCACTTCAATTGCAAAAGAAGCGAAAAAAAAACAACACACACAAATTTAATTCTATTAATACGCTTTCGAATTCGAACAGTGCAATAATATATGCAAATACAGTTAAAACTTCTCTTTAGAGACTTTGTATTAGAGAATGCACATGAATTATAAATTATAATTATATATTATATAAATGAATTAGTTAATTATGCGAAATTTATTTACAAAAATCAACAAATTGTATTCTATTCTATTTTGCAATGATACTCAAAGTCATGAATCAAAATTTGGAGTTAAAGATTCGACTTGCAGAGCTAAATTTTAAATAATAGAGATAAAATTCAATCAATTTGGTTTAATATCGAATTTTCTATAAAAAATCATGACAATTTTAGCATTTAAGCTTCAAGTTTCTAGAAATGCGCTTCTAAGAAGCCATTTTAAGGCAGCAGTGAATTTTTTCCAAATAAGTTCGGAATCTAAAATATAAATAGAATTTTTTAAAATTGTATTCCGATCTAAACTTGTTTCAATATACAAGCTAAATGCACTTTCTGCAATTCAAACGCCAATAAATTGTTAAAAAATAAACCAAGTCTTAAGCTTGCTAGCATTTTGTGTATAGTTTCTCCTTCAGATTGGCAAGTCAATTAAATTCTTATCGTAATATATATTTTCATTTGTTGCACAACAGTCTTTGATTGGAAAACGCGACAACAACTCACATATGGAAGGAAAATGGATGCGCCACGTTTGGCTTGTTATTATTATTATATTTATTATTGTGAACATATATATAATCAGGTTGAATGACGAGTGCGAGCATAATAAATACACAGAGTCACACAGGTGGGGTTTCAAAGGAGTGGGCAATGGCAATGGCAATATCGGTGGCAGTGGCAGGCAGGACGTGCTCGTATCCTTTATACAGTTCGTAGTTCGTATTTGTTGCGCTTTATTAAAAAATGTGCGCAATTCAAGAAATGCTGCTAGGTTACCTGCAGCTGGAGCAGTTGCCTGGTTGCCTGCCACACACACACACACACAGACAAGCACACACACAGGCACAGGCACATACAAATATCAAATATTATTGAGCAGCATGGAGGAGCAGGAGTGAGAAAGGGAGAGAAAGGGAGGGAGGGAGAGAGCAGGTCTTGTTGGGGGCAACAGCCATTGATGGAGTGTCAGTTTCGTCTCCCGTCACAGACACCGCTACCATAACCTCCTCGTCAGCTGCTGTGTTAGTCTAACTCCAATAACCACATTTGCAAGCCAGCAAGCTGCTAGCCGCCATACACTGAGCAAAAGTACACTCTAAAAACAAGAAAAATTAGACTAGAAAGTCGCCAATTATGACTATACAGCTCAGATCAAGCTCCACAATCCCAAAACAAGAAATTATGCTTAAAGATGGATGAATAAAAATGTATACAAATAAGGGAACGTTTCCACAAAATAAATATATATATTCCATGAATTGAAAACCAAAAAAATATGGCTTGACAATCGAGATACGGATTTTTCTATAATATAATACACGAAGTATGTTTAAGTCAGTTCATAATAGAAATTCAATTGGAATTCTGATTGCAACATCATTTCACCATCAGTCTTGCAAAGTAAAGAAGGTCGCGGGCTCGAATCCCTCTAGTACAATTTCACATAAGCAAAGCTTTTCCAACTCTCAATTTACTTGGTACAATTATAGAAATTATAAATAATTTAGGGACATAAAAACTGCTTAGTAGCGAGTATAAAATAATAAAGTGACCTTATTTCTTTTTAAGATGGTTATGCCTAAAATGAATGACCTTAGTTCTTTTTAAGATGGTTATACCTAATATTAAAAACAAACAAGTGGGAAAGGATTATCTTCGGCGTGCCGAAGATTTTATACTCATTTCGAACCTTTAGACAATTTTCACTCTGCTAACTGCAGCACTTTCATCTGTAAAAATTGATATCATTTGATATCAATTTGAATTGAAATATTAAATTTATTTCCAGTTGTATGGCAGTTTTAATATATAGTGATCGGATCCGGCCGGCTCCGATCAATGTTATGTATGTTTGAATAATATGTATCTGTGCAAAGTTTCATCGCGATAGCTTTGAAAACATGGGACTTATGGCCAAAACCGACTTCCAGTTGTATGACAACTATAAGATATAGTGATCCGATCCGACTGGTTCCGACCAATGTGCTGTACATTTGAATAATAAGTGTCTGTGCAAAGTTTCATCGCGATAGCTCAAAAACTGAGGGCCTAGTTTGAATACCTACAGACAGACAGACAGACGGACATGGCTAGATCAATTTGTTTTGTCATTCTAAGTATACTGGCAGTAACTTTTGGGGGTCTCCGACGCTTCCTTCTATGCGTTCCAAACTTCAGGACAAACTTAATATACTATTTTCTTCGAAAAGAGTATAAACAATCTTAAGATCAGTTTCCTCATTCGCAATCTAAGAATATATGCTTAGTTCTAAGATTGTAGTACACCTCGAAAAAACGTTTGATTGATTGATTTAAGCTAGTTGATTTCTCTCGGTGTAGCTGAGGCCCGGTATTTGCTGGTTGCCAGCGCAACCATTGCTTTGCTAGCATCGGTGTTTGTCCGGGTTCAGGTGCGGATGAGGGGGCAAAAGGGGGAACGGGGTTTGGTCTGTTGCCATTGCCTCCGATCCAAGTTTGTTTATAAACATTTCACGTATATCAGCTAGCTGGCGAGAGAGCAAAGCGAGGCAGCAGTTTGCTGGCCACACAAATGTCCGTGTTGTAAACTTTTATTATTACAGTTTTTTGTTTTCAGAAACGTATTTTTGTGTGTGGCGAACAATGTCAGAAAAAACAGTATAGGACCAGGCCAGCCATAAAAGCAACAAGAACAACAGTTTTTTTTTGTTGGTTTATTTCCTCGTTAGCCGGCAAAATAAACACAAAAAAAGGACGAAGTACGCCCCCACCCGTAATGGCCTCCAAGAAGATCACGCCCGAGCTGCGCACCTTCTGTGATCCGCGCCTGCAGGATGCAAAGTTTCGCAGGAAGAGGACCCTGGCGCATCGCAAACCGGCCGCCGAGCTGGTCAAGAAGAGCGACAAGCGTCCTTTGAACGACTGTCCTTTTTTCGACTTGAAGTATGCATTCGATGAGCTGCCACTGGACCCGGTCAAGGAGTTTCTGCTCGAGAAGATCTGTGAGTTGCAGTCGATTAGAGCAAACACTCAGCTAATATGCTTTTGTTTATAGCACACATGCAAAACGATACGATTGTGGGTCGCTGCAATCGAGAGTTCGATTTCCACAAGTACGATCTGGTGAATGTGAAGGCCAAGTACAAGGAGTGCGACGATGACAGCCTGCAGGAGCTGGAGCTGCAGGACATCGTGATGCCGGAACAGTTTGAAATGCTGCGCGATGCCAAGGATCATGCGTATAATTTCGATAGCATGGGTGAGTCAAATGATGGCCGCAAAACTATACAAATTGAACAATATTTGCGCAACTAACAGCATTTTATGTTATTCAATAAGCAACAACAGAGCACAGAACACAAAACACAACACACACAGCAGCGTCAACTTAACCACAGAAACATTACACTTAATACTTTATTAAATGAGAAAACATGCACACAGGGCAGCCACCGCCCCCGACCCCTGCCACGCCCCCTCTCCCCTCTTCCCTATCATTTCCCCACGCAGCTCGTTTTGAAAATTGCTCACCTGTAAACATAAAAATTTCAAACATTATCCTTTAAACATAAAATTTTATAACCCGAAACAAAAAAAACGAGAAAACCAAAAAACAAATGCGTATGACATTTATTTGAATATCCTTTGGGAATGCACACAGGATCCTGGCTCCAAAGGCGAGAGAACTGCATGGCAACCATGTGGTCCTTGTAACATGTTTATCATACTATTTTATTTAGCCTTTACATGGCATATTTTTGTTTTTGGCCTCTACTCTTGACTAAAGTGAAGGCAGCCCTTGAATAATGATTAAGTTGGCATGTGAAAATACTAAAAATTATGCTAATATTTTCTATTTTTAGTTTAATTTTACAATTACTGGCACTTGTCTAATTTTTTGATAGAATTTACTTATTCTCTACCAGTTATTATTACTTTTGTGGGTATTTTGTATTATCTTTGTTCCTTGCAGTAAATTTTGAACCCGTTTTAAATATAAACACCCAACGTTTATATTATTTAATTATTATTTATGTAATATTTTATATATATATATATATTTATTTAAATTTTTCAAACTCATAATTTCAATTATTTTTCCACTGCCAACTATTATTAGTCAAAATTTAAAAAGAAGAAAAATTAATTATGAAATAAGAAAATCCAGATTCTTACATGAATTTCCTAACTAAATATTCTCAAAAGTAAACCCTCTTTAAAAATAGTGTATACACTAGTCGAATATTTTGTATATTGTATAAAATTGGAGCTTGTTTGTATTTGGTGGGGCGAAGGGTGACTTTGTCGTTACTCTGTGATAAAAATGTTTCATTTTGTGTATAGTTTTTTAATATTTAATATCAGACATGGATAGATGTAAATGTGGAGGTGGGGCTCGCTTCGGGGGACAACTCATATATGCATATGTGTGATGCGAGGCATAAAAGCATGTTGTCGATAAACATTAGCATAAAAATGTGACAAACATCATGATAGCGTTTGGAATGGGCGATTGTCCATTGGCGAAATTACAGCCGGCAGGCAGAGAGTAAAGAGAGAGAGAGAGAGAGATAGGCTCAAAAACAGGGAATGGAATGGCAGACAGGAAACTGAAATTAATGCGAGTTTAATCATTTTAAAAGCGAACTTTGCTGCATTGACTTTTATTTAAAACAATTTTATTTGTGTGCGGCTGCTGCTGGGGCTTTGAGCCAGCCAGCAAAATATGCGATAAAAATAACAAGAAAATCAAATATGTAAGCTGCACACCCACACACACACCACACACACACACACACACACAACACTCATATATGTTGAGTGTACACATATCAAGTTCATGTGCAAATATTAAATGGCATTTTCATTTTCATTTTGCACAACATTTTTTGGTTTGTTGTTTTTCCCTTGCAGCTTGTAATCAATTTCCCTGGATTGACAAATGGATGACTGGCGGTAATAAATAAATCCTCATATTTACATAGCGACAGCATTATTAAAAATTTGACCAACCACCCCCACCCGACACCCAGTGCGACCCAGCGAACAGGAAATTTATGAAATGACCAGCAAGCTTTTGGACATTTATTGCCAGAGACGCGTTCGCATCTTTTACTTCAACTGCGGCACTCGCTCCTCCCTCTGGTCCAACCAACTGAGAAGGCAACATGGCACTCCCTCGGAGCTGATTGGAGCCTACAATACGCCCACTGCTCGCCACTTGCGAGTGACGACTCTGAACAGGAAGCCCAAACAGACCAAGTTCAAGGCGGGCGACCATTATGCACTGAGAACGCCACAGGGTAAATTTATATCAATTTAGATGATCCATATAATATGTACAGCTAATCTATTTATTAAAAAACTATTTTAAATATTTTAAATTTATTTATTTATATTTAAAAACAATTTTTTTTAGGGTTATCCTTTTTCTTTGCCTTTTGCATCAAGCTACTTATAACAATGTAAATAGAAAAGCATTCTCAGGATAGTTTTCAATAAATTAATAAGGTTTTGAATAAAAAGTCAAGTTATGCTATTAGACTTATAGTAAAAATAATAACTACATATACTATTATGGCTTGCCTTTATATTTAATATTATTTATTGAATAATCATATTTTGACTGAAATTTAATATGCCTTATTAGCTAAAATGATCTAAAATGAGCAAATATTAAAAATATATATATTAGAGAGTTCTCAACTTTAACTTTAAGTGTTCAATAATTTGCCACTTTATATTTTAATTTAAGAAAAATGTACATAAATTTAGAAATTTACAATTTTAATACAAATTTCTGTGCCGACTGCTTAATAAATATAACAAATTTTAAAATATTTCAGAACTTAAAGTAATGTTTGTGTACTTATAATTTTGTTTACAAATATAATAAAATATGCCTTTTAAAATAAACTATCCAACAGAATGCCGCAATGAGCTGATGCGAGTGGGCAAAATCATTGATGAGCTGATTCAACCCGTGCTGCATGAGGCTCAGTATAATACGGAGCACGGACTGCTCCAGTACACGGATAAATCACCCTGCACAGATGCAGACAAGCTGCACCGGAAGCTGGTAAGGACTGTACTTTGACAATCTTATCTACAATACTCACTCAATCAATCACTGCAGACCAAGCCCAGATGCAAGGTGATCACAAAGCGCATTCATCGTCGCAACTTTGCCACAAACGAGGAGTTTCTACAGTGCCTCAAGAAAATGGAGGCCACGTGAGTATTCTAGAATATAAAGCAGACTATGTGAATGCCAGCACTAATGTCTTCTCAATGCAGTCGCTTTCCTTATATGGCGCCACTGCAGCCTGTGGAGCCGGAGGAGCAGAAACTGAAGCTGTTTAACAAATATCGCAGGCAGCTTTTGGCAGCCGAGGAGAAGTTTACACTGATAATACAAAAGCGCTACAAATGCCTTTTGAAAAGCGTAAGTAGCCGAAAGGCAAGCTCCCAAATGAATAGCCGAAAACCTATTGAATTATGCAAGTGACCAACGTGTGCTGCTAAAAAAAAGGACACTCCGCAAAAGAGATGTCGATGGCGATGGCGATTCCCTCGCCTCCCATCATGAAAACCTCATCAAAAATGAGCACCGACAGACATAAATAACTTTTATGCGCTGAGCTGCCGGAGTGAGTGTCCGTGTCCGTGTCCGTGCAGGAGTCCGTGCTCGAGTCCGTGTCCGAGTGCGAGACGCACATAAAAAATGATAATAATAAACTTAATACAAAGTAAATATGTGTGCGTGCGAGTAAATTAAGCTGCGTTGGCTTTTGGCGTTGGCTGCCTGCCTGCCTGGCGAAAACGTGCTTATAAAAATTATATAATTCATAGCTCGTAAACATTATGGGCGTCTGGTCTGTGGTGTGTGGCCAAAGTTATGAATAACGTGATTAGTTGTTAAAAAAAGAAACAAACAAACAAACAAGCAGCTAAACTCGCTGAGAGTGTGAAAGGTGACGATTTGTGGAAGCTTTTATGGCTTAGCGCACTCTTTTAGTGGCTAACTTAACAGATAAAGATGCAAATGCAATGCCAAGGATCAAGTTTATATAGTATTGGTACTTTCCAGTATTTTTTAGTATATTTGGCATATTTGTATATAAGTTTTTTGTATCACTAGTATTTCTTTGATTATTTAAAGTATTTTTCTTACAATTAAATGACTCCATTTCAATACCATTTATCGAATGTGTTTTATTTTTCAATCTGAAAAACAAGACTCAAGCGGAGACTGAAAAAAATTAATATTTGTAAATAAAGTATTTTGTATTAACATTATTAGTATTTTTTGAATATTTTTGGTATTTTTCTTACAATTAAATATGTTTAAGTGTTATATATGCTAAAAATGTTTTTTTAAATTAAACACCTATAGAGAATGTTTTATTTTTCAATTGGAAAAATAAAACTCAAGCAATAACTTGTATTTTTTACGAAATAAATAAATATAAAGCAGCAATACTTATATTCTAAGAAATATACCAATCTGAAAACCTAACACTACATTTCTGAGCTATAAATAATACTCAGAAAATAAAGCTAATAAATAAATAATTGAACATCTAACTTATAATTATTGGCTTTATTCCGCAGATGTCTGTGCTCCAGCTGGAAACATATCCTTCACGACTGATCCGCCGTGCTATACGGCACATTCATCCACGTGGTCTGCTGCAGGAGGCCTACAGATTCATACTGCAGGAAGAGGTGAGTTCATGTCAACACGTTGCCAAACTCCAACTCCAACTCCGAACTGCGATTCCAACTGCGAATCTGAGAGTCGTCGTTGTGAGCGTCAACATTATTAGCAAACTTAACGCGCGCTCAGAAAGTTTTTGGGCGAAAAGTTTGTCAGCAACGAGAACATATTAAACACGCTCCCCGGACGTGAGGACGTCGAGGTCCTTAGTCCTTAGTCCTCAGTCCTTAGACTAGCTGCAGGAGCAACGCGTGTTGATGTTTTGACGTGTGCTCCAAGCGAAACTTTCGGGCCTGGCAATAGAGAATCGCTGCTCAAGCACTTGCCATCAACTGGCAAATCAGTGCTCACAGCCAAGTTAATGAGCAACACTCACACACACACACAGCACACACACACACACACACACACATAGACACAACTGTCGTTGTACTTTGCCTTTGGGCTGATATCTGGAAAGTTTGAGCTACCTGCCGTGATTCAGTGCCTAATCAACTCGTTACAGAAACATTGGCCCAAACTGCCGCCCGAAGTTATATTAATGGATTATCTGTTTGTTGGCGAGCGGGGCATTCGGCAGGACTTTGCCATCCTCATCATCGTTTGCCTCATCGACCTGCAGGAGGACTTTCGCTACCATGTCAAGCGCTCCTTCCTGCGCTATCTGCTGCAGTAAGTGCATTCAATTAGTGTTCCGCAAACCTCAACTCAATTAATTTCCTTTCGTCAGATCTAACATGGAGCGCAAGCGGCTCCAACTGGAGGTGGAACCACCGGACTTTCCCACACTAACCATAACCTCTCCGGTTCCTTGGCGTTCTCGCCTGCTGCTGGGCAAGAGTCGCATCGGTGAGATGCTCATGATCACACATCCTGCGGTTCAGGCTCTCAATCTGCTGTGGCATCAGCTCTACGGGGATCTGGTCATTGTCGATCTGTCCAAGGTGCTGATGTCACAGAGACCTTTGGATGCGGACATAGTGCAGAACTTTGTCCGGGAGAGTTGCAACCAAATCAAGGATGTAAGTTTGCTGCTACTTTGCTTCTCTATTTCCTTTGCTTATCCTTCTGCCCTGCAGCTTCTGATCAAGGATTGGCTGCCACGCTGTGCCGACCTGATGGATCTGATGCGCAACAGCTGGAAGGATCTGGTGCCAATGACTGGCAAGTATGGCGGACGTGCGGATACCCTGTTCAAATGCGTACATGCGCTCATGTCTCGGCACTTGGAGAGTCTGATCAACAAGAGTCTGGCCTATCTGTTCAAGGTGCTGTGTGGCTATAAGGATGGCAATCAAATCGATGCTTATAGCATGTACGATCCGAAACTGCGTCGCAGACCCTTAATGACACTTACTGTATCCGTGGTTGGAGCACATTTTGACAACGAACCAATTGAGTTTGGTCCTGGCATCAGGGAGGATGAAAATATTTATGTATTCGATGCAGACGATGCGGATCCGTTTCAGGCGCCAGTTACAGGAAATCCCTTTATGGAAACTGTGAGTTAGAGTTTTTCCTATAATATTTGTTAGTGTTTTTATTGGATTTCCCAAAACAGGTACCCGATATAGATGATGTGGCAGCATTTGAAATGGATAACGCCTGCAAGCTCTATATATATCCCTATATGGTGGAACTGCCAGCGATCATCAGAGATCTCTTTAAACACATTTTGGCTGTGGGCTACGATATACCACGTCTCGAATATATTATGTCTGGTGGTGGTAAGTTGATAAAGCAATAATTATATGAGTATTTTGTATTTTATTCTACTATTTTAGTATTTATTAGATTTTGTAGAATTATTTTTGGTATTTTATGAAATTTTATAATATTTCGTAGAATTTGTAGTATTAGTTTTGTTATTTTTGGAACTTTTTTTTTAATTTATAAAATATTTAGTTCTGTTTTTGAAATATTTTTAACATAGGTTTATTTTTATTTTTATATTTTGCAAGCAATAAAAAGCTATCAGTGATATTAAAAAGCGGTTTTAAAATCAAAAAATCAATGAGCAATTATTTTAGAACTTTTTAGTACAAATCAACATCGAAAATAAAGCGAAAATAATTACTAATAATTTTTAAAAATTGTAGTTTTCAATAAATATTATAAAAGAATATTTTATAATTATTACCCACAATTCATCTGGTTTCTGTATTTAGTGGCTGAAACTTTTGGAGTTCTACATTACATTGATGAGGATCATGTGGACTTTCTAACGTTATGCAGGAAAGTGGAGGAGATAGTCAAGGTCAACTGGCGGGGTGTGAATGTCTACCTAAAGCCCATCTATAAGTATTACTTTGGACTGTTCAAGAAGATGATAATGCCAATGGTGGAGAAGATATGGACTGATAATACACTGCCGGAACTCGTGGTGCGTATGACTGTATATACAAACAGTATATATATATATATATGTGTATATATGCGTGTGTGTGCGTAGAAAATCATTAGCAGGCAATTTTGCAACCCTGATCCCATTTTAGGGGGCGAGCACTCACAAAATGCCTTTGGGCGCTCGGCTGCGTCTCGCCTTGAAATGAATTTAATTATTTATTTCGATTTGATTATACGCAATGATGCGTAGAATTAACATAAAATTTCATTATGCAATATTAATAAACTGCCGACAGACAGTTTGACGGCCAAACTGACTAACTGTCGGCAAGTGCCTGGCAAATTTGTATAATTGAACCAGTTATGCGAGTGCAGACCAAACTAAATGACTGTCTGTCTATAGCTATATATGTTGAAATATATCTATAGATATACTGTTTTCGGGGTCGACCCTTGCCAGTTGTTGATTTCTGGGGGGGAAAACTCATTGGGCATTGTTAATTCAAGTTTCAATTCGATTGCTAATTCGAAGAGACTGTCGAGTGCACAACATTTTGCCATTTGCCATTTGCCATGTCATTTAGCGTACATTAAATGTTTGGTTAGACAGCTGCACAGAAAACATTAACACAACGTATGCAATGTGCATATATGTATATGTATAGAGCTCTCAATTAACCCATTCTTGCCAGCCGTTTGCAGTTCACATTCATTAAGTTGCAATGCAAGCGAGCGACAATTTTTCGCCTCTTTTTTTACTTTTGCGCAATTTATTTAAAATAAAAATTGCTTCCGATTGCGAACGTTACGCCAGTTTTTTCATGCATGTAATGCAAGCTTGTGTCGGGTATTTTTTTTATTTTATTTTATTATTATTATTGTACTCTACAGCCATAAAATGGACTTAAATAAAAGGGTATCATAAAGTTGTGCAAAGGTATGTTGCAGTCAAGATATTAGGTTTGAGCATGAATATTTTGGATACAAAGCAGTAAGCAGAATTTATAAAAAGAAATATAATTTAAATTTGATGATATGAAAAATCCATTTTTCTGCAATGAAATAATATGGATTAATTATAATCTTTTTAGATCACATTTTTGGGTTTTTTTACATTCTAAAAGCATTTAAATACAGAAAATAAACATTTTCTCAGTGATAACAAACTATAGTTGTTATTTGTTTTAATTTTTAAACTAATAGGTTTTGTTGTGGAGCTTAAGGTATTTTATATAGGATATTTGCTAGGCAAGCACTCTGAAACTAGTTCATTCTTACTTATGGCCGCTACTATATGTACGCACATGCACACATAAATATACATTTGCATTTATTTATATACGCGTTTCCATTTTTATTAAATGCATATTCATTTACAACCGCCCCCCACTTTGGATGTATTCCGCCCCCACCCGGACAACAGGTTGTTCAGGAATTAATGAAAAAATTGAACGCCATCAGCGATACGACCTATTATCTGCGTGATTTCATACCGTTAAATTTGTTCCTGTTGGATAATCGCCATGTTAAAGAATCGCTGCGCATGTACGTGAAGAATATCTACGATTTCATCATTGATTTTTACAGGGCGCTCAATCTGAACGAGAATCGCGCGTAAGTAGAGGAGCCCCCAGCTTGCCTTTCATTTAAAGATATATTTTTTTCTGCACTGACTGCACTTACTTAATGGATAACTTTTAATATGCAGTCGCCACTTGTTTTTCGCCCTTCTGTTCACATCCACTTCAGCATCTGCGAGGAGCTCGAGGAGATGTCCATGAAGGCAGGCGAGCGGCCAGAGGAGACGCCCGAAGTGGTCGCCCTGCAAAACTATATAACCGAGTGCCGTGAGATGCGCATATTTGCCATCAAGGATGAAATCAAGCTCGTCCTGAAGCGCGTCGTATTCCTGCTGACACATGCATACCTGACCAGTAAGTCGTGATGAGCGAGGGGGGCTCGAAGGGTTGGGGTGTTTGTGCAGCTGTGCTCTGGCGGCCAATTTGACGTTAGTTTGTTTTAGATGGTTGGTTGGGCTTGGTTGGGGGCACAAGGGCTTACGCTTAACATAATTAACCTCAACTAACAAGCTGAGTCTGCTAATTGGTTTTATAATTACTTGCGGTGAGACACCAAACATTGAGCTGCGCTAAAACCCCCGAAAATGCAGCTTAATGAGCTCAACAAATGCATGAATGTGTGAAAGTTGCTTTGACAACCGACAAATGCAGACAAAAGCCTCAGCGCCAACACACACACACACTCGCACACACACTCGCACACACTCAGACAATTGCGATTTATCGTCAAGTGAAGTGTCGTGTCGTGTGTATCTTTCAAATAGCTACAATGTGTGCAAGGAGTCTTCGTCTGTCTATCTATCTGTCTGTCTGTCTGTCTGTCTGTCTGTCTGTCGCTTTGTCCATCTGTCTGTGGCTTTTGTCACACCAAAATGCGAGCTACATCCGCATCCAGACAGAGATGAAACTTCTTGTCAGTGTGGGCTTCAAAGATACTGCGTACACATAATTAATTAGTTTGCCCCGAAAAACGCGCGTGCCAATTAATTAAGAGTTAAGCACAGTTAATTAAGAGCATGTACGAGTGAGAGAGAGAGAGAGCGAGTAGACTACTTGTAACCCCCCCAATAAATTCTGTCCAAACAGGCGATGAAATCCATCTGAATTCCCGCACATTCATACTACCTGGCGAACTGGAAGAAGTGCTCGATCTGAGCGCGGCTAGATTATCAGTGGTGCGTGATAACCTGGAGCTGGCACTGAGGTGAGCTAAATACAGCTAAAGTAGAGTTAAATACTCTATATTTATACTATAGTATAAAATATTTGGGCAAAAGTGAGTCAAGTGCAGCTAAAGTTGAGTATTTAAATATATATACACTATAATATAAAGTAAAGTGATCTTAGCAGAACTTAAGTTGAGTATTTAACTTTAAAATAAAAGTAGAGCATTTACATATTTATACTATAGTATAAAATAGTTGGGGAAAAGTGAGCCAAGTGCAGCTACAGTTGAGTATTTAAATATATATACACTATATTATATAGTATAGTGATCTTAGCAGCACATAAGTTGAGTATTTATCTTTAAAATAATAATATTTATATACATTTTATTTGCTTCATAGTAAATGTTTCTCATCTCATATAGATTTATTTCCTAATATAATATATTTATAGTGTAGATATGTTTCCTTATTATATACACATTTTATTTATTTAAATTATTTATTTATTAAAATTGTAGAAAATTTATTAAATTTTCTGGAAATTGTGTAAATATTTATCATATCATATTGTAGAAAGTTTTCAAATTATCTACCGGTTGTCAATATTATTTTCATAATTTTATAGATATTTTTATATTGCGCTAAATGAATCCCTTTTGTCTTCAATTTGATGGGAATCTTCCATAATCAGATGTATAATTTTTTTTGGGTATACATATGCAGTATTTAAGAAGTTAGATTTATAGCTTATAACTATCGCTATATAAATAATAATCGCTACTAAATCTCACTAATTTTATGGAATTTTTATTATTATTGTTCTAATTGGGTTTTCTTAAGGACTTTCCCTAATCCGTGCAATAAATGTTAAGTCAATTTTAAATTTTAATATCATTAGAAAATATAAATGTTGGATTTACTTAAATTCAGTTGTGAAGTAATCATAATTTGGTATATTTTAAATGTTCTAAAATTCGTAAGTTATTAGTTATTAAATGCCGTATGCTGTCTCCTCTTGCAGAGAGCGCCGCTTGAGGTTTGAGAAGCTGCTGATTCAGGAGAAGCGCACCATGGATGGTTTTCGCATTCGAGAGATACGCGATGTGCTCACCCTGGATGAGCTGAAGGAGCGCGTGGATACAGTGGACATACTCTTCAATACCATAGAGGTGAGTGAAGCTAACAGCAACCCGATTGATCAGCAACTGATGATGATTTGTATTTACAGAATCTTAGTCGGGAGGCGAAGGCGATTAATGTGGAGGAGGGACTGCTGCAAATTGATATTTCGGCCTTTCCGCTGCTGGGCGAAATCATTGAGAAGATGGAACCAATTGAGAAACTATGGAAGACATCGTACGAATTCGAAAAGGATTATCTCATTTGGTAAGCAATGGCAACGTTTAAAACGATTGCAATTATTTCAGACAACAAACCGAGACAAGGACAACGAGAGGAGTCTCAGTCTGAGTACCTCTTAGCTGCTTGGGGCACTTGTCGCAAATGACAAAATATTTGAAATTGAAGTGCCAGTCAGGAGCGAGGAGACAGGAGACAGGAGCCAGGAGACAGGAGCCAGCAGCCAGGAGCTGGCTGTTGGGCATTTTCCACTCCTGGACGCAAATCCGCAATGCAAATGCCAGCAGAAAGTTGACTTGAAGTGCAGCGGAAAATAGCCAGATTTGAGTTGTTGCTCTTGTTGGGGCAAAACTTGTGCTGCCTTTTTGCCTCTCCTCCTCTTGTACTCAACTGTTTTTCCTGTACATTTCTATTTCTATTTCTATTTACATCTTTTTGCCAGGATGTTCGAGCGCTTCGAATGCCTTAATGCGGATGGCGTGCGGGAGCAGATCGAGACCATGTTCAAGGTAAGTAGTTGACCAGTTGGCCAGTTGGCCAGTCGGAATAGGAATAGGAATAGGAATCGGAATCGGAAGTCGAAAGTTGTCATTGCAGGCGGAAATAAAAACCGAGCAAAGTTGTGAGCTCTTGTCAGATTGCTGCTGCTGCTGCTGCTCTTGCTCACTGGCCATGCATGTCTCTCTGCCTCTGTCAGTCTGTTGTCCGTTGTCCTTTGTCCTCGTCCTGTAAGCCAATGTAGCAACTAAAAACCTCAAGCCTCCTCCGGCAACAACAACTATGCGAGAGCTGAGCCGCCCAGCCGAAAAGTATGCAACTGCAAAAAAATGCCAACATATTTGGCGGCAACTTGGGCAGCTAAGCGAGCGCTTATGTGTGTCTGTGTGTGTGTGTGTGTTGTATCCTGAGTGTTGTGGGTGTGTGTATTAACAAAAAATGCCTCAAAGCGCATGGGGAACGACAGTTGAATTGAATTTTTGGGCACAGCCGAAGCTGCAAAGTTGAGACACAGTGCAAAGCAGCAGCAAAAAATTTGTATGTAGCAGCTGTCGAATGTAATCGACTGAGCGATGCTCTGTTTATTACCAGGGAATGTACATGCTATGAGTAATACTTAGGAATATCATTATAATATGTATTGTGTATTTATATTCTTACAAACTATTGATATTTACTATAAAAATCAATTGTAAAACTGGTGAATTCAAAAATCACCAATTGAAATCACTGTGCACTATAAATATTGCTAATAAAAACCAAAAATTGTTATATAAATACTACAATTACCAGAAAAATTTACAAATATTATTATATTTGTTTGTTCGTAAACATTAAAGTAAAATTGTACGAAATATAAAAAGAAAGAGCACATTAGTAAACTACCTAGGGGACCCTAGGCGCAAAACTCATGAGTATGTTTTTTAGAGACAGACGTGAAAGGACGTTTTGCTGCTCTTTACGTTATATAGTGACTGTAGCTTTGTCTCGGATATATTCGAGAAAATTATTAACTTTACAATCTCTAGCTGCAGAACCTAGAATATTATCTTTTTCCCTTTGGAAACAGGGCATAGAAAAGGGAGGCAGCCATTTGGCCAGCTTAGCCTAGACAAGCCAACGAATTTCAAAGCTGACTTTAAAGCGTCACAGCAGCCAACTAGACACAGCAACATAATCTAGACACTTGACTCACAGCATCTCTAAGCTAATCATCTTTGTCGTCATCATTATCAGATTATGCACAAGCTGGCGCGGCAGTTGTCCTACAATCCTGTGGCCAAACGAGCCGCGGAGCAGATGCGCATGAAAATCGAGAAGTTCCGCGTCTATTTGCCCGTACTGGACTCCATATGTCGACATGGGCTGGAGAAGCGGCACTGGGACAGGATATCGGAGATACTGGGCAGGCAGATCAATCCGCGACTGTATCCCACGCTCAAGGACATGATCGATGCGGACATCATGAGCATACTGCCAGAGCTGGAGGAGATCGCGAATGCGGCGGGCAAGGAGTACGATCTGAATATGGGCCTGAAGAACATGCAGGCGGACTGGAAGGATGTCATGTTTGAGGTGATGCAGTATCGCGACTCGGACACGCACATCCTGGCCTCCATAGATGATATACAAACGCTGCTGGACGATCACATTATGAGGACGCAGGCAATGAAGCGTTCACCCTTCATTGTTGCCCTGGGCTCCAAGGCGGATGACTGGGAGGAGCGGCTGCTGCTCATACAGAATATCATTGATGCCTGGACACAGGTGCAGGTCACGTGGATGTATCTGGAGCCCATTTTCAGCTCGGAGGATATAATGCGACAAATGCCGCTGGAGGGACGTAACTTCAAGGCGGTCGATAAGATCTGGCGGCGTATCATGAAGAATACGATCAAGGATCGGCATGTGATGGCAGCCACGGAGTATCCCTTCATGCTGGAGATCTTTACCAAGGCCATTGAGGATCTGGAGACGGTGCAGAAGGGCCTGAACACGTATCTGGAGCAGAAGCGCCTATTCTTTGCCCGCTTCTTCTTCCTGTCCAACGATGAGCTGCTCGAGATCCTCTCGGAGACGAAGGATCCCATGCGGGTGCAGCCACATCTGCGCAAGTGCTTCGAAGGAGTAAGTTCTGCAATGTTGTAATTGAATATACAATACAGTCATGAGTTAATCCTTGCAGATTGGCATGCTGACCTTTGATGACAACATGGAGGTCACGCACATGATCAGTGATGAGGACGAACGTGTTTCCCTAGTGCGCAAAATCAATCCACAGGCGGCCAATGTAAGTTGTATATATTTCTTACATTTCCTGCTTAAGTCTTCTTTCTGTCCAGGGCCTGGTTGAGATCTGGCTGAAGGAGGTGGAGTACGTAATGCTGGATAGCGTCATGGAGCAAATGAAAGAGGCCTGGGAGGACTATGCCCTGGTCGATCGCATCTCCTGGGTGGTGTCCTGGCCGGGTCAAGTGGTCCTCGGCATCTCCTGCACGGCCTGGACCTATGAGGTAGGCAAACAACCTTTTTCCACATACAATTCTTGCCAACCGCAAAATCGCAACCACAAAGGAGCCCCCCAAAGCTGTCACTCTGTCCCTGACAGCGCGATTAGTCTCCTGCCTCCAGTCTCCAGCCCTCGTGCCTTTGCCTCTTTGTGAGCGCTTTCCCTTCTGGGCTTTGAGTCGGAGCGTTTTTCCCCGCTCGTGCTGCAAAATTGAAAATCATATTTTGCCATTTATTTGCTTGCCCTGCGCAGCTGTTTTCCTGCACTTTATGTTCTTATGCTGTTTACTCCTTGCTTTGCCTTTGCCTTTCGTTTGCCTGTGCCAGGTGGAGGAGGCCATCGAGAAGAAGACCCTGCCCGCCTACCTGGAGAAGTCCAACAGTCAAATTGGCGACCTCGTTCAGCTCGTCCGCACGGATCTGCAGGCCGGAGTCCGCATTGCAGTCGAGGCACTGATTGTCCTGGATGTGCATGGTCAGTCAAATAGTAGTCTTTAATTGTATATATATTATTTTCTTTTGCTGACTGAATGCTGCTCAAACTAAAGGAGCTACATAAGTAGCTGAAGACTTTAAACTCACATAATGTGGCCAAAACTGAACAAATTTTTAAGCTCCAGACCATTTTGTTAATGATTTCGCCTGTTAATTGAATCTACATTTAAGTCCTATCAATTTTTGAAAATATAATTTTTTTGAGATTTTTCCGAAAAAAGCATGTACTCCTCCCTTACTGTTTTTCGGAAAAAATTTATTTAAAAAAATAGAATTGCGAATTTATATTTTTAATCGATTGCGGGTGTCATAATTAGTAGAAAAATTCATAAGATATCCGATTCTGGGGAGGTTAATTTTTATACCCTGAACCCATTAAAAATGGGTAAAAAGGGTATAATGAAGTTGTGCAAAAGTATGTAACAGGCATAAGGAAGCATCTCCGACCATATAAAGTATATATATTATTGATCAGTATCAACAGCCGAGTCGATCTAGCCATGTCCGTCTGTCTGTCCGTCTGTCCGTCTGTCCGTCTGTCCGTCTGACCGTCTGTCCGTCTGTCCGTCTGTCCGTCTGTCTGTCTGTATGAACACACAGATATCAGAGACTACAAGAGCTAGAGACTTCATATTTGGAACATAAGTTCTCCTAATCCCGGGACAGATCAAGTTTATTAAAATTTATCGATAGCTCGTCCCGTTCAAAAGTTATCGATAAATTTCGATTTCAGACCAGCGTTTTTTGGATATAACTTACAAGTTATTAGAGCTAGAGGCCCCTAATTTGACATGTATAATCTCGAATAGCATACACATGAACAAATTTTTCACTTTTTGGATACCACCCCCAAACCCCCCAAAAGTTAAAAAAACGCATTTTTGAAGGTACGACCTTGCAATTTGGTTTGGTCACACATATTATCGACAATTGTTTGCCCCAAAAATTTCAATAAGATCGGACGATAAACACAGAAGTTATTTAAGATTTAACTTTCCATTATGTGGGGCTCAGCGAAAAGCAAGCTAACTGCTTAGACCGCTTGCACTGCTTGTACTGCTTGTACTGCAGCATGTGTGTGTTTAGATTAATATGAATGATTGTAAGGACTGGGTTCAGGGTATCTCGTAGTCGGGCACTCCCGACTAGAGCACTCTTACTTGTTAAGTCTAAAATAATGCCAAAATTAACAACAATTTTGGCTTCTAAAATTATTTTTTATCCCTTTGAAAACTTCAAACTCACATAACTTTGCCAAAACTGAACCGATTTTGAACTTCCAGAGCATTTTGTTCATGGTTTCTTCCTTACATTCAAACTACATTTAAGTTTTACTCAACTTTGGAAATGTACGTTTCTTCGTAAAATAAATCATGTTTTGGTTAGGACAAGAAAATAATAAATATAAACTAATATAAAGACAAATCCGTAGACCGTCTAAAGACGAGTAATGCCTGCTAGTTCTCTATAAAAAAAACTAAACAAATCTTGTGTTTACAGCTCGTGATGTTGTCAAATTTCTGTCGGATACGAACGTGACCAGCATACAGGACTTTGACTGGATCTCGCAGCTGCGCTACTACTGGAAGATCGATGAGAGTAAGTAATAGTATTAGCCACATCTAATGCCAGTCATTTGTACCACTTCCATCCACAGAGAATGAGGAATGGGTGTGTGTGAGCATGGTGGTCACTGAGGTTAAATACGGAATGGAATACTTGGGCAATTTGCCGCGTTTGGTCGTAACTCCGCTCACAGATCGCTGCTACCGGTGGGTAACAAATATTATCTACACACGCACACACACACACACACACGCCTGCAAATATTAATTGACCAAACGTTTGCAAAGCAGCTGAGCCGGCCTTTAGGTTGCTCCTCTCTAAAAGTCATGAAAAGCAACGTTTATTGGAAAAATATGTATTTTATTTCAGCGCATTTTAAATTTATTTTCATTTTTGCCTACAACAAAAAGAGAAAGAGCGCTGAAAACCTTTTTGATGTTTAAGCTGCCTGCGACAAACGCAAACAGCAACAACAACAATAATAACAACACTAACAAGACGGCAGGACACAGAGCAGGCCGTTGCCGGCAAGCTGGCAGAAAGGACATTTTAATGGGGTTTCCGATAAAACTTTTATATTAAACAAATAAATCAATGTTGGACACTTTTTCACACACACACCATACACACACACATGCATAGTTTAAAAAACGAGTGTATAGATATTTGTATGGCTATACCGGAAAAGCTAAAAAGTATACAACAAACCGAACGCGAAGCTGGCAGCGCTGCCAATATGATAAAAATATGAACTGCACAGCAAGCAAAAAAAAGTGAGCAATATTTTAAAGCAGTAGCCGACGAATAAATACCCTAGCAGTAATATTGGATTTGTGTTTAAATATGAAAAAGCAATATTTTGAATGTTTTTTACTACACTCAAAAATATTTATACGATATAGTACATCAGATTAAAGATAACTCAGATATTGGAATAGGGATGGTTAAATTTGGCTTTATTCTATGCTTGAGAACATTTTTAACAATCAAAAGAATATTTCTACAGACTTTATTTATTATATTTTAAATTACTATTTCTTACAATTTAAATATACATAATATTGATTCAGCAAGTATTATTTACAAGTTTTTATAAGAATGTGTGCTTAATGGGAAAGGCTTATCAATTTATTATACTACAATATATACCTTAAAAAACAATTCTATAGTCAAGTCTTTCTTTAAAAATTACTCATTCACATCTATAAACATTTTTGAAATTCTTGAGTCACGAAAATAAATACATCTTTTATAGGCTGGAAGATGACTCCTTCTGCCTGTCACATAATATTTGCACAGCTTTATTAAACACTCGTTTTTCCTACCCCATTTTATGAGTACAGGGCATAAAAACTGGCCCAACGTTGGCTTACAAAAAAGAATGAGTGAAATGCCCTTAAATGACAATTTTTTAAGCTGCAACATCGAGAAATGTGAAAAAATGCAAAACAGATATTAAAAGCATACTTCGGCATGGAGTCCGCCCTAAAAATAAAACCTCTTTTCTAATTCTCTGCCTTGTTTGCAGCACTTTGATGGGCGCTCTGAAGTTGTGTTTGGGCGGCGCGCCCGAAGGACCTGCGGGCACTGGCAAAACGGAGACCTGCAAGGATCTGGCCAAGGCCGTGGCCAAAAAATGTGTCGTCTTCAATTGCTCCGACGGCCTGGACTACAAGGCCCTCGGCAAGTTCTTCAAGGTGAGTGCTGCCAGTGAAAGAGTGATTTCTGTACAGGTTTTCGCCTTTCGCTTTGTGGGCAGATTGAGTTCGGCTCGTGTTCTCAGAACTGAGACGCTCTGTCTGCCCCCTGTTTTGACCGCCTGCTAATTGATGGCCCCAATCTTGGTCAACAACATTAATCAAAAACGAACCTGTACCAGCCAACAACGGCACGCGCCGCACTGATGACTTTCAGTACACATACAGTAGAGCTGCTCTAACGTGAACTTGCATAAGTCGTACCTTCTGTAAGTCGAGCTAGATTGAGTGGCAATGGGGCTTAGAGTACAAACTTGATACTAAGAGTTTTTGTCTGTTGAACCCAAAACTTCTCTATAAGTCACCCAACAATTTAGGAGGAATAATAATAATAATAGTCAGACATGCTCCCATTTCCATTTCTACATAAATTTTGTGCCTTCATATTATACATTTTTAATAATATTGAATATAATTTATTTTAACAGAGCAATTTTATCAATTTCCTGTTTTAAAGCGAAATTAAATAAATAAATCACATATAAAATGGGTATTTTTTTTTATCAAAAGTAATTTCTTTAATTTTTTGAATTATTTTAAAATTGACTTTGCAAATTAGGTTTAATAAACAAAACCACATTTGTGAATTGGAAAATGAGAGCATGCAGCAATTAGTTAAATTTTTAGCTTAAAATTTGGGTTATGTAAAACTGATTTTTGATTATAGCTTAAAATCATCTAAATTGCATTTGATGAATTTTTTAATATACTTTGGAAAATAAATAAGTTTTTGCTTATATATATACAATAATGAAACTTTCGACCAGTTATACAGTATATTTCATAGGGATTCTATAACTGGATTTTGTTTTTTTTTTTTTGCAGAAGAAGTTTTAAGTTAGCGAAGTTTGACTGTAAATACAGATACAGATATACAGATAGATTTGCGTTTTTCGTGCCCAGACACTGCGGAGCCGTTCACCAGGGCCTGAGAAAGTCTTATGACACACAAACACACACACGCACACTCAGATACTCTTAGATACACACTTGCTAAATTGAAATTTATGCACTTCTGTGGGCTGACTAATTAGGCAGTTTGTGAAAGTAATCGCCATGGCGGCTAGTTGGAAACGATGGCGATGGCGACTTCCACTTCAAATCTATGCAAATTTTTATTAGCAGGTCGTTAACCGCTCACGCATACTTACACACACACAGGTACACACGCACACTTGCACACACACACACGCACACACGCACACCTCTTAAGTGGGTGTTGTAGTTTTGTAGTAAAATTTATGCGTGTTTTGCGCTCTAATCGCTTAATTCGCCAGCACGCCTAATTGCATAATGGTTTGAGAACTGTAGGATGAGCTGGCCAGCGTTAATTTGCATGCAAACTTGAGAACAACAACAACAACACGAATGGGAGACAACTTTGAGCTGCGTTCAAGTTTGTGATTTAGATTAATTAATTTATTTTAGTGCTAAGCGTGGCTTGGCTTCATTTATTGCCATTTTTATACTCTTTTCGATGAAAATAGTATATTAAGCTTGTGCTGAAGTTTGTAACGCATAGAAGGAAGCGTCTGAGACCCCCAAAAGTTAGTGCCAGTATGCTTAGAATGACAATACAAATCGATCTAGCTATGTCTGTCTGTCCGTCTGTATGTATGTATGCAAACTACTCCCTCAGTTTTTGAGCTATCGCGATAAAACTGTGCACAGACACTTATTATTCCAGGGGGCAGCATATTAGTCGGAATCGGCTGGATCGGACCACTATATCTTATAGCTGCCATACAACTCGAAGTCGGTTTTAGCCATATATCCCATGTTTTTGAATCTATCGAGATGAAACTTTGCACTAATACTTATTATTCAAAGAGACATCACATTGGTCGGAGCCGGCCCGATTGGACCACTATATCTTATAGCTGCCATACAACTCGAAGTCGGTTTTGGCCATATATCCCATGTTTTTGAATCTATTGCGGTTAAACTTTGCACTGATGCTTATAATTCAAAGAGACATCATATTAGTCGAAGCCGGCCGGATCAGACCACTATATCTTATAGCTGATATACAACTGGCAATGAACTAAATATTCTTAGAACAAAAAAAAAAATGTTACGCGACAAAACGATTTTGTACAGCTTATGAAATTTCAGTGGTGCAGTTGGCAGAGTAAAAATTGCCTATAGCTTCTAAAAGAGTATAAAATCTTCGGCACGCCGAAGATAATGCTTCCCCACTTGTTTTGTATCCACTTTAAGTGTGTATATTGTTTTTATGGCTGCCTTAGTTTTTAGAAAGTAGTTTGTATGTTTTCCCCCTGTTTGCTCCACTTCTAATGTTCTCCCCCCGTTCATTCGTGGTGCTGCCATAATGTTTCGGAAGTCGTAAATTTTCCACACGCAAAACGCAAATGTTTTATTTGGCAGTCTGCAGTTTGTCAGGCTAAACAATTTGGCCAAGCAATAAAATAATTTGCAATTGGCAAACAATTCAAACTATTTCGATTTCGATTTATGCCTGCCCAGATATGGCAAACATTCCGCCCAACAAATGCTAGTTGTTGTTGCTGTTGCTGTTGTTGCGCATATGAAATGAAAATGCCCATAAAATGCCCACAACAATGGCAGCTGCCCAAAGTTGTGTGTGGGGGCCAAAAACAAAAGGCACATTCAATGCATGGGGCTAAACTTCTCAATAACTATGAATCCAAGAGCGGGTGTCTGCTAACCAGCGTGTGCAACAACAACAACACAAAAAGGACACAGTGTATCCTGCTGCTTTGCTGCTGCTGCTGCTGCTGCCAATCTGATGCGCGAGTATTGCAGCTGCCAACGGCAACAAACCACTTTGATACAGTTCAAAGTATCCAAATGCCACACTGCTCTCTCTCTCTCTCTCCCCCTCTCTCTCACTCTCTGTGCAAAAGGCATAAGAATTGAAAAAAAAACACGCTTGTGCGAACAACAAGGCTCTCACACACACACACACAAACATATAAAGGCTGGCGCTAATTGCACAATAGGAACACAGGAGCAACAACAAGAACAACACTATCAACTATGAATAGAAAGAAAGAAAAAACTGTGCGAACGCGCAACAGCATGTAAAACAGTTTTGAGCGTAGTTGATGCCACATCGATAGCGTTCTTGTTGTTGTTGTTGCTGTTGTTGTTGCTGTTGCAAGTGCAATGGGGCAGGAGCTGCTGCTGATGCGAGCGAATGCATGTGGAAGCTCAATAACACATCAAACAAGGACAAAAAGCAGCAAGAACAAGCTTAGAATTACAATTGGGCATTATAAATGTAGGTATATTTTCTTGTGAACTAGTTAATGAAGATCTATAAAAACAATATTAACGAAAGCCACATTATTTTATATTAATTAATCAAATTGTTACTAGCGTGCGTCTAAGAAAACAAAACAATCGATTTCAGACCACATCTGATTATATATTATATTAATCAAACAAATTGTTACTAGCGTGCTTCTAAGAAAAAAAACTATAGATTTCCGACCACAGATATAGTAATTACTTAAGATCTTTGAGAAAAGTTTCAAAATAGTTATTAAACGAAATATTTATAATTACTCTATAATTATATCTTATTTACCAATGAAGAACTAGACAAATTATGAAAGCAACATAATTCACAGTAATATTTAAATAATAATAAACAGAAACACCAAAAAATAGTTCATTCAAGTTGATTATTTGATCTTCCGATTGTTACCTGATTAAGATTCTTTATTATGTATAACACACATTATTTCTATTTGATATTTATACATAAATTCATTTGAATACAATACCACATAACATATTTTCTTAACTAATGAAGACTACGCAACATAATATACATTCTAAACTGATAAAAAGCTATACAAACATATTTTTTGGTATATAAGTAACAAATGTATTGAATATAGTAATCAATAATGAGCAATACAAATAGTTTCATTGGGTAAAAACTATCTTGATCTCTCAATCGCCCATTTTTAATAGCAACATTAAAAGTGTTTTGATTTCATTTGATCTATCGTTCAAAACACGTTCGATTTTACCTTAATAAAATAATTGGCAATTTAAATATAATTTGCACCCCACACTATTTATATATTTTTCTATATCAACAACAACTATGAAATCCCTTCAAAGAGCACTTTTCTGCCACTTTGTGCAGCTAGTGCCCATTGTGCCACAGATAGCAGTCAGTTGGCATATGTTACTAGTACTTCTCGTCCTGGTGCTGCATAAAGCTGCATATTTATTGCAACATGCAAAAGAAAAGCATATCAAAGGGCGCTTCGCATTGGCCCCTAGTCCACTCTTCTTCTTCCTCTTGCTCTTCCTCTTCCTTTGACCCCCAATCGCCCCAAAACATCAACCCACTCAGCTCTCGGGCTCGTGCGTACATTTGTAAACCCTGTTGCAATGTTTGTCGGAGCATCCGAGCATTGGCAAAACTACACACACAACACACACACACACACACACACAACACACACACAACACACACAACACAACACACAGAACTGAGCACACAAATCGAACCGAAAAGAAGAGGAGCGATGAGAAACTGAAAATAATGTTTATGCTGCTGTTTGCTTTTGCTATTTTTGCCATTTCTCTGCCCTGGATGCGTTTTGTTGTCTATACACAGAGAACAATAATTCTAAGCACAAAGTTGAATCGTGATTAAGAATCTTCAATTAAGAATTTTAACCTGATACCTGAACCGCTGATACCAATTACTTTATAAGTTTTAGAATAAGAAATATTTAAAATTGAAAACAAAAAGCATGTTAAATCTTCAATTAAGATCTATATTCTCAAGTTAAGAAAATATGATGAGATTAAAGGATTATGCAGCTTATTCCATTTGACATAAATTAATGTTTTAAATTATAAATAACATATTGTTCAATTTAAAAATTATCCTAAAATAGTTTCCAATTTAATTTGGAAATTGTTAGCAACTTAAACTAAGAAGAAACCAAAACTTGTTTCGTTTCTAGAAACGTACTAAATATAAGAAAAGAATTCTTGGTTTAAGATTTTTGTCGCTGACCTCTGATTGTTGTTTTTGGTGTTCGATTTGAGATTGTTGTCTTTTTTGCTGTGCACATATATACATATTTGTACCTTGCCCCCCCCCCCCATTCCCTGGACTAACCATATATGTATTTCTATTTCGATTTTTTACGTTGTATTCCCGGCTTTTGTTGTTGTTCTTTATGCTTGCAGGGTCTGGCACAGTCGGGGGCTTGGGCCTGCTTCGATGAGTTCAATCGCATTGAGCTGGAAGTGCTGTCGGTGGTCGCGCAACAGATTCTGACCATACAGCGGGCCATTGGACGCAAGGTTGTGAAATTCTTTTTCGAGGATACAATGCTCAAACTGGATCCAACTTGTACCATATTCATAACCATGAATCCTGGGTGAGTGGCAACCCGCTTTTTCGGAACGTGAGATGCCCCAGCAGCACCGAGTCGCAGCAGCAGCTGCGGTTTCACGCATTCCACATTTTTTTGCTGCCCAACTCTTTTTGCAGCTGTGCATTTGAAAATGCATTTAGTTACTTTGTAAGCCGACACACGGCCTATGTCCTGTTCACGTCCATGCCCACTGGGCTACGCTGTCACTGGCAGTGTACATGCTGAGGGCTGAGGCTATTAGTTACCAAAGGCAACCGGGCGGATGGGGCGTATACGCGCCTTTGGGGCATGGTCACGATATTGGTAGTTATTGCGTTATTGGAGATTTTGCCTCCATACGGTTGCGGATATTTATTGTTTGGCATGCATGTGGAACAGCTGCGACAAACATGCATATTAGGCCTAGCAGCCCGCACCCTTTCATAACTGGTAGCTCCGACTCCGACTCCGACTCAGAGTCAGACTGCTGCCATTTAGCACAAGGTCTTAATTTCGCTTGGCCAGCTCTTTTTGCTCTAGCAGCAGCAGCAGCAGCAGCAGACACGTTTGTTGGCTTCCTTTTCAGTTTTATTTTGGTTTTTTGTCTGCCAATTTGTCACGCAGCTCGGACGCTCTTAAAGGCAGTCACTCATCTTGGTTATTGCTGGGTGGATTTTAGTATTTATGCCATTAGCACTTGCAATTTGATGTATTTGATTGGCCTTTTACTCCTCAATAGCTATGCGGGCCGCACAGAGCTGCCGGATAATCTGAAGGTCCTTTTCCGCACGGTGGCCATGATGGTGCCGGATTATGCGATGATCGGCGAGATAACACTCTACTCCAACGGCTTCGATACGGCTCGGGTTCTATCCCAGAAGATCGTGCAGGCTTATAAGCTCTGCTCCGAGCAGCTATCCTCGCAGTCCCATTACGATTATGGTGAGTTTTTATATCAGAGACAACAACTAACCGTTATGGGCTTAGTTTTCAATTACAAAATATATTGGGAAGTAGTTCACCTATATATTGTATTTTTTATAGTCATTATTTTTGATTTATATTTAAAAAATCTTAAAATATTTATTAAAATGTATTTCTTGATTTCAAATCATTAAAAATAATCTCTTTAATTTTCTTGGATTTAAAATATGTACAAGAATACTAAAAGGCATACTAAATACTTCAAATGCAAAAAATACTAAAACTTTTTCAATATATTATAAGTATATCAAAATATTTAAAGTTCTACAAATATTTCTTAATAATTACTATCATTTTTAAAAATAAAATACATGAAAAATACTGCAAATACCAGAAATACTAAAACTATCTTAAAATACTTAAAATATAGCAAAATATTAAATTCTACAAATATTTCTTCATGATTATTACGATTAATTTTGTTAAATCAATCAAAATTCAGTTTACTAAATGATTTTTTATAAACTTAACTTTAAACCTTTGGGGTCTTTGATTTTTCTTGCATTTGATTACCTCAATATGCAGATTGGCATGCTACAAGTATATGCAACTGGCTAATAAGGAGCGCACACACAAAAAAGTAGTCGACCCCAGCAACTTTGAGCTTGTGCTGCATCCTGTGCGCCGCATGTCCTGTGCTTTAGTGCATCCTGCATCCGGCAGGCTGTCGCTCCCTCTCTCTATCCCCATCTCACTCTGTCTCTTGCTGCTTTCTGTGTGTTTTCTTTCTTGTTTCAAGGCAAAGATATTGCTCGCTTTTACGACATAACATGTCATATGACATTACAGCATGTCTGTGAGTTTACTTGCATGTGTGTGTGTGTGTGTGTGTCCGTCCGGCCGATGACTGCAATTGCAGGCTCTGGCAGCTGTGCAAGTTTATGTGCAAAGTACATTTGATCAGTATCTTATTTTGAGTTTAAATTGAAAAACTTTCTTGCAAGTTTTGCAGCGCTTTTGTGCTGCGTGTGTGAGAGACAAATGCCACACACACACACAAACCTTTACAATGTATGGGTGTGCGTGTGTTGTTTTGCAAAGTAATAATAAAAACTATTTGTACATTTAGTTGCAACAGCTTGTTGTTGTTGCTGTTGTCTGCCCGCTGTCCAGTTGATTTTGCTGCGTTGCACAAAAAAGAACTTTTGCATTTTGCACGCGGCGCCTGTGTGTAATGAAGCTCCGCTGAGGTTGAGGTTGGGGTTGGGCTTGAGGTGATCCACATCCGTTGCATGTCCTTGTAGACACAGTGAAACCCCTTGCTGAGTTATGCCGAGTCCGCCGAAATGCCGCATAACTGTCAATGGCTAATGGCCCCCAACCCCCACCTTCACCCCCACTGTCTCTAATTCCTTTCCGGATAGGTATGCGTGCCGTGAAATCTGTGCTGTTGGCCTCCGCATCGCTGCGTCGCCTTTATGCTGACCTGCCGGAGCCCCAGATTGTTTTGCGCGCCATTGTTGATGTCAATTTGCCGAAATTCCTCGAGCAGGATATTTCCCTCTTCATCGGCATCTATATGGATCTCTTCCCAGGCGTCGAACTGCCCATGGTGAGTGCACTCCCACCTCCTATAGACATTCATAAATAGCCAGTGTAATGAGGCGCAAGCGACGCCGTTAAGAACAGCTAATTAAAGCGATAACCGGACTGTCAGATGCCTGATAAAAGTAAATTATAATAAAACCACATGTTGGCTGGGCGAAGTAAAAAATACCCTTTCTGGCAGCTTGTGGTACGGCTTATAATTGAAATTTAAGTAAATCCCTTCAACGGATTCCTTTCATTAGTAAAAATTGATTCAATCTGCAATTCCTTTAATTTTATATAGTTCTATAGAGGATTGAAATAGAATTTCCAAAAACTTCCTACTTAAAGCTACCAATATATTAATAGATAACATAAGTCATTTCTTAAAAGCCAGTATAATAATAGAGTATAAGAAAAATAATAAAATTTAAAGAACTATGAGTATAATCATAGAAAAATAATACAAACTATAGAAATCTTTTCTTAACTGCTATAATAATCACAAATCATTATTTCTAGTTCCTATATCTAAATTGCTTTCAAAATCACCATTTAAATGTCTTTATCGTTTTTAAGAGCAATAACAATTGTTTCTGGCATATTCTCCCTACTCAAACTCAGAATTCCCTGCTTGGAATTGATGTCCAGACTAACTTACTTGTTTATTCATGTCCTTATGGGACAGTTTGTCTCCTGTTTTTGTGTCACCAAGTGCATAAGAAATGTGCTGGAAGCTGCTTGCGTGAGGCAATAATGAAATGCGCATTCAACCTTTTATTTGCTCGCATATTTCATTGCATATTTTTCATATTTCATTTACACCTGTTTTCCTTTGGCCATTTACACCGAATATCCTCTGCTCCCGCTGCTGCTCCCGCTCCTGCTCCTGCTCCTCTTCCAGCCGAAACGCGACGACATACTCAAGTGGCTGCGTATTAATCTGGCTGAGCGCAATCTGCAGGCAACACCTTGGTATTTGGAAAAAATACTGCAGATATATGAGATGATGTTGGTGCGCCATGGTTTGATGATTGTAGGTGGTTCCATGGGTGGCAAGACCACAGCCTACCAGGTGAGTGGGCATGGGGGAATGTTACCAATTAAATGGCTTATGGTCCAATGATCGAATTGCCCGAGGCAGATGCTAGCGTTGACGCTGCGCAACGTGTCCTTCGACGAGGAGGCAACGCTCAAGGAATATCCGGTGGTCTTTCGCATTATTAATCCCAAGGCCATTACCATGGGTCAGCTGTACGGACGCTTCGATCCCATTTCGCATGAGTGGTCGGACGGTGTCCTGGCGAAGACGTTCCGTGAACAGGTGCAGGGACCCAAGAATGAACGCGCCTGGGTCATGTTCGATGGGCCCGTGGATGCGGTGTGGATTGAGAACCTGAACACCGTGCTGGACGACAACAAGAAGCTGTGCCTCATGTCCGGCGAGATTATGCAAATGACCAAGATGATGAACATGATGTTCGAGCCAGCGGATCTGGAGCAGGCCTCGCCGGCGACGGTCTCCCGCTGTGGCATGATCTACATGGAGCCCTCGCAGCTGGGCTGGCGTGCCTTCCACAAGAGCTTCTGCAATGTGCTGATTAACATTGTGGGGCTCAATGAGATCTATATGACGCTGTTCGAGGACATGGTCGATTGGCTGATACCGGCCGCATTGGACTTCCTGCCACGCTGCAAGCAAATGCTGGAACTATCGCCCCTCTATCAGTATCAGACCTTCTCACGCTTTCTGCTGCACTTTCTGGACAAGCACAAGGTGTTCAATCAGACGTGGTTCCAACAGATGTTCCTCTTCTGTTATGCCTGGGCCTACTGCTCGGCTCTGACGGGCCATGGGCAGCGCACCTTTGACCAGATGCTGCGCAAGGTCATCTATGGCTCCAATGAGGAGTTTCCCAAGCCCAAGTATTTCTCCTTGAATCGCGGCCAAATGTTTCCCGAGAAGCAGGTCTTTCTCGACTATCGCTTCGATGAGGCAGAGAACTGGTGGACTTGGCAGAAGTCCTCCGATGATCCCTCCTCGGGCAGCGCACACTTTCCGGAGCATGCTCAGATCAGTGAGCTGATTGTGCCCACCAAGGAGACGGGCTACATATCCTACTGGCAGGACTTCTGCATAGCCAAATCTTACGGCATGCTCGTTGTTGGCCCCACAGGCACTGGCAAGAGCGCCATCTTGACCAGCAATCTGTTGGCCATGCCCAAGTATGCGAATCTCATCAACATCATCAACTTCTCGGCACGCACCTCGGCTCAAATGGTGCAGGAAACCATCATGAGCAAACTGGATCGCAGGCGTAAGGGTGTTTTTGGACCAGCACTGGGCAAGAAGGTAAGCCAAGAGTGCAAATTAGCATAGAAATCTTATATAAATAGTATTTTTAGTATTTTTTTTATTTATTCGTTTTGATTTGAAATATGAAACTCATTTGATGAATTATTTATGAAAGAAAAAAATTCTTATAAAAGCAAAATGCTAAAAATACTAAAAAAAAATATTAAACCAGTAAAAACTAGTATTTTTAGTAGTACACAAAACCAATATATTTAACAATAAGCTCAATAATATTTAAAAAAAATACCTAAAAAATCGAAATGCTAAAAATACTTAAAAAATACTTAACCAGTAAAAACTAGTATTTTTAGTAGTACACAAAACAAAATATTCATCAAAAAACTATTAGTTTCTGAGACATAAATACCTTATATTTATTTTATAGTATTTTTTAATTTTTAAATAGTTTTTCTACAAATTTATATAAATAATCGTATACAAATTGATCAAATGCCGTGTAGGTTTTAATTTCTGAGAAGTAAATACTACTCAATAAATATCTATTAATCTTTTATTCAGTGCATTGTTTTCTGTGATGATGTGGCCATGCCCTCAAAGGATACGTATGGCTCACAGCCTCCGCTGGAGCTGTTGCGCACCTGGCTGGATCATGGCTACTGGTCAGATCTGGTAGATACGACCAAAATTGAGCTGGTCGACATGGTGAGTGGCATTTAAGGGCCAAATACTTGGCAGCTATTTGTCCGCATTTCAGATAAATGAAAGTCAACAACAATATCCTGTCACTCTCTATCTCTCTCTCTCACACCCTCTCTGCCTATCTCTTTCTCAGTCACTGGTGTGTGCGATGGGCACGTTGGGCGGCAGCAATTTTATCTTTCCGCGTCTCTATCGGCACATGTTCGTTGTGGCCGTGGACTCCTTTGAGGATTCGACCATCATTCGCATATTCACGACGATTGGTGATTGGCACTTTGCCAAGGGCTATCCCGAGAAGGTGGCGCTGCTCTCCCGCGTATGTTGCATCCACTCCATCCCACCCAACCACTCCCGGCAACAACAACAGCACACGGGGGAATCTCTGTGCAATCGGTTGCCCCTTTAGTTTTGCTGGCACGCTTCCAGGCGATGGCGCATAATAAAATTAAAATGGCGAATTTTATAACTTCATTTCGCAAAAGTTCGACTGGCCCGTGTGTTGTTCTTGTTGTTGTGCATTGCAACATTGCTTTCATGTGTGTGCGTGTGTGTGTGTGTATGGTTTTTGCAGGGCTTATCGGAGGCAATGGTCAGCGTCTATCGGGAGGCAATGCGCATCTTCCTGCCAACTCCGGCCAAATCGCACTACACCTTCTCCTTGCGGGACATCACGCGCGTCTTTCAGGGCATTGTGATGGTGCCGGCCAAGCAGAATGCCGGATCCGGAGAAGCTCGGCCGTTTGTGGGCGCATGAAACTTATCGTGTGTTTTATGACCGGTACGTACTAGTATAACCTTTCTGTCCGTCCCTGCTGCCAGCCATTTATGACTCCGTCTGTATTTATTGTCGTCTGGCTGTCGCCATGCTGCAGTCTGGTGGACCAGCTGGATCGGGACCGCCTCCTCCTCATGGCCATTGATGCGTGCAAGAGCTGTTTGCGCTTCTCCCTCGAGTCCGCCTTCGCTGACCGCATCGAGCCGGGCGAGAAGCTCAGCGATAATGATCTGCGCAATCTCTTCTATGGCAACTATATGGAACCCGATGCGGAGCCAAAGTATTACGATGAATGCGAGAGCTACGAGAAACTGGAGAAGCTCATGAAGTACTATCTGCGGGAGTACAATTCATTTTCCAGCACACCCATGGATCTGGTCATGTTTCGCTTTGCCATCGAGCATGTCAGCAGGTAAGTGTATAGTATATATATTTGCATATATGTATAGAAAGTAGATACAGAGTTTATTCAAATCAATGATTAATTATAATTTCGTACAGCTATTTATTTCTATAGAAAAGCGTAAATTTAAACATTTAAATTTTTATGATTTCCATAGAATCTATAGCTTATCTATCTTTATAGTATACATAAATCTCTAATGACACTAAAATTAAGAAAAGGCAGCTTTATTTTATCACACTGAAACTTCTATACCCTTGCAACGCGGAGTCACATTTTGAGACATTTTTTAATTCATATTTATAATAATTGACAGAAAAAAGTTTAAATATATATAAATAATTATATAAAATATACAGAAATATAAAAAAAACCAAATAAAATAATGAAGATTGTATTTTAGCGACCTTCTAATTGATAAGTTGTGATTTAGACGGCTTGAGGTCAATTTAAATGACTCATTCATCGTTCTTCAAAACAAAACAAAATATATTGCTTGCCCTTGACCTCAAGCCGGTTCAATCAGTTCCTATTAAATAAATAATACTAAGCTAACTATAGAATAATGAAGTGTTTGTGAAGAAAACCTTCTTTTATAGTAATTTATACAAAATATCATAAAAAATAGGTACTTCTCCGCAACTCTTTTTTTAAATTTCCAACTTGCAAGTAACTTTGCTTATTAACAATGTCTCTTTAGAGTTTCTCGTGTGCTGCAAATGCCTCGGGGCAATATCCTGATGGTGGGCATGGGCGGATCAGGACGTCGCAGCTCCTGTCGCCTGGCTGCTCACATTGCCGACTGTCGCCTGATGACTGTCCAAGTGTCCAAGTCGTATACGATAAACGATTGGCGCGATGATCTCAAGAAGATACTAATGGCATCTAGCTTCAATTTGAATCACACTGTATTTCTATTCTCGGACGCCCAGGTGAGTGAGTGAGTGAGTGGAACTCATTAGTCGTCAAGTCGATCCATCAGCATAAACATATCTGGCAACCAGTTGGGGGCTCATAAAAAGCGTTTTAATAATGTTGTAAAACGCTAGACAGACAGACAGACAAGTCTTTAAAGTGAAATCAATGCCAATGCGGGGTACAACAAACCCATAAAGATATTTGTCTAAAGTTAATTTAAATATTCTCGACATGCTCTGAGATGGAGTAAAAATAGAAATTTGGCTTATTGTTAGCTGTGGCATGTAAGTCGAGTGGAAAGCAACACTCATTGTTTTGGCTCAAATTTGCATTTATAATTAGGTTAATTGTTGAGCTATGTAACTTGATTATTGCTAAATAATTTGCAACAGCAGCAGCAGCTATCAATTATGGTAAATGAAGAGCAGAGCAAGTCAATAAATTAACATGGCCAAGCCAAACTCAATCGTTGTTAGTGTTTTGGTAGTCGCTTGTCATAACACTGTGCAACAAAAGTAAGGCCAAGAACAAAAGTAACGAGAATCATTTGAAAAAGATTGTTCTATGCTTAGATTAGAGTTTGTGAGCTAAAGTAAATGCTATCAGGAAGACTGAGATTCTTTTTGCAACATTTTGACTTTAAGATCTCGGGAGAGTTAGAAAATAAAATTCTAATGGAAAGTTTAGCAACTAGATTGTGTAGATACATCTATCAAGGTATCATTTACCAAGTTATAACAATTTATAAAAATATCAAATCATAGAAACAGTTTGCTTTCACTGAATTGTGCTTTAGCTGTTGCATAGTGTAATTAGCATCGTGTTCACTGCAGTATATATTATTAAAATACCTGCACGAGCAGAAAACATAGCGAAGCGTTAAGACCCTGTCTATTGCAATGATTTTAATAATGCCAGAGCAAACTGCTTTGATATGGCAACAAGGTCTGCCGCTGGCTATTTGTAATCTTAGCTTTAAATATGGCCACACATATTGCGGGCCCTCGAGCTGACTGACTTTGGACTTTGGAGTCGGCAAATGCATTTTGCTGATGATGATAAAGTGATTATGTATACCTTTTGCTTGGGCTGCATTGCTGCAACAACAACAACAACAACAAGAACAACCGCATCTGCATGTGGATGCAGAAATGTGCAAATTAAAACGATGAGCAAATTCAACTCTCTGGCAAATCAATCAATGCTGTATTTAGGTTTCGTCCCTGTTTGCACACACACACACACAAATCTCCATGCACACATTAATTAACAATTACACTAAAATGCTTCAAAGAGCCTACTACAACTCCATGCTATCGCATCCCGGAGTGGATACAAATCCTGTGGCACTTAGAGCGAATGCAAAATGCATGTTGCCAGGAGCTGTCGAGCAGCGCCAGTTGTTGCAGGTGCCTCCTGCATAAAAATATAGTCGGCAAAGCGATACGATTTGCATTGTACAAGGACAATGGCAACTCTCCCTGGATACTTGTATATTTGCAGGCAACGGATGAGGGCTATGTGGAGGATATCAATGGCATACTTAATACCGGTGATTTGCCAAATCTCTATCAACTGGAGGACAAGGCATCCATTATGGAGAATATGGCAAATGTGGCCAAGCAAGTGGTGAGTAGCACTCGACTCTCTCTCTCTCTCTCTGCCTATCAAAGGATTTGCCACCCGTTCCCAACTAAATTTGCTTGATGCATAACTTCTCAATGTAGCCAGAAGTCGTAAATGATTGTTTTTGAAAGGGCCTAACCACAAAAATCATTACAGGACCTAGCCTTTGGTGTCCTAATTTCCATTTGAGTTTTCATTTAAAACTCAACTATTCGATTCATTTTAATTTATACTACTAAATACTAAAATTTCGAAGAAATATACTACTACAATTCTACTAATACTACAAAATATATTATTTTAACTTTTTATACTCTTTTCGAAGAAAATAGTATATTTAGTTTGTCCTGAAGTTTGTAACGCATAGAAGAAAGCGTCGGAGACCCCAAAAGTTACTGCCAGTATGCTTAGAATGACAATACAAATTGATCTAGCCATGTCCGTCTGTCTGTCTGTCTGTATGTATGCAAACTAGTCCCTCAGTTTTTGAGCTATCGCGATAAAACTTTGCACAGACACTTATTATTCCAGGGGACAGCACATTGGTCGGAACCAGCCGGATCGGACCACTATATTTGATAGCTGCCATACAACTCGAAGTCGGTTTTGGCCATATATCCCATGTTTTTGAATCTATTGCGGTTAAACTTTGCACTGTTACTGATTATTAAAAAGAAACATCACATTGGTCGGAGCAGGCCCGATTGGACCACTATATCTTATAGCTTTCATACAACTCGAAGTCGGTTTTGGCCATATATCCCATGTTTTTGAATCTATTGCGATGAAACTTTGCACTGATGCTTATAATTCAAAGAGACATCATATTAGTCGGAGCCGGCCGGATCAGACCACTATATCTTATAGCTGCCATACAACTGGCAATGAACTAAATATTCTTAGAACAAAAAAACAAAAAATGTTACGCGACAAAACGATTTTGTACAGCTTATGAAATTTCAGTGGTGCAGTTGGCAGAGTAAAAATTGCCTATAGGTTCGAAAAGAGTATAAAATCCTCGGCACGCCGAAGATAATCCTTCCCCACTTGTTTAAACTATTTGTCTTAGAACTTTTATATTTATTGTAGACTTATTTTATTTTTTAAAAATGTAAAAAATAAATAAAATACAGCTTACAATTCTAACGTTCCCTTTGACATTACTTTATTTACGTGTATCCTCGTTTTCTGCAGGGCAAAGTGCTGGACTCGCTGCCCAGTGAGGTGTATGCCTACTATATCGAGCGGATTAGGGAGCAGCTGCACATTGCGCTCGCCTTCTCGCCCATTGGCGACTCCTTCAAGGAGCGCATTCGTGTGTATCCCTCGCTGATCAACTGCTGCACCATCGACTGGTATATGCCCTGGCCGGAGGAGGCGCTTGCCCGTGTGGGCACATATTTCGTCACGTCCATGAAGCTGAATAAGCCACCCGAGGAGGAGGAGACGCCACGCATCTCTGAGGAATTGCCGCAGGAGGGGGAGAAGCGCGAAACGATGGGCGAGGTGGATCGCGAGCTGACGCAGCTGGAGCAGGATCTGGTCTACTGTGTCATGTACTTCCATCAGTCTGTGGTGGATGCCAGCGAGAAGTGTTTTATGGAGCTGAATCGTCGCAACTATGTGACGCCCTCAGCGTATCTGGAGCTGCTGAAAGCCTTTCGCACCTTCTACGCCCGCAAGCTGGACGAGATTACGCGACTACGCGATAGGTACACCACTGGTCTGGAGAAGCTCGACTTTGCCGCCAGCCAGGTGGGCGAGATGCAGGCGAATCTGTACGATTTGCAGCCGAAGCTAAAGGTCCTGTCCGAGGAAACGGATCGCATCATGGTTAACATTGAGCGCGAGACGGCTGAGGCGGAGAAGAAAAAGGAGGTGGTGGGTGCCGATGAAGCGGCGGCCAATGAAGCAGCCGCTGCTGCCCAGGCCATCAAGGACGATTGCGAAACGGATCTGGCCGAGGCAATACCCGCCATGGAGGCGGCTCTGGAGGCACTGAATACCCTCAAGCCCGCTGATATTGGTGTGGTCAAGTCCATGAAGAATCCGCCATATGGCGTCAAGCTAACCCTGGAGGCGGTTTGCGTGTTGAAGGGCCTTAAGCCGGACCGCAAACCGGATCCAAATGGGCATATGGTGGAGGACTATTGGGGTCCGTCGATGCGCATGCTAAGCGACATGAAGTTCCTTGAGTCGCTGAAGACCTTCGATAAGGACAACATACCACCGGCCATCATCAAAAAGATACGCGATAAGTGAGTTAATTGTAATTTGTACACCATGCAGGTGTAGGATATCTACCAGTCCACACTACTCTCTTTACTTTTCTCAATTAATCCAGGTACATAGCAGATCGTGACTTTGTGCCGGAGAAGATCAAGGCTGCATCCATGGCCTGCGAGGGCATCTGTCGCTGGGTACGCGCCATGGATGTCTACGACAAGGTGGCTCGCATTGTGATGCCCAAGAAGGCGGCGCTGGCCGAGGCCGAGGGCGATCTGTCCCAGCAGATGGAGAAGCTGAATGGCAAGCGAGCCGAGCTGCAGGTCATTCTGGACAAGCTGCAGAAGCTGAACGATTTCTTTGCGGAGAAGTCGCGCGAGAAGAAGCGTCTTGAGGATGACATTGAGAACTGTGAGAAGAAGCTAACCAGAGCTGAGAAGCTGCTGGGCGGTCTGGGTGGTGAGAAGACTCGCTGGTCGGAGGCGGCGAAGCATCTGCACGAGTCCATCAGCAACATTGTGGGCGATGTGCTCCTGGCTGGCGGCTGCACCGCTTACCTGGGCTTCTTTACCACCGAGGTGAGTTGGCCAAACATTGGTGCACTTTTCCATTAACGGGTCTGTGAGAGGGGTTGGAGACAGCTAATGGCTGTGCTTTTGCCCGTGCGAGTTGCCATAAAGGATTTTAATATGCATGAGCACGTTGCATTGATTTTCTTTTCCTTTTCCATTTTTTGTGCTTTTGCTCTCTGTTTATACTTGGTGGGTAAAAAAAACATGACAGCTCACAATAGGATGGTCGCTTCAATGATGAGCATATCCTGCTTGGAGTCTGACTTGGTTATAGCTCAATTAAGCAATTAGATGATAAAGTTTTACTACAAAAAAACAAGGTTTCAATGAGGGGCCACAACGATTATAAGTTATATTTTAAGAATTACTTTCAGATCAAGAAATTTTACTTTAATTTTTATATATATTAAAATTCTAGCAAAAGTATCAAAACTACATTACTTTGAGATATGAATTTACGATTCCTGATCTAAATATATAGTTTAAAGAAATGCCAGAGTATGCAGCCTTCGTGACGTTTTCTCTTTCTGCTATCTCTAAATTTTTTCCTCATTTTTGTTACGTTCCGCGTTTGCTTTTTTTAAATTTTTCCCCCGCGCTTAGTTTTTACGGCTGACGTGACATTTTTATACATAGTTCATACATAAATGCATAGTATATGTATATATACGTATATATATAATCTAGCATATAGGGTCTGTTTTTGTATTAGAAGCTGCCATAGAATGCACAAATGCTGACATGTTAATATGCAAGCGACAAAAAACCAAAAAGGGTGCTTACCACCCCGCTTAGCAATTTGTTTTGTCGGTTATATTGCTATTTTGTACAACTTTTAGTATCGCGCTAACATTCTGGATGACTGGAATGCGGTGTGTGCTCGACGGCACATACCCAGCAGTGAGACCTTCTCGCTGGCCAGCACACTGGGTCATCCGATGACTATACGGGCCTGGTCCCTGGCCGGGTTGCCGGCGGACAACTTTTCCGTGGAGAACGGCATCATTGTGACCAACTCCAGTCGCTACTCGCTGCTCATCGATCCACAGGGTGAGTTAATGGGAAATTGGCTATTAAACAATTTGCAACCGATCAATTACAGTGCAAGCAAACAAGTGGATTAAGAACATGGAGAAGAACAATAATCTCAAGGTGGTCAAGCAAACCGATTCCAACTATATGCAAGTACTCGAGCTGGCTTTGACCTATGGACAACCAGTGCTTATTGAGAATGTGGGTGAGTAGCCAGCTTAGAATACATCAATGCCCACAAATTGGTAACAATACTACACATCTTTGAAGGCGAAAAGCTGGACGCGAATCTGACGCCGATATTGGAGAAGAACATCATCAAGCAAAAGGGTGGGCTGTTCATAAGAAGTGGCGACACAATGATAGAATACAATCCCGAGTTTCGTCTTTACATAACGACCTGTCTGCGCAATCCGCGTTATCCGCCGGAAGTTATGGTTATGGTAAGTTGACATATGCAGCCAGCAGCCAGGAGCCAAGAGCCAGGAGGAGGATAAGGAGGAGCAGGAGCAGCAGCAGAAGCTGGAGTTTGTGGCAAGCCAAGCCAATGATGACGTTAGAGTGTTGTGTAATAAAACGACGAACTTAAATTGATATTTGGAAAATGCGCTGCAGCGCAGCAGGCGCTGGCAATATGCAAATTTTCGATGGCATTGACGATGACGATGACGATGACGACGACGACGACGACGACGACGACGACGACGAGGATGACGAGGATGTCGAGGACATCCCATTGATGTACGTGCCAGGCTGCTGTCTGTTGGCTTCCGCATAACTAGCAGCGACCCAAACCCCAGAATCTCTTTCTCTCTCTCTGTTCCTGGCTTCTAGTCCTTGCTCGATGGCGTGTTTATAAAATTTTCCAGCATTTCGCTTCTGTTGGCGTTTCCATTGCTTTTTATGCTGCAACTGTTGTCAGCAGTTTTTGTCCTTTTCTTTATTTTTCTCCCTCCTTTTGATCCTGTGTGTGTGTGTGTGTGTGCGGTATATTGTGTGTTTATTTTTGAGTTTCATTTTGCCCATACTCCTGTCTACACTCTCTCTCTCTCTGTGTTTAGGTAACAGTATTAAATTTCATGATAACGGAACAAGGATTACGCGAACAATTGCTGGCGATTGTTGTGGCACACGAGCGACCCGATTTGCAAGAGAAGAAGGAACAATTGATTATTGAATCCGCAAGGAATCGTGATGCATTGTACACCATTGAATCCAAGATATTAGAGGTAAGTCCCACTCCATTTTCTCTCTCTCAATCTCTGTGTGCAGTCTAGTGTGTGTGGCTCGCTGCTTTTATAATAAATGTTTTTTGTATTGAATGGCGCATCCTTTTCGGTTTGCAACAGCGTTTCAATTAGAGCCAGGACAAACAATTTATGTTGCCAATGACAATTCAATTAACTGGAAGCTGCAACAGCAGCGTTTGAATCGAAAAGTTACTTTACGTTATGTCTTTCTTATGTATGCCCACAGGTGCTGTCCACGTCGGAGGGCAATGTGCTGGAGGATGAGAACGCCATCAACATACTCTCCTCGAGTAAAATCCTGTCCGAGGACATACAGGAGAAGCAGGTTATCGCTGTGGCCACCGAGATTGAAATCGATGCGGCACGCCAGCAATACATTCCCGTTTCCAAGCACTCGGCCATTCTGTTCTTCTGCATCAGCGAGCTGGCCAATGTGGATCCCATGTATCAGTACTCGCTGGCCTGGTTCCTCAATCTCTTCGTGAATACCATATTGAAGGCGCCCAAGTCCACTGTGCTGGCCGAGCGTTTGAACAATCTAAACGATTACTTTACCAAATCCATTTATACGAATGTTTGCCGGTCGCTCTTTGAGAAGGATAAGCTGGTCATCTCGCTGGTGATGTGCTTGGGTATTCTAGTCTCGCAGGGTCGTGTGGACAAGGATGAGCTGCTGTTCTTCCTGACTGGCGGCATTGGCTTCAAGAGCATGATAGCGAACCCGCTCAGCGACTGGCTGCCCGATAAGGCCTGGGCGGGCATATATCGCGCCAGTGATCTAGATGGGTAAGACATTTTTCCTTAATTTCCCTTTTTTCCTATATCGCTTTTCCAAAAATCCTTTCGACCCTCAATGGGTCACTAGTCAGTCAGTCTTTAATATATATTTATTATATTGCCCGGCCTAAATGTCCAATTTCAGTTTGAAAAACATGCACACGAAAATGCAAAAGAATATTCAGGGCTGGCGCGAGTATTACGATGCAGCCAATCCACAGGATGTGCAGCTGCCAGCACCCTACGACCAGGTCAACGAAATGCTGCATCTGATCATTCTAAAGAGCCTGCGGCCGGACAAACTGGTGCCCGCAGTGCGCGTAAGTGTGCACACACCCGATTAAAAAGAGTGCTGCAGGCAGTCATGAATATATCTTTTTGCTTCATTTTCGGGGGCAGGCTTTTATCACACGTAACCTGGACAAGTCGTTTGTGGAGCCGCCGCCATTCGATTTGGGCGCCTCGTTTGCGGATAGCTCGCCAAAAATACCGCTGGTGTTTCTGCTTTCAGCTGGCTCTGATCCCATGGCCAGCCTCTTTATGTTCGCCAAACAACGCAACATGTACGACAAGTAAGTTAATTAACGAGCACAGAACGAGGGAGAGAGAGCGAGAGCGAGAGCCTCTCATATTTTGGTGTCCATGTCGTGCGGTGTTGTTGTTGCAACTTGCAACCTGCGCTGGGGATGGCTTGTTTTCGATTAAGCGCGACATGTGCGCCTTGTACCGCTATCTGCATATACTCCTAAGTGGGTGACGGGCGAGTGGGGCAGCTGGTAGGTGGGGGCCTTCAGATGTATGACTGCACAGTGAAAAATATGATGGAAATCAGTCATCAAATTGATATTTCCTTTATATAATACCTATCGAACTTTACCTTATATAAACATTGCTAACGTATGATATAGTAAACTAAGACCAATGTTTAACATAGCTTAGCTTTGCTTAAGTGTTGAAAGATGTCATGAATTCATTTAATTCAATAACCACACTCTTGCAAAAACTTACTTAAAAGGGGTTTGAACAGACAACTTTCTGCTTGCAGGACACTTTTCCACTGTTTCCGTTCCTATGCCTAAAGCCAACTTAACTGCTTCTTTTGGTTGATTTAACTTTTTTGTGAGTGTAGTTGACTGCTGTTACTTGAAAGTGAATTTATGCTAAGCGCGCATTTCATTTCGTTTCGTTTGTTTTTGGCCACGGCTTGTCGTGCAGATTGAAAACGATTTCGCTGGGTCAGGGTCAAGGACCGCGTGCGGAAAAGATGATCACGGAGGCGGCACGTCACGGCCAGTGGGTCGTCCTGCAGAACTGTCACGTCGCCTTCAGCTGGATGGGCGACCTCGAGCGCATCTGCAATGATACCACACTGACGGATGGTGCGAATAACGACTACCGCCTGTGGTGTACATCCTATCCGAGTGCCGTGTTCCCCGTCTCCGTGCTGCAGAACTCCGTGAAGATGACGAATGAACCGCCCAAGGGATTGCGTGCGAATATGCATCGTTCGTTCACATCGGATCCGCTGATGCGGGACAAGTTCTTCACGAATGCCTTCCTCTTCTCCGACCAGGCCAACAAGTGTTGGCTGCGTGGCGTCTTCGCCTTGGTCTTCTTCCATGCGGTCGTCCAGGAGCGTCGTGAGTTCGGTCCACTCGGCTGGAATATACCCTACGAGTTCAATGAATCCGATCTCAAGTGAGTTTCATATTGAGTCTATTATATTCTATGTTAAAATGTGTTTGCTCTTTCCAGAATATCCTTGTTGCAGCTGAAAATGTTTATTGCGCAGAGCCACAGCATTCCATTCCGTGGTCATGTTTATTTAACCGGCGAGTGCAACTACGGCGGACGTGTTACTGATGACAAGGATCGTCGTCTTATACTCTCCCTGTTGAATATGATCTACAACAGCAATACTATTGAAGAGGAGGCGTAAGACTCCTTAAATGTCTTCGGATTAACTAAATCTTATGCTAACCTTCCTTATAGCTATGCTCTGTCGCAGTCTGGCAACTACCGAGTGCCCCTCAGTCCCACGAAACTGAACTCCATTGAGTATATAGCATCTTTCCCGCTCAGCCCGCAGCCAGAGGTATATGGACTGCATGAGAACGCAGACATCAATCGTAATGTGAAGGAAACCAATGCGGTAGGGCATACTTTAAAGTTGAATAGTTGCAGTTAGTTAGTTATGACAATCGGAAATTCATTGTGATTTTCTTAAAGGCGAATCTTCCAAGTATTTTCTTTGTGATTTCCATGTTTCACTTATTCGTTCCTTGTCTCTGCAGCTCATTGGTGGAGTGATGCTCACTCAAACCGATCTGATGGCCTCGGTGAAGGCCAGCTCAGCTGGCGGAGCCAAGGAGGATCCTGCCATAGCCATATGCAAGGAACTGCTGAAGCGCCTGCCCGATGAGTTCGACATAGATGAGGTGTCCAAGACATATCCGGTGATCTATACGAACTCCATGAATACGGTGCTGCGTCAGGAGCTGATACGTTTCAATCGGCTGCTCTCGTACATACGCAAGAGTCTGGTGAATGTGAGCAAGGCGGTGGTGGGACAGATTGCGATGATACCGGAGCTGGAGCGCACTCATGGCTCGATGATTGTGGGCAAGCTGCCGGCGGATTGGCTGAAGAAGAGCTATCCCTCGTTGAAGCCGTTGGGCAGCTATGTGAACGACTTGCTGGCGCGGTGAGTTGTTGCCTCGTTTGCCACAATTTCTATTTTGTTGCCAGACTATTTTCAGCCATCAATGGGCATTGTGTGTGTCCTTTGCGAGTCCTTTGCTACAATTGTGCAAATATAATAAATGTGTATCGCACACATGAGCATTCACATGTGGCCCATTCATGGCGAAAATCTTATTTGCCATTGACATCAAAGGATGTTGCTGTTTGTGTGCTCCTTTTGTGATCAAATATTTAATATTTATTAACAAAATTGAAAAATAAGATAACACATCTCAACCACTCTATCCGTCCAGCTTGGCATTCTTTCAGGACTGGATCGAGAACGGCGAACCGACTGTTTACTGGATCTCTGGCTTCTACTTTACCCAGTCCTTCATTACGGGCGTACTGCAGAACTATTCGCGTAAGAATCGCTTCCAGATTGACATGATCTTCATTGAGTTTGCGGTTACCAAGTTTGAGACGAGTGTAGCTCAGCAAGCCGATGTGGGCGCCTACATAAGGGTAAGTTGTTACAGACTTGTGTAGGAACAAATACTTAGTGACACAAAACTTAATTTATATTTGCCACTCAAACTGTTTAGCAACAAAAAGAGATAAACGATGAGACCAAGTTTATACAAGTAAGACGATGCATTTTAGCTATATGATGAAATAGACCTTTAAACTATTTCTTTTTCAAGTTCATTCTCATTTTCTATTGTAACACAATTCAATATACTTTTAAAACGTTGTTAGACTTGTCCTTTCTTTAATATTCCTTTTATATACTTTGATCTTTTCCCTTAACATAATTTTTCGATTATTTGTTTTATGGCATATCAATATATTTTGTATAGCTGTTAAGTTTACAATTTCTCAACATTTCTTTCTTTAAATTTAGATTTATTTCACAGTCTTATATTTATGAGTTGCTTTATGATTCTCTTAGGGCATTTTCATAGAGGCCGCACGTTGGAATCGCAAGACCAAAGAAGTGGACGAATCCTACTCCAAAATTTTATTCGATACGCTGCCGGTAATCTATCTGCGTCCGGTGCTACGACTGCCGGATGACCTGCCACGAGGCAGCGGTGGAGCCGAGGCCCTGCCCATATACGATTGTCCCGTTTACAAGACCAGCGAGCGCCGAGGAATTCTGTCCACCACGGGCCACTCGACGAATTTCGTGATGTATCTGCAGCTGAGATGCTCCCAGACGGCAATGCATTGGATTAATCGGGGCACCGCCTGCCTCTGCCAGCTGGATGATTGAAAATTGACCCGCGGGCATCCTGGGCGCCGGATGCGCCACATCACGCAACGACTTTTATACGTTATGGGAATGAGAATGGGAATGGGACTGGGAACTGGACTGTGGGTGGGTTTTGGGGGGTTGCTGCTTCTTTTTACATAAGTGACAGCAAGGACCGGCTGCAGACCTGTTTGGAATCATGCATATGCAGATATACTTTCGATTCTGGCCTTACTTTTTTTGTCGGCCGGGAAATGCGGAAATGCCGAAAGCGAACTGCGCTGCGATTCTATGTATTTTTTTGTGTGTGTTGGGGCAGTGGCATTTTGATGATGATGTTGATTGCCAGATATAAATTAAATATGCAAAATACTGTATGGGCAATACATACATATATATTTTTTATGTGCGCCATTTACAAATGAATAAATGACAAATAAAACAGGAGCATGTTTTTTTTCGTTTGTTTCTGTCTCTCAACCCAACTCGTGTGACGATTTAAACTGGTTCTATATGCAGTGCATATACACTAAGAAAAAACGCAGGTCCGAATACAAGATCAAGTGTTTTTCTTTTGTTCCTAATAGTATACCTTCTCAATAGAATTAAAACCAGATTTAGCCTACTATTTATACTGAATATTCTTGATTTGCTCCACATTTCATGCCATTTAAAGCGATTTTTGATCTTCATTTATATATACTATCTAAAATTTAGATTAGATGCGCATTATGTATATTATATAAAAATAGTTTAGTCAAGGTCTCAGCAAACAGAAATATCCCACTTTAAACGAGATCGCCACAATCTCGATTGTCTAACAAATAAAAATATTCTGATCTAATTCACTACTCGACATTCTAAGCGACAACAGACGCCTACATGAGTGGGGTTATTGATGTTTCAAATGATGATGATGATGATGATGATGTTGATGATAATCCGTTTTAGCCAGCATTCGAGAGATTTATTGCGTGTTTTGTGCACAATTGGAGCAGCGCGGAGATTTAAATTTAAATTTAAATTGCCACGGGGCAAATTGAAAAGCATATTTTAAAAACGAACTGAAATTGAAATATGCCAAAGATCTATTATATCACCTGGCTATTAATAGCTGCCAAGTGTGGCGTAACCGAAAATAGCAACACTCAAGAGCTCAACTCCATCGTGGTACACACTTTCAGCCACTTGGCCTTAAGCGTTTTGTTCAAGAGTCGCCAAAATCCAAAATATGCGCAGCTGTCCATCAGTCGATAGATAAAATGAAGAAGCCTCCATAACACTAACAACATCAACAACAGCAACAGCAACGACAACTTCCGCTTGCAATTACCAGGCGAGTAGGCATTGAAATACATCGATCGAGCCGAGCTATTCATATATGCCATACAGAGTCGATAATGTGATACAAATAATCAAGACTATCAAAGCTCGACGAGAAGAATGCAAAGAGCCGTCGACTATTGTTGATTCTGACAAACAAAAAAAGTCGTGGCCGCCACGTTTTGTTGGAGAAGTTTTTGAGTCAATCTATTGTTGACTTTCGTTTTGTCTTAGCTCTAGATATGTATGTGTATTATTAGTTTTGCCTTATGTTATAGTTATATGGCGAATGGCGAACGATGGCTGAGCTGACGAGTACAATTGATGTGCGCGACTTGAGTTACTTTTGACAATGGCAACTTGGACAAGACAAACCACTAAGCGCGGCTAATGCCGGCCATCAATGAAGTTGAAGAGCCGACAAGCGAGCCGACATCGACATCGACATCGACATCGAATCAGCCAAACTATGATGCGGTAGTTGCCGCATGGATCGATCTGAGCAACCGGTTTCATTATGGTTCGTCTCTAAAGTGAATGGCACAAGCAGAACTTTTCGCAAAACTCGGTGTATAAATAGTGTCGATAGGTCTGGTTTCAAAACAGAATCAAATTTGGATTAATCTCATAGACACGCATCGTCTCTGGGAGCATCTTACGAACATGGTTAGCATCCTAGCTGAGAATAAACCAACCACAACCACAACCACCAATACACAGGACTAACTCTCTACCCTTCCCTTCACAGAAATTCTTTGTTATTGCCTTCGCTGTGATCGCAGCTGCTGCGGCCACATCCATCTCCACGGAATACCTGCCGCCAGTCGACAACAACCTCGAAGTCATCCCCGAATCGCTCGATGGCCCCATCGAACAGGGTGTGCTCGGCGATGATGGCTACCGCTACAAGACCGTGCGTCGCCTCAAGCTGCGCCACCGTCGTGATGTGAACGAGCTGAGCTCCGAGTACCTGCCCCCAGTGGCCGAGGCTACCGAGGAGATCGCCGTCGAGACTCCCCTCGCCGATGATGGCTACCGTTACAAGACCGTCCGTCGTGTAATCCGCAAGCGTCGTGATGTCAACGAGCTGAACACCGAATACCTGCCCCCTGTTGCTGAGGCCACCCAGGAGATCGCCATCGAGGCACCCGTCCAGGAGAGCGCTGTCCTCGCTGATGATGGCTACCGTTACAAGACCGTCCGTCGTGTCATCCGTCGTCGTCGTGATGTCAACGAGCTGAACACCGAGTACTTGCCCCCAGTTGCCGAGGCCACCCAGGAGATCGCCATTGAGGCACCCGCCCAGGAGACCGCCGTCCTTGCCGATGATGGCTACCGTTACAAGACCGTCCGTCGTGTCATCCGTCGTCGTCGTGATGTCAACGAGCTGAACACCGAATACCTGCCCCCAGTTGCCGAGGCCACCCAGGAGATCGCCGTCGAGACTCCCCTTGCCGATGATGGCTACCGTTACAAGACCGTCCGTCGTGTCATCCGTCGTCGTCGTGATGTCAACGAGCTGAACACCGAGTACTTGCCCCCAGTTGCCGAGGCCACCCAGGAGATCGCCATCGAGGCACCCGTCCAGGAGAGCGCTGTCCTCGCTGATGATGGCTACCGTTACAAGACCGTCCGTCGTGTCATCCGTCGTCGTCGTGATGTCAACGAGCTGAACACCGAATACCTGCCCCCAGTTGCTGAAGTCAGCCAGGATATCGCCGTCGAGACTCCCCTCGCCGATGATGGCTACCGTTACAAGACCGTCCGTCGTGTGATCCGCAAGCGTCGTGATGTCAACGAGCTGAACACCGAGTACTTGCCCCCAGTTGCCGAGGCCACCCAGGAGATCGCCGTCGAGACTCCCCTTGCCGATGATGGCTACCGTTACAAGACCGTCCGTCGTGTGATCCGCAAGCGTCGTGATGTCAACGAGCTGAACACCGAGTACCTGCCCCCAGTTGCTGAGGCCACACAGGAGATCGCTGTGGAGACTCCCCTTGCCGATGATGGCTACCGTTACAAGACCGTCCGTCGTGTGATCCGTCGCCGTCGTGATGTCAGCGAGCTGTCCCCCGAGTACCTGCCCCCCATTCAGGAGGCCGTCATTGACGTGCCCGCCGAGCAGACCATCGTTGCCGATGATGGCTACCGTTACAAGACTGTGCGTCGCCTGAAGCTCCGTCGCCACTAAGCAGAAGCAGCCCAGAAACTGAGCTTTGCCTTGGCAATCTCAGTTGTAGTTACACATAAGCGTATTAGACAATGAGAACGAGTTATGATTACTTCGAGTACAAACTAAAATTGAAACAATAAAACATGTAAAAAAAAAACAAACAAACCAATTATGACATTTATCTGCTGTTGGGGCTTGCATTGCGCAAACTCTTAGCTGAGCTTATCTTATCTGAGTATAGTAAAACAACTGATAAGACTGATAAGATACGCGCACCTGTCGCTCGGCAAAAAAAGTAAGCAAAGTCTTTTCAGTTCCAATTTGCAGTCAGCGACGTGCACGATACGAAGACCAAGCCAGAAATTCCAGCTAAGAAAATGATGTGGTCCAAGAAGTGCTCCACCTATTTGGTGATATGTCTAGGTAATGGTTTTGCGCCAGTGAATAATAATAAAAGAGAGTGCAGAAGTTTTTATTGGCGGCAAGTGCAAGGAACATATAAAAACGGAATACCTACAAGTCTAGCATGATTACAACAAAGTGTAAAGTGTTAATGACTAAACTCCTGAAAGAAACAGGAAAAGCGTATGAGTAACAAACTGTAAAGAGTGTGTCACAAACCAAAGTGTAAACTCTACAAAAATGTGCGCTTATCAGTTGCCTTGCAATAAACTGATAAACTTGGTTTACTCATCGTCGGTTGTTTGTTTGTAATGACTAATAGGTGAAACATTGTATTAGGCACCGGAATATGGCGACCTTAAAGCCAAACTTTATCAATTTCACTATGTAACAGCTAAAACACATTGATGTTATATTCAAATAGGAACATTATTCTTACAAATCTTTCTGTGGTAAGATTTTGTTTACATTTTTTAGGCAACTTTCGTGTTATTTAACAGATTTAAATAACATCCAAACAATGGCAATAAATGCTCAAATGATTTTCTGTATCAGAAGCCTAAAATCCATCAAACAAAAGACCAAGTTGTGTTACATATTTCAAAATTGCCCAAAAACAAACTTCAATTACATTTTGCTGACTTAATTTGGCAAATATGTACATATATTTGCATTTGTATTTTGTAAATATTTGATTTGCTTTCAGCTCCGTTACTAATACCGGATGTGGCCTAAGCTCAATAATTATTTCACCGTATAAATTATGAAATATGGAAAAAACAATTAGTTTTCGGTTAGCGGTCGGCCATTTGTTTTGGTCGCGCTTTCGGCATGCGGTCTCTAGGAATACTTTCGACCCATCGCTTTATTTGCTTAAATGTTCGTTCGATAATTCAATTGATACGCATACAAAAATATACATAGACAAATGCTGAATGTCAACTAAGCTTAGAGAACAAATAAAATCTGAATGCTGAGCGGGCAGAGGAGCGGAGAGCAGAGACAAGCGGACAAAAGCCGTAATAATCAAAACTGACATCCGCAATGAAACAATAGCAGAGTATGCTAAAACACTGAACCCCTCAATCACCCGCTCGCTGGCTCAAGTGTTTTTTTTTTTTTCTTCTCACTATCTGATTTATCATCGAAAGAAGCGCGCGCGAGATCTTTTTTTTTTGCTGCTTTTTGTTGCTGCTTTTTCGATTTTTGCTTCGTTGCTAAACATTTTCTTATAATAATAAATTATTAATATTTAAACAACTCGACGGACAGATAACAAGAACGTCAGCTTCATTTATTTGATGAATGGTTAACGTCGTTTTCAATGAGTTCCGTTCCGTTCCGTTCTACCAATTTCGAATCACTCTGTTTGATGGACCACACAGCGTGATCTTCAGAAAGTTTTTTTTACGTATTTCGACAAGCTGCTAAATATTAATTCTGTTTGCTTTGGTTCCGTTTACTTACAGTTCTATTGGCCTGCTGTATGCAGGAAACGGAGGCTACGAGGCGAGTGAATCGCGGACGACGAACGCTTACACGGAGATACTTCAGTAAGTTGAATACACTTGTAAAAATACAGAGTATGTTGTACTCAAGTCAAGTACAAACGATGTCAAGATCGAAAATCTTAGATTAGAGACTGAAGTTCTCATTTGAAGAATGATTTTTCGAAATCCAGATAATTCTAATGTTTTAATTCATTTGAGGAGACAATATCTAGGATATATATATTGTATACTTGATATTTGCTCTTATTTGTGTAATATTTTGGAAATTATGACCAATTTATGCATTGATTCACTGAGCATTTACAAGAAAAGTAGAAAATATCATCCAGTTCCACTTGACTTTAGAACGACGTTTTTCTCTGAGTGTACTTATACCCTATATCTACACTACTAATGTCTACCTTCTCCAGATGGACTTGCCATACCCGGTTGGGTTTTGATTCTATGCATTGCTGTTGCTGAGCTGCTGGTGGGCGCTGCCATCTACTTTGTCATGTACAAGGTCATACTGGACAAGGATCCGGAGCAGGCGAGCACCTATACACCCGCCCAGACGCACGATCCGACGCCATCCCAAACAGTGCCCGTCCAGCCCACTCCTCAGCCCACTCCACAGCCCGCCGTACAGCCCGCCGTACACCCCGCCGTAGTGCCCGTGCAGCCAGCTCATGCTACAGCGATTGCCTAGAGGCCGGAAGCTTCCGTACAAGTTGTCATTGAGACATAACCCATAACGATACCAAAGTAGATTTAAATACATATGTACTACATACATCAAAGCCCCCCATCCGTAAATTCTTGCCGTTTTTATTTTTATTTGTATTATTTTTTTATCAATAAATCGAATAAACTTTTTGTTACAAATAAAATGTAAATTTTCTGTGGCCACCGAATATAGCCCCGCTGGCGCTTTGTTTCTTGTTTCTGATTTGGGGGCTTCTTCATTGGCTTGGCTTTTGATATTTTTATTGATGCTATTTAGCGGCGCCGATTTGTGATCCAGTTTGTCTTCTAATCTATATATATACGTTTGTGTATCGCGTCTCCGAACAGACAGATTGAAAGTTGCCTAACTATTAATCGAGGCGCTTTTTGTTGTCAACTGTGAAACTGGTCTTAACTCAACTCACTCTTGCCCCACAGTGTGGCATAAGTTAAGGCAGCTGGCAAAATTTGGCTGAAGTTCGCTCTTTGTGTAGCCGACTTTTGAGCGGCAGGGCAAATAATAGCTAGAAGTCAGTGATGAGGCTTTAGCTAGTTTACAGCTAAATTTAACTCTAAGCTTTGTGTATCGAATATTACAATTTTATTTGTTTATTAAATATTTTAAGTGGATTACATTTAAGCTGTTTTGCTTAGAAGCTTATAGTAAATTAAATTAAACATTTTTCTTTAACTCTACTGTTTCGGTTAAAAAATTATGCTATATTATAACCATTAATTTTAATAACATATTATTTATATATTTTTTATATACAGTAATGGTCAAAAAAATAATCATTTCCAGAAATTATTATTAATCTTAATATTCACTTAATAAAAACCTATTTTTTTTGTATGCTCCCAAAGAAAGAAAGAAATGTTCAAATTGAATTGAATTTGGTCAATACAAATTGTTGAGTGTATTGTATTCTTTTAACTTTAAGTTCTTGTCTTAAGAAACATAGTGCTGCCAAAAATTTCCATCTCTTGTACATTAGACACGCAGCTCAAACCGAATTTTCCAATATTCTACATTTGCAAGCTCAGCAAATACATATTTCTAAGTCATTTGTATTGGCGTTTTGGTTAGAGAAAACCTGATCAGTGGCTGCAAACTCCAGCAGCAGCAGTTGCTGCTACTGCTACTGCTGCTGATGCTGCTGCTGATGCTACTGCCACTGATGCGGCTGGCGCTTAACGGCACTTGGCGAGAGAGCTGGGAGACGAGCGCAAGTTGCCCGCTTTGCGCTGACAAATCGAAATTTGTTACAAACGCAATTGATAAATCCCCCAGCGACGACACTTGAGCTACAGCTGAAGCCGAAGTCGAAGCTGGAGCTGAAGCTGACGCAGCTGCTGGTTAACCAGAGAGAGAGAGAGACAGAGAGAGAGACAGCTGCCATGGCAGCCAAGTAGCTGTAAAATGCCAACAATTGCCGCAGCGCAAAGCTTTGCCATAGCAACACAAAAGGGGGGTCGCAGTGGGGGCCAAGCAGTTGCTGCAGCCGCATAACCAAAGCGGATTTCAAATTGACACAAAACAGACAAAAAGCAAATCGTTTAGGCGCAACCACCCGCAGAAGCAGCAGCAACAGCAACACCACACATGCAGTAGAAAGGGGGCGTGGCAGTTGAAATTTGTGTAACGGAGCCAAGTTGCCGAAAAACCCCCTCCCCCCACGAAAAGAGGGCAAAGCCATAGCCGTTACAAATGCCGGGGCCAAAGCCAGTCAGGCAGCCAGCTGAAGGATACTTTGGTTGGCATAACAAAGCCACACAAAAGACTTGGTCCTGCACGATGGCGACGATGTTGTTGTTGTTGTTATTGTTGCTATTGCTATTGTTGTTGCTGCTTTTCTTATTATATATGTTTGTTGTTGTAGCCATTGCAGCGGCGGGCTTAAAGAAGCAGAAAAACATGTGTCCAGCACTACATTCACCTGCATTTCGCCCAGAAAACATTCAAAGAAAAAATTTAATAAAAATTAGATACTAAAAATACTATAAATAACAAAAAAAATACTAAATATACTAAAATATACAAAAACTTGTATTAAAAAATACTAAAAACCTAAATAAATACCAAAGATACATTAAATTGGATAACAAATATTACTAAAATGTACAAAAACCCTTATATATATTTTTTTGCATGTTTAGTATTTTTTTGAAATTTTCGTATTTTTAGTATTTTTCTAATTTTTTTTATTCTTTAAGTAATATTTTTTTTTAGATCCAGCTTCGCAAGAATGTGAGTATACAACTGAATTTATTTTAGCTAATTTTTCTGTCTGTGTAAAGATATGCATAAATAAAACATGTTTACTTAAGAAAATATTATTTTTTTTGCGAATTTCAGTAGAAAAGGATAGTCAGCACACAAACTTGTCGCTGCAGCTTTTGTGTTCGTGTCTCTGTGAGTTGTGTATGGTGTTAAAGTTTATCAACATATCGTCAACATTGCTGCTGCTGCTGCTGCTGCTGTCCCATTGCGATGTCAGAGAACACTCGCTCATATTTATTTATGGCTCAGCATAAGCCCAAAGCATATACATATATTTTTGCCTGGCCCCAGACTGACCGCAGCTTGAATGGAGTCCAGGAGTTCGAGACGGCTGCATCTTGGAGCAGCAGCAAGCAGCTGACAGTTTGGCAGCCGTTTTACAATGTTATCAATTTTTTTGTTGTCTTCTTTTTCAGTTTTTGTTGTGTTGTGCTGTGTTGTTTGTGCTTTGGCCCGGATTTAGCCATGTACACTTGTTGTAAACAACAACATTAACAAGGGTTTTGCTTCGGCTTGAGCACGTGAAGCGTGAGCTGTGGCTGAGGGGGCAAAAGGGAAGGCAACACTCATAAGCATTCATTGGAAATCCTTTTCGATTTATTTGCGTATTCAAACGGAAACATTTAAAGTGATTGCGGATGCAAATTTCACCCCCAAGTATGTAGCGTAGGCAGCTGGCGCAACAAAAGCAACCAAATGGCTCTGATATAGTACACATTCCACCTCCGACTTCCCTTTTACACTTTTCCTTTCCTTCTCTTCAGCGTTTTTTTGTCGGTTGCACAGATCTGAGAGCGTTTACCAGCGCGTGCCTGGCAACATTTGCGGTTTTTGCGCCAACTTCACACATTTTCTTATGTCGGTTTCTCGGTTTTGCTTTGCTTTGCTTTACTTTGCTTTGCTTTACTTTGCGTTTTTATTGTTGTTGCCCTGCCATGAGAATTTCAATTTTAGCACAGGTGCTTGTGTTTGTTGAAAAAATAAATATCAATCATACGCCCCAGCAGCCCCAAACTCAACCTTCGTACTACTCGTTTTATACATTTTTGCGTACACTTTTTAATTCTATATGATATTTTCTTTGGCAATTAGTTGAATGCTGTTGATTTTGATCATATTTACATTGCAATTGTGACGACTGAAGCTATCAAAAAGCAAAGCGAAGAATAGAAAAAAATGTGCGAGAAATCTAGTAAAATAAGTTGTAAGAAAAATGTGTTCAAAATAATACTTATATTAATAACAAAAAAAAACCTCTTAATTGTAATTGAGTTGCTGTAGTTTCCATGACGAGTACAGTAATTGTGTTTTTATGCATCACTGGAAGTATAAATCATAAGAAACTAAAAACAAAAACATAATCTGCAACCACTGTGTCTAAGAGGTTTTTTAAAGAATTTGCTAAGTTTAATTAACATCAGCTGCTGCTTATCTAAGAAGATAGCGATATTTGGAGAGCAAGCTAACCCAGTATACATTGCTTATCTGATCAGATTATTTGGTACACCCAACTGTAGCTCATTCACGCTTTTCGACATACATTGCCCAAATTCAGTTTGTCGGCTCTTTGCATAGATGTGTGAGCCAGCGAGTCTTCTATTGTGCCCATTAATTTCGCACTAAACTACAAAAAACTGTTAATGACTGCCAATTGTTGGCCAGTTGGGTGGGCCAAAGGGGGGGCAAGTGGGGCGTGCATGTGGCATCATCAATGCCCCGATCAGCTGCTCCACTTGAGCTGTAGTCGCTTTTGTTGTTGTTGTTGTAAGCACTTTATGGGCAATTGTTGTTGACAGCGTGCTAATTATTTTGCGGCCAGCTAGCCAGCACACACAACAAATGCGATTAAATATATATCAAGTATTTGTGCCGCTTATCAGCTACAGAAAACTGTCTGCGACTGCAATCAAAATATCAAACTTTCAGTAGTTGCAGGTTGCACATGCCACATGAAATAGTAACGAAGTGGCCAATCAATAGAGCGTGGCTACACTGAGAAAAATGCCACATTTTGTTTGGATGTATTCAATGCCAAACGAAGTTTGCTACAACACAAATAAATGAGTCAGTTTTTAGATTTAATTTTGTATGATTGATATTTTATGATTTCACATACTAAAAGACACGTTAGAAAGTTTAGAGTATATTATACTCTTTCGAAGAAAATAGTATATTAAGTTTGTCCTGAAGTTTGTAACGCATAGAAGGAAGCGTCTGAGACCCCCAAAAGTTACTGCCAATATGCTTATAAAAAAAAACAAATTGATCTAGCCATGTCCGTCTGTCTGTCTGTCTGTCTGTCTGTCTGTCTGTCTGTCTGTCTGTCTGTATGTATGCAAACTAGTCCCTCAGTTTTTGAGCTATCGCGATGCAACTTTGCACAGACACTTATTATTCAAGGGGACAGCACATTGGTCGGAGCCGGCCGGATCGGACCACTATATCTTATAGCTGCCATACACCTCAAAGTCGGTTTTGGCCATAAATCCGATGTTTTCAAAGCAATTGCCTTAAATTTCCTTGTACACTTGAACATCCATATAACTCATCGATGGGTAAAATCGCAAATCGATTGAGTCATAAACAGCGAAGATATGCGTCATTAAATATTTTGAAAAAACAGGTGCATATGAGCAAACAAAGTCAAGCGCAAGAAAGCTTTTGATAGTCTGAGCAAACAAAGTCAAGCGCAAGAAAGCTTTTGATAGTCTGCTCTTCAAGGTATTTTGCCACCGATCATCAAAACGGTTTGTGGCGTATGGCGTAAAGAGCCGCGCTAACGAACGCATGTTTCGCAAGTTCAAGTTCGAGCCTCGGCGGCGACTGATTGTTAATTTAATACTTTTTTCTTTTTCTTCCTTCCAAATATATAACTGTAATCAAATTAATTTGCTTCCAATAGCTTAGAACAAAAACAATGCCACGCGAAAAAACAAATGCTGACAAACGCGAGTTGCAGGTTGCAGGAAAACAAAAGAAGGAAATTTGTAACAGTCGGCTCTTCAAGCAATTTTGTCAGCGATCATCGAAACGGCTTGTGGCGTAGTGGGTAAAGTTGCGAACTGGTGAGCGAGAGGACCCGGGTTCGAAACCAGCGGCGACTGGTCATTTATTTTCATTTTTCTTATTCTTCTTTTCAAATATATAATAACTGTAATCAAATTCATTTGCTTTCAATGGCTTAGAACAAAAACAATGCCACGCGAAAAAACAAAAGCTCAGTATAAATCGAGTTTGTTAGCGATTCTTAAAACTGCTTGGTGTAAGCAGTACAAAGCAAAACAAGAAAGCTTTTGACAGTCTGCTCTTCAAGGGATTTTGTCAGCGATCATCAAAACGGCTTGTGGCGTAGTGGGTAAAGTTGCGAACTGGTGAGCGAGAGGACCCGGGTTCGAAACCAGCGGCGACTGGTCATTTATTTTCATTTTTTCTTATTCTTCTTTTCAAATATATAATAGCTGTAGTCAAATTCATTTATTTTCAATTTCCTAAATTGTTTCTAATTTTTTTTTTCATACATAAAGTAGCTTTAATAGAATAATTCAAAAGAAAAATTTAAATTCATTGGCAAAACCAATGACACGCGAAAAAAAATATGGATCTCAAATTCTGAATATAAGCTCTCGTATGTTCAGATTAAGTTTTATGACAATTCAATTTCCGACAGCGGCCTTGAAAGGTATAAGAGCAACAGGCACAAAATTTGGTATGTATATTGTAGTATACATATGTAATGTAGTTTTGACTTTTTGGAAAAACTGAAACTTGTATATTGTTCAATTCGGTAGCACTTATGAATGCTAAGGGACGCGTCCACGAGCTGCGGATAGTGAAACGTCCCTGTTTACATGAATACCTTTATATATTTTATTTTATATGTAGGGGTATATGTATGCGACATTAATATCTGCGAATTAAATAAGCAGTCACGGAAAAATAGTAAAAATTGCTTTAAGGTTCGAAAAGAGTATTTAATCTTCGGCACGCCGAAGATAATCCTTCTCCACTTGTTTTTATTTTAATTTTTTAAGACTTATGACTATTGACAACTCTAACATAGCAACAGAGAGAGAGAGAGAGACTAAATATAATTTCACGCTCAGCTTGTATTTTGATGTCCGAAATTACTATACGAATTTTCAATGCTGATAAGAACTATATTTTGAATAGGTACATTCAAATTTTAAGTACGCTGATTAAATTTATAATTTGTATTTGTTTTCTGTGCACAAATTCGAATTGAAATTGGAATGCAACTAAAACAGAAACAAAAACAAAAACAATTTAAATAAAATGGCAGCCGCAGACGAGCAATGTAAAATGGTAAATGCTGTGGGGGCAGCGCTGAATAATTCAGCAGAGGCAGCAATAGGAGCGCAGCAGCAGCAGCGCCAAATTAAATCAAATAGTTATATCATGCGAATAAATCGTCGTGGATATATCGCACATACGCCCCGTTGACCGCAACAGCAGCAGCAGTCGGCCTGGCAGCTACTTACGTTGCTCGCAGCAAGCGCTGGGCATCAGTACGCTTATTACGCTCAGCGGCAGCAGATCGTCAATGTGAAAAGCCCCTTCGCGTGTGTGTTTGTGTGTGTGAGAAACTAAAAAGCGCACAAATATTTGCGCATATCGAAGGAGAGAGAGAGAGAGACAGAGAGAGGGAGACTTCCTGTCTGCGGCACTTACGCTTCTAATTCCCCAGCGTATCCACACGCGTGCTGCAACGACTGCGACGCGGATTTGAGTGCACTAGACTCCAACTCCGACTCCATCGCCGACTCCAACTCGACTCCCGCAGGACATTCACGCACAACTCCCATCGACTGCGTCGTTCTCTCGTTTTTTGCTTACCGTGTTGCTGTGCGCTTTTTTTCGCCTCCACGATGCATACGCCGGCTGGCAAAGTGTCGGGCTACGTTGTCCTGATGATTGTGCAAATAATTTTCCTGGCGCTATTCTGGCTTTTCGTGCGCTACGAGCAGTCCGCTCTGCCGGCTCGCCTCGATGCTCAAGACGCTGGATCAGCAAACGAACACGTTTCAAAATATCCGCGTGAGTAGCTATAATTTCCTGTTGCTCCTGGTCTGCCCATCCTCTCTTTCCTCCCCCTTGCCTCTTGCCCCTTGCCCAGCACCCACACAACTCTGCTGTTTGGCTTTGCAAATTTGGATAGCGTTGAATCTAAAATTAGCTGCAGCGCTTTAAATTTGCAACATGACATGATGAAGGGAACTAAATCAAGTGAAAGCGCTTTTAAAAGTGAGAGTGAGAGACTAGCAGATACCCTGTTTCTTAGAGGTGCAAAGAGCAGTTACCGTGTATAGTGACAAGCAAACTTAATCTTCGTTTGATATACTAGAGTCTAAAAAGCAAGTTAGCTTACATTAAACTGAATCACCTCACAAAAAAAGGGTGTGGAGTTTTATTGATTTTGACGATCATTTAATCATTATAAAAAGCTATCATAATCTATATGATTTACCTTAAAGGAATAGCGGCAAGCGATAGAATTGGTGGAGCTATAAAATAAGGGAATAAACTTTATTTTCATTAAGTATTTGACTAGATCAACTCAACTTGTTATCTTGATCAACATCTATACATATTTTATGGAATCAGAGATGTCTACTACTCTTTGTAGTTATTTTAACATGTTTTTACTCATAGTCTTCAACTTGCAATCGATTCTTTCGAATCTTAGACAGATAACCAAATCGTTTTGATATAGACAAATATTTACTTGACATTAACTAAATCTCCATCTTTCTGTCACATACATATCCCCAGCTTGATTATACCCGCTTCACGCATTCTGAATGTGCACCATCTATAAATAGTCTCAGTTGATTTGCGTGGGGTATGGGTCATATGATATAATCAACAGCTAATTGACAAGCAGCCAACTGAAAGGGGAAAGCCCATCAGCATTTCAAAACTGAGCCTGCTGACTTGTCAGCAAGAATGGCATTTTATCTGCGCGTGGGTCTGGACTTTGCCATTTCTTGGGTAGCTGTCAGTTAAGAGGGGGCCAACAATAAGTAGTATCATCGGCAATTGTCTTGATGAGATTGCGTGACATCTAAAGCTGATAAGCATTGATGAACTATATTTCATACAGACAACTGACTCAGTGGCCTTACAAGCTGATAAATGTTATGCGTATGAGTAATAAAAGTCATTTATAAGCCTAGCCATGTTTCAGAAAAAGCAAAATATATATAAAAATGTTCCAAAATAAAAAGCTTGAGAAATTCAAAAAAATATTATAAAATTTAAATAATACATATTTGTTTCTGTAAATTTAATTTAAATTTTTATATTAAGTTAAATAGTCTTGTATAATAAGTTCTACTTGTAGCCATAGAAGCAAAAGTTGCTCACATATATAATATAAAGGAGCGCATTTAAAATGCTTGGCAAATATTGATTTTTGCAAATTAATTATGTATTTTTAAATGGCACAGAAACTCAAAGACACAAACCAGCTAAAGTTAATCCTTCATATTAAAATAGCTTTTTTTGGGTTCTGTTAAGGCTATTACCCAAGCCAACAATGTTTGCTGCTCTTGTTGTTGTTGTTGCTGTTGCTGTTGTCGTTGTTGCTTTTGCTGTCTGCCAAGTGTTGGCGGCTCATAAATAAATGAAGTTATTTTTCGCATAGTAGTCTCCTTGGCAAGTCCCGCGGCAGCAATTGCATTAATTACTTTTGCCACAGTGGGGCTAGCGACAAACCCAAAAGCGAACCCAGAAACCAAACTCAACCGAACCGAATGGAACGAAACGAAACGAAACGAGCCCGCACACACAAATGAATAATTAAAGTCATTAATTTCAATTTATGCAAATGCGTCTGTAAACAACTTGTTGCAATTCATAATAAATAAATTAAACCGTATTTCACACTAATTGCACCCGCGCACACACATCAACAGTGCAAACTGTACACACACACACATGTGTGTGTGCTTGTGTATATATATGGCCAGCTGTCGGCTCCCAAGTGCCGAAAGCTGATTGCCAGAGCCTGTGCCGTGCTCCGTGCTCCGTGTTCCCTGCTCTGAGCCTGAGTCCGGGTGCAGACGCTCGCCAATGGTGACATCAATCTCAATGCAATTGACTTTTGGCAGCAGACAATTGGGCAACTAATTGAAACGACTTGACTCAATTAATAAGCGTGCCAAGCGTGCGCCCACTGCCACGCCCCCTAGAATGCATGGGCGCTTACTAAACCAGCCTTCAACTAGGGATGCACGATATGCAACGATTTACGGTATTACATCCATGTATGCCATTGACATATCGAAATGAAACATTACGTATACTTGATGTACTTTTATTTTGTTTGATAAGATTTCGATCGATTCCTTTTCAAAGCGTGCGCCCACTGCCACGCCCCCTAGAATGTATGGGCGCTTACTAAACCAGCCTTCAACTAGGGACGCACGATATGCAACGATTATCTATATTACATTCATGTTTGCCATTGACATATCGAAATTAAACAATCAATATCATTACGTATACGCAATATATTTTAAAAAAAATTCAATTTCATTCAATTATTTTTTAAAAAGTTAATGTTTGTTAAAAAAACAATTGTAGTAATTTTGTTTCATCTATTTTACATGTCTATATATCGCAACCTTAAAACTTCTCTCATTTTGCAGAGTTCCAGGACATTCAGGTGATGATATTCATTGGCTTTGGCTTTCTGATGACCTTTCTGCGCAAATATGGTTACAGCGCCACAGGATACACGCTCTTCATGTCCGCCTTGGTAGTGCAGTGGTCGGTGCTCATGAAGGGATTCCTGCACATGGAAGGTGGCAAGATCAGGTGAGACCTCAACAACAACAACAACAACAGCAACAATAAATGTTGCCTGCCAATCTAAATAATTGCGCAATGGCCATTAATTAATTGCATTTTGTGTACACACACATATACACTGCCCAAGGGCAGGCACAGGACTCTGTGTGTGTCCTTGTGGAGTGCCTGCTTCAGTGCGCCAAGCAAATAAGTTAAAGAAATTAAGAAAAATATCCTCCAGTTGTAATGAATTCATGCAATTACTTTAACATGAACAAATCTTATTGAGAGTGGAGCTGGGTGGGACTGGGTCAGGGGAATATCCACTACTTACACTAAGTGAAACGGCAAATACAAAGGTCTCGTCTCAGGTTGAAGTCCTATTGCTTGCCCTCTCAATATTGACATTTGTACAATATCTTTACCTTGCAGCCTTTCGCTGGAGAACATCATCGATGCGGACATCGCTGCCGCTGTGCCACTAATCAGCATGGGTGCACTCCTCGGCAGGACGACGCCCATTCAGCTGCTCTGCATGTCCATCTTTGAGGTGGCTCTGTTTGCGGCCAATGAATATCTGGCTCTGAATATACTGAGTGTAAGCGAAACGAGAACCAAGAGTTGTCTCTTTTAACCATCGATAACATTGTGATATTAGCCATTTATTCACATTCATTCATTTGCGATCGAATTTTCCATTGATAGTCCTTTGATATATTAAGGATAAACATTTAAAAAGCACAATAAAGCTGGATATTTTCAAAAAACGTGCAAAACAATCCGTTTTTAAACGATTGCTTCTATGAGAACTATATAATATAACATTCTGAATCTTTTAGTTTTTTTCAAGTATTAGTATTAGAATAAGGCTTATAATTATATACATGCACTATACATGCACTCAGACAAAAAATGTCCTATAAAAGATCGACCTTTATGAAAAAAGAGAGCATTTATAGTTCATCATCATCAGAAGAAGAGAATCCATCACTTATCCCTCCCAACTAATGGTTATCCTTCCAAACTCGACAGATCTGCGATTGTGGTGGCTCAATCACTGTCCACGCTTTTGGCGCCTACTTTGGCCTGGCTGTGGCGCTGATGCTGCGTCCTTCGAGCGACCAGAACGAGGCTGGCAAGCACGAAGGCGCCAACTATACGTCGGACATATTCGCCATGATCGGCACCACATTCCTGTGGGTCTACTGGCCCAGCTTCAACTCGGTGCTGGCATCTGGAACTGGCGCGGAGCGAGCGATTTTGAACACGTTCCTATCATTAGCCGCGGCAACAGGTGAGTCACGTGTCCTAGGCGTGTCCTGGCAATTAGTTGGCTCAAGTGGCGGCCTATAGGTTCGTTCGTTCGGTTCGTTCTTCTCTATTGCCGGCCAGCGTTGCGTTAATTATAATGTTGGCGCATCTATTAACGCGGACCGGACCGGACTCAAATTGAAATGCTCAAGGAGAGGAGGCGACTGCTGCTTGAAATCTTTATGCATGCAACTCACAAACTAATTAAATGTCAAATAGTTTCGTTAACACATTTGAAAATTTATTTTGAGCACGTAGCGCACATAAAAAGACCCAGAAGAGCAGGAGTAGCAATAGAAGCAGCCTCTCTACACCATTTAGCTGTCTATGTGTGTGTGCGTGTGTGTGTGTGTGGGTCAACTATGTTTTGACCATGGCCATGTCGGACACAACACACAGCAAACACATTCACAACATATACACAGCAAATGTGCTAAAAGCAAAAACAACCCAAGAGCACAGACCCTGAGCAAAGAGTTGGGATGGTGGGCAAGGGGGGGGGCAGAGGGGGAGCAGTATCTGCCTTACTCGGTTAATGTAAATAACAAAACACAAATTAAATGTATACAAAGGGCGCTGGGCAACAACAACAACAGGCAGCTGAGATAAGCCAAGCTGCAAGCAGCGTTCTGGAACCGGTTGAGTAGAGGGAGCAGCAGGCTTTGGGAATAGGTTTGGGTCCGGGGATCCGGGTCTGGGATTGGGCTTGTGGCGCTCGCTTGGCGGCGGCGGCGTCACTGGGGCGTCTGTGGCCAACGCCTGGCCATGATATTAAAGCCCTCACGTTACAGCCAGCGGAGGTAACACCTAAAATAGCGCAATAGACCATACGAGCACAAAGAATGCGAGAGTCCAGAGTGTACGACTTGCAGTTACCCTGTAAAGCGTATATGCAGCCAGATAAGATGTGTAATATAAGATATACATCATTTAATTTTAAATATTAAGTATTCATTTAAATTTAATAGTTAAAACTTATGTTTTGATAGTTTTATAAGACTCAGGTTTTGTTCATGTAAGCTTTCTGGCATAAAGAATTGGGATAAGATCTAAGAATATACAAAAGTCTACCCTCCTAACTTTAAGTTTATATTTCTTATATTGTATTGATCTGTCTGCTATCTAAGTTATAAACATATTTCGATATGTTGGTATACAAAAACAAACTGGATCTACATTCCAAATTTAAGGAATATATAATTTAGTTCATGATCATCTTTACATATTTCACATTTTTAGTTATTTTGAATAGATTGACAGACAGATTGCTCTACAACTATAACTACATAAGGATTAAGAGCTTGAAATATTTCCTTTCATTTTATATTCTATCAGTTTGAATAAGACAACTCTTGGAAAGGTATTTCAAACTCAATCTCCAGTTGAATGCAGACAAACTGCCTACAAAAAACCAGTCAACCTCACTGTCAAGTGGACAAACAAGTAGCCAGAGCTAGAGCAAGCGTTGCAGGACATTTTATGCGGAAGGATGTGCGATTAGTTGAGTCAACGTCGCCTCGGCTCGCCTCGCTTTGGGCCGTGTGTCCTGTGTCCTGTGTCCCTCTGCTAGTTGTTGCCTTAATTAAACTAAAGCTGGGATTCAGTTCAATGCTGAAATTAGAGGCGGTCTGTTGGGTGTGTCTCTCCCCCCCAACCCCCCACCACCAACCATCCTTAGTCATGTGTTGGTCATATGCGGGTGTTGTTGCGACATGCATAGCAGACGACGACGACGACGATGACGACGACGACGCCAGTTGGTGTCCAAATGCGGCGCCAACAGCAAAATACGCCCCAGTTGTTGTTTTCACACCAAGTTCGAAACGAGCCTGGCTAACGGGAGTCGTTGTCCTGCCTCTGCCTGCCTCGTCCTGGCCCTGGTCCCGGTCCTGGTCCTGGTCAGTCCTGTTGCCCGCATTTGGGGACAACGTTAAGCACAAAACACATTTTATAGTCACAAGTGACACCATTGGCGTTAATTTAAATTGTTAAATGTGTCAGTGCACTAAGAAAAATCAGAGCTAGTCTTTTGTACTTATAACATTTTGCTCTAACAATTTCCTTCTTAAAAGTAAGTCAGTTGGTATTAAGAATGGAAAATCATTATAAGTATGTGTTAAAGTTTAGCTGTCAGTTGAAAGCACAGCAAAGTTGAAAGATTTTTTAAAATATATAATATATACCAAACTGAAGAAATGGTATTAAAAGGAGTAGAAAATGTTCTTGATTTAGGAACTAATTGGAAATTTGAACGGTGGTATTGAGTAATACGTTCTCAAAATAAGAAGCGCATCCTCAATATTACTAGAAAACATCCTTATCCAACTATTGATACGGAAAGTTCTTCATAGAAGGCACATTTCCTTCCGTTTTTTTCTCTCAGTGTAGCAGCAACAACAACAACAACCAGCTAGCAACAGCTGACGCCCCAAATCTCGGCTGCTTTTCAGCTTGGGTTTTAGCTTTGGTTTTAGTCTCTCGTCCGGCTGTAAAAAATACAGTTTAATTGATTTTTAAGCCAGCATTTGCTGTTCTCGTTATTCTGGACAATGTCAAAAGCTGTTTTAGAAATTGTTGCGGTTCCTGCTGTTCTTGGTGTTGTAGTTGTAGTTGTTATTGTTGTTGTTGTTGTGATTTGCCACAGCAACCGAGCTGCGTATTAACTAATTTATGCAAATTATTATTGCTGCAACATATGTTTCGCCATAAAATGGAGATTTTTAAGTATTTAGTGTTATTTTTGCCGAGATTTATGTTTGCCCGGGTAATAAACTGAAGTATGTCCTTTGCTGCTGTTGTTGCCGGGACAACAGCAGGACTACAGGACTACAGGACAGCAGGACAGGACTCGACACGAGCAACGAGCTCTGTTGCCTTGTTTACATTTTTATTAGTTTTGTGTTTATGAACTGCGGTTGCGGCCGACAATTGTGGATCCTGTGCGAATCCCATTTAGCTACGCTTGGATGATTTAAGAGAATGCCTCCATAGTCAAGTGGAGGAGCTAAGCGTATCCTTACACACGGACAGAGACTCACACCTATACACAATATTTGCGGACTTAAAGACAGTTTCAACTTAAGATATGATACCAAAGTGCAGTTGATGTTGAACCTTGCAGCGATTACACTAATATAAGGGAAATTCAGCAAACTCAAAGTCTGAACTTAGTAGAGTATTTACTTTCTAAGCATATGCATTTATATATGAATGTTTTTTCAATGACTCACCCAATTTGCAAGCCCTTAAGATAACTACCAGATTTCCAGTTGCTCTCAGCCGCTTTGCTTACTTTCTAGCACTTTCCAAATAAGTGCGCTACTTTCCAGCCGTTATACTTCAACACACACACACTGCTTTTACTTTTAAGCAGCTTCCAGTTTGCTTGCTGCTTTTTCTTTGCTACTAATTTATTATTTGGGCGATCAATTCGCTTTAATTAAGCATTATATATTCACAAGCACTTTAAACTGAACTATAAACTTATTATGCTTGCAGCCATCCTTTGCTGCACTTTGCATTTTTTGCAACAACAAAAAAAGGAAAGAAAACAGACACACACACACACGCACTCGTAACGCCTTTTTATTTCGCTCTATATTTAATCAAATAGCAGCTTAGACGGTGTATGCTGATTGATTTTCAGTCAAGCAAACTTTAATTGCACACGTGCGCTTTTAATTCGTTTATCTTATGCACTTTACGAAACCGTTTTAACAATAAACTCACGAACTCCTTTTTTTGGCAGCCGGCAGTTTAGAGGGAGCGAAAAAACTGTAAGCAGGGATCGCTGCGATAGCGTGCATAAATATCGGCAGGACACGAGTATCGAGTAGCAAAAGCCTATGATCGATACTTGAAGCAATCGATAGTGGGCGCAAAAGATACCAAAACTACTGCAATTCAAAGTGCAACTAATTAAGGCAAATCAAAATGCAGTTGGAATAGAAAAACTGACTACCAATTAGTGTCGTTACTCTGCGGATTGCTATTGATAAGCGCAAATAGAATACTTGAAGTCGAATGCACTTGGAATTCGGCCTTTTTTGAAGTTGTTGTACTTGTTACTCACACACACTCTCTCTCTCTGTCTCTCTCTTTCTTTTCTTTCCACTTTGCAGTGACCAGCTTCGTTGTATCGGCGCTTGTCAGCCATGAGAATAAATTGGATATGGTGCACGTGCAGAACTCGACGCTGGCCGGCGGCGTTGCCGTTGGCACCGTTTGCAACTTGCTGCTTGGCGCACACGGCGCCGTCTTAATTGGCATTATCGCCGGCACGGTTTCGGTGCTCGGCTATCGCTATTTAACCGTAAGTTCAACAACTGCAAGTGGCCACCCTGAAAACGGATGGAAAAAAGAGTAGCGAGTAGCGCACACTAATGGGGCTACATCCTGCCGGAGTCCCTAGCTCTAGCTCTATATATGTAATCCCGGCAAACACGACCCATTCAAATGCCTAGCTCCCAGCTCTTGGGGTGTGGGGCAGCTTGAGTTGCAGCACCTGCACACGCTCTGGTCACTCTGGACGTCTGCTGCCTTTTAATTAGTGCGCCTAGCAAAAATGTGACGCTAATGAGTAAAGTTTGCTGCCCGTCGCCCAGCGGCAACAGTCCGAATTCGGACCTGGACCTGTAAATAAATGTACACTTTTTTCAAAATGTTCAGTTTCACGTTTCATAACGTTTAATTAGTAGTCGCAAAAAGTGAAGTGAACTTTGTGAGCATGTGTGCGCTTAGAGGGTACTTTTTTGCTAACATCATATAAAACAAAGTGTTTTATAGCCCGTTTACACTGCAGGGATACATTCGCATTCATCAGAATTTGCATAAGAAGAAGAAACTTTATATTATTCTGCGTTGGACACCACTGTTGGAATGGAATGAATGCCTAATTTTAAAGCAAACAATCTGGCAGCCAAGTTATATGAATAACATGCTCTTTCTTGGCATATAATTGCAAATCACGCGCGGACTCCACGACCAGTTCACAGAGCAAACGCGCTCAGACTAAAACCACGCATAAAGCTTGGCTCTACCTTTAGAAGAAAAGAAACGGAATCAAGAGCACTTCCCACTCTCTCACCACTCCTCTCTCTCGCGCTCTCTGCTTACTTTCGTGAGATCTTCCAGTCGCGCTCTCTGCCTTAAGCAACAGAGTCCTAGGCAGCTACCGTTTAACGTGAGCTGTTCACTTCCAATTTCTTCCACGATCACGCCATCTTGAATTCCCTCTCTCTATATTTCTATAAACAGTGGTTCACAGCTTATTTAGTGCAGATGTAAATTCAATTTAAGAAGTTTGGGTTAGAACACAAATATGTAACAGCAAGTCTAACGAATGTAAAAGTATAAAAAAGGATATGTATTTATTTATAATGAATATTTGCAGCCCTGGCTAACGAACAATCTGCGACTACACGACACTTGTGGCGTTCACAATTTGCATGGAATGCCAGCGCTAATCTCAGCCATCGCCTCCGCTATTTATGCCTCGATGGTCACCGTGCAGGACTATCAATCTGAGCTGGAGGACATATTTCCCGCGATGGCGGGCAGCAACAGCACTACGACCAAAATTATGGGCGTAAGTTAGCAATTGAGCTGTATACTTTATCACACATACACATTAATCCTTGTCTCCTGCAGGGATTGGGACGCAACGCTAGCTCCCAGGCAGGATATCAGCTCTTTGGCATTGCGCTAACGCTGCTCATTGCGATTGGAGGCGGTATTTTGGCAGGTGAGTTGAGCAATCGGCAATAAATAACAATTGTTTTTAAATATTTCTAGAGTTATTGCTTGTTAGTATTTTTAAAAATTATTTTAGTATTTGTAGTATTATTTTTGAAAATTTTAATAACTTGTCAAGCATTTAATTTTGTTTTTGAAAAGTATTTAATACAATTTAACTTTGATTTTCATGATATAGGAAATAAAATTAATGAGTGATATTTGTTAATTGATTTTTAATCAAAAAACCAATCGCAATAATTATTTTTGACTCTCATGGGGGAAAATCAATGATGGCTTTTATAATTAGAATCAAAAATAATTACTGCGTTTAATTTTTGAAAAATACATATAAAAAATATGTTATGCAAATGAGTTGTGCCCAATAAATGTTAAATTTTTAAATTGCCTAATATTTACAGGTGGCGTTTTGAAGTACGTCAATTTCCGCAATCTGCAGAAGGACGAACAGCACCAGGACGAACAGTTTTGGGAGGTGCCAGCGCTGGAGCACAAAGAGGAATAGTTAGTTAGTTGCTACTCTCTGTCTGCATTGTCCCACACATTGTCTTGAGTTCGAATTCGAATATGCATTATGTACTTTTTATTATACTCCGTACTCTGTTCAGTTTGCCATTTGCCTGCATGCATTGTTTGCCTGGTTTGTAGCCATTATTTAGTGTATTTAGTTTCATTTGTTTGTCGTATTATTTGCTCAATTTCTGCCGCCTCTTTTGCAGTGAACTAGAAATCGCTGCTGACGAGCTGTCATTGTTAAATACTATAAGCCAAAAAGCAGCAGCGACAACAGCAACAACAACAATCGAATGCCACAAGCCTTAATTTCTCTAGACATTTGTCGCATTCAATTAAAAACTTGCACACAAATTTACACATATAATTAGCGCAACGCACAGCAGAAAAAAAAAATACACAAAAATACAAAAATAAATCTGAATAAAATACGAGTGAAATGTATTAGCAATGAAAATATTTTAATTGTGACAACTGCTCACAACTCTCTCTCCCTCTTTATCTACCATCTCTCTCTCTCTTTGGCTGCCTCGCACAATTGTTGTTTTTGTGCATTCATTTCTCTACTGGCTTTTTTATTTTTGCATGCTGCCTCGCGCATTTTAATGGAATTAAAATCATGCACACAAAATCCACCAACAACAATGGCAAAAAGTTTAAATATGCCCCACGAACTTTCGGATGGCGCCAACGAGCGGCAGCCCGGCCCCAACTATAATTGGCGCCCATTTCTGTTACGCAACTGGAATGCGATTGTGCCCGCCAGCAATTTGTACGTGCGGGGTGTGCTGCAGTAAGAAGCCCAAACTGCTGCTCCTACTGCTGCTGCAGTTGGCCAGGCTAATTAAGTGGCCCAAGACAAAGTGTCAACTAATTAGCTGACTTTTAGCCAAGAGCCAAGACAAGCCGAGCCGAGCCACTTGCGCTTCGGTTCCGGGCAGCTTAGCCGGCGATTAGCGCACCTGCAAAATACAACAACAACAGCAACAGCAACAAACAAAAGCAAGACCAATAATGTCTTTTAAATGCAACCCAATCCCCCTGCCCCACTTTCCTCAACCCACCTCATAGCTAATCCCTTCCTGCTGCAAGATAAGCTGGCGGCCAAGTTCTTAGCCGGATTGTGGCAGCGAAAGCTCACAAGACGTTAAGAAAACTGCGAGTAGATCAAATATTGTTGCACAACTGACCAATGGACGCATTGGATTGGTCAGGTAGCAATTAAAACACTAACAATTATAAATAAAAGCAACAGGCTTTGGCTTTCTAAATAATTGGCTGCGTTTTTAGGGCTTGTTGCCAAAATGCTTAAGATTTAAATGCGGAATTGATATAGAGCTCAATACCTGATCAGAAATTTCTCAGAATTGAAAATGTGATCAATTTTGTATAGGTTTTGGAAGTTTAAAGACTTGGAAAGGCATCTCTAAGGAATTGAAATCCTTATCAAGACTTGTGGTTGCTAGAAAATCGAAACTTAGGAAGCTCTTCAGATTTAAATGCAGATCTAATATAGAGCCAAACAAATAATCAAAACGGCCTTGGGATAGAAAATCGGATCAGTTTTGTCAAAGGTATGACAGTTTATAGTGTTGGAAAGGGTATATCTAGGGTATTGAAATCATTATCAAGACTTGTTTTTGATAGAAAACCGAAACTTAGGAAGCTCTTCAGATTTAAATGCAGATCTAATATAGAGCCCAAAGCATAATCAAAACTGCTTGGGGAACGAAAATCGGATCAGTTTTGACAAAGTTATAACAGTTTAAAGTGTTGGAAAGGCTATTCTGAAGACTTGTTATCTTGGTTTGTTTTTTATAGAAAATCGAAAATCGAAAATTTTTGGAAGTTCTTCAAATTTAAATGCAGATTCAAAATAGAAGTCGAGCCATGATCAAAACTGCCTCGGGATCGAAAATCGGTTCAGTTTCGGCAAAGTTATTGCAGTTTTAAGTGATCCAAGGACATTTCTAGGGACTAAACAAAAGCATATATATGTGAAAACAATCGCACAAAACTTTCTTTTGTTGTACATGTAAATCATCATATTAAAGTTAAATGGCTAAAAGCAGGCGGAAAACGTTGACAGGACACGTGTAAGGCGACTGAGAGCAGAACTATGTGGAGCCAGATGGAAGGACGATGGAGGGACGACAAAGGCGTGCAGTCAAATGAGTGGCCAAGGATGCGAGGATGCAAAGGATTGGGAGAGTCGGGTAGTGCAATTTGCCAAAGTATTCCCCGGTGCGCCGTTTGACTATTTGGCCAGGCAATGGTTCAAAACCGACCAGACACAACCCTATGTGTGTGTGTGTGTGTGTGTGCGAGTGTGTTTGTGTGTGTCTGGCGATGTCTAAGTGCTGTTTTATTGCATGTGGTCGTTGGGTCGCCTGCTCAGACGCCAGCCGACAGATGGACACTCACACGTCTATAATAATAATTAACAGCATGAAAGGCAGCAAAGAAAGACAGCAGCAGCGACTGTGGCAACCCTGGCAACGACAGCCCGAGTGGCAACCTTTTGGCTGTTGTCAGACGTGCGCCACGAAGTATGCAGCATATTTTATGCATGTCCTGCAGCCAGCGACTATGACACGGACAGCCATAAAAAGAACAACAGCAACAGCAGGAACGGCAGCAGCAGCAACAACAACAACTGCAATTAAGGCAACTTTAAACAGCGTTGACAACTCTGCCCGACATTGACTTTGCCTTTGTCTACGGCAACAAATTGTTGAACATACATAGTTGCTGCCACATTGTGTGCTGCACTGAGAAAAACGAAAGCGATTGCCTCAAGAATGGGTAAAACTAGCAATTATAAACTGTAATTGGAAATCAAGAGTGAACAATTTCAGTGTATAACCAAATCTTTTACTCAGATTTCTATCATTGAATAATATCGGAATGGAAAACCAGCAGAAAGGTAAATAAATGTCTATAAAAACTTTTGAATTTGTAAATTTTCAATTCTTATTTTAAATTGTATTAATTTTGAGAATATTAAATATGTTTTTTTAATATTTTTTCTAAATTTTCATTACTTAAAATTTCAATTCAATTTCCTGTATTAAAAAGAATATATAATAAATTTAATAAAATATATATATGATATTAAACTTTCTATAGATCCTTTTGAAGTTCAAGATAAGAAGAAAATTCTGGGAATTTATCGCTCTGCTCACTTTTGATACTTGAAACAAGAATATGTTATTGCTTTAGCTGGTCCTGTTTTTCTCTCAGTGTATTTGTTGGCTGTCAACGTTGGTTTTTGTTGTTGTTGTTGTTGTTGTTGTTGCTGGGAATGTTAGAGAGCTCACCCAGCCGGGGGATTTGTTGCAGTTGTTGCAGGAAGCTCAGAAGCTCGGAGCGGAAACTTGTACAGCATTTTGCAACAGTAATTTTTTGGGTGTTGTTTCCGGCGGCGTTGACATTTTCCGTCTTTGTTTACGGTCAGTCGGTTGGCTATAGTCCACTCACTCTCTCTATCCCTTACTCTCTCTCTCTCTCTCTCTCTCTCTGTGCCTCTGTCCGGCTTAAAGTCTTTGCCATTTGCTTAATGTCTTATCGAGTAGTAGAGCGTCGTCCTTGCACGTGGCAGTGAGGCGAACCCTTGCAAAATTCATGATTTACGTTTAAGTGTCATTGGTATTTAATTATTTAAGCGGCCCCAAGTCGTTTAAGTTTTTGCAAGCACCCACTGGCTACCCCTACCCCTGCCCATAGCCCTTTCCCTTCCCGCCCTTTAGCAGGCAGACAACGCAGATGAAAGATAGCTCGGCTTAGAGATGAGCACGTGACAAACAGTCCTGCGAATCCTTTTAATGCACTTACTTATATTAAAAGCAAATAAGCACAGTAAGCAAATTTAAGTATAAGACTATATATGTGGTTATATTTCAAGATGGGAATTGACTAGAAGATAAAAACTGGAATACAAATATTTGCATGAATAGTAAAAAAGAATTGCAATATAATTGTATATTTTATATTTTAATATCGATAAGGAAAAGAAAATTTAGCTTAAATCATAAATATTAGAAAATGCCAAGTAATATATACAACATAAATAAATATATATATATATAGCTAATATTATAAATTTAAAATGTAGCTTGAATACGAATATAAAGCTTAAACTTTAGGAAACTATGATTGTTAGTAAAAAGATTAATTTTTTTAAATTACTTAAAAATTTTAAATTTACTTTAAACTTTACTTTACTGTTTTCTTATTATCTATAAAAAAGTAAAGCATGCGAATAAATTTATATATAATTTAATTGAATTTAATTCCAAAATTGCTTAAAAATAATTGTTTTTAGTGCGTAGTTTAAGTATATTTAGTAATAAACCTTGCAGTAGTTGTTCTCAAAGAGCAACCGAACACGAAGCCATCTCTTTGGCTTCCGCAGTAAAGGTTAAAAGGTGCAGTTAAGGATTGCCAATATATGCGACACACACACACACACACACACACACACACAGACAGACAAACAGGTGCGTGTGCTCCTTTGCTCACCTGGTCGCGCTTTCCATTTCATTTTAGCCAGCAGCACTGTTTGCATGTTGTTCTTGGCTCGCTCGAAGACATAAATATGCGCGCTGGGCACGCGAAAGGCAGACAGGATCAGCAGCAAGGAGCAAGGAGCAGGACATGCGGCAGAGCAGCCGCTCTGGAACTCTGCACAAGCTGCAATACTCTAGGGACTCTCTGTGTGTATGTGTGTGTGTGTGTGTGTGTGTGCATACCTGGCAGCCTTTTTGGCTTGCATGGCAGCAGAGCGTGAGTGTTGAGGACGTGTGGACGCAGCGAGCAAAGTGAAATTAAATAAATTTTATAACATAATTTACGCTATCAAAACATGCACTGCCCGCCCGCCCGCCTGCCTGCCACAGCTGCATTTGTCTTGTATCGCCAGTATCCTGGGATTTGCACTCGCATCCTGCCGACCGCCTCCTGCACGCAGTCAGGCAGCAAATTTTTCGTTAATGCCAGCAGCGCTGAAATGTAGGCTTCAATTAAATGTTAATTTTACAGAGCTTAAGCATGAAATTCGGTTTGAATTCAGCTCCTGTCTCCCGTCTCCTCCCACTCCCACTCCTGCTCCTGGCTGTTGCTTTTAGATGATTCTTTGGGCGGCGCACATAAATTTGTATATTTTACAGCTGCATTTAGTGGCTCAGTTTTCATATCAGCAAAGGGATCTTTATTCTTCTTTAAAGTAAAAGCAGCTTTGCAAATAATCATATTGATTGCAACTAGAAAGATAAACAAAAGAATCTTAAATAATAGTTTACACTTAAATTAAGCTAAAGTTTAAATGCAGTATTTATTTAAGTAAATATTTTAAATATTTATTTAAGTAATTATTTTAATTATTTATTTAAGTAAGTATTTTAAAAAAATATTTAATTTAAATTGTCACCATATTAAAATTTGCGAATAATTTAAATATTCTTTATACTAAATGATATATATGTACATATGTATATATATAATAATATAGTATATATATATATATATTAATAAAAAATAAATAATTGAAAATTAAAGATATTTTATTTAAAAATCGGAAATTAAATTGTTTTTATATTTAAATAAATTATTTTAATATATTTTTATAGTGAAAATGTTTTAATTTTCGTAGTATTACTAACTTTAAAATCAAAAACGCTGCATATTTAAAGTGAAATGTTTGCTTGAAATCAAAATATATTTAATTTAAACTGAAAATAAATCAAATATGATAAAATGCAGGTGTTCATTGCCTCTCTTTTTCTCAGTGTACAATATCTAAATGTAATACGATTTAGGTTGTTATTCTTCTAGATGCAAAATTCGATGCTTGGTTGTCCCAAACAATTTGGGGCCACATTTCAATGATGTTTGGCTGCTCACTCGAGTTCACCTTTCGCTGGAATTTGTTTGGCTGAATAAAATATTTGTATGTATATGCAGTAAATAAAATGCATTTGCCACTTGTCTGTGCCACTGTTATTCAAGAGTGTGGGCGGAGACACCCAAAACACATTCAAAACACGCTGCGAACTTGAATACGTTCAAGTGTCCATCAAAAGGCGCCCACCCCAAACAGCCTTAACAGCCCCCAGCCCCACCCCCAGCCCCACCCGAACACACATGCCCATAAAATCCATACTGACAGTGGGGCACTTGTAAAAGCCAAAAAGGATCAGGCAAACAAAAAGAAACCATTGTAATAATGTCCAAAAATATGTTACCAACACGTGTAGCATAAAGTAAAAAAATACAAAAAATAAAAGAAAGAAAAAATGTAAAAAAATCAAAAAGGGAAAATATATATATGAAAAACAACAAATATGCTGCCCTGTTGACTGCAGCGAAAGGATTGGGATCAGGGGCAGCTGCCCCAAACGGTTAGACACGCTTAATCGATGCGGAGGCGGGTGGGGGCGTGGCAGGCAGCACTTGTATTTTTATAGCAACGATATTTTATTTACCGCCAAGCGGCAGACAGACAGACAGACAGTCATGGTTGGTCGTGGGGTAGGGGTGTTCAGGCAGACAATGCCGCGTTCATCACATCACAGAGCAGCGCTCAGTCAGTGTCGCCTGACAAAAAAGGGGGGTTTGCTGCGAGGGGAGTTTGCTTAAAACATAAAAAATATGCTGACAATAAAAATTTGTTGTCGACTGAGCGGCTCAGCAGCATGCAACATGCTGTTGCACGGCCGCCGGCAGCACAGACTAACAGACACACAAACAGACAGACAGACAGACAGACGGACAGACAGACTTTCAATACAGTTAACCTGCATGGAAAACTCATGTGTGTCTGTGGAAAAGTTGACTGGCGCAAAGTAAACTTTTTATACTCTTTGCAGACACGTGCTGTGGCACTTTTGTGGGTAGCAAGTTAATAGTTAAAGTAGACTTAACTGATCCTACGTTTTACTATACAAATTCTATTAACTATTGTTATTTTTGGGCATTTTTTTGGCTATGCAATATTTAGTTGTGTATCTTATCTGATATTCATTTTCAATTTGATTTATAACCATTATTTTTTTCTCGAAATTATTTATTTAGAAAAAGAAATTAATAAAGTAGTTCGTTAATGCTTATTATATTAAATTATAATACTTTTTTGTATACGTTATTGTATTTAATAAATGCTTTTAATAAATAAATTTGAATTTATTACATTATTATATATATTAGAGAAAGAAATCAATGAAGTAGTTCGCTTATGGTTATTATATTATATAATAATATATATTATATATTATATTAAATATACATTTTTGTGTTTAATAACTTCTTTTAATAATTAAATTTTAATTTATTACATTTTTATTTAGTCGAATAAGTTTATATCAAATATATATATATGAATATAAATTTCATTAATGATTTAATGTAGAAAATAATCATAGAGTTTTGTTGCTTTTCAGCTTTAAAGCAAAAGATTTCCTCAACACATAATAACTATCAATAAAACTTAAATTGGGTTAAGGGCTTGGGTTAAATATTTAACTATCAATAAAACTTAGTTAAATATGAAAATATATATATATATATATCAATTAGCAGTCTCAAACGCACATAAAAGTCAAACATTACACTATTTGTATTATTCAATGCTAGTAGCGAATTTCAAAAGAAGTTCATTCAGGATCAGCTTATGGGATTATGTGGCAACTATAATGCCCTCTTTGCGCTGTGCAGGGCAAATGGTAAATGGTAAATGGTATATGGTGTATGGTAGAGGACAATAAAAGAGCCTTAACAGTTCGATGCCTGCCTGACTTCAATGGAGAGTTGCAATAAAAAGAGCGTGGAATTCGCCATTGCAATAAAAATAGAAACAACTGCGCCTAAAAACCACTCAAGCATACTTTCGCTAGCTGCTGGGTGCTGAATGATGAAGGCATGAGGCACTTGCCATAGTCAAAAGTGAGTGAATGCCGTTGATCAGACAAACAGACGGACTGACTGACTGAAACAGTCGGGCAGACATTGGCTAGGTAGCAAAAATAAAGTCGTAAACCTGAAATAAGCCATCAATGGCATTAAAACTCGGCGATGGCGTCGCCCTTTTACAGCTAACCACCGCCCCAAAGAGCAGCCCAAGCCCTTAACCCCCCAACCCCCAGCCCAAGCCCCAAACCAACCCACTCTCATACAGCTCCTTTAGCTCCATGTTTCATTTGTCAAAGTGCTTGAAGCGAACGCTCTTTGCCAGTGCATGACTGTCGCTTTTTTGCGGCTTTTACGTATGGGTAATCTTATAGGCGGGCATTACTCATACGCCGCATGAGCCAGCAGGCATCAGGCATCAGACATCGGCTGAAATCACGACGCCTGTTTTTGCACATTTAAACTTAGCTGATTACACAGCAAATTATATAATTTCGTTTGTTGATTTTGCGACTCTTGGCCAAACAACAAGCCTCGCTGTCTAGTTAGCTGTGAGTCCTGCGTATCCTGTTTGGCCTGCTCTTGGCCCACATACGTGGCGTCATCTTATTTAAAAATCAATATTTGCGGCGTTACGTGTGCGGCATATTAATCATACGCAACGCTGTGCTAAAAGCTCGGCCCGTCCTCCCGTTCTCTCTGTGATTTCTTCGTTCGTCCTGGCGGGTGGCATCCTGCCAGTGCCCACTTTCGACACTAATAAAAAGTTTCGACGCCAATACGTGTGCGGCTTTTTGCCCCCCAACTGGGAGGCTACAGCTACACCATATTAGAATATGCCTCAATGAATGCGACGCGGTGCGATGGGCGATGGGCGGTGGGTGGGTGGGCGTGGCAGCGCGACACTTTCACATAGTTATAATAAGCAAAGTTTCATTGCGGCAAGCGGAAGGCGATATGGGGCTTAAGTGACGCTGATGTCAGGCGCTAATGAAAGAAAAATTAACTTCTTGAACGATGGCGGAGGGAGTATGGGAGGAGGGAGGAGGCAGATGCTCTGACAAGATAATCCAGATAATATGCGAGCGAGCAGCGAGTCACCAGAAGGAGTACAATATAAAGAGGACTATGCAGATTGAGAGCAGCTTCTACTGCGACACACACACACACACACACACACACACACACACACACACACACACACACACACACACACACACACACACGCACATGTGACAGTTATTAAGGCTAAAATGCCTATTCAGGCCATTTTGCACAGCAAGAAATTTTCACATTTATTTTATACAATAATTTAAAATTATATTATCATAAGGAAAGTGCAAAGTGGGTTAGTTTCAAGTATGGTAAATAGTTTCTACGCTTTAAATATTATATGTTTATTATATTTGTCTGCTTAAACTGCAAATTTCAATTGCAAGTTTGTTTTCGTTTTCGACTGCTTGCTACAAAAAGTTTATCTAAACTGATCAGATACACATACACTTAGAGACACTCACAACATGTATAGAAACAGACAGCGCCAAGCAGTTCACTTTTCAGATGTGTTATACTGCACTGCAAGCTCTTCTTCTCAGCTTGCTTGCACTCTTGATATTCCTCTTTCCCACAGAAGAAACAGTATGACACATCAGTATAACAGCATGGCGCTCTCACTCTTCCAGTGCTGCTTGTTCGCTCATTCATATAATGAGAGTGCATATCACTCACACATACACATATGGAAATAGACACCGCCAAGCAGTTCACTTTTCAGATGTGTTATACTGCACTGCAAGCTCTGCTTCACTGCGCTCTCGCCTTCCATCTCAGCTTGCTTGCACTCTTGATATTCCTCTTTCCAACTGGACACAGTATAACACATCAGTATAACAGCATGGCACTTTCACTCTTCCACAACTGCTTGTTCGCTCATTCACACGCACTTGTTGTAAAGAGAGTGCATATCACTCTCGCTCTCACTAATCGCTCTCTGCCTTTTGATTTCTTGTTCTGACTGCTGTGAGCGACTAGCTCAGAATAGTTGAGATGCGAAACGAAAGATGGCAGCAATATTTTGCGACATATTCCAAGTTATTTTTCCAATTTGGCTTTCCATTGCAAGCTTATAATAAAAACTGGCAACAAACATTCTTAAATACTTACTAAGTATATCAACAAAATCTTCAACAGTTTTTGCTTTTTCACTGGTATAAAAATCATGTCATTCAAATGTTATCATTATTGTTTTATAAATTCAAATTTGCAGTTAACTTGAGATCATTTTGCTCAGTGTAGCTAATATCCTAAATGACTTGGGCACTTTAAGGCTGCGTTTATGATTGCCTCGCTGGCTGTTTGGCATTGGCCGCACTTCTATATGCTTTTGCATTAGGTTGCAATGCTGCTGTGCTGCACTTGTGCTGCAACAACTTGATGCGGCTGAATGAAGAAATTAGCAGCTGGAAAGCTGGAAAGCTGGGAGGCTGGGACTCCGACTCCGTTGCCTTCTCCGGCTTTCAGCTGCAGCTGCATAATTGCCCGGCCGCAAATTAGTTTTATGCATTGCACTACGCTCAACTCCTGTGTGGCTTGCGCCTGCCAAGGATGTGTGAGCCGAGGCCCTCCTGGCTGTAAGCCTCCTGTCTGCTGCCTCCTGTTTGCCGAGTGAGTTTACCGTTAACCACCGCCGTGCTCATAAATGTTTGAACAGCTTTTACCGCTGCCGCAACAGCAGCAGCAGCAGCAGAAGCAGCAGCAGCAGCTCTTTGTCCGCTTCCGGTTTGGCAGATATTCAACATGGCGCCTGCTCCGTGTGCTTAGTTATTGTTGTCTAGCTGCGTTTTTGTGTGCATATTAATTGGATTATCTAACACACACACACACACACATGCTTAGACACACACATGTGTGTGTGTGTGTGCTTTGGTAGTCACGTTAATCTCTGGGGATCAGCGGCGAGTCCCTGGCATGCAATTGTTGAAAAAGCATTTGCACAAACACGGCGCGCAGTGGGCAGGACTCGCAGGACTCGCGCAGGACTCGCGCAGGACTCGCCTTGAGAGCGCAAAAAGACGCAAAATCAACATTAGATGCGGGCTGATGCCCTCCGACCACAGACACAGACCCACCCCCATCCCCCAATCCCAGCCCCACCACCCCCACCACACTCTGCATAAATCAGCTAGTGGGTGTCAGAGTGGGGATTGGGGGTTGGGCTTTAAGGATGGCTAGCAGCTGCGCTTGTCTAAATATTTATCCAATGCCAATGTAAATTAAAAACAGAGCACGGGCAACAAGTTAAAAACATTGTTAACAGAATCCAAAAAAAAAAGCTTGAAAGAATGTTTGTAAATGTACGTAAACGACTAAGGCATACTCTATTTGTATTTAACAAAAATAGCTAAAAATTTGTATAAAAGAAAATACTTTTTAATTATAAGCTATGAGTTTAGTAACTTTAACTGTGACTGCAACTATAAGGTAAAGATTGGAAAACTGAAATGCAGATCGTTTTCTCAAATACAGATCAATTATCTAATACTACTAGTATCTACTGAATTTTGTGACTCTAGCCTATACATTTAGGAATATGTAGATGAAAATTCTGTTTTAATACTTTTTTTTAGAAAATGTTTCCTAATTTTACATTTTATGGTTCTTTAAATTAGTAAAAGCTTAATTCACTTTGTCTAATTTTTCTATTTAAGTAAAAGCTTTAAATATTGTTTTGGGTGTCAGCTTTTCTTGTGACAAACTTCTAAGCAACAAAAATATATTCTTGAATGAAATTTAAATTTAATTGGCATTTTTCTGCTAGTTTGTTGCTAGTATATTTTTTGAGTGTAAATTGTAAATTGTATTTCTCTACATTTAACAAAAGAAAAGTTCATCTGTTGCCAAAGGGTCAATTGAATAAAGCCAATATACAATTTGCCATTTTAAGAACAGAGCATAAAAGCGACAACAACAAATGCAAAAGTTAAGCAAACAACACCGACTTTAACATACACTAACCATAGAGGCCAAAGAGGCATATTCAAATGCTAAACAAACCGATTGTATAAGCTAATGAATATGCCCAGTTTGATTGCAGTGTATGCCGTGTGTAGTCATTGTAGCGTTAAGCAAAAGGGCTGCTCAGAACAGGAGCAGTAGCAGGACCAGGACATGGACAAGGAACAGGAACAGGACGCAGACAAACCGAATCAAACGGACTCAAACGGCAGCCGAGGTTGCCGCTGTTGTGGACAGGCATCATTAGGCTGGCAGTTTGTGGACTAATAAACTAGAGAGCTCACACAGAAAGAGACAGCGATAGAGTGGGGGAGGGAGATAGAGCAACGACTCCTGTCCAGGGTCTCAAGCGTGGCCAAAGCCAGACGTAAATAAGCCCATGCCTGGGATCTGGGCGGATTAAACAAACCAACAAACAAGTAGCTTAAAAACGCTTGCGGGGCTGTTGTTGTTGTTGTTGCCATGGAATCCTGCGTGATTCGCTTCCTGCAGCTGAAGGAGGCACACACACACACTCACACACACACACACACAGACACTCACCTGAGCCCCCTTTTGTTTTGTTGACTTCACATATTTGATGCTGCGTGGGTAAATTAACAAATAAATGGCATTTTTCGTTTTCGACCATTGTCCCTTTTATCCTTGAGCTTCGACTGCGTACGTTGATTTGCTCTGCTGCTTCGCTGCTCCTTTTGCAATTTCATAAATTCCCGGTGCAAATGCGTAAAATGTGGCTAGCCATCCCCCGGGCAACGTTTGAGAGAGAGAGAGAGTCCTGTCGCAGGACTCACAGCCAGAATCCAGGTCCTTTTGTTTTTGACCACAAACAACATTGCACTTTTCCTTTGTTGCATTTTTCGTTCTGCTGGCATATGTGTGTGTGTGTGTGTGTGTGTGTGTGTGTGTGTGTGTGTGTGTGTGTGCTGACTTTTATTGCATACTGTGCATACTTTTGCTTTGTGTCACAGCTGGAAATAAACTCGGAGCGACATTTGCAAAATATTTAATTAATATTTAAATGAATCCAAAAAATGTACGAAAACAATGGCATATATTTCACTAGGCAAATATAGGAATAACTACACTGAAGAAACCGAAAAAAAAAATTAATAAAAAAATAAAAAATAAAATTAAAATTTTAAGATGTATAATTTCTATTTGCATTTCATGTCGATTAAGAAAAGTCGACATAAAAGAAATAATTAAAATATATCTTAAATATATCTGAAAATAAATTCTAAGTAAACAGTTTAACATATAAGTAAATTTAAAATAAATATTATCTACAATCTACAAGCCTAACGTAAATTTAACTTTATTTCTTTAATTTAATATATTTACGATTTTAAATTTTTTTAAATTCTTGTATATACATTAAAATGTTTTATAATTTTATATAAATTCTTTTGTGTCGACTGTCAGTAGTCGACAATAAATAAAATAAAATAAAATAAAAAAGACGTTCTTCATAAATATTCTTTAAAAATAAAAAGTATGTTTAATCTAGGAAAATGATAAAGTTTTCAAATATTTTAAACACCTCAAAGTGAAATAAGCAAGTATATTTTCACTGTTCACATTTTATACATTTTTTTACCCAAAACTTAAACCAACTTTAATGCACTCTAGTTTTTCTCAGTGTAGCCTTTGCTGGCTTCATTTCAAGCCTTGACCGCTTACTAATACGTTTTTTGTGTGTAAACAAATTTCTTATTGATTGCAGCGCTGTCAGCAATTTGCTCACCTGAGGGCAAGGCTCACTCACACACAGATATAAGCACACAGGCAGACAGACAGGGCTGGAAGGCTGGAAGGCTGGAAGTACAACTTGGCAATTAAGTGAAATTAAAGAGGGGCGCCCGCTGAGTTCGCAACTCTTTAGTCATTCGGGCGCTGTAAATCTCGTGCAGCGAAAACTTTTTTAAATTAAATGACAAACTGAAGCACACACAAGCACAACAAGTACACACACACGCACACTTGTACAAATACGAATATGTGCATAAGTGTGCGTGCGTGCAAAATGCATTTAATTTGCTGCAAAAGTGGCTGTCGTCGGGCCTCTCACACTCTCTTTCTCTCCCTCTCTCGCTCTCTTGACAGGGCTCCAGCCGCGCAGGCACCGTTACCGTTACCGTTAGCAGGCAGCAGGCAGCAGGAGACAGCGGACAGCGCAGCGGGCGGGCGGCTTTTGAAATGATAAAAGTCGCCGCTTGTCGCGACAACGCGACGCCGACAAAAGCGGCGTAAATTTCAATTAAATGTGAAAGCAAAACAAATTTTAACTTTACTCGCACTTCGCACTCGACAAGTTTTTTGGACCAAAAACGCGTCGCTACTGTGGCTCCATTTGTCCAGGCAGTTTATGCGGCCCAAAACTAAGATCAATTAAAAGGAATTGAAACATGAGCAAAAATAGGAAAATAAACTCCATCTTAAGTAATGATTATTTTCAAATTATAAGAAGTGTAAGCCACTTGTGACAGGATTTATCGCCTAATACTATAATATAAAGTATTTTTTTTAGTTTTAAACAAAAACAACTACAACTAAAATTGGCTTAAAAGTATTATGATTACATATTTAGCTTTATTTGTTCCGCTGCTAATAAAATTGATTGCTTGAGTTTAGTTTTTCTATCAGTCATGTTTTTCCGGACTATTCAAAAGTGATCTTTACTTATTTTCATTATATTTTCTAATTATAAATATCTAACATATCTTTAATTTAATATCTTAAATTTTATGTAAATTTTGTATGTACCTTTAAATGTTTTATAATTTTAGATAAATTCTTTTGTGTCGACTGTCAACAGTCGACAATGAATAAATAAATAAAAAAAATATATATTAAAAACTTAGCTTTTTTGTGTTTTTGCGTATTTTAAATCATGATTTTGAGCAGCGCATAAACATAAAAGTCCAAATTGGCGACTCTGTGCGTGTGTATTTGTGTGTGTGTGTGTGTGCCTAAATGTAATTGTGAATTCCATATTTCAATGCAAATGCTTATGTGTGTGTGTGTGTTTGTGTGTGTGTAATTGCCATGGCTGTATGGCTGTATGTCTGTTGTTGTTTTTGCGTTTGTTATTATAACAATTACTTGAAAAATACTCCGATATCAGCGTCAGCGTCGACAGCGCCAGTAAAATTATTTAAATGCTTTTGTGTGCGGAGATTACGAGTGTACGCACACACACACATACACACAGCGAGAGAGAGGGAGAGGGAGAGAGACAGACAGACAGGCAGAAGCTCAGAAGGATACACACGCACAGAGGCCTTGTTATACAATCACAAAAACATACAACAACAGCTACCATTTATGCTGCAGCTGCAAAGCATGTGGAAGAGAGAGAGAGCGAGAGGAGGGATAAGTGGAGAGGTGCAGTAGGGGGAGGGGCAGTGGATGAGCATGCGTGCGTGTGTGTGTGTGTGTGTCTGCTGGAGTTCCGTTCTAGGCCCCGGCGCGGCCATCAGACAATTTGGTTTAATTGATAGTTGGGATAATGTAATTATAGACAATTGCGTTTCATGCGAAACCGATTTGCTGCTGCTCCGATTATAAGGCCCCCACCCCCCAACAACAACACAATGCTCAAGTGCTGCCTACGCATGTGTGTGTGTGTGAGTGTTATAGTCCTGCTGCTGAATGGCAGCGAAAAAAGTGGCCAAGTGGCTGCCACTTGCGTTAATGAAAATATGCGGCAGCTGAAGTGTGGCAAAGTGAAGTGCTGTTAAGTTGTAAAACATTGGGAAACACTCGAAGCACACAGCTCTTGCCACCCAGTGTTGCCAACTTTTGCAGCTGCTGCATATAAATAGAGCTAAAAAAAGCTACATTGGAATGGAGCATAACTTAAAGCTGAAAACTAATTAAGGTAGGTTCTCTTTAAATATATAAAAATAATATTTATTATTTATTTATTAAATGTTAAGCAAATAATATTTATTTATGAGCTGCTAGGCGGTCATTAACTGACAATTTCCACTTGGGCAGCTATTTTTTAGCCGATAGTTCTTGTTTCAATCGCAGCACTGATCTGCGCATCTGCTCTGAATGTAACTGTAAGCGGTCTCTTTCTCTCTCTCTACTTCACACGCGCTCTCAACTTGTAAGCATACCTATTGAGAGGCGCATTGTACTCGCGCGCTCAAGCGCTATCTGCCTAGCAAGCGAGCCTGCATGACTGAGAGCGACACGCTGGAAAGATGAATTCAATTGAGCAAGCAAGCGAGCTTCCAAGCTGAGAACATTGTCTGTTCTCCCACGCACTAAAAAAGGCGAGAGTGCAGTGTCTCCTCGATTGTTCTTAAGGAAACAGCTTCGCTCCCCTTGCAGACTCGCTTGCTCGCTCATGCTAACTCATATCAGTATGCATCGCTCACTCTCTCGCAGCTAATCGCTCTCTTCCTTTTGCCTTTGCCTTCCTTTGATTTCTCACAGAGCAATTTCCCGTGTTTCACATTCATTCTAGTTCTTCGCAACATCTCAATCTTCTCGCACTGGAAAAAAGCTAGCTTTGACCGAAGAAAAAAGTCAACACTGTTAGGTTAATTTCCAACTGTCCGACAAGCCAATACTCTAACTGCTGCATCACTGCAAGCATCGCTAATGATGCACACTATTTGAATAGACGGCCTGCCAGTTGCAGTCGGCAGTCGGCGGTCGGCAGTCGGCATTCAGTCGCAGCCATCAATCAGTGCTGCAGCAAGTGGCATAAACAAAAAGTGAGCATAGCGAGGGAGGAAAGACACCGAATTGCAGCTCGGCCAACTGGCGCTAATTGGCAGCCGATGGGGGCCAATGGCCGCAGGTAGTGCATGCAATTAATTATGGTCATTTTCAGGTGCGCACCCACTAAAGCCCAAAAACCCAAAATAACCAATGCCCGAGCCGTGCACTGAGAGAAAATCGAAGCAGAGCGAAACAAAAGTGCTATTGATAGACAAATAATACCGAATTTGAAGCACAATCTTAACAATTAGAATTGCAACTATATGATTACTTACAATTATTTGTTAAAACAAACTTTGAAAATATAAAAAATACTTTAAACTACATAAATACTGAAACGTTCCAATACTAAGAATATTCAAAGTATATTAAAATACAATAAAAATACTAAAAATTACTTTAATACTAGCGTACACCCCCCGTGTAGCTTACCTAATAAACAACACAAAAAAAAATTAAAAATACCAGCAAGAAATACATAATTTCTGTTCAAGTTTGTTCAGTCTTGATTCAAGAATTCAAGAATAAACGAAAGTAAAACAAGATTAAGTTGCCACAAAAGGTTTGTTTAATAAAATATGTAAAAAAAAGATAAAAAAAATAGAATAAACGAACTCAATCCAAGCAATATTATCTTGATTTAAGTTTCTTACATATATTTTCGACTATAGTTCAACTTTTTTCTCGCTGTGTAGCCGTCGCTGTAGACGACGCCGGCGTGCGTCAAATGAACAGTGGCTAAACAACAAAGCGGCGCCGCTTGCCAATGACTGTTGCATACTTTTGTGCGCGCCTGTAATGGAGTGCGTAGCGAAGCACAAACGCATTGGAAATGCGCGCAAACAAGCGCATAAACGGCGCCCCTTAACCCCCCTTAAGCCCCTGAGTCTCTTTCGACCCCCCTCGCAGGCAGGCAGGCAAATGGCAACAAATGATGAGGTTTTTTTGGCTGCTGTGCCCCGTTTGGCTGTTCTTGTTGTTGGCGCTGTAAAATGGCGCCCAATTGGCAATTGCCGTTTCCGGCGGCTGATTGGCTGCAGCGGCGGGGGCAGGGGCAGAGCAGCGGAAGGAGCAGAGTCCAGAGAGACTGACAAGGGGGGGCTGAGGATAGACGGACATATAACGCACCCGGAGCCGGCATAATGCGCATCCGTATCGATGACAATCACCAAATCGGGCTTGCCAAATGCACAACAGCAACAACAACAGCAGCAACAACAACATTGCGGCCAGACGCAGCGTCGCTTCTTGCTGCATTTTTCCGTGGCGCTTCCACATTTCCACAAACTGATTTGCGGCCGCTAAGTGAAAATTACAACATGCAAATTGAGCCTGGTATTTTAAATATTTCTCAAAAGAGCGGCCAAATTGAGTGAAAGGCATTTTTATGGTCTGATCCGCTTACATCTGGCAAATAATTAAAAACATAGCTGGACGCCAATAAACGAAGGGGCAAGTGGGGCAAATGAGGGGGGTAGTCACATTGGAAAGGAAGAAAAATATGCAATTTCACAGACATTTGCGAATGAGTAAATTGAATTGTTTTTAAATAAGTGGCAGGTATGAATCAACAAATATTTGTATTAAATGTAACATAAATGTGGCTGGGAACGGCTATAAAATACTTTGGTTTACTAAAGGGTATGCAAATGAAACAGCTGTTGAGTTGAAACTGGCTCTGGATCCAAAATCGGATCTGTGTTGGCAAAGTTAGGAGAGTTTTAAGTGTTGGAAAGGCATTATAGTGGCTTGCTTTTCATTAGATAATCCAAAACACAGCTAAATCGAAGAATATATATACCCTGTAACACAAACAGACAAAGAGCGCGCCCAAATAACAAGAATATTCACCTGCAATATAAATGCTGCAATACCTTGAACAATTTTCTCTTATCTATCTTAGAAGCTTACTTCAGGTCACCTGCAAGTCAATCTAACTTATTAAATCGCCTTGCCTAGGCAGATTTGTTGTCTCCCTAAGCTGTCCGAGCGCGTAATAAAATTAATCAGCTTTAATGCACTTTAGGCGCTCTACTGCAGCAGCAGTGCAGCAGCAGTTCTACAGCAGCAGCAGCAGCAGTGCAGCAGCCGATGTTGAATGGCTGAGATAACAATAAAAGGAATCCGGCCGTGCAATGCAGCAGCATCAGCAGCAGCAGCAGCGATGGCAAAATGAAGCACTGAGTGAAGCTGCAGTAGGCGGCTGCTGCACTAAATAATTTCTAATAAAATAAAATAAATAATGAACGCAGCTAACCGAAGGATGCTTTGCAGCAGCCAGAAACACTAGCAGCGCCCTGCTCCCTGTCCCCAATCGGAATCCCTTGGATACGCTGGGTGTACTGTGAAAAATAAAACTACTTTCACTATTTGTGAAATTTAATTTACAAAAAAAATTAGAAAAATATATAATATAAAGTAAAATAGGGAAGGATTATACACTTTTCGAACTTTTAGGCAATTTTCACTCTGCCAACTGCACCAGCGAAATATTTAATAACGCATATCTTTGCTAATTATAGCTGAATCGATTTGAAATTTTAATCAGTGATTAAAGGATTAAGGATGTTCAAGTTTACAAGGATGATTTAAAACGATAGCTTTGAAAAGATCTGGATATATGGCCAAGATCCGACTGTCCAGTCTGTCTGGCAGTCTATAAGATGTAGTGGTCCGATCCAGTCCGGCTCAGACTAATGAGCTATCATGTAAAACTTTGAATAGATAAGTATTATGTGCAAAGGTTCATCGCAATGGCTCGGAACCGGCCGGATCGGACCAGTTTGTATACATACAGACAGACAGACAGACGGACATGGCTAAATCAATTTGTTTTGTATTTCATAAGCATACTGGCAGTAACTTCATGGGGCTCTCCGATGCTTCCTTACATGCGTATGCAAAGTGCAGCAGTAAGCTTAGAGATACTATTTGCTTCGAAAAGTGTATCGAAATTAGAAGTATATAAATAAACGTATCGCCACGCTCAAAGATAATCCAATCCCACTTGTTTTTATAAATATATATCTCTCCTTAACTTAACAGCTATACATATTTATTTACACTCCTGAGTTTTTATAGTAAGATTGTTTAGTCACAGCCTTTATTTCAGATTCGACGTCATAAATTGTCTTTTAAGGATAATTCGAATGCACTGGTTTCTCTCAGTGTAGCTGCCATATTGCGCAAATATAGCTGCAAGCGAGGCTGCTTTGGCAATGTGTTTTACTTTTATTGCACTCGAGCCGACAGGCGCGCTGCACATTTTTAACGCCACTCATAAAAAGCGACGAGCAGTAAGCCGTAGTCGTAGTAGTAGCCGTAGTCGTAGCCGGAGTCGGAGTTGGAGCCGTAGATGGAGCTAGAGCTGCTGCCGGCTAAAGCCTTGGCCAACACATTTTTCCCTTTAAGGTTGAGTCGCTACTCGCCAAATGACCGTAGAAATGATTGCTCGCCGGATCACAGGCGTGGGCGTTTCGATTGGGGGCGTGGCAACTGAAGGGGGCGGAAACTGCGTAGCTGGGCAACAGTCGCAGCAAGGGTCATTGGTTGATATTGCCTTGGGTGCCCGGTTGCCCGGGTGCCTGCTCTGTTGTTATTTGCCCGGGGCTTATTTGCTGAAAATAAAATCTAACTGCAACGACTTAATAGGGAAAATTGCGTGAAAAGCAGCTTAAAGCGTCGCCAATCGAAGAATATGCGTTGAGCTAACGGAATTTTACCAGTTTTATATGCAGTTTACCAACACTGGAGCTGAAAATACAGCACTTTTCTGTTTGCTTCATAAATTTAACTACATATCTCTATTTAATAAACATTATTTATCAATTAAAACTTAAAAGTGTGCAGAAAGTATCTTTTAAGAACAAGTTACTTGATTTAAGTAAGTTTTTTCTAGAATTTCACAAGTGCGGGAGCAAATTGAACTGTATATTTTATTTATTCAGAAATTTGTAGTTATTATTATATTATTATTTGTATTTCTTAATTAATTGTCAAAAGTATACAAACAAATATATTACGTGACATTTAATATTCATGAATTGCGAAACTCCTTCAACATATGCGTATAAGTAATATGCAGTACATAAAAACATCCTGTTTTAAGGATGCACATATCAAAGTAATTGCTTTGCGCAGCTTTATAAACTGATAAAGTTCACTTGTCTTTTTACACATTTTTTGTTGTGATTTGTCCTCAACGCAATTTCAATTTATATTTATGACCTTTTAAAGCCACTTTATGAGCTGGCAACCTCGCAATAGTCCCCATTCCCCACTCCCCATTCCCCAACTCCTGTCTGCTCCTCCTCACAATTCAGTTAATGTTATGGCGCATTTTGCGATTTTAAAGTCATAAACTTGGCCAATGTACAGGCCATTAAACGGACGCGAAGCGATCCTTGGTCCTTGCTAGTTGTGGGTAAATTGGCGCCTCTGTGGGGCCGTCTGATATATTGAGTCGCATCTATTAATCGTATGGCGTCTTGTGGCAATCGAGTGGCTGCGGGCCTGCCGGAAATGTCTGGCCATCAATCAGGCAAGGACTTCTTCATTAGACACATTTGCAGACTGGGTCCCAATGCGCAGGACAGCTGTCCTGTCTGTCAGTTGGTGTCTAATTAAGATGCCAGTTTCGATTCGGCGCTGGGCGACTGTGAAAAAGGTTATTAATAATGCTGATTGGCGGCAGCGGGGCGGTTTCCAATTGCCAGCCATCAAATCAGAGCGCTTATAATTAAATATGTCTTGGAACTAATCTTAAGAACTACAAATAAATAGAGCACAAAAGAGTTAACGGTAACCGTGGCTGTTTTGTTTTTGCTTCCGTGGGTTCAGCTTTCCAATGTCTCTATGTGGTTGCTCTCTCTCTTTTACGCTGCATCGAATATTTTTACAAATGCAGTCGCACAGCACATCCAAAGAGAGCGAGAGAGCGATCTTTCCATACTGCCTTCCAATAGTCGTGGAGTGGGTGGCAAAATCAGTAAACGGTCACACATTCGCTAAACTACATCGCGGTAAAAGTGCTCTTCGCGAATTTAGGCAATTAAAAGTTAAAAGTCGTGATAATAATACGTGTATTGTGTTAATATTATAAACGGAGTGCTACTACATCGTTAAATATTTCTGTATTTGTTTTGTTTAATGTTTTTTAGTGGAAATGCAAAGTGCAAGGTGCAAGGACCAAAAAGCGCGCGAATCTGCGCAAAAGTTGTGGCACTGCGCAGTCTCAAAAGTGCGTTGCGCAGTCTCAATAGTGCGTTGCGCAGTGGGTGGCAAAATCAGTAAACGGTCACACATTTGCTAAACTACATCGCGGTAAAAGTGCCCTTCGCGAATTTTGGCAATTAAAAGTTAAAAGGCGTGATTGTAATAATAATATTATATACGGAGTGCTTACTACATCGTTAAATCTTGTGAAATTGTTTGTATTTTATGTTTTTTCAGTGCATATGCAAAGTGCAAGGTGCAAGGACCAAAAAGCGCGCGAATCTGAGCAAAAGTTGTTGCAGTCTCAAAAGTGCGCTACGCAGTCTCAAAAGTGCGCTACGCAATCTCAAAAGTGCGTTGCGCAGTCTCAAAAGTGCGTTGCGCAGTCTCAAAAGTGCGTTGCGCAATCTCAGAAATGCGCAGCCCGTTATAAGAAAAAAGATACAATTTATAATAAAGTTTTGTTTTGTTTGGTTTTTGTTTAGTGTGTAAGTGTGTGTGAAACAAGAAGAGGTATGGCGAAACTGACTTGCTGATTTTGTTGTTCCCGCTGTCGGTGAGTAAAGTTTCTTGCATTTACTTCTGCTGCGTTTAATTCACGCACACATATACACATGCAAGCATGCGTGTAAAGCCTTGCATGTGTATGTGTGCGCATCGACTTATTGAAAGAATAGCTAATAAGAGATTTGGCTTTTCCATTTATACCCTGTAATGTAAGAAAGTAGTGAAAATGTATGAAGAAAAAAACATGAATAGCAAGAATTTGAAGCGTACATTTTATATTTATATTTCAAAAGAGTATAAATCGCTATGCTATATAATTTGTTATACAAATCTCAATTCACATTGTATTATACCATTTGTTCCGATTCTTTGGTGAAGAAAGTATAAATGCAGACCGTAAAGTGGTTAAGCACTTTGTTTACATTGTTAGCTATTTATGCGACAAGCCTTTTTTGGGCCCACAGAGTATCCCAGTTAGCCTTTGTTGTCCTGTTGCTTGTGGCCACATTTTCGAATTGTGGTCAAATTGTATTTCGGTCGTTTTTGAATCTTTCAGGCACGTCTCCTTTATTAGCAAAGGAGCAAACACTTTGCGGCTTTCATTTAAGCAAAAAGGCACAAGGACTCTCGGAAATGCATTCGAACAAATCGGGTTATAGTTTGATAATCTCAATGCACAAAGTTGCCAACTATGTTAGTGGTAAAAATCTGCAGGCGTAAAGTTTGCAGGTAAAGTTTTCCCAGCCAGCAAAGTTTAAATAAAGTCTACGAAATATTGGCAAAGAATGCCGAAAAAAACTTCCAGCTAGACAATATATTAAATGGTTTGTGAGAAGGAAGTCTGTGAAGTGTATCGCTTAGACAAAAAGCGCTCTTAATTAGATCCATTGCCAGGATAAACGACTTCGAATCCTTTGACTCCGGCGTATGTACGAGAATTTGAATAATTGAATAATAAACGTAACACAGCGAGTATAAAGTATAAACGGAATTTCCACTTGACTTTTGCAGTTTTTCTGTCTTGCGCTATCAGTTGGAGTTTTAGTTTGATATATTTTTTTGCTATTTTACGATTCGCTTCACTTGGCTCGTTACATTTGGCCAATATTTACCTGTTAGCGCGCACACTGGCAAAAAAGCTTTATTGTTTGTCATGGAAAATGTTTGCTTGAAAAAATATAAGAATATGCCACGAAATGGGTCAAAGTAATAGAGAAATGTTTATGCAAAATAAATATAGAAAAATGTGTGTGACCAATTTCTAATATTTTTAGAATTTTTCGAGTTTCTCATTTCTCCCAATCTGATGTAAATTGCATACTTTTTTTCGAGTGCAGCTGCATTTGTTTGGCCAAAAGCTTTTAGCTGGACGTATTCGCTGGCGCGTAGCTCGTCCTTGGCTTGCCTTGGCTGCATCAAAGGACATTTCGCTTGCGCATAAAGTTGCACATCATGGCCAAGTTGTTTTTGCCATGTTAACTTTATTAGTGCGCCTGGCAACAACAACTGGCTGCCACAGCTATTGATACGACAGTCTGTTGTATTTGATTAGCTTCGCAAAGGTTGCTTTCAGCTGCAATTTGCCATATGCCATTTGCCATTTGCCATTCGCAATTCGCCTGAACTGCCAGTGCACATGTTCTGCCTGCGAGTCCTTGCACATGTGCAATTATAATAACAATCAGGTTACTTCAGCAGAAAAAAGCCACGCAACTGGCAGCAGGACATATTTCCTGCTCGCCGCATAGACAGATGTCAATCAAAAGTACGTCGTCGCCATAAGGACTGCACAAGGACATTGAGCATACCTGGAGCATGCCTGGCCAACAGCGATAGGCTAACAGTTTGCTACTGCTACACTGTGCGAATAAAGTAGCTGCTTTCGATGCACACTTTTTGTTGGTTGTGGGTGGGTTTTGCTCATTGCATTGTTAATATTTTTCTAAATTTTACTTTTGCTATTAAAGAGGAAGATTTTATGCACACTTTTTGTTTATTGTGGATGGGTTTTGCTCATTGCATTGTTAATATTTTTCTAAATTTTACTTTTGCTATTAAAGAGGAAGATTTTATGCACACTTTTTGTGTATTGCTTATTGCATAGTTTATATTTTTTTTAAATTTTACTTTTGCTATTAAAGTGGAAGATAATGATGATAGAGATGTTTGCCTTTTAAATTTTAGATTAATTATTGTCAATATAAGACTACTCTATCATATAACTGCCATGAAAGCCTTGCTCATAAATAGTTTTATGTAATTTTTAGCTTATTCGACTCTTAGATCTGCAAGGACATCTGCTGTTTAGTGCTTTTTTACAGTGCAGCGCGGAGGCTTGATTGATTTTTGCCTGCCACAGTGTTTTGTAGTGTGGCCGACTTGTTGTTGCTTTGCCATATAGTGTAATAATAGGCCAGGACACATTCCGCTGACTCACGCTGCCCGGGCTCCACTGGCTCCACTTCAGCTTGAGCCGCGGGCACTTGGCAGGACTCGAACTAAGCAAGGTTCGTTGTCGTTTTGCTTGATATTATCATCGTCTAGCAACGCGTTTGGCAACCGCACATACACGCAGTGCAGTCTACCCAGATACCCAGCTCCCCATCCCCAGCTCCCCTTCCCCTGCCCCCCAGTCTCACACTCGCCCTTGGCATAATCAGTTGCAAAAATTTGACACGTCGTTTGGCAAAAAACGCGTTTGCAACTCCCTTCTTTTTATACAGCTGCTTCCCGCTCAACGTTCGCCATTTTCTTGCCTGTGTGTGTGCGTGTGTGTGTGTGTGTATTTGCATATCTGTTTTTGATTTTTGTCGCTCATGGCGTACATTCAATTTGACGGGCTCTCCGCTTCGCTCCGCTCGGCAGCGTAGCATGAAATCAATAAATCTGCTCCACTGTTTGAATCCAATTTATCACTTTGCAGACTTTACACTTTTTTCCCTATCTTTTTTTTACACACACACCAGCGACCACAGCAGACAGACACGCCCACATACACACACACACACACAGACACACGGGGCAATCATCCATTTATGAAGTGGCAAACAGGCGTCGTCGATTGGCGGAGGCTTATCCTCGCCAATGTGCAATACAACTTCATTAGGCGTCAACACACATGGCGTATGAGTAATGCGTGTGTGTGCGAAGCCGCATTTCTTATGCAGCCCACGCCCACCTTTTCAGGGCGTCGTCGTCAATCGATCAATAATGAAATTTAGCAAAATTTATTGCGAGCACAACACAAAAGGCGCTAGAGCTGCGCTGCATGTCCTGCGGCAAGTGTGTCCTTTGTGTCCTTTCATAATGCTTGGCATGCACGCTTATATTATAGAGCGGAAGTGATCAAAATCAGGAAAGCGTAAATAATGATTATCTTTCAATATTGAAACAAGCAAAGCATAGTGAAATAAAATGTAATTATTTATATGCATTTTTTATAGAATTATAAATTGAAATTTAAATTAAAACTTATTAGTCTGTGAAATAAATAAAATTCAAAAAACGAACTTTAAATCGAGAAGGTTCCTGTTATACATTTGAGCCAAGGGCAGCCTTTGTTTATTTTAATTTGCATGCGTCCTTTCGTCCTTGTAAGTGAAAACACAATTTTCGTATTTTTTTTACATTAAATATATTTAGACGTTTTTCATTCAAAATTGTTGTTTTTGTCAGCGCAAATGTGGGGCGCAATGAGCGCAGGTTCTTTGTTCTTATTCTGGTCTTTATTTTCGACTATGTTCTTGTTTTTTTTTATATTTTGGGTAAATGTTTTAAACAAAATATTGCAGTTGGAATGTTTTCGCTTCTATTTTCACACGTTTTGTTTACGTTTGCGTTTCGCTATTGCGCCACGCCCTCATTGCGCTGCGCCCTCTTTTGCTGGCTGCCACATTTGCCACAGGGGGGGTTGTCTTGGGGGGATTTCTTGACATTTTTATCGTTTTAGCAAACTTCTTACATCAAGTACATTTATATAAGTATTTTTTTGGTTTTTGTTTTTTTTTTTATATTTATGCTTTTTACTTATTTTTTTTTTGCCATCTTTTATTTATGTCTTACAATGCATTTTTCTGGTAAATATTCCACTGTATCTTGTTTTGTGTGTACATTTAAGTTAAAATAATTATGTAAGCTACGTTAAATTGTTAAATATTTAAAATTACGTTACTCGGTGCCTTCATTATCATAGAGAAATCAGAAATTATATATAGAACAATTGAAAGCGAACCGAAATCAAATCTGGCAAGCTTCAGTTGAGAGCAGGAACTCAAGACTCTTTGGTTTAAGAAGTGAAGAACGCTTACGACTAAATATTCAAATAAAATTTTAGTTAATTTATTACAAGCATTTAATGCATTAGATTCGAGTCACTAAACTAATCAACTTCACTTTTCAGGCAATTTACGTGAAAGACAAGAAATCCGAGTCTTAGTTTTTTTTTTGTTATTGGAAAGGGTTAGCAAATTAAAGCGTTTAATACTAGGGAAGTCAGGGACCGTAAATAAATATATTTTTAATTTTTAATATTTTTGCTCTAGAATTTTTTCGATTTTTTTATGTTTTGAATGAGTTTTATTTTTCAGCAATAAATAAAATTTAGAAAACAATGCCTTAACGTAGTTTTTAAAAATATAATTTATAATTGTAACGGTCCCTGCTTTTAACACTAGAAACTATCGAATTTGGAAAACAATATAATTTGTTTAAAAAACGCTTACAAAGAACAACAACAACACCAGTAAAATGTGCTGTTTGTTCAGGAAATATAATCAAGTTACACTTTTTGGGGGTTTTTCTTTTTGCACATTTATTATGCAACTGCTTAATGCGCTTAGATTCTAGTCAAAACTCTAAATACATTTAGCTTATGTCCATTTTGCTTAAACTAATTTTATTTATATTGTAAATTTTTTCTGTTTTTTTTATATATTTTCTTTTTTGTTTTATTTTTTGGTGATGTGTTTTGCTGTGTTTTTTGCTACTTTGCTGCTTTGCGTGCTGCTCAATTTTCCGCTGCTAAACTGTCAAGTTTTCCTCTTGGGTTTTGGCTATTGACCAATTTTCTTTGCTCTCTCTCGCTCTGCTTTTCCTCCTTTTATCTGCTGATTGTCCACTAAAAACTATGCTTGCTTCTAATGCTTTGAGTTTTATTTTCTGCTTTATTTGAGTTCTGTAATATTCTCTCATTTTTGTGTTTTTTTCGTTTTGTTCACACTTACTCGTAATTTGCATTTGGTTTTTATTTCTGTATATATATATATATATATATATATATATATATTGGTTTCGATGAATTTCTTGTTGAAAATACACACACACATTAATCAAACATGGAAAAGTTGCAGCTTTCTGTATTGCAAATGCAAATTATATTTTTGTGCATAATTAAATTGGCAATAAATTTGATCGACGAGCTTAAATAAATTGAAATATGCACTTATTTATATTATAACTTTATGTATGTATGTATGAGTGAATGAATGTTTATGTATGAGTTTTTGGTTTTCATTTTCATTTTCATATTCGATTCTCGATTGCTCGTGCTTCTATATAAATTGCATTACCCTTTCCACCAGCTTGCGTTTATTACAATACAATTAAACGTACAATACAATACAATAGTACATACATATACATATACATATACATATACATATACATATACATATACATATACATATATATAGTGTATATTGTGTGTGTATATATATATAAGCATAATTTACCTTTATTTATTCAGTCTTAAGCTACAAAAATCGTTATGCATATTTCTGCTCTTTTTGTTTTCTATATATTCATCTGCTAAAATTTGAATCTATTCAAATGAGTATTAAATTCGCAATGTATTTGGAATTATTTATTCGCTTTTCGTTCTATTTTCTTTGGTTGAGTGCAGGCAAAAGTAAAAGTTAAGCAATTCGCATGAAAGGAAATTCTTCTTCTTTTTTGTTGTTGTTGGTTTGGCGACAGTTGTGGGCGTGGCACAGCCCCCACAGCAGCAGTTTAGACTTGCCAAAGATTTGCTCAGAGTGAAGTGGAGGTTTTACTTTTTTTACTTTGCTGGCTTACGACTAAAAAGCAATCTTAACGACTATATATATATATATATATATCTATATATATAGAGAGAGAACCTGGCTCCAGAAGCGGCACCAGGCTGACGACTAAATATTCGTACTCTATTAATATATATGAGTTTAGTATTCCGTATCTAATGGCTATCAATTTAAACTTTCAGCTGTCTCTCTGTGTGTGTGAGTTTAAGTTCTGCGTTTATTTTACAGGCGTGCCTCTGGTGGACCTTAAGTTAGTACTAAAACTGACCCTAGTTAGTAGTTGGCTAGCTCATCATCTGACTCTCTCTCTCTCTCTCTCTCTCTCTCTCTCTCTCTCTGTGTTACCTAAGACGTTTTGCGCTTTCCAAGTTTTTACTGTAGTTGTGTACCTTGCTCAAGTAAACGAATTCTCAAATAATGCAACTCTATATGGCTATATTCAAAACTATAGCTATGTAGTACAGTGTAGTGTCTGCCTATTTATATTGTTTGCTTTGTGTTTTTTTCCAGGGACCAATTTTCTTTGAGAATATTTGCTAAGATTTGTTTATTACTCAGAAAATAATTATTATTTCTTAGGTGAGATACATTTTTATTTAAATATCCATATTTAAATGCCAAAAAGCGCTTAAATGGCAAAAATACTAAAAGATACTAAAAATACTAATATTGCTAGAATAAACATAAGCTAGTTTATTTAGTATTTTTGGTTTCCCTAGATATTTTCTAGTTTGTAAAGCCACTTCTTACAAATAAATAGAAAGAATTAAATAAAAATGTTTCAAAATAAGACTTGATAGTTAATTTCTGAGCAATAAAGAAAACTTATAAAATTTCTTAATTCTTAAAATGGAATTTTTACGGTCCCTGTTTCTTGTTTTTTGTATTTTTCGGTTACGGTTCTTGCGGTTTTTAGTTTGAGTTTAAATGAAACGCCAGTTTGCTCGGAGGTTCTCTTACTTTTGTTGTGTTTTGTTTTGTTTTGCATACATCAATTTGTTGGTTTTGCTTTACTGTTTTTGTTCTTTCTGGTTGTAGTAGTAGTAGTTGTGTTCAAGTTTTGTCAAAGTCGAGACTAATGCTACAGCTAACAGCTAGGATTAAATTAGTGGGTTTATCGAATTTTCCATTTTTACATATTTACAAGACTTTAGTTTAGGGTTCATGTGTGTTTTGTTTTGTTTTGTTTTCTTTTTTTTTTGGTTTTTCTTATTTGTGTTTTTTTGAAGCTCGTTTCCAAAAGTGCTACTACCTCCGTACGAAAGTTCAATGGCTTCTCACTTCTGACTTTGACTTAGCGTCCTTAGTTCTTAGCTGTCGAACAACCAAATGAATGCTCACGAGTATTTACAAGCTAAAACTCACACGAGCTCAGACCACCCAGGACACCAGCTCAACCCTGTCTGAGTACAAACAAGCAGCCCAGGAGCAGCCAGACTCACTGAGAGTTGTGTCCTGGCAGCAGGGAGAGCGCCATTGATGAGCAGATCCTGGCCCGCATTGCTGCGCACATCCATCAGATCACGCGACAGGGGCAGCTCGGTGGGATCGCTCAGCTCATCGTGGCAGGGCAACATCTCGGGCTTGAGCATGAACAGCCGGACACTAATCGAGTTCTTGGTGGCCAGAGCATCGAGGGCATCGCCAGTCAGCTGCTGCTGCTGCTGCTGCAGCACATCCACATCGTTGTGAGCCAAGGAGCCACTCGAGGAAGCCGCACCGTAGAAGTTGCTCTGCTTGTGCAGATTCAGATTGTCGTCCATGTCGTGGCCCAGGCCCAAGCCCGCCACATGTCCGCCAGTTGCCTCATCGTAGTAGTCGTAACGCTTCTGGGTCTGCGCCACTGCAGCCACAGCCACACCCGGCAGCTCCTTCTCGCTCCTGCGCTGGCGCCGCTTGCCCTCGACCACATTCTCGGCCACATCCGTGAACTGGCGCTGGCCCCGCAGCGCCTGGCGCGACTTGGTCGACATGTGCTTCTTGGTGCCGAGCTCCTCGAGGCTGGCATAGTTGCTGCTGACGCTCACGCTGTTCCCGATGCCGCCCATGCTGGCGCTGTTGCTGCCAATGGCCGTGAAGCCGCCAATGTTGAGCAGATCGAGTATGTGCGATGGCACCGGATCGATGAAGTGCGACAGCTTTGGCTCCTGCAGCGTACAAATGAAATCCTCCAGTGAGTCACGCAGCTGCAAATGACGTGTGCGATTTTTCAATTCAAAGATCCACTGCAGACGACAGTCGCAAATGAATTTGTTGTCTGTGTGAAAGCAGAGGGAGAGAGAGAGAGAGAAAAAATGAGTATAAATATAAGTTGCAGGTGAGCAAGCAAATAAAAGGCACATTGACAGCTCAGTCCAGACCAGTCCAAATATGTGTGTGCTGTGTGCATGCTGCTCGCAAATTGCTTTTGTCCGAGCTGTCCACATCCCCTGCCCCAAAGTCAACTAGAAGCTAGCATGCCGAAGACTCAATATCCTTACTTCAATCTTTCAGACGCCAGCTTAATTTTAAAATATTTTAAAAAATATCATAGTGAATTGGGCGTAAGTGAAGTTTTTGGCTTAAATTGGCACATGAGCTTTATATTATATGTTTGTATCAGCCATTTACTTAATGATTTGTATTCCTGGTCCAAATTTCTTCAATTACTATAGGGCAAATCAGGAGCAAATAGGTATTCCTCATGATAATCGATTGAGTTTGTGCTAGTAAGACATTTAGACCCGTATACTTGATTTTTGATGTCAGAACTTTGAAATGAATTTAGACTGAGAAAAAATGTTTCAAATTTAAGTGTAGCATTATTATAAAGAAAAATCCATGTTTAAAAAAGTATTGCTTATGAGAATCTGTTGAGTTTGCAGAGTATTTGAGTATTAATATAGAAACAGACATGCAAACATTGCTCTATAACGACTCGACTGTCAAGGTATTGGGAATTCGGAGTATTAGAGTAACAGACAGGCGAACCTGGCTATAACGACTCGACTCGATTCTTATACTCTCTGCTAGGGTATACAAGTGAAGCTTTCATCCACAATAGCAAAAGCAGCAGCAGCATCAGCCTATTGTGTCTTAGTTCGCAGTTGCACAGATGAGCGGATGGGGCCTCTCAAGATATCAAGGAGGAGGAGGATGCGAGCTGGAAGGTTGCTTTTTCATGGCTATTTTGTTGCTGGCGCCGCTTAAGTGGCCTCTGCCTCTGCTCCTCTGCCTCTGCTCCTCTGCTGCTTTGCTGCTGGCTGCAACAATTGGCTGTCATTTGCTGGCCATGGCCAGAGTTGCATTTTGGCCTTCGAATCGGATATGGATTCGTATATATCCTTGGCCGGGGCGTTTTAAATGATTTCACCGTTAAGTCTGTTGGCCTGCCAGGATGCCTGCCAGGATGCCTACCTGCTGGCCATTCAGCTAGCCAGCCTTCAATCGCTGTCGCATGTCGTTGACGCTGCGCAAGTTAAACTCCTCAATGACATTTCCAATTTAGACGACGCCACACAGCTTCTGGCTGCTCCTGCTCCTGGTCCTGCTCCTGGCGAGAGCTGCAGCTGCAGCTGCTCGGCTGGATTTTGACTGCGCCTGTCTGTTGCTCTGTCACTCAGTTGAACGCCCAACTGCTGCTGCTGCTGTCAATTATTTTGTGCGACGACGACTCTGGCCATGCGTGCCACAGCCGACAGCCGACAGCAGACAGGACTGCAGGACATCTGCAGGACTTCAGCAGGACCGCAGCACTGGGAATCGATTTTCATTGATTCGTTTCGAGCGCAAACCAATTTGTTGTTTGGTTAGTTAAGTTCGGATGGTTTAGCTTCAAATTGAGCGCATAAACACACAGTCGACAGACGAGAGACGAAAGACCAGTTGAGATGAGAGAAAATGCTCATTAAATCGAGTGTGCAAATTATTTACAGAGCCCAGAGTCTAACAACAGTCTACAGCAGACACTTTTGCCAATACTTGAAGATAATTGTTTAAGCCAGAGACCGTAAATATTGATCATTCTTAACAACTTGGCAGTTGTGATACTGTTCTTTAGAATCTTATTATAATTCTAGTGAAATTCTGTAAATACTAAAATAAATACAAAAAAAAATATTTAAAAATACTAAATAGTATTTTTTTACTTTGAACTAAGTATTCTAAGAAAAAACTAGTATATCTGCTTGTTTAGTCCCTTAAAAGTAACTAACTAACTGCCATTGCAATACAAATTTAGCAATATCCTTTTATATATACTGTAAATTCTAGTAAAAATACTAAAAATACTAAAAAAACATATACCAAAAATACTAAAAAATACAAAAACGTACAAATATACTAAAAACTACAAGAACTAGTGTATCTATTTTATTAGTTCCTAGTTAAAACTGCATAGCTTGCTGACTAACTGCTATAGTAGCGAATGGTTGGCAATATGTGTATGTATACATATTTTGTGGCAAAGTCACACAAGTTCCAATTAGCTGAGCTGTCTATGAGTTCAAGCTAGTTAATGCCCTGGTAAATCTCTCGACGAGTATAATTAGGCCTACAGTGACACAGTTTTGCATGTCAACATGCATAATTAGCATAAACGTTACAAACAAAATATTGACTCTTTGACTGACTGACACACACAGACGAGAGCTGTGCACATCATTATCCTTGCACACACACATGGTATAGGGACATAGGACATAGGCAAGGACTCTGAGGAGCGCAAACACACAATGACACAGGAGTGGGGGCAACAATTGGGTGTGGGCCACAAAGGCCGAAGTACTATAACTGTGACTCTTTCTCTCGCTCTCTCTCGCTCTCTCTCTGTCTATGACTATAACGATTGGGCACAATAATTCGTGACATATTTTGTGGCACAAAAGTTGCCACAAAAGAAAACTTTCGTTGCGAAAATAGTTGGCAAATTAGTCGTAGTCGTAGTCGTAGTGCAGGCAGAGCAAAGCAAGTCAAAAATTCTAATTTTCCATATGAAAACATGCAAAAAGCATAAATAAAGTTAAATATGCAAAGAAGCAGCGCCGGAAAATGTTCCAAATGGGCGACGACGACGACTTGGCAACATTTAGCAAGCAAATTACAACAAAATTAACATGATAATGAACTGGCGCACAAAGAGTGCAGGGGTGGGGGTTGTCAAAGGGGTGGGGGTGGGGGTGGGTAGATGAAAACTGGCAGCTGTTTTCAGCTGACCAAATGACAATGACTTGCCAGCTAGACAAGCAAAAGCACAAAGCACGACACATATACACACACAGGAGCCAAAAAAAGGATATCTACGACAGTGTATGCACTATATATACACTGAGAAAAAGTGAGAGCGAGATACATGTAAGCTATGCTTGCTCATTTGTTATATATTTCAAAGAGCACTTTTTTATTTAAAACTTAGTGTTTTGTGTTTATAAGACTGCTACGAAAAAATATAAAAAAAATTATACTTAAATTGTAAAATTGCTAAAATATAATACATTATATTCACATGATCGTATGTACATAATAATGTAATAAAAAAATATAAAAATAATATAAAAGAATTAATTTCTTTTATACCCAATAATTTAAAAATATAAAAATATAAATATCTGATTGATTTGTATGAAAATATCAAATTGATATCAAGCTTCTCAGCGGCTTTTCTTTGTACCTAAAATGTGAGATTGAGTAGCAGTGCATCATATCAACATTTCTCCCAGTGTATCTATGAATATGCCATGTGAGAGAGGCTAGGTTAGTTGTCATCTATGTGACTGGCTTAATGTGCAGCAAACTGCTCATGTGTGGGTGCATGAAATACTTTTATATTTTTAATGATACTTGGCCAAAGCGGTAGGAAGTGTTTTGGTCTGCTGCACACACTACACACACACTACACACACACTACACACACACATGCTTGGACTGCAACGCCCGCCTCATTTTGCAAGCAACGAACTTCGACTTGCCCCTCTTCACTCTACATGATCCCCCCTCTCCCCCTACTACCCAACCCCCCTGCTGCTAATGGCTCCTGTTCTCTATCTCTGCTACTAAACTGGATGACTTTCAACTCTCTGCCAGGACCTCTCTTGCCAGGACCACATGACGTTGCAGCTTTTCTGCTTCCTTTTTTTTCGGTGCTGCTGCAACAGTCGGAAACGTTTTTACGGTTAGCAAAGGACATTTACATACACACACACACACACACACGCAATAAGAGTCATGCATATGCGTGTCTGTGTGTACATTAAATTTTATTATTGTCATTTTCATAGCGCTGTCCAAGCGAACAGTTTTCCCCCCACCACTCTCCTCACACTTGGACTAACAAGTTTCAAGTGCCTGACTGTTTGCATAAGTTCATGTCTGCATGTGTGTGCGTGTGTGTGAGAGTGTGTGTGTGTGTGAGAGTGTCCTGTGCCAACAGGCAGCTAGCCAAATTAGACTCAGCTGAACTTTGTTTGGTCAGTTTTAATGCAAATATTTCCCCCTGCCGTCTGTCCATCTGTCTGTCCGTCTGTCTTTATGTCTTTTTGTGTGGCAGTTCATGTGTCGAAACATATTCATAATTAGTTGTCATTTCCATTTGCAGCTGCAGCAGCAGTAGCTATTTAAGAAATAGCCGTTATGTTATAATATGCACTAAGCACAAAGAAAAATGTAGTACAAAACTTTTCCAAAAAGCGAACAGCTCGGCAAAAATCTTAAACAAACAATATATTCTTAGATTGAGGCCATTTATTTTAAGTTGACCAACCTGAAGTTTGCCATATTCTGATTATAAATATGCTGACAAACTCAAAAGGCAGGGAATAAATTTAAATATGAACTATTTTCTATTTAATGTGTATAATGTATTTTCTATTTATATATATATAATATTTATGTAAATTTAACAACTATTGACGCGCAAACTGTCTGACAAAAAGATTGTTTTATTCTCACTGTTAAAATTATTATTTTAATTTATAATAATTTTGAGGAACTCTTTCCTCATCAGAGATGCATAATAATTATGCAAGAATGACGAATTCTCATCTCAAAATTCGCCATTTTATATTGTAATGCTTTTTTTATTCGCTGTCCACCCCTAAAATGAAAACAACTTTATTATTTCGGAATAAATTTATATATGAACTATTTTCTATTTAATATCTGTATATACTATTTTTGTAAATTTAACAACTATTGACGCGCAAACTGTCTGACAAAAAGATTGTTTATTCTCACATTTAAAATTATTATTTTAATTTATTATAGTTTTGAGGAACTCTTTCCTCATTAGAGATGCATATATAATTTTTGTTCTCATCTCCAAATTCGCCATTTTATATTGTTATGCTTTTTGTTATTCGCTGTCCAGCCCCAAAATGAAAACAACTGTATTATTTCGGCTGGCAGTTCCCACTCATTATTGCAACTTTTAATTTTGTTTGCAAGAAAGCAATTAATTTTAATTAAATTTTATTTAGTTGCGCTGCTCTGTTAGCTTCTTTCCTGCCCCTGCAGGACGCAGCCAGGACTCGCCCAAATCGATGTGTTTAGCTTTAATGGGCCTGTCATACATCAAGTTGCGGCTCCGCTCGCCTAAATGCCATTTCATTAGACTCTGCCTGGCGTCCCAGCGGTGCAAAAAGAAAAACATTTATTTTAAATTTAATACACTACACGCCCACACACACACCAACACACACACCGCTACACACGCACAAAGAAAAAGGCCAAAAAACAAAAAATTGCAGGTTCGCTGCTTTAATTGGCCCCCGTTTTCGTCTTCTTCTTTTTGGGCTGGCTGCTAGCATTCCGGCATTAACCCACGGTTGCCTTTATTTAGCTTGGTTTTTTTTGCAGCTGCAGATTGAAAAGCGCAAAGAAAACGCGGGGCGGCTTGCTTGAAATATCAACAGAGGCGCCAAAAGTTTTCCGCACGGCGCCCGAAAATCAGCGCAGATGCTGGCCTAGTTACCGCCTTTGTTTCTGACCGGATCCCGACCAGCTCCAGTCCAGCTCCTGGCCTCTCCTGTCCGGGCCTGTTTAGTCCTGGCCTGCACAATGAATGCCGCAACCGAGGCCGCTTTGTTTGAAATCAGCTCATTTTTAGGTGGCTCTCGGTTAGATGTGGCAACTGGGCAAAGCTGCTCGCAACTGGGCAACTGGGGAGCTGCTTCTCGTTTGTGGCCGGGTCGGGTTTGGGTTTGTGTATTGGGGAGCTTGGGGTGACCCCACCAGGGGACAGCACGCACAGTTAGCAACTTGCTGCTGCTGCTGCTGCTCTCTGGAGAGTTTTATCATTTTTTATTACGCTGCTCGAGAGCGCTATGTATGCAAATGAAGTCGAAAGTTTTGCGCTTTGTGTAGTTGCCGTAGTTGCGGCCAGTTGGGAGTGGCAACCAAAAAAGAAGAAGCATCCAGCACCAACGACCTTTCGCTCACACTCTTTGGGAGCAGGTGCACAAATATTGTCATAGTGCTGCTCTATTGCAGCTAATAAAAGCAACTACAAATATGTTCTAGACTGGCACCCAATGAATATCCCTTGTATCTATTACAGAGAGTTGTTAGAAGAAGCAAAATTGTTAGAGTATTTTATTTTATAATGAAATAAAGGTATTTATTCGCTATTTTCAAGAAATATTTTATCATCAAAGTTCAAAAATAAAAAATAAAAAAATAAAAAATAAACTATGCCTTGATTGCTAATGAATATTTTCAATTAGGTTTGTATTTAATATAAAATATATAATTTTGAAGAAATTCCCCTGCATTTGTAGAGACTCTTAACCCTTTTGTGCCTTTTTTACTTCTTTTTTCCCACTGTACAAATTAATTAGCTCCTATTTAGCTATTTTTTTTTTTGCAGAGCATTCAGTTGTCGGTTTGTGTGTTGCTCTGTTGCCACACTTGAGCTGTTGTTTGCTTTTAGTTCCGCTGGGCAGCCTTCACTTTTTATTTTAAACCGCCTTCGTTTTTTAATGAGCTTCTAGAGTGTTATTTTTGTTATACACATACACATATATACATTTTTAGCTTGTTTTCTGGCTTGTTGTGGCTGTGCGTGATTTCTCGCGCTCATTCGCATTGCGTGTGCATGAAGTAGAAGAAGATATTTAATTTAGTTGGTCCTTGCTGCTGCTGTGCGTCCTTTTCAGCGTCCTGCAACTTTACTCAATTTATTCAAAATCAAATGGGTTTCTGTATATATTTTTGCTGGTTTTTTCATTTTTTATTTGCCACGCCCCCTCCGCTATGGGAAGCCATTCAAAGCCATTTCAATGGCCGTCGCTTTTCTCGCCAATTTTCTTTATGTTGTAGTTGGGGTCAGTTTTTGGGGGCAGCCAGCTTCAGTGCTCATTGAATGTTTTTATTACGCCAAATGAATGCGAACTGGACTGTGGACCCTAGTTACAATTCCTGTTCATGTTCTTGTTGTCCTTCTTGTTGTTGTTGCTCTCTTATTTTCGCTGCGAGAAAGCCATAAAATTATATCACTTGTACAGATTTTCACAGCGCTTTTCCGCTGCTTCAAACAGTCGTCGCGATTTTTAGTTGCGATTTTAATAACATTTTATGAGCGAGCTGCTTTGCTTTTTTAAATTTTTTTTCACAAGAAACATGCGCTGCGTGGAAATTCGAGTCGCAAACGAAAATGTAATAAATAAATCGACAGACGGCGACTTTCAATCAGCAAACAATTACAGTTTATTTCTTTCATATCAAATTATTTTTGGCAATCGAGCGTGAAGTCAAATAAGCAGCCCAAAACCAAACGTTGAGATCAAACACTCGACGGAGACAGCGGCAAGGATGTCGCTTCCCCCAGGGCACAGCCACGCCCCCCGCCCCCCGCAACTCCTCATACTGCTGGGTGGCTGGCAAAAGGGAAAGTCATTGCAGGCGATTTAACAACTACGCTCGAGGATAAATATTTTATGAAATCGCATAAACAAATCAAAGACGAATCACAGAAAATACGAGAGAAAAAATGACTAGAATAGCGAAATCACTTTCCAAAAGCAAATCAAATGGGGGAAAAAAGCTGGCCAGAAAAAAAAAACATAAATAAATAGCAGCAAAATCAAGAGCGCCGATCAAATATGACCACTCAACCGCGTTAAAGTACACACACACGCACACTCGCACACACACACACACACACACACTCGCACACACATTAGCCCTTGGGCTGAGCATTAAGCTGCCCTTGCCAAAATATTTGCACAGCTGAGAGGGGGCTAAAAAAGAGATAGGGTGAGCTAGTAATGTGTTTGTTATATGCTAAATCGCATAAAAAATATATACAACAACAACAAGGAAAGAGGAAGCAGAAGAAACATCAATATACAGACAGATATGTGCGCTCATAACAATAAGCAGCAAGACAACTATACAACAGCTATAATAATAAGCAAGCAACCCCACTTTCAGCTATACAGAGAGTGAGCAACATGTTGTGCCAACCCACCCACTTTCTCCACCCCCTGCTCCGCCCACTTTGCCACCCAATTCGCTGCTTAATGTTTGCCAAATAGCCATCGCATCATCATCCACAACCCCATCCACATCCACATTCTGATCGCCCTCTTGAAAAGGCCCCCTTGATTTCTGCTCTTATTGAATTTTATTTAATAAAATATATATATATATTTGTGCGTGCATTGGCCGCGAGGGTTAATGCGAGGGTTGCTCGACAACACAACAAAGGTCTAAATAAATAATGAGGCTTTTGTTATTGCGCTGCGATTTGGCAAGTCAAGTGGCAAACTTGTTAGTTTGCAAGTTGCAGAGTCGGAAGGCTTTCAGGTGCGAACTGCGAGTCTATTAACACAGGCAGGCAGCAGGCAATATATCAAACGGGCCAGCTGACATAAATTGTGCACTCAAATGTCCTTTTGAGCGTCGTCGTCCTGAATCCTGAGCCATTGCAATGCCATCCATCAATGCCAACACGTTTGTAGCCGCAGCGACTGCTACGCTGTCACACAAGATATCGCATATAATATATATACTATATGCATATATGCGATACATATTGTAAATTGAAATTATTACATGTTGTAAAGGTGGGCGGAGAAGTGGGCGTGTGCTTATTTATGGCCAGCTGCACTGCACACTAATCGATTAAAGAGAGAGAGTTATGCGACACTCAATATATTTTATCGCATGCAGCAATAAGTTGGCCAAAATATATCCACATATATCTATATATAAACTTGTATTCAATTAAATGTTTGCCAGCTGCAATTTATGTTCAATAGTTGGTCTAATGAGTTTTTGGCCCATTACAAAAATGAGCAACATTTTAGATACAATTACACAGAGAAAAACGAGTCGATTTGAAATGCAGTTGATTTATGTAAATATGCAGATCTTAAATGTTATTTGATAGTTTGTGTTAACATGATTAAGATATGGATCTTTCGCCCAACTAGTTAAACTCTTTTAGATGAATAAGCTTATTTTATAAAGTTGATTGAGTAAATTGGTTCATAATTTTTAATACATTTGTATTGATTTTTTGGTTTGGTTGGGTTTTTTCCCAATCCTTGCAACAAATGTTGGAGCAATGATTTAATTTTGCTATTGATATCCCCAGAACTTAACGTAATTTTAACATTATATCTTTAATTTAATATTTTAAATTTTATGTACATTTTGTTTATACATTTAAATGTTTTATAATTTTATATAAATATTTTTGTGTCGATTGATTGTGAATTGGTCTACCTAAAATCAATAAATTAGCAATTAGCTGGTTTGAGTTGAGTTGAGTTGAGTTGCCAAGCAGCCATAAACCACAAACAAAGTGACTCTAAACACACGTCGCCAAATTGAGGTAATACGCGCAAAAGCAATAGCAACAACAGCAACTGTAACAACAACAACAATCAGGACATCAGGAGTGAAATGAACTATAATCAAAGGCATTTTGCGGGCGCTGACGAAAAACCGCAGGCGACACATCAACGGCTAATTCAGCGGGGAGCCCAAACAGCCTGAATGCCTCAATGCCTCACTGCTTGTGCATATATTAAGATAGATTACCACACTCACACACACACACACACACACACACACACACCGATGAATTTGTATTAGTAGCAAAGCTGGAAGGCAGCTGCTCAAGTTACTCGCTCGCAAATCCGTTTGGATATTGGCTTACACGTTGGGAAATTAACACGGCTAATGCATTGTCTTTTGGCGTCGCACCTTTAAGTGCGCATAAATTATAAACAAGCCTCTCATTACCATATTTACTTGAGCCACCCACAACGCCCAAAACTATGCAGCGGTTTTCCCCGCCGAGCAATTGAAACCAGCTAAGCGGATAACTGTTTCACTCTCTCTCTCTCTCGCTGCTTGTTATAATAAATTTAAGTAATAAAGCGCGTTAATGTTTCGCCATCAGTTAAGCACTCACAAAGCCAAAAACTCAGCCATCACCCCTAGAAGAGCTTAAATCTTCGCCCATAGTTGCGTATTTGTCGTTTCTAAGCAATTTGGCTTTGTTGCGCCCGCCATATGCAAAGTGTAGCGTGTTTAATTGTCGACCAGGCCAAATGACTTCATTGCGCTGCTTATCGACAGGGCGTTGCTAAGCTTGCGAAGCTGCTTGTCGGTCTACACAGTGGAAAACAGATACAATCTCTACACAGTATTGCAAATCTTGTGTCAAGAATATTTAATTTGTAATGGTAAATCTTAGATGAGGAACTTTAAGCTCAATCAGGAATGTTTACTTAAAGATGTCATACAAAATATATAAATTTGTATTCTCATTTATAAAAAATACTAGAAAAATACCAAAAAATACTAGAAAAATACTATAAAAAATACTACAACTACTACTTAAAAAAAACAAAAGAACTAAAAGTACTAAAATGCAATGAAAAATAAAAAAATACTGATAAATACAAAAAATACTAGTAAGAAGATAATTAGTTTGATTCAATGCTGTTCATTACAGAATTATTATTCTCAAATATTAGAACATGTTGCTTGTTGCATACATTTGCCACTCTGCTTACTTTTGAAACGTTTCACACTTGCTGATAGCTATGCTGTCTTTTCTCTCTGTGTAATTGTGCGCCTTTGATTGGCTTGAAGACTTTAAGTCGTGTTAGAAACGTGCATGAATTGAGCCCTTTCCATACATAAAACTCAATGTCTGGGAATGCGCAAAGTATGCTCTTGGCATTCTATGATACGGAAATCGAGTCATTCAATTCAGTCAGTCAGAGAGAGTCTCAAGTTTTCCATAATGAGACCAATTAATTTCGAAAAGCGACTTGCGGACTTTTGCGACAGAAATTGATGCGTGCGGTGAAAATATGTTATAAAATATGCAGCAGCTTGGCGCGAGGTGAAAGTTAACACACGCACACACACACAAACACACACTCATGTGTGTGTGTGTTCTGGCAAACAAAGCGAGAGAGAAAGTTGGCCGCAAGGCGTACAAAAGTTTTGCACGTTAAACAATAAAAACTCATTAATAATATGCATTTAAGTTTTAATTGAACTACTTAATGAGGTGGATTTGGAATGGGTTAAGGCAAGGGGGTACAAAAAGATGTGTCATTGTTGTTCTTCTGCGTGTTGTTGTGCTGATGTTAACGCCGTTGGGCCGACATGAAAGGAAATTGTTGTATGCTCTCATTATACATGGCAAATGGCCGCAAACAAATGACGCAATTGCAACGAGTGTGCGTACACAGAGAGAAAAAACGGCAGTCTAAAAGCAAAACTAGAACGTACTTGGCCTATAAGCAAAGATAAAGTTAACAATTTTGAGCTAGTCTTGAATTAATTTTTATCTTTTCATAACGAACTTATTTTATTTATTAGCAAAAATATTTACAATTTTCAGATCGAATCGGAATAAAAGTCTTGAGCTAAGAACAATTTTGCTATATTTCCAGAACGGGCTAACAAATTAATTTTGTTTAATAATCTAACATTTTTACTTATGCAGCAGACACATTAAATTGAAAACTTTAAAAATGTACACAAAACATATAAGTACAACCAAATATTTCTCTATTTGGAATAGGGTCTTAATTCGAGATAAAATTGTGATTAAAAGTAGTATTTTTGGGTTTTAAATCAGTTTTAGTAATATATATAAGCTCTATTAGGCTTTAAAACATTTCTCTCTGCATGTGTGTGTGTGTTGTTTTTTTATGTGTCTCCTGAATGCAGTTTGGATTTTTACTCAATTGAAAATGTTGTTGGTGTTGGTGTTGTTGTTTTTTTGCTTTTTTGCAGCTGCATAGAAAAGGTGCGTAATTAAAACGATGCTGCTGCTGATGCTGATGCTGCTGCTGCTGCTGATGCTGCTGTAGACAATTAAACGCATGCCACAAACAGACAACTGGCGAAGAGTTGAACAATGAGAGGGCAACAAGGATGAAATGTGCGATGGGCTGTGCGTTTAATTGCGACGACAGACAGTCTTTAAATTTATGACAGAAGAGCAGAACGGAGTTTAATAGTCAAAAGAAACGTGGCCCGAGTTGTCAAGTTGCCGGAAATTGAATTCTAAAATATTTATGTGAGCTAGGGTGTAGCTAAACAATTGGGCATCATTGCAAACAGTTCGGGGCACGCAAATATGGCCAAGTGATTTATGCAGCGAATTGCAAATGGAACGCAATCAAACGAAAACAAAACCAAAACCAAAACTGTAACTTAAAGCCCAATAAAATGCTACTTATGCATGCATGTGTATATAAATTTGTTTGCTGATCAAATTGTGGCCGCCCAAAAAACTTATTAGTGTGCGCATATGTCTGGCGCTCAGTGTTACACACAAATGTTGAGCCATAGATTTATTGGGCGCAATCAGTAGGATTTGCCGGCAGGATATGCCTGGATATGCCGGGATATGCCGGGATCTGTGCACTGCTCTGCACGTTGACTATCGAAAGTCAATTTCGGGTGCGTGTCACATGCTCATTTGTCCACTTTATGGCCCAACATCATTTGTTCGCCCATTTTTCGGCCACTGAAGCCCACAAACGCCTTTTATGCCTTTCAATAAATGCTCGCTTCCGGCCGTAGTATCCATGTGTGTGTATCTCTGACTGTGTGCGTGTATGTGCCTAATACCTGTTTATTGTTGCTGTTGTCGAACAAATGCAATTTTAAGCTGCTGACGCTCACATTGCATGCATTATTAATGAGCCCAAACAAATTCCAATACCAAAAACCGAATTCACTGTCGTATAACAAAATTAGCCAGCTGGGCAATAATTGTCAATTGGCCAAGTTCGTGTGTTCAAGCTAAGAAACTTGAGCTTAACTGAGTCATAGGTACACAGTGTGAGTGTCGAGAGTATCAGACTCGGAGATACCCTTCATAGTTACTCTTGAATCCCTGGAAGACTAAAAACTTACATAACTTTTCCAAATCTGAACCAATTTTGAAGTTCCAGACCGTTTTATTCATGTTTTCTTCTCCACATTTAATCTACATTTAAGTTTTATAAATTTTTTAATTTTTCATATTTTAGACTTTTTTCCGAAAAAAGCATGTACCCTTACTATTTTTCGGAAAAAATTTATTTAAAAAATAGAATCTCGAATTTTCATTTTTAATCGATTGCTGGTGTCATAATTAGTAGAAAAATCCATAAGAAACCCGATTCTGGGGAGGTTCATTTTTGAGTCTAAAATCAGGCCAAAAATAACATAAATTTTAGCTTGTAAATTATTTGTTTCCCTTTGAAAACTTCAAAATCACAGAACTTTGCCAAAACTGAACCGATTTTGAAGTACCTGAGCATTTTGTTCATGGTTTCACCTCTTCTTTTGTTCTACATTTAAGTTTTATTTATTTTTGCAAGTTTAATAATTTGGTATTTGGTAATTATTTTTGGTACCCTAAAAATTTACTAGGAAGTCTTTAAACTCACATAACTTTGCCAAAACTAAACCGATTTTGAAGTGGGAAGCCAATTTGTTTATAAGATTGCCTATTCATTTAATATACATATACATTTTTATTTACTTTATTTTTTTACTCCATCCATTCTCAAAATTCGTATACCAAGCTAAGAAAACGAACTATACGAACTCATTCTAGGAATATATTACTGGCTAAGGTTATTTGCCAACCTGTTTACTTTTGATACGTTTTATACTTCAATCGAGAATATATTCTTGATTTGAAATGGTTTTCCTTTTTCGCTGTGTGTAATGAGTGGAACCATCTCTTGGATATTATACGCAAATGAAACTTTATGAAGTTGAAACTAAAAAAGTTTATTAACTGGAAAAAACAACTGGTGCTGGTGCTGGTGTTAGTTGCTAGTTGCAAAAACGTTTTTAGCAAAATAATCAAATTGCAGCTTTTGCAGCTGTCAGAGACATGCGAGCGAGCATTTTTGAAGAGGCGTCGCAAAAAATCTGTTAGAAATCCTATTTATATTTCGAAACAATAACCATTCAATTCGAGCTAACGATTGGGGGCTACCCCCAACACCAACCAACACCAACACCAGTAGCCGGAGCAGCAGCAGCAGCAGCGCATAACGAACCAATTGAGCCGGACACGGACAGGGATACAGGGATACAGGAATAGAAGGACCCTTTCGAGTATGGGCAAGCGACTGTTGTCGCATTTATTACCAGTGTTGTGTTGTGTTGTGTTGTGCTGGCAAATAGTATGTGAAAAATTCGCATTGGCTTTAAAGTGAAAGCATTTGAAATGGTCGTAGGTCCTTTGGCCACAGGCGCGACGACACAAACAAAACGTGAGCCGCATACAAATAAACAAGCATCCTATGGGTGGGTGTGTGAGTGGGTGTGAGTGGGTGTGTGTGTGTGTGTGTGTGTGTGTGTGGTGGTGCTGGTCAACAACGTCGAGCGAGGAGCGTCGGAATTGAAACAAATGCCACAGCACTGGGCGTGCCTATAAATTTTTTACAAAATACGTGGGCATAGGTGCAGCTGTAGCTGTAGCTGTAGCTGGATTGTCCTGGCCATGGCCACTGTACAAACAACACACACACACACCAACACACACACACAGAGTATGGTTCTTCAAAAGGACAAACTGTAGCATTGTTTAGCACCACAGTGTTTGGCTGCCAGACATCAAATGGCATTTAAATGCAGGCAGGCAGGCAGGCAGCATGTGTTTCGAAAAACTTCTCCACAGCAGGAGTGGGCTCTATGTATGCTTAGAAGCATTTCACCTGCCTACAGCACCCACTTTTACAGCTAGCCAATTTCCCATTTCCATGCTGCAAGAATTCAGCTGCCAAAGCAGCAACTGATGATGAGTGTGAAACAAATTTTATGCTGTCTGAACTGTTGATGAGTCTCGAGTCATTTTCTAACTGACTGATGTGCTGTCATCTTTTATGTTTGCTGGCCAAAAACAATGGCAAGTTAAATACCCTGGCAAACAAGAAATGCATACAATATTAGTGATGATTGCCACACAACGATATTTTCAAATAGTAAACTACTTGTTAAACTCTTTGATACATATTAACAATTTAATATACCTTGATTTCATTCGTGGTATAATTCAATCAATAAAATTAAATAAATTCAAGTGGGGAAGGATTATCTTCGGCGTGTCGAAGATTTTATACTTTTTGAACCAATAGGCAATTTTCACTCTGCCAGCTGCCAGAATCGTTTTGTCGCGTAACATTTTTTTTTTTTCTAAAAATATTTAATTGTATATTGTATAGCAGCTATAAGATATAGTGATCCGATGCGGCCGGCTCCAACCAATGTGATGTCTCTTTGAATAATAAGTATCTGTGCAAAGTTGTATCGCGATAGCTTTAAGAACATGGGATATATGGGCAAAACCGACATCGAGTTGTATGGCAGCTATAAGATATAGTAATCCGATCCGGCCGGCTCCGACCAATGTGCTGTCCCCTGGAATAATAAGTGTCGGTGCAAAGTTTTATCGCGATAGCTCAAAAACTGAGGGACTAGTTTGCATACGTACAGACAGACAGACAGACAGACAGACAGACAGACAGACAGACAGACGGACAGACAGACAGACGGACATGGCTAGATCAATTTGTATTGTCATTCTAAGCATACTGGCAGTAACTTTTGGGGGTCTCCGACGCTTCCTTCTATGCGTTACAAACTTCAGGACAAACTTAATATACTACTTTCTTCGAAAAGAGTATAATTACAGAAGTAGAAGTTCAAATTATTAAATTTTCAAATTTCATAATTACAATTATAGGTAAAATTAAGGCAATTTCTACATCAAAAATTAAAAAAATAATTGTAACTAAAAAAAATCGTAAAGAGAAATTTTGAGAGAATTCAATTGTTCAAGGAGAAGCTTAAATGTTATATATCTCTTCATGCTGATCAACCATCTCTAAACCCAATGTTCTTCAAAGTGTAACATGTTATATATCTAAATGGTTATGCCCACTTATACCCTGCAGCAGCATACAAAAGTATGCAACGCTTAGCAAATTTCGAGCAAAAAAATGAAGATTAACTGATGGTATCGAAGCTAGTTGGAAACTGCTGCTGCTGCTGCTGCTGCAATGTCAATCAGCTTAGCGTCATTCGATGGCTGTCAATGGCAATTACGTGAAAGTCAAGTCGTCTACAAATCACAACGTGCTCCGATGAGCTTTTCCCGATGAGATTCACAACTCTCAGCTCAGTTCAGTTGAGCTCGGCATGGCTTGATGCATGTGCTTCAGTTGTGTAAAAGTTCATGTACATCATTTGTCCTGCCGCTAATGGAAATCCCTCGACTCGATGCCAGCGCCACTTCAGCTGCTAGCTGGCTGATGTGCATTTGTCAAATAGTTTTGCAGCTCCAACGAGTTGCGGCCAAAGCGAACCGAACCGAACCGATCCGGGCGAAAACACCTTTTTGGTCCGAAAACTTCTCCTCCCAGGACATTTGGCACAAAATTCTGCTTGGCGTTCGATTAGTTGGCAAATACTTTGGCCCCCCAAAATGGATGTCACTGGCATGTGATGTGGCTGAGCAGCAACTGCTGCTGCTGCTCCTAGTTGCACGTTTTATGGCCACAGCGCCAACTTTATCCTCAGCCAGGACGAGCGTCAACGTCTGTTTCGAGTCATCCTCATTCACATCCTTATCCGGCGACGTTTCTCACATGTTCGCTGCAATTTTGTTGCAATTTTTATGTGCTTTTATGCACTCTAGCTACATTCTGTCTACTGCTGCTGCTACTACTACTCCCCGCTGCCCTTTTGCGCCTGCCACACGCCTCAACACTTGCACCCAATGAGCGAGAAGTGTTGCATCTTTTAGGCGCACACACACACTTGCAACTTATAAATTTGTCAGACGGCAATTTGAGCCAAATTTTTAAGTTTCCTGTGGCTTTGAGCTGCTGCTGGCTTAATGCAGCAAATGAAAACCACTTAGTGCACTTATTTATTGATACACCTAGCCACTTTAAGCACTATTCGATTTTAATGTCGAATAAAAAAAGGAAAAAAATAAATTAAAACAAGTGGGGAAGGATTATCTTCGGCGTGCCGAAGATTTTATACTCTTTTCGAACCTATAGGCAATTTTCACTCTGCCAACTGCACCACTGAAATTTCATAAGCTGTACAAAATCGTTTTGTCGCGTAACATTTTTTTTATTTTTGTTCTAAGAATATTGAATGCATTGCCAGTTGTATAGCAGCTATAAGATATAGTGATCCGATCCGGCCGGCTCCAACCAATGTGATGTCTCTTTGAATAATAAGTATCTGTGCAAAGTTTCATTGCGATTGATTCAAAAACATGGGATATATGGCCAAAACCGACTTCGAGTTGTATGGCAGCTATAAGATATAGTGATCCGATCCGGCCGGCTCCGACCAATGTGCTGTCCCCTGGAATAATAAGTGTCTGTGCAAAGTTTTATCGCGATAGCTCAAAAACTGAGGGACTAGTTTGCATACATACAGACAGACAGACAGACAGACAGACAGACAGACGGACATGGCTAGATCAATTTGTATTGTCATTCTAAGCATACTGGCAGTAACTTTTGGGGTCTCCGACGCTTCCTTCTATGCGTTACAAACTTCAGGACAAACTTAATATACTATTTTCTTCGAAAAGAGTATAACAAGCGGGGAAGGATTATCTTCGGCGTGCCGAAGATTTTATACTCTTTTCGAAACTTTAGGCAATTTTCACTCTGGCCAACTGCACCACTGAAATTTCATAAGCTGTACAATATCGTTTTGTCGCGTAACATTTTGTTTTTTTTTGTTCTAAGAATATTTAATTCATTGCCAGTTGTATAGCAGCTATAAGATATAGTGATCCGATCCGGCCGGCTCCAACCAATGTGATGTCTCTTTGAATAATAGGTATCTGTGCAAAGTTGTATCGCGATAGCTTTAAAAACATGGGATATATGGCCAAAACCGATTTCGAGCTGTATGGCAGCTATAAGATATAGTGATCCGATCCAGCCGGCTCCAACCAATGTGATGTCTTTTTGAATAATAAGTATCAGTGCAAAGTTTCATTGCGATAGATTCTAAAGCATGGGATATATGGCCAAAACCGACTTCGAGTTGTATGGCAGCTATAAGATATAGTGATCCGATTCGGCCGGCTCCGACCAATGTGCTGTCCCCTGGAATAATAGGTGTCTGTGCAAAGTTTTATCGCGATAGCTCAAAAACTGAGGGACTAGTTTGCATACATACAGACAGACAGACAGACAGACAGACAGACAGACAGACAGACAGACAGACAGACAGACAGACAGACAGACAGACAGACAGACGGACATGGCTAGATCAATTTGTATTGTCATTCTAAGCATACTGGCAGTAGCTTTTGGGGGTCTCCGACGCTTCCTTCTATGCGTTACAAACTTCAGGACAAACTTAATATACTATTTTCTTCGAAAAGAGTATAATTATTAAATACAAAAATAATATAATATAATTTCTAAAAATTAAAATTACAAATACTAAATATTCTGGGATTATTTAAAATTTGTTGCAAGAATCGGGGGAAACCAAATTAAGCAAATCAAAATAGTTTGTACAATTTTAAAAAGTATAAAAAGTGAAATTAGATGAAAATGATGCAAATTAACAGTAAGAGAATGATTAAAACGAAAAAAAAGAGACGAAGAAATAGTGGAAAATCTCTGACCAAGCTCAATCTCAATTGTAATCGCAATCTGTGAGTTTTTCATTTCATTTAGAGGGAAAGTGTTTGTTTGGTTCATTAGAAGCATTTGCTAAACTTTTCGCAATGTCAGCAGAAAGTTAAAAATCAAATTAACAGTTTTCTTCTTTTTTTTCTGTGTATACTTTTGCTATTTAACTTTTTGAACTGGCGCTGATGATGAAGCGTTCTTCTAATCAACCATTTTTGCTACTGCATATGCAAATTTGTACACACATGTGTGTGGATGTGAGTGTGTGTGTGTATATAATCACTGCACATGAATTAAAAAGTTTTCGACATGCGAAAATATTTTGCAGTTTAAAGCAATTTGAAGTCATTTGTAGCCAATTTACAAATGTCTGCCGCTCTCTTTTTACGTGTGTGTGTGTGACGTATGTGTGTGTGTGTTGGCAAATGCAATTACGAATACGAATGCGAATGCTTACTCACACACACTCACTCACACACACACATGGCCCTGGCTTTTGTGTGCCAATGCGCTCAGCTTTTCTCTGTCGTTCATCGTCGCCATTTTATACCCTGTTCTTGAATTATGGGGAATAATTTAGTTTATCTACTATTTAAACATACGAAACATGTGTAACTCTGAAGTTCCTAGGATAACACTATCAAGCTTCAAACTAGTAAACAATTTGTCAGAATTGTAGTAAGGAAAATACATTTTTATATAAAAAACTGTTAAGAACAATATTAAAAAAATCCTAATAAAATATATAATACAAATAAAAAATGAAATAAAAATATTTGTATCTTAAAAAATTATTAAAAAAAAACTAATCAACAGAATATTATGCAAATTGAAAAGAATAAAGAATAAATACTATTTACATATGTTTTTAGAATTTTGTTTGCTGTTTTGAAAACAAATGCGTTTGTTTATACTGAATACTGATTAGTTATGAGGCACTGGCAATTTTAGGTAATAAATACATATAATTTTGCTTATTTAAAATGCATTTATTATAATTATTAATATATCAAACTTTGTACAGAGCAATTCTGAATCGAGTATGCTCGACTAGCTGATTCTTTTTTTGTTTCTACTTAAATAAGTCATGCTAATGGCAAACCATTAGCGAAAATTTCGCTCGCACACACATGTGACTGAGTGAGTGAGTGTGTGTGAGTGTGTGAGTGTATGTGTGTGTGTTTGTGTGATAATTAAGTTGCATTTGTAACTGCCATTTGGATGTGCATATGCAGTAATCGCATGTGTGTGTGTGTGTGTGTGTGTGTGAGCCGGCGACGACTTTGCTAAATGAAAGAGAAATGCGATTTTGAAGGCTGTTGTTAAATATTTAAATGTATTCAACTATTTTTTACTGCTGCTGGCGGTTTGTTGTTGTTCTTGTTGTTGTTGTTGTTGCTTTAGCCACTGATTACACAGCGCTTACATCCAAGCCTAATTGCAGAGTAAGCTAAAAATACAGAAAAGCGGCTTTCAAGGTGTTGTTCTACTATGTGTTCTACCTGCTGCAGTTCATTAAGCAGCCTTGAGAGCGCTTTTTATAGAAAAAGTCCACAGCATTGACTATTTAACTAATAATTGTGTAGTCACAAAAACATTTTCAGCATGTCTATTGATTATTAGAGTAATAACATTTGGCATTGTTTGTATGCAGTTTATTGCAAGTGACAGTCAGTGACAAGAATATGGACGTATGCACTTAATATTTCACTTTAATTTACCTTTTAATTGGGCTAATCAACACGCTAATAGCCAGCGCTATTAACTGGCACTCAAACCTACACACAAACACACACACAGACACATGTCCTTGTGTCCTTGCTGCCTGCTGCTGCTGCTGCCTATGGCCATTTGCAGGACATATTTTATTGTTATGAGCTTTGCAGTGGAGTCAAGTGGCTGGCGGGGCGGCAGGTTGGGGCCAAATGTTGAGTGGCCGCTTTCAAAATTGCACTTTAATGACTAATTTGGTTTTTGTGCACTGCCAGCGGCCAGTTGTCAGCTGGCAGTTTTCATACAGCAATTAACAAAGCGCCAGAGCGAGACAGAGACACACTCACTATCCCTCTCTCTCTCTCTCTTTGTCGCTGCAAACGGAAGCGCACACTTGAGCAATGACGATACGACATTTCCTTAATGAAGCCAACAAACACGCACACACTGACATTGTCTCTCTCTGTGTGTGTGCTTAGACAAAATCTACAAGAACTCGGCTCACACACACACACACACACGCACACACATACACACACACAGAGTCGCTGTTGTCATAAAACCTTACGGCTGCAAAACTTGGCTCAGCTCATTTGGCCAACGTGGCGTATGTGTAATTATAATAGCTTGCAAGCCTTTCTGGCAGGCAGCATGTCACTCAGTCAGTTAGTAGTCCGTTAGCCACATTGCGCTGTCAAAGCTGTGAGCGGGGCGGGCAGGGGAACAACACTCACCTGACACCAACAGCTCACTGGTGCTGTTGACCAAATTATCCATAATTGGCTGGAACGTATAGAAGGTGAGCGTTTCCAATTTGTTGGCCTGCACATTGATTGACAGGAGCGCCGGTGTGCCGCGCAGCAGCCCATTGTCGATTTTCTTCAGCAGATTATTGCGCAAGTTCAAAGTTTTCAAATTGTTCAAACCATCCAAGGCTCGCTCCGAAATGCGCTGTAAAATAAACAGCGACAACAGCAAGAAAATGTAAATTAGTTTCGAGTTTAATAAGCAGCCAATTATGATAAAAGGGGGTTGTCATATTTATTAATTAGTAACAACAGCAGCTGACAGTTTGGTAATGAAAATATATATATTATTGCTAGCAGTGTATTCATAATTTATTTATTTAATATTAACATTCGACACAGAGAAAGGAAACACAATTATAAATTCAAGTAAGAACTCATTTTAATTATAAAAAATATTGCCGAATTATTTAAAATGTATTTCACAAGTAAAGACTCATTTTAACTTTCAAAAATATTGCCAAATTATTAAAAATGCATTTCACAATTATTTTCAAGTTAATATCTAGCTTTTCTCAGTAAAAACTGAAACTTATAAATGTTTGCCTAAATTTAGAGAACAAAAATTCCTCCAAGTATAGCAAACACAATTTTAATCATTTTTTATTTATTTATATACTTTAAGCTTAAATATTAATATAAATATTTGAGGCAGCTATCCTTGCCCGAAATATGAACTTTTGTTTTATATAAAAACGCGTAATAAATATCAATCAGCAGCATATTCAATATGATATGCCAGTCTCTTTAGCATTTATTTAAAATGTATCATGTTTAATTGTATTTATGCAACAATAACATTTTTTAACAGAGCATCCTGCTAACCTCACTCGCCTTTCTGTTTTGCTTGGCCGATGCCAGCAAACAGGCAAAAATATTTGCAGCCATTTTTGCGCATTTCTGCGTATTATTTTCACTGTTTTTCCAACAATTTCGCTGTTGCGTCTGTTGTTGTCCTGTTTTCGTCCTGCCATTGCTATTGTTGCCTTGTTTTTGCTTGCGTATTTATTTATGCATGTGTGTGTGGGTGTGTGTGTGGGTGTGTGTGTGGGTGTGTGTGTGGGTGTGTGTGTGGGTGTGCGTATAAACCATATGTAGATGCATCGTTTTTTTAACTTGTATGTTCCAATTCGTTTGCCTTGGATTTTATTATACGGAAAAAGTGTTTATTTTCGCGAAGGCGAAAGTTTTGCTCCTCCTCTCCTCTCCCTCTCCTTCTCCCCCCTCTCTCTCCCACTCTTTGTCCCATATCTCTTTCTCTGCTCTAGCGCGTCTCTGTCTGCCTGTTCGTCATTATTTAATATTCAATATGCTTTGTCTACTGAAATGGAAAAATTATGCATATTAAATGCCACAGCGGTCCAAAGAGACATGTGTCCTTATTTATGCCCCCACCCCGAGAAAATTCCCCCCACAAAAACGAAGACATTGAAAAATACGCGTACGTGTAAAGGAAACAGGCTCGTAAGGATAACAAGAAACACAACAACAATGATATCACAGTAGTTTGTTGGTTTGTTTGTTTTTGCCCACGCTGATTGACATAAAAAAATATATTTTATTGAGATATTTTGTTAGTTTGATGAGCGCCACTTGGCGTTTTTACGAGGCGCCGCCAATTTATCGGCTCGTGTAAAGAAAAAACGTCGAAGAAAAGAAAAGAAAAGTGGATTATTTATGTGCGATTTTTTGTGTGGTGGCAGAGTAAACAAAGTTATGATTCAAACCAACAACAAAACCAACAATAACAACAAAATAATATGCAAAAACGTGAACAAACACTTTACGTAATCAGACAGAGCGGCAAGAAAATATGTGACAGATATTGCAGAATGAAAATTGAAGCAACTAAAATAGTAATATGCTCAATTTTGTATATATTTAAGCAATTGATAAATTTTAGTAAAATTAAATTAAATTTTTAAGTATTTGCAAAAATATTCTTTTCTAATTTTCAGAAAAATTCCTTTTTTTTATATATTCAACAATTGTTAAATTGTAGTAAAATCAAATTAAATTTAAGGTATTTGCGTAAATATTATTTTCTACATTTCTAATGTACAGAAAACGAAAACCTATTTTTATATGAATTTAACAATTGATAAATTGTAGTCAAATTAAATTAGATTTTTAGGTAATTGCGTAAATATTCTTTTCTACATTTCTAATTTTCAATAGAAATATTCATTATTTTAAAGAACTTATTTGCATTTGGGCCCTTTGTTAGGATAATTGTCAATGATTTTGCCCATGAGTTTTGAAATATGCATCTTTGACAATTTATAACGATTATTAAGCTTGAAGCAGCACTTTTACTTTTAGCCGAAAAACGCTCACTTAGCTGCTTAGCTGTTTATCTATTTATCTCTGCTTCTTCTTCATCATCTTCTTCTTCCTCTTTTGACCCCTTCAGCTTGCTTAGCTTTTTATGTTGTGTCAGAGAAAACCCAGGCACCCAAACCTTTTAACGGCAAATGATTTATGAAGTACGCAGCATGCCACATACAACAAAAAGGAGCAGACAACAGAAGAAAAAAAGAATGAGGATAACCCAAGGAAAACATGCAACGCAATTTGCTTTTATTGAAAGGGACAAGCGGCAAAAGGAATTTGCGCCAAGCAAAACATATGCACAAAGATGATATGAAATGAAATGGATGAATGAGAACGGCAGCCAAAACAATGCGACACCGAGGCGATGATAACAAGCCCAATCATTATGGCAACGGCTATATGACTATGACAATGCCCGGCGGAAGCTGGCAAGGACGAAAGGAGCCAAAGGAGCTACAGTTGCGAGCAGATCGGCTTTAGGAGCGTTTCGTGTCAGCCGCAGAGCCCAGACGAAGATGCCGGCTAAAAACACTTGAACACCACTTGAGATGAAGTGTGTGCGTGTCTATGTCTGTGTGTGTGTGCGCAGTGTGTGTGTGTGTGCCTACTGGCCTGACACATATGCGAGCTGTCTGGGTGTGACATGATATGCGAGCACTTTGTAAAATGGAAAAACTGAAGAAACACACGCAGCAGCAAAATGAAAAGCAAAGACGATAGTCGGCTAACAATGTTGGCCAGGATATGCAGGACTTACGCTTATCGCTGTGTGCCCACGCTCTTGTTCAGCTGCACAGCTGCCGCACACATACTTCGTTATCCTTGCGACACTTTGCTATTTACAGCCTGGCCATTTTTATGTGCCTGCATATCGGATGGCCGAAAGGAGTGCCATAAATCCATTATGCCCCATGATTTGTTATTCAATATTTTGTAAGTAGATTAACTTGCAGCGCACATTTGTTAGCCAGCGCCGCCACCACAGGCGCTGAAAGGATAATGCCGCAGCGCCCCAGGATTAAGCTGTCCTCTCCGTTTGTTTGAGTTGTCTTGTCTGCTTGTCTGCTGTGTCTTGCGGCGCCCCAAAACATAATTTACCAATCTATTTATCATATTAGCGCCTACTCGGCAAACAGCGGGCGGCAACCAGAAACTTGAACTCAACTCAACTGTGGCTGAGTGACCACTTAAATCACCACAAAAATGGGCATTCGAATTGAATTTATGACACCAAGACAGACCAAAACAGATCCAAACTTGTTTCGATGCCCCCAAGGATGTGCTATTTATGATATCGGCGGAGAGCTGCCCTCTGTTTGGAATGGTCCACCGACAGAGCTGGCAATTTATGGCCACTTAAGTAAGCCATGAGATAAACTTGACCAGAGTTCGCCAAATCAAATTGATTGAGCAAACAAAATGCTAAACAAAAAGAAATACACATAAATATGATATTTGTATATTTATGGTACAAAACTAAATATTTAGAAATAAAGAAAATACTAAAATGTACAAATATTTAATATAAAATCGAATATAAATACATAAATATAATATTTGTATATTTATGGTACAAAACTAAATATTTAGAAATATTGAAAATACTAAAATATATATATTTGGAAGCCCTTCAGATTTAAATGCAGAATCAATATAGAGTTCAAATTGATTGAGCAAACAAACTGCTAAACAAAGAGAAATACACATAAATATAATATTTGTATATTTATGATACAAAACTAAATATTTAGAAATAATGAAAATACTAAAATATACAAATATTTAATATAAAATCGAATATAAATACATAAATATAATATTTGTATATTTATGATACAAAACTAAATATTTAGAAGTAAAGAAAATACTAAAATATACAAATATTTAATATAAAATCGAATATAAATACATAAATATAATATTTGTATATTTATGGTACAAAACTAAATATTTAGATATAAAGAAAATACTAAAATATACAAATATTTAATATAAAATCGAATATAAATACATAAATATAATATTTGTATATTTATGATACAAAACTAAATATTTAGAAATATAGAAATTACTAAAATGTACAAATATTTTATATAAAATCGAAGCTCTTCAGATTTAAATGCAGAATCAATATAGAGTTCAAAACTTGATCAAAATCTGATCAGTTTTGCCAAATTTATGATAGTTTTAAGTGTCGAAAAGCCATTACTAGGACTAACAATGTAATTTTTTAAAATATAACTTGTTTCATTATGTGCCCTGATACTTAAAGACTTGTCTATTTATATATTTGAACTCACCTCAATGCGATTATCGTCCAGCTCGAGTTCGGAGAGACTCCAGAGTTCAGCGAAGACGGTGTCGCCAATAAAGTTGAGATTGTTGCGGGTCAGCTTGAGCAGATTGAGATTGCCCAATCCCCGGAAGATCTCACTGGTCAGCACATTGATCTGATTGTGCGCCAGATTCAAGTAGGTCAGACGGGCCATGTCAGCAAAGAGTCCTTCGTGCAGTGTGCTAATGTTGTTGTTGTTCAGCAGGAGTCGCTCGCAGAGTGGCAGATTCCTGAACGCATAGCGATCCATCTCGAAGATCTGGTTGTGCTCCAGATTGAGCTCACGCAGGCGAATGTGATTGGCAAAGGCATCCTGGTCGAGGGCCATAATGTGATTGTTGTTCAGGATGATGTGCTCGAGGAAGGGCAGATTGGCGAAGGCATAGCTCTTGACGATCTCCACCTGCGAGTACTCGATCTGAACGCTGCTCAGGTTCTTCAGCGGCTCAATGATCATCGTGGGTATGTAATCCAGTCTGGCATTGTGCTGAATGACAAACTTCAGCTCGCGCAGTCGCTTCTGCTGGTAGAAGCGCGTCCAGGTCGTGTCGTTCTGATGCAGTCCGTCCGAGAAGACCCAGCACTCGGCCTTCTGCACGGGCATGTGGTGCTCATCATCCGGCGTACAGTAGCACATCACCTTCATCTCGCGCCGCCGCATGCAGAAGCCGGTGCTGTCGATGGGTCCATTGTAGCCAGAGACGCCTGTCGAGGAGCCGCTGCCGCCGCTGCTGCATTGCTAGTAGCCACTGCATTGCTGCTGGTCACGGCCGAGGCGGATGTAGTGCCCCTGCCACGAGTGCGTCGCTCCTCCTTGTCCCGCGAGCGCGCCTCGGCTGGCGGCGCCATCAGGCAGCAGTTGAGCAGGAGCAGGACGAGAGCCGGGCAGAGCAGCGACCTCATTTTATGGCGTGGATGATGCGGCAACATTTTTGGAAAAGCGGGCCGCTTGCGTTGCGTTCTCTGAAATAAACACAAACAGGGAATGACTCAGTCAATAAAATTTGTTTATCTGGCGCCAAGTGGGAATAGCACAAGGGTCACAAAGGTGGCTGCCTCAGCCCATCAAATCAAATAAAAGTAAAGTTAAGTTTCGAGGGGACGAAGTTTGAATACTCTTGCATACATGTTGTAGATATAAAATCAATCAAGTCTTGCTAAATCTTATATTGAACTAATAATATCGAAAAAAAAACGTTGATCCTAAAGGGAAAATATCCAAATATTAAGAACAATATTCTACTTTTATGAATATATTTTCTTTATGTATTCAGAAATTTAACTTACAAACTCTAGAATCTGGAAAATTCAATTCTAAATAGTGAAGCGAGATGCCTTTCCAATGTGTTTTTCAACTTTATATCTTGAAGTCTTATATGCTAGTTCCAATTACCCGAAACATTTTCAAAACTCAACTGATTTTCATGAGGAATATCTTATTAAACAGATTTCTAGAATAATACTACTCTTAAAATAGAAAAAACATGTTACAAATCAGCCCTATGACTTATAACTGCCTTACCCTTACCAAAGGCTTACCAAAAATGTATTTTGGACTGCTCCCAAATATACTTAAATATGCTTCGAATCGCTTCGCTGGAAATGAATGAAAATTTGTAGCTGTTGTCGAACTCAAGTTGCTTTTAAATAGTCGCCGCACACGAGATTATTGCTTGAGCACAGTTTGGGGCGAAACTCGAATTGCCAACATCAAATTTGATGCCGCATTAAAAGCTGGAATTCCCGGAAAAAACACCTCGTCAATATTGGCAAATGGATTGGGATGGGATGGGAGAGGAGGGAGAGGATGAGCTTGGATGGGCTTGGGTTTCATTTATTAGCGTGAAAAGTGATGCGTCTTTTAATTCATTGCAGGAAAACCCGTTGGCCGCACAAAAGTTAAAGCGCTCCATAAAAATGCTAATTAATGTTGTTAACTTTTTACTTTACGCTCATATTTCATTTGAGACGCAATACACATTTTCGCGGTATCTCTCACTCTTTCGCTCTCTCTCTCTCTCTCTCTCTCTCTCTCTCTTTATACGCTGTCTCTGTCTCTGTCTGTTGCTGTTTCCCTGATTTTTCGTGGCTGTGAAAAGTTCATGACATGGCCGTTTTCATTTGGGCCTCCTGCTGGCTTTTTTCGCCTGCCTTCATTTGACGCTCTGTTGGCTTTGGTTCTCTCTGGTTTGCCAACCCTCCGAATCCGCATCCGCATCCGCATTCGAATCCGAATCCTGCTTGGCCAACCCCCCACAAACAAATTTATTGCGCTCATAAATAACTGCAACACTGTCGCTGATTGTTGGCTCATGAAGTGTGCCCCTCCCCCCCCCCCTCTTATTACAGAGCCCCCACTTGATTGCATTTCAAGTGTCATTTGGCAAAGTGCTCTCTAATTATGCTCGTATTTTTAATAAATTAATAAGTCACAGCTGACATTGGGCATATTTTTGGCTGCCATCGGAAAATTGGGATAATGAAGTGTAAATAAGTTATTGGCAGTTGTCAAGTGAGTCTCATCGTTATCATCAACGTTCGACAGTGATTTGCATAAAATATTGTCAGCTACGCTGCCGAATCCATCGCGCTGGGCTTAAGGCCAGAAAGCCGAAAGTCATTTGAGTTATTGACTTTGGCATGCTTCATTACATTGATTAACGCTATAAATTTTAAATAAAACGATGATAAGTGTTTTGATTGTTGCTGCTACGCTGCTTAAGTTTGGCTTCTTGGCTTAGCAACGTCCTGTCGCCTGGTAGTCTGGTAGTCTGGTGTCCTGGCAAAGTTCAAGGTTCAAGCAGCGTTCCGAGGCTTATGCCGCCGGATTAACTACTCAAAACACTTACATGCAAACTTCGGCAGGAGCATATCAAGAGCAGTCGCTCTACCAAAGGACTTGATGACTTCAATTTAAATATCAAAGCAAAGTCAAAACTACACACACGCACACACACACTTACACAACCTCAAAAGCCGCAGCTGTGAAATGTGCCCAGGATATGGCAAGTTGTGAGGTGAGAAGTCTTTTAAGATATCCTTGGCATTTTTAAGTGTGTTGTCAAGCAGCAAATCAAAAATATATATATATATATGTACTCTGAGTGCTGCCTGCCTCAATGTGTATGTGAAAATCTAATTACACACACACACACACACAGATATCCTTGTATATATTCATTGGCACATGTGCAGCAAGCGGCGCTGACAGCCACAGCCAATTACTCAAAGCCATGGGAAGGATAACGCTACGGATAACGGTAGTATGGGAGTATGTGGAGCAGTGCAAGCAAATGAAAAATCAATTTGTTGTTTATGCATAAATCATAAGATTTATGCGACTTCTCACAGAATTCATAAGTCATTTATCAAACAGCAAAAAGTTTTCTATGTCACAAGCACAACAAACCAGACAACAACAGCAACAAAGTGCGGCCAAGCGCGATAAAGACACACAGATTGGCTACACTTTAAGTTAAGAGCAATAAATAGGTTAAGGCACTCACAAGTTAAGTGAAAGTCAAGCCAAATTTAATTTGTACCTATCAAGAAAATAGCAACAAAAGTTGCACACAAGAAAGCCAAAATTCGAGAAAAATAAACTAGAGCATCTTAATATAAATAAAATATACAAAATTGAGATAAATATATGTAATTACGTTAAAATTCATTCAATTTAGAATAGTTTCTTTAAAACTAAAACAAATGTAATAATATTTAGAATATAAATAATGAAAATAATAAATTAAAATAAAAAACCAAATTTGCAGGTTTGATTCTTTTCAAGAATTAAAAATATAAATAAATAATAATATTAATAAATCAATTTAAATATTACGAGAAAAAATTGTGAAGTCTCTCTTATAAAATTAGAAAAACTATAAAAAACTAATTTGCAGGTTTGATTCTTTTCAATAATTAATATAATATGAATAATAAAAAATCAATTTAAATATTACAAAAAATAATGTTAAGCTACTCTTATAAAATTATTAAAAATATTACATTGTCTTTGCAATTCTTACCAACTCAAAGTAAGAAGAAGAAAAAACAAACTAGCTTAAAGGTTGTTGCTTCCTGAACAAAGTCAATCAAATAATAAATTCTGTGCTTATTATTATTTATTATGTTTCTCGCTCTGTTCACTTTTGATGCGTGTTCTACTTGAATTATATACATATATATATATATATATATATGTATTGGTGATTTTCTTCATTTTTGCTGTGTTTATATTTACAATAATTGCTGATAAGACAATAGCTACAAAGACAACAAGCTTGATGACAAAGCAGCAGGTAGCAATCTATAGAAAATAATGCTGCAGGCATAACGGCAAAAACTGTGACACAAGTCCTTGGCATGTCCTGTACTGTCGTCCTGTCGTGTCGGGGCCCCCCAACTGGTACGAAATTGCAACAAGAAGCCATTTGTCTTGCTGTTTATAATTTCGATTAAACTTTCAATGTGCGAAACAAACACACACAGCGAGAGAGGGAGAGGGAGAGGGAGGGAGAGAGACAGGGCGCATATGTTTAAAGTGTGTAAGGACGAGGAGGTGCTGCTGTCGCTGCTAGAACTTGTTGACGTCGACCCACTAGGAAAATTGGAGCAAAGCCGCAGCTAAGCTGTCAGCCAGCCAGCAAGGGAGCTTGCAACAATAAATTTGTTGCCAATGCTGCTTGAATGGAAATTTTCTTGGCTTTAACGCCCCTCTCTCTCTCTGTCGATGCTCTGTCTGTTGTCTGTGCTCAGCTCTCGACACTCGGTTGTCGTTATGGCCCTGTTTTGGCTGTGGCATAGCAAAGTTTGCCTTATCACAGGCCGCATTGAATATAAACATAACAGCCGCCAACAGGCTGAATAGCAGCCAGCCAGGGGCAGAGCTTCACTGCTGCTGCTGACTGAGTGAGTGTGAAATGAAGTTGTGCAAGGAGCCGCTGCTTCTGCTCCTGCTCCTGCTCCCGATGAAGACAATGACAAAAGCAGAGCCAAGGCAAAAATCTGATCCCGCTGCTGCTGCTGTTGTCTGCGTGTGGAAATTGTTTTCAATTTTCGTTATTTGACAAATGGTGACACTTCCGCTGTGGCAGAGTTCCCGGCACCAGCAGGACTTTAACGTATGTCCAACCCCTCGCGTCCCTCTGTGTATATGTGTGTGTGTCATGAGGTTTTGTCAACAATAAGTTTATACGTCAGACGAGTCGTTGTTGTTTATGACATGCCCGTGTGCTCATCATCATTGCTCTGTCGCTCGTCAGTGCGCGCATTATAAGAGAGAGAGGAGCAGGAGCAGGAGCAGCGGGAGCACACATCCTGGGCTCCAGCTGGCCACTGGCATGTGAATAACTTTAAGCTGTCACATGGCCCCAGGACGTGTTTGACTTTGACTGACTCGTCTCGTCTCTCTCTCCCTCTCTCTCTCTCTGCTGTCTCCGGCTCATTTTGGCTGCACAAATGCAAAAAGAATGGCTACAAAGTAGCGGACAGTTGGCGGCATTCCTTAACCAAAGTGCAGTCATGTCTCGATGACTGACTCTAGTCTGACAAATGGCGAGGCTAAAACGTTGGCCATCAATCAAGCCAGTTATGACAAACTCTTTGTTCTGCCTTCTTTTCGCATTTCCTTCGCATTTTAGTTACTTATATTTGTATTGAAATGCAGCATTTGATTTGTTTAGTTGCGAGCCTTCAACTTGATTTGCTGGCGTCACTCAGAAAGGATTACGATTGCCACTTCGCATTGTCACATGTCAGCAGCAGCAGGACACCGTTTTTTTCTACGAATTTCAGTTGACGTGGCAGTGAATTTTTACAAGAAATTGTCTGATATCTTATTGAATCACTTGCTTGAGGTGTACATTTGCCAATTAGAAGAATAGATTGAATCGAAAAGAATACAGTTGTGGGGCAATTATAAATTCTAGGAACACAAATTGTTGAAAAATGAGCAGATTTGTACTTCTTTAGTGCTACAATATGAAAGAGTCCATTCAAGATTATATTAACACTAAGTCCTTTGAAACATTTTACAGGATCTCATGAGACTGATCAAAGGGATATTAAATAAGCTTGGGGGTAAAGTAAATGTTTTTTCTTTAAATATATTCGGTTGAGTTTTAAACTGTTGCACATGAATAGTTTTTGAAATCTCAACAAAATGTATCTGTAGATTTTATGTAACTCAAAATATATGTATATTATAGGGACTAGTGCCTTGCTCTATAAGCTTTACTAGGAATCATAATTTTCATTAACTATATAGTTGGTTGTAAAGTAGCATAGATATATGTTATATGGTATTTAGGACCAACTCCTTATGCGAAAACGTTCTATTTTGGGACCTTATATTATATACTTCAGCTCTTTACTCAGCAGGTGGCCATAAGTATTAGGAATGTGTGTTTGACATATTCAAGCGACTGATATTAGCATAAACTTTGAGTCATATGCGTTTGTTTGCCTTATTTATTGTCAGCAATGTGGCACTCTATAAATACTATTTCATAAATTGCTTGCCATTTACTTGCTGACATTCGACTGTCAGTTTGTGAACCCTTTCTTGCTTTCTTTCTTTCTTTTGGCTGTTGTGCTTATTATCATGCGAAAAAGTCATTGCCAGCTGTCGCAGTGATGTCCCCTACCAAATCAAATACATATATATATATATAAATGTATATATATAGAACTATTCCCTGAGCTTTGCCAAATCTGCACACATTGTTGCTGCTGCTTCTTGACTGCGCACTTTTGACTACTTTTCAGTTGGACAGTAGTACCCCGAGAGAAGAGAAGAACCCTTCAGCTTCCTGCCTGCCGCTCTCTATATATACTCTTTTTCTTTGGCTTTTAGCATACCTGTCAGCAAAATAAAATGAAAAGTAGTTTCAGTGCAAACTTTCGCTCATCGTCGCCTGCCATCGTCGCTTTTGCCGCCATATTGTTGACACATATTTTCGTAGCAAAGTTATATGCAAACCTGCACTGACTGCACTGCCTTCACTGCCTGCCACGCCCACACAACGCCCCACTGCACTTGAGCCACCTAGCCCATTACTTTGCCTGTCATTTTTTCACTTAGAATTTCGTTGGCTTCGGTTTTTATTTGCCTTTTTTGCCGGTTTTGCTCTCAAGTGTAGAGGAGCTTTAACTTTTGATGCACAATTTGTTGTTTAAGCCTTGGCAACTGTTTAATGCTGAAATTGGCAGCACCTGGCTAAAGTGTCGACTGCCTCGACTGTCCTGGCAGATAAGTAGTCCTTGGCTTCGCTCATCCTCATCCTCTACTCTTTCATCCTCTACACTTTTTTTTGTTAGCCATTTTGTTGTTTGGCCAAGTCGCCTTCACCTTTTTTGCGTGTTGACTGATAGCGAGAGAGAGAGAGAGAGAGAGTGCGAGAGCGAGAGAGCAGCGAAATTATTATTTTCGCCGTTGACTGCAAGTTTGTTGCAACTTTGCCGACGCAAAGTGAAAATTTGTCATGCTCGTTGAGCAGCTTTGCTAAGTATGTGTTCAGCTATAGCTATAGCTATATAGCTGCTGCTCCTGCCTGATATAATAAATTCTTTCAGTTTAGCAAAAATGCTCACGAACACAAACAGCCAGCCAAAAACACAAACACAAACACTACAAACATAAATACAGACACTGAGGGGGATTTTGAGTCGAAAATGAGTCGTCGTCGTCATCGTCTGGGGAAACTTTTAACTCGACTGTCAAATATTTTAACAATTTTGCATAAAACATTATGAAGATGCCGAAGTCGTAGCCAAAGCGCATTTGCTCTGTCTCTTTCTTGCCTTTTTATCGCCATTCAACTGTGCTGCTGTATCTGTCTGTCTTTCTGTCTGTCTCTTAGCTCACATGTCTGAGCTGTTGATTTTTGAAAGTGAATTCGAAATGTGCTTAGAGCTCTTAACCTCTTATCTTCTGACTACCACTTCTTCTCTCTCTCTCTCAGCCAGCCCCCCACTTAATTAGCTAAGTTCGGAGTCTGTTTGTACATGTATATACATCGACTAATACTGTTTGTACCTCTGTCTAGCAACTCACCTTTTGATTAAGTGTAGAAAAAAGGACCCCGTCACGTGCGGGCCTCTGAATGCCTCTAGACTTTTCTGCTGACTAATGCGTTGTCCTGCAAAAAAATCCAAATAGAATAAATTTAGTTAATGTGATAAGTTGAGCAATAGCAACTAAGTGTTGGAAATTAGGGTGTACTTTCATTCAATTAAACCATAATACAAAATTCAAGTTCAATTCAATTAAGTAGCTATAATGCATGAATATTAGTATTTAATTATGCTACTTATACGTATTATTATTGTTAGATTATGTAAATCAAATAAGACAATTTTTGAATACTATTTATTTCAATGTTTAATCCTAATTTTATTTGCTTAATATTCTTTTGATATATTTATATTATTTTTAATTAATTAATATTTATGGTATATTTTTGAATAGGTTTTAATTTTATTTAATTTTGATTTTATTGCTTATATTTCAAATAGTACAATTTCAAATACTATTTATTTTTAAGTGTAAATCAATTTATATGTTTGAACAATATTCTATTGATATATTTTCTTATTTATAATTTATTTATTTTTATTATATATTTTTTAGCAGCTTTTTATTTAATTTATTTTCTATTTACTGCTTATATTTATATATTTTAATTTAATTTTGTCTACTTTCATTTTTTGTTTTGGAGATAGCTTTCCATTTCAGCTTGATATTATTATCTCTAGTGTTTTTTACTACTTTAAGCCCGTGACTCTTAATGATATTATTAGCAGCGGTGGGCGTCGGGCGGTGGGCGTGGCCATGTTAGTATATGAAAGTATGCGCACCATCACAAATCTAATTGCGTTAATTTTCCAAGTAATTGTTGCGTTGCCCAGTTGTTAGTCGAGGACCCAGGACATGCGACTACGTAAAAACTATTAACACGCAGCAGTGCGGGGTGGGGGAAGTTGAACCACCGGCCAACACATGTGCTAAGTGTGGGTGGGGGCGTGGCTGGGGGTGGGGGCGTGGGCGTAGGCGTGGGCAGTTGCGCGTTATTCAAATAGTTTTCTTTTCCATGCGCGCCTCATAATATTCTGCGTGTCCATTGTCCATGTGGGCAACCACAACTACAATGACGACAATGATGATGATGATGATGATGACGAACAGGCGAAGCAATTCCCTCGGCCTGAGCTTAAATGTCATGGGGCAGACACACACATATGTGTTTTTGTGGGCTACACAGTTCTATTGTGTTTGGGCGGAGGCATAAAATGAAATAATTGCATTTGCTGCGCCTACAAAAAAGCCACACTGAGAAAAAAATAAACTACAATCAGGAATATGTACTTGATTCAAGTGCGAAACCCATCGGATTTGCCTTTTTGAAAGTCCTTCATTATTTAACAGAGATTTATTGAGGGACTTCAGTCCAAGTTTTTAATAATTTATAGCAATTATTTCAGCAAATTGTTATGCTATTTTTATTCAAAAGAAAAGAAATATTTATATGATACTCAATCTAATATTTTTTAACAACAAAATATGCTGATAAGCTTCTTGTGAGTTTGATAAATCCGAAAATATTAAATTGAATATCTGTAGATATTTTAATACTTTATTTAAATTTAAATTCTTCGCTTTAGAATTTCCATTCTAGAAAAATATAACTTCTGTCGAGATTATCAATCTTAAGAGCTCCTTTTCTCTCTGTGCTCAACAACAAAGCGCACACTTAAACACACACACCCATACACACACACACACACACACACACACACACAACAACTGCGCTGCACTGCTTGCCCACATCCACACCTACAAGTGGCTCCACTTCTATTGGAATCGGTTAGGTCGGTCGGGGGAAGTCACGTACACGATTTATCCATGTGCTGCTAATGTTGTTTGTTCCCTTTGCATAAGTCGGCAATTATAATCGCTGCTATCGCCTCCATCGCTGACCATTTTTTGTGTGCCTGCCGTTTTTTGTTCTTTTTTACTCATTGCTGTTAATTATGCCCGCATTATTTGTGCAGAGCACTGTGCTGCTCTTTAATAAGCTTTATGCTTATAATGATATAGGCAAAATGCTCGAGGGACTAATAGTTGAATTTGTGGTATCGTTACATTCGCATCTAACTGATTGCCTCGACTATCCCACATACAGCAAATGAATGAATGAATGAATGCCAAACAAGTTCACCAAATGGCGGCTGCTAAGGGCAACCGACAAAGTGGAACCAAAGCTCAAATCCATGACAATTTGTTATCAAGTGGCTAATGCCAACTACACAAATAGACACATGTACTGTAGTCGAATATATAGTAGAATAACAGCAGGTTTTACTACTTTATTTTGTGTGTTTTCCAGAGCCAAACAAACTTTTATTCGCTAACAAATTGAAGAGTTAAATCTAACTGGTGAAAAGTTCGAATTTCTGAAAGTACTTTTTTCGGATGCAATAAATTTTAAATAAATAATAATATAAACTAAACAGTAAGTCAATAATATATAATCTTTATTCGGTTTAGCTCTTGTCGACATTTAGTAAATAAAAAAAAATATAGATCATCATAGATTTTCATAAACAAATTGAGAAAGCTTCTTATGCATTCTATAAAAATACGAATATTCTTTTCTTTACATTTCTGTATAACTTTAATCTCAAGTATCTTTAGTAAGCCAAGGATTTGTGCCATGTCAAACTGTCTCATGTGAAAGCTACCCCTAAAAATGGGTTTAATCACTTTGCCAGCGAACTCGTTGCTTGTCTTATTCCACAAAGTGAATAAAGAACAGAACTTAGAATATACGGATAAGAAGAAGAAGCAGCAGCAGCAGCAGCAGCAGCAGCAGCAGCAGTTTGCCCAAAATTGCAGCAGCGTTTGCCATTTCATGTGTGGGCCAATAAAAATTTAATATAATTACGCACAATTTCCAGCTGAAGTTTATGGCACACACACATAAACACACACGCACACACACACACACACTCACATGCATTGCACAGGAGCGAAGGCAGGACTCGCAGTGACTTTTGACAGCGCTGGGGTGCTGGCTTCTCACTTGCCAGCGAGTTTATGAGTCGCCGCCAAGACAAACATAAACACTTGTGTGGGCAGGAGGAGTGGAGATGGAGCAGAGGTGGATTCTAGGGCATAGGGTGGATGCAGCTGATTTCATAAAGTGTAACAAGCCAAAGCTTTGAGCTCAACTGCTGCGACAAATAAGCGAGTGGAGGAGCGCAGAGAGGGGAAAGCAGTTTGCAAGTCGACAATAAAGCGTTGCGGAAAAGTTTACAAGTTGCCGCAGGAAAGCGAGAGAGATAGAGATAGAGAGAGAGAGAGGCTGAGGAAAGAGAGAGTGTTGCGGCTGTTCTATACACACACAGGACACACACACACACATACAGGACACACCGCTGGCTGCGAGTTAAATATTTGTTTCTGTTTCGCTTGTTTACATTGAAGACCCCAAAGCAAAGTCGACAGCAAAAGAGGAGCGAATCTGTCGCCCCGGACGTGCATTCTCCACATTTGCCCGCAGCAAGTTGTTATTTCTTAATATTGAGTGCTCCAGCTCCGGCTGCTGCTGCTCCTGTTGCTCCAGGACGCGGGCATATGTCAGTCGACTTAACCTTTGACAGGGCTATCCACCCACCACTTGGCCATAAATTGAGTGGCGTTTGTCTGCGCTACCAATGTAATCAGATCATTTTGTACGCTCCAGCGACTGCGCGAAACTTTTATTTGATTTGAAATGAGAAAATCTTTGATAGAACGTGCCAGAACGACAAACTTTGCGATTCGCTCGCTGACTGGCCAATTAACCTGTTGATAACTTGCCGGCTGCTTTATAGTTTAAGTTGGCCAACTCCCCAGATTTTTGTTTTGTAATTGCCGTAAATCTGAGCTGAACTTCAATATTGTTGCTCGATTGGGAGCACTGGGAGAATAATCACTGCTTGTGTTTGCTAGATAATCCGAATATGTAAAATTCTTCAGATTTAAGTGCAGATTTAACATAGACGTCAAAACTATGTCAGAATTGAAAATCCGATCAGATCTGACATAGATATATCAGTTTAAAGTCTGGGAATGGCATTTCTAGGAATTCGCTTATCTATTTGCTTCTCTCTCTTTCTCTCTCTCTCGGTGTGTCTCTTGTTCTTCCTCTACCTGCTGCTGCTCTGCCCGAATGTGTCAATTGGCGTTAATGTAATTATGTAATAAACTTGCGTTAATGGGAGGGGTGCAGGTGTGGCTGTTTGCTCCCATTTCCTGCTCAAAAAACAGCCGCTAATATTAATTAGCAAGCAACAACAACAACAACAAAGCGCTGGTCATTTTTATACCCTGAACCCATTAAAAATGGGTAAAAAGGGTATTATGGTTTTGTGCAAATGTATGTAACAGGCATAAGGAAGCATCTCCGACCATATAAAGTATATATATTATTATATTATTGATCAGTATCAACAGCCGAGTCGATCTAGCCATGTCCGTCTGTCTGTCCGTCTGTCCGTCTGTATGAACACACAGATATCAGAGACTACAAGAGCTAGAGACTTCATATTTGGAACATAAGTTCTCCTAATCCCGGGACAGATCAAGTTTATTAAAATTTATCGATAGCTCGTCCCGTTCAAAAGTTATCGATAAATTTCGATTTTAGACCAGCGTTTTTTTGATATAACTTACAAGTTATAAGAGCTAGAGGCCCCTAATTTGACATGTATAATCTCGAATAGCATACACATGTAACAAATATTTCACTTTTTGGATACCACCCCCCAAACCCCCCAAAAGTTAAAAAAACCCATTTTTGCAATTTGGTTTGGTAACACATATTATCGACAATTGTTTGCCCCAAAATTTCAATATGATCGGACAATAAACACAGAAGTTATTATACTCTTTTCGAAGAAAATAGTATATTAAGTTTGTCCTGAAGTTTGTAACGCATAGAAGGAAGCGTCTGAGACCCCCAAAAGTTACTGCCAATATGCTTATAAAAAAAAAACAAATTGATCTAGCCATGTCCGTCTGTCTGTCTGTCTGTCTGTCTGTCTGTCTGTCTGTCTGTCTGTCTGTCTGTCTGTATGTATGCAAACTAGTCCCTCAGTTTTTGAGCTATCGCGATGCAACTTTGCACAGACACTTATTATTCAAGGGGACAGCACATTGGTCGGAGCCGGCCGGATCGGACCACTATATCTTATAGCTGCCATACACCTCAAAGTCGGTTTTGGCCATAAATCCGATGTTTTCAAAGCAATTGCCTTAAATTTCCTTGTACACTTGAACATCCATATAACTCATCGATGGGTAAAATCGCAAATCGATTGAGTCATAAACAGCGAAGATATGCGTCATTAAAAAATATTTTGAAAAAACAGGTGCATATGAGCAAACAAAGTCAAGCGCAAGAAAGCTTTTGATAGTCTGGAGCAAACAAAGTCAAGCGCAAGAAAAGCTTTTGATAGTCTGCTCTTCAAGGTATTTTGCCACCGATCATCAAAACGGTTTGTGGCGTATGGCGTAAAGAGCCGCGCTAACGAACGCATGTTTCGCAAGTTCAAGTTCGAGCCTCGGCGGCGACTGATTGTTAATTTAATACTTTTTTCTTTTTCTTCCTTCCAAATATATAACTGTAATCAAATTAATTTGCTTCCAATAGCTTAGAACAAAAACAATGCCACGCGAAAAAACAAATGCTGACAAACGCGAGTTGCAGGTTGCAGGAAAACAAAAGAAGGAAATTTGTAACAGTCGGCTCTTCAAGCAATTTTGTCAGCGATCATCGAAACGGCTTGTGGCGTAGTGGGTAAAGTTGCGAACTGGTGAGCGAGAGGACCCGGGTTCGAAACCAGCGGCGACTGGTCATTTATTTTCATTTTTTCTTATTCTTCTTTTCAAATATATAATAACTGTAATACTGTAATCAAATTCATTTGCTTTCAATGGCTTAGAACAAAAACAATGCCACGCGAAAAAACAAAAGCTCAGTATAAATCGAGTTTGTTAGCGATTCTTAAAACTGCTTGGTGTAAGCAGTACAAAGCAAAACAAGAAAGCTTTTGACAGTCTGCTCTTCAAGGGATTTTGTCAGCGATCATCAAAACGGCTTGTGGCGTAGTGGGTAAAGTTGCGAACTGGTGAGCGAGAGGACCAGGTTCGAAACCAGCGGCGACTGGTCATTTATTTTCATTTTTTCTTATTCTTCTTTTCAAATATATAATAGCTGTAGTCAAATTCATTTATTTTCAATTTCCTAAATTGTTTCTAATTTTTTTTCATACATAAAGTAGCTTTAATAGAATAATTCAAAAGAAAAATTTAAATTCATTGGCAAAACCAATGACACGCGAAAAAAAAATATGGATCTCAAATTCTGAATATAAGCTCTCGTATGTTCAGATTAAGTTTTATGACAATTCAATTTCCGACAGCGGCCTTGAAAGTTATAAGAGCAACAGGCACAAAATTCTTTGGTATGTATATTGTAGTATACATATGTAATGTAGTTTTGACTTTTTGGAAAAACTGAAACTTGTATATTGTTCAATTCGGTAGCACTTATGAATGCTAAGGGACGCGTCCACGAGCTGCGGATAGTGAAACGTCCCTGTTTACATGAATACCTTTATATATTTTATTTTATATGTAGGGGTATATGTATGCGACATTAATATCTGCGAATTAAATAAGCAGTCACGGAAAAATAGTAAAAATTGCTTTAAGGTTCGAAAAGAGTATTTAATCTTCGGCACGCCGAAGATAATCCTTCTCCACTTGTTTAAGATTTAACTTTCCATTGTGTGGGGCTCAGCGAAAGAGCAAGCTAACTGCTTAAACCGCTGGCACTGCTTGTACTGCTTGTACTGCAGCATGTGTGTGTTTAGAGTAGTACGAATGATTGTAAGGACTGGGTTCAGGGTATCTCCTAGTCGGGCACTCCCGACTAGAGCACTCTTACTTGTTTTGTTTACATTTTGGGCGCTTAGATTTGTGCCTGTGTCGTCAGCTGGCTATTAAAAGCTGGCTATGCTAAATGGCCATAACAACTTCCGTGTGACACACACACACACACACATAAGAGAGTGCGTGTGTGTGTGTGTGTCAGTGTGACCAGCCCCGCCCATTTGCGCTCTCATTTACAACAATAAACAGCAGCATAAAAGCCATGAAACTGATTTTTCACGCCATTTTCGTTTACATTTTCCTGTTTCTGTTTCAGTTTCAGTTTCTGTTGCTGTTTTTTCTCTGCTTGTTTGCTTTTTCGCCCTGACGCATGTGTAATTAAAATATAATAATTTTGCCGAACAAAACAACAAGAAGCACTGCAAAAGCGGAGAAGCTTCCTTCACTGTATTTATTATGACGAAAGTTTCCAGCGGAGGTGGGGCTGAGCAGGTGGGGCAGGTGGGGGTGGTGCTGTGTGGAGTGGGGGTAGCGTGCTCTAAGGCCATGATGATCATAATGATGGCCACGCTGCACGCACCTGCCACACAGACTCGTCCAGTGTCCTTCACCTTCTCTGTTCTGGTTTGTTTCTGCTTTCATTCCTTCTTTCGGCACATTTGTTATGTTACGCACCATAAATGAAAATGCTCATATAAATATTTCATATTTGAACACAAAAACCACCCACATAAAACTGACAACAAGTCGCAGCAGCAGCAGCAGCAGCAGCTTGCGCCTTCTGCCACGCCCACCAACACATTTCACTTTTCAGTCGGAAAATTTCCGCCCATTAAATTGACATACGCGTATTCGCATTCGCATTCATTTCCTCTTCCCGTTTCGTGTGTTTTCCGTACACTAAGAAAAAAAAACTAAGCTATATAGTATTATATATATAATAATAAGAAAGGTACTCAAAAGTGGAGCAATTTGTATTCCTGTCTTGAGTGCTTTTAAGTCAATAAAACATAAAATAAAATAATCCTAAACTAGTGTTTTGAAAAGTAGCAGAAACTCTTGCTCCCAAAAGTTCTTGAAAAATACCTCATATCTAAACATATGCCCCACCTTTCTCAACTGCCTGAATCCACTTTTGCCTCCCAATGTCCTTGTTTTTCGAACCAATTGTTTTTCCAAGTGTATTTGCTTATGTTTTTTTATGGCTCGCCCTTCGCTTTGTTTGCACAAGTTTTGTAATATTTCGGGTTTATGTTTACAGTTGGCAAACGCATTAAAATCACAGATTTACATTTTTTATTCTTCACTCTCCGCTCTCCGCTCTCGACCTGCTGAATTATTTAGTGTTGTCGCCTGACGCACCCCCATGCCCCTCTATATCTGTCTCCCTCTCTCCCCGTTCCTTCGTCCGGCAAAAGTATTCGCATTATTGAATTTGAATTTGAATTTGAATTTGTAGACTGGCGACAGCTTCGAGGCTTATTGTTTCAAATGTTTCCGTCGCAATCTCGAGAATGTTAACTGTTGATAGCCCCTGCACACACACACACACACACACACACACACACTCGCACACACACACAGTTAGGCATAAGAAGGGGCTTAGGCTGTGTGCCAAGTTGAGCATGGAAATTATTTTTTAATAAACACAAAGCACTCACAAAGGGGAACACAGACGCATCCGCATCCGCATTCGCTTGGACTGCTTAAAGTGGGAGTGGGGGATGGTGGGTGGGGGCGGGACTGTTAGAGGGGGCATCCTCCTGATCCGTGTGCTCAGCGAGTGGCAACAGCGTCGAGCGCAAAATAAATAAACCCACTTTAATATGCGCTCGTTATATTATTTTCTTTTCATTTTCTTGATTTTTTTTTTTTGCCTTTGCTTTGGCACTCTTGTTTCTCCACCATTTCGCCCTGCTGTTATCATGTTTTTCTTTCGCTTTTCTACATTATTTTCCTTCTTTTTTTCTGCCTCCCCTCGCTCCCACCACGCTCTTGGTTTCGCTTGTTTGAAGTGCCACGCTCTATTTAAAGGCAAATTGTCTGTAGTCCTTTTTACAAATATTGTGTTTCTTTCTTTTTGCATATTTATCCGCTGCTTTCCGCTGCAGTCGCCCGAAACTTGTTTTTATATCCCCCAATGCCCCCCATTGCCACCCATTGCCCCTCCTCCTGCTGCTCCTGCTCCTGGCTATCTCGCACACATTTTGTTGTGGCACAGTCAAAAGACAAACTCGCTGCAAAAACTGCGATCTGGCCGCGAGTCTAGACATTGTGGAATTAGGTGGAGCAAACGAGCAAATAGCTCTGTCTAAAAATGCATAGTGGGGGCGTTACTGCCCAAAGCTTCCCCCTTTCACAAATGCTTAGAGCTGGGCGCTCGATTAGCATTTGAGGCAAGTGCGCTGACCTGTAGAGTAGCAAATGCAACAACAACAGCAGCCACCTCCCCTCTTTTTTATTGCGCCCACAATGCGGGTCAAGTCAATGGGGATAGCTTTAGATTTGAGTGCACCCTATTTGAGGATTGCCTTACAGCAGATTGCTGCAGCGCTCATCTGTTATAACTTAATGTTTAATGTTTGTACTCAAACATATAGATATTAGTGTGTAGGCTTTTAATCTTACTGATAAATATCACAAAATGCTATAGTTGTATAGCCTAGACATATCTAAAGCCGAAACTAATCTCTGTTGCCTTTAAGTTACATATATATTTAATCTTGCTGCTTGGCTGTCATATATTAAATATTATATCAAGCTATTATAGCCTACTTTGAGAAGCTTATTACTTATTAGTTTATTTTTACTATCAATTTTCAAACACTACAGAATTTTGAGCGTAGCTTTCAAATTTGTCTATAGAAAACATTACACAACAGTCACAAAATCATAAATTTTTAGTATTTTGTATGGTTTTCAAAGTTGATTTAATTTATTTTAATAGAGAAGGTTAACAAAAGATACTACATACTGAGGAACCCTAGTTGACAGGGTTTTTTAATACATCATCGTTTTGAAAACACTTTGAAATATAGAACTACTAAAACTCCTTTGAAAGTAAAGATTGTTTACTAAAGAAATCATTAAATATAAAGTATAGTATGAAAAAATCTATATTTTTCTTTTTTTATACAAAAATATGTATATCAGCTATTAGATCTACTCTCTACACTTGTTAAACTAAACTAAAAACATATATTTATGCACTTTAATCTGGCGATCTGTTACCCTACTTAATATGCATGGCTTTAAGCTCAGTTCAGTGGCCTGTCCTGAAAATAAATACCAACTGGAGCGACGCACAAATACGCAGGATCCTTGAGGGTGCCTAGTTTCAATTACACACGCACTTGGCAAATGTCTTGGTGGGGCTGGATGGGTGGAGCATTTGGTGGGGCGTTACGCATAAAGTATGCCCCCTAGGAGAACTTCAGCTATATAGCATTTCCTTCTGCAATTGTTGCGCCTTTTATTTGTTTGCTTTCTCTGCTGCTGCTTTTGTGATTGTTGTTGTTGCTGTTGTTGTTGCTGTTGTTCTTGTCGTCGTTTCGTGTCATTGCCTTTGTTTGCTTTGCAGCCTTTTGCCCTCACCCTACCCAACACCAGACACCCTACCCTGCCCCTTCCTGCCCTCCCTGCTCGCACTCGCTCCGTTTCGTGTTTATTTTCTTTTTTATATTTTGAGCATGGCGCGCGTTACAGTTACACAAAAGCGAAAGCGAAGCAAAGAGCACGCATGTCCTGCGTCCTGCGTCCCTCTGCAGTCCTCCCTCTCTGCCACACTCACCCCTTTGCGTCCAGACTCGTTAAAGGTAAAAATTTATTGTGTCTTATTATTATTTTTTTATTGACAATACGTGACGCGTACGCCAAAAAGGACAATCGTGTGTGTGTGTGTGTGTGTGTGTGTGTGTGTGTGTGTGCGCATGTCCTGTCTGAGGATCCTCGCTGCGGCGCATACATAAAACGATTCTCGTCCAATCGAGTCGCCTTTTGTTATTTTATAATTTTCGTTTGTTTTGTTTTGCTTTTGCTTTTGCATCGCTTTTTGCTGCTGTTGTTGTTGTTGTCCTTCGTTGTGATTACTTTTGATAATGTGCGCCACTCTTTTCACTTCTGCTGCCAGCTGACATTGCGCTTTTGTTGTTGGGCAGCTCCTGCGCCAGGCTAGCCCGCATTTGGCAGGACGTGGGCGCCATTAAAATGCGCTTAGGCCAACCAACTAGCGGCGTTAATCATTATTTACGCTGGCAAAGGACAACGGCTACGCCCAGGACGAAGCGTGTCATAAGCCAGCGGGCAGGCAGGGGCAAAGGTTGCCGCAAATCGAAGATTACGGCAAACAATTAAGTTAATCACATCTGTTTTGCTTTCAGCCTGCACAACAATGAACAGCATTGAATGAAATGAAGACATTGCGCATACGCCCCGTTATCGCACTTTAGCAATCTCTCACTCCGCACACGCACAGAGACAGCGGCAAACTTCTTAAACAGCCAACACAAGACTACCTATTGTACACACACACACACACACACACACACAGTCAGACAGTCAGACAGTCAGACAGACAGACAGACTGAAAGGCAGACAGGTCCTCGACGACAAGCGTTTATCTATGGCTGCGAAAAAGTTTCTTCAGCTACAGCTCTGTGTGTGTGTGCCTGAGGTTAAGTTTTTCGTTTGCTTCAATTAATTTTCATTTGTTTACTAATCTAACAAATTAAACTAACGGTTAGCTCTTTCACTCGCCCTCTCTCCCTCTGTTTCTCCGGCAATTGCGAAAATGTTTTCGCGCTGTGGTTCGAGTAGCGGAAATTGGCAAGGAGCAAGCAAAGCAAGCCAAGCCAAGGATTTGCCCAGTGGGCGTTTGTCCTGTCTGTCAGTCAGTTTTGTGATTGGTCGTTGCTGGGGCCGCACCAAACTTCTTGACATTGTCAGCTGAAATTTTAATCATAATTATCTAGATGGTGGTCGATGATTTGCCCTTTGCTGTCATTTGCAGTTCAATCGCAAAGTTTGCACAACTAAATTTCATTTATTTATTATTATTTTATATTTTATCTATTTAATTTTCAATTTTAGTGCAAATGCTTTGCATTTTATATGCTGTGCTGTTGAAACGTTTTCGCTCTTGCTCATTTAATCAGCTTCTGATTTCTTATCAATTGGTTTCCATTTCACATCCGGAGACCCTTTGACCCTTTGACCCAGCCGCTTATCTGCTTTGCTGCTTGCTGCTTTTTCATTTCCTCTTGCGCTTTGATTTTCCCATTGCCCATTTTCTTGTTAAATAGACACTGATTGTTGTGTATTTTATGCTAATTAATTTTGCACTCGAGGCTTAAAGTCGAGCGTGCGCCTCTTTTGGCTATTTGCCAGTCTTTAACTCGTCTCTTGCCCAAGGTAAATAACATTTTTAGCAGTTTTTCGCTTGAGCTATTCGAGGAATTTGCACTTTGATGTGGCCAAAACTTGCAGCACTTAAGTTTTTGGTTAACATATAAGGAGCCTTTAAATGAAGTATGATGATGCCCACAAATTCTCATTCTACTTGAGCGAGATGCCAAATTAATTGCGCCTTACAAAAATGCTAGCTGGCAAACTTGCCTCCCACCTTTTGGCTTTTTGGCTTTTTGCCTTTGCACTCGCATATTTTATGTAAAATTCTTGACATTTCACCTGCCTTTCGTTGACTGCCTGTCGCGTCAAATGTCGCGCCGAAAATTATACCTCTAAAAAATGGTAAATGGCAGTCGGCTTGTGTACAACATTCTCCCGATCCTGTCGCTTTCCTGCTCCTGCTCCAGCTCCTGTTTGCCATTGTGTGTGTGGCCAGCCAAACAACTTGGGCCATTTTTCCGGCTTTTCTTCGACATTGCTGGCTGTCGCTGTTGTTATCGCGACTGCTGCTGCTGTTGTTGTTGTTGTTGTTGTGTGCTTGTTGTATATGCAGAGCCACGCCCACCGCACAGCCGCCTCCATTGACTGCCCGCTTGGCTGGCTGGCTTTTCACTGCCTCTCGTTTTATGTATTCAGTCTCAGTGCGCTCACTTGACTTTAATTCTTTTTTCACACGCCCACTTCGCGGCGGCTAGCCAGGCAGGCAGGCAGGCAGGTGGGGCAATGAACAGGTGGGCGCCTTGACAAGTGCAATTTTCTAACGGCTCTTAAGTTGCAGCACCACCGCAACAACAACAGCAACAACAAATCCAACTACAGCCCAGGCTTTGCACTCGCAGTTCGCATTCAGATGAGCATGTCACTTGGAAAGGTGCACTGCAAGAAAAGCTGCTCAATTTGGTCAAAGCATGGCTTAAATTAGCCAAAGAAATGCTTTGAGCTTTGATCACTCAACTTTTATTTGCAAATTCGACAAACAGTTGAGCAATATTGCAAATCAATTTAGGCAAAAGCTTTGACTTTTTAGCCAATTTAGTCAATTGTGATTAGTAAAGCTGGCAAATATTTTAGACAAAAAATATAAACAACATTTTGCTTATATTTTGTATTACCTATTTGAGTTAAAGCTGAAGAAAAAAATGTAGTTAAGCCTCAGCTTAAAAATGCTTTGCTTCAGCTAAATATTTCAATAAATCAAAAGTTATGATTAGATAAACTAGCAAATAATTTGGGAAAAATATCAACAAGTTTCTCCTTATATTTTCTAATATTTATTGCAGCTGAAATTGAAAAACATCTAAAACTGAGTTGTTAATATTTAAGCCTCAATTGAAGCTTAAAAATTCTTTGCTACATATAAATAAATTCAAATAAACCATCTAAATCCCAAAATCATGTTTCTCTCAGTGCAGTCCTGCATTCAGATGAGCATGTCGGCTGGAAAGGTGCACAGCAAGAAAAGCTGCACAATTTGGTCAAAGCATGGCTTAAATTAGCCAAAGAAACGCTTTGAGCTTTGATCACTCAACTTTTATTTGCAAATTCGACAAACAGTTGAGCAATATTGCAGATCAATTTAGGCAAAAGCTTTGACTTTTTAGCCAATTTAGTCAATTGTGATTAGTAAAGCTGGCAAATATTTTAGACAAAAAATATAAACAACATTTTGCTTATATTTTGTATTACCTATTTGAGTTAAAGCTGAGGATAAAAATGTAGTTAAGCCTCAGCTTAAAAATTCTATGCTTCAGCTAAATATTTCAATAAATCAAAAGTTTTTCCTTTTTAATAAATTTAGTCAGTTATGATTAGATAAACTAGCGAATCATTTAGCAAAAATATGAACAAATTTCTATTTTCTAATATTTATTGCAGCTGAATCTGAAAAATAGCTAAAACTGACTTGATAATATTTAAGCCTCAATTGAAGCTTAAAAATTCGTTGCTGCATATAAATATGCAAATAAACCATCTAAATCCCAAAATCAAACTGCATTTGCTAAAGAGGCGGCAACCTATGTTTCTCTCAGTGCAGTCCTGCATTCAGATGAGCATGTCAGTTGGCAAGGTGTCCCAGGCCCCGAGTCCTTGCAACTTGGCACTCGGCAAGGGGACTCTCCCAGTCCTGGGCATTGAGTTGTAATTGCTGAACATGCCAAGTTTTCTGCTGCAATTTTATGTAGATTTAATAGCTTCCTCGCAGGCATTTTCTCGTTTCGTTTCGTTTCGTTTCGTTCTTGTCTCACATTTCATTTGCTTGCGTGACATTTCATTTGTGTGCCTGGCGCTCAGATTTTTAGATTTGCACATTCCTCATTTCCCATTCCCATTCCCGCTGCACAGTAATTGCACACTGGTCAAGATAGTGGCACGTCGACTTTAATTGATTTAAGTCATAACTAAAGTCCTGCTACCTTGGCCCGAAGAACATGTGTTGGCCAAAACAATCGCGTGGCCAAATGCAAACTGCCATTAGCCAGCAACTTTGCTGCTCCTTGTTGCAATTGGCTCCGGAAAAGCTTTCGCGAGCACGACCAAAAACTTCCGGCACTCGACTTGGCGCCAATTACAAGCGGCCGACATGTTAATTGACAGGCAGGCCCCCCTCACCGTCCCCCCTAGGGCGCCTGCTCCATCGATTGATTGGAAATTCTTGTGTCGCCACGAAGAACTTCAGCAAGCCGCAAGTTGTCAGAAGTTTATGCAACAATTGAAACAAGTTTGGCACAACAATCGAGCACTAAGAAAAACTGCAGAAATACTATGTTTCTAAGCAGTTGAGAGCATAATAAACATATTTACTATACTCAATTATTGATTAAATAATTTCAATCACATTTATAATTATATTCCTCTGGGCAGTCTTGCTTAAGTATATTTCAATTAGCTATTTTCAATTTCATTTCGTATTTTGATTTTGATTTTCATTTTAATTATTAATATTTGCTTTCGATGCAAAGTTCTTTGAGTAACGCTATAGTTCAATGAGATGTTTGCGCAAAGTTTGAAAAGCACGAAACTTATAAACTTATTTTTAGCCAAGTGGAAAATATGATTTTAATAAGTGAATAGTTCACTTAAACACTTTTTGTTTAAAATTCGCAGTATTTTACTCTTTCACGCTGCATTCTTTTTTAAGAATGTTTCTAAACTTTCCGCTTTGTTTGTTGTTTGTTGCAACAGTTGCTGTTTATTTTCAGTGCATAATATGATTTTAATAAATTATGTATTTATTTGAGTGCGTCTTTTCTTGGAACATTCAACATTTACTTGCTGTGTGCAATTCTATTTCCAGAAACTCGACAAAAATAAATTGTATATTCACGGAAATGTTGACTTTAGTCACTCAATAATATTAAAATTCTTATCATTTGCCCTTCGCATTTAATTCTATTCGTGGAAATTCTTGTGAATTTTCCGCTGAGTTGCAAACACTTGCCGTTAATAATATCTGAATTTGAAATCTATTCCAAGTACACACTTTTCTGCAAATTGGCAACATGAATATTGGCTTTGCGGCCATAACATTTGCGCAGCAAGACGCAGCTGCTGCTAATGCAACTGCAACGGCAACGGCAACTGCAACTGCAACTGCAACTGCCACTGCTGCCATTAAGTATCTGTCAGATACTTTGGCACACATTTTGCATTTCGCTTGTAATTGCATGCAATTCACCGCAGCAGCAGCAGCAGCAAAAGCAGCAGCAGTAACTTTGCGGATCGGATGAGTAGGAGGTGGAGCAGCAGCAGGAGGAGGAGCAGCAGAGAAGAGGAAGATGAAGTAACATTCTGCAAAGCAAATACGAAAAACAACAGCTAAAAGTGCAGCAGCCGGCAGGCAAAGTACACAGAGCAAAATCCACAAGCCAATTTGACTTGTCATCAATATATAAATATTGCTATAGTTTAACATAAGCTCTAGCATATCCATTTGCTATTGAAATTAAGCAATTTCGAATAGAGTTTTTAAAAATTACTACGATAATTATACTCTTTTCGAAGAAAATTGTATTTTAACTTTGTGCTGAAGTTTGTAATGCATAGAAGGAAGCGTCGGAGACCCCCAAAAATTATTGCCAGTATGATTAGAATGACAAAACAAATTGATCTAGCCATGTCCGTCTGTCTGTCTGTCTGTATGTATGCAAACTAGTCCCTCAGTTTTTAAGATATCGTGGTAAAACTTTGCACAGAGACTTATTATTTAAAGGGACAGCACATTGGTCGGAAAGGGCCGGATCGGACCACTATATCTTATAGCTGTCATACAACTGGAAGTCGGTTTTGATCATAAATCCCATGTTTTCAAAGCTATTGCGATAAAACTTTGCACAGATACTTATTATTCAAACATACATCACATTGATCGGAACAGGCCGTATCGGACCACTATATCTTATGGCTGCCATACAACTGGAAGTCGGTTTTGGCCATATATTCGATATTTTCAAAGCTATCGCCTTAAATATCCTTGTACACTTGAACATCCTTATAACTCATTAATATCTAAAATTTCAAATTGATTGACATATAAATAGCAAAGATATGCGTCATTAAATATTTCGGTGTTGCAGTTGGCGGAGTGAAAATGGCCTAAAGGTTCGAAAAGAGTATAAAGTATTCGGCACGCCGAAGATAATCCTTCCCCACTTGTTTTTTACTGTGTAGCAGCTGAGGATGTGTGTGTGTGTGTGTGTGTGTGTTTCAAAGTGGAGCACGCTAAAAGCAATTTGCCCAGAATTGTCGCGACGTTTGCTCTGATGAGCTGCAGCTGCTTGGGCAGTGGGCGTTTCTTTTGCGAGGTGGGCGTGGCCATTTGCTTGGTTTGCCCAGCAATTGACGTTGCGGTTGCATTTCGCATTTTGCATTTTGCATTGCTCATGCAATTTGCTTCTTCTATATAGAAGTAGTAGATACTCCAAGTGGCAGCTTTCGCTTTCTATAGCTCGCGACTTGCAGCTTGTGCAAAAGTATCTGCAACAGTGCAAATGTATCTGCAGCAACTGCTGTGCGTTTGTTTATGCTTTTTATTTGCTCTGTGTGTGTGTGTGTGTGTAGGGTAGGGTAGGGTTGGCTAGGGTGGTGCACAGTTTTGGTCTGCTTCTGTTTGTCTTTGCGGTTGTAAATGCATTTTTCAAACAAATTGCAAATCATTGCCTAACAATAGTTTCAACTCTCGACTGCAGCCGCTGTGATTCACTGTGTCCTGTTGTCCCCCTCTTTCCCCCCTAAGTCCCATCTCTCCCTCTCTGTCTGTGTGTGTGGCTTGTGAATCTCCGACCGCAATGACAGTGATTTAGTTTTTGGCTTGGAGCATTTCACATACGCAGTCTATTATATGGGGTTGCCTTTTGGGACGTGGCTTAATGTTGAGTTTTAAAAACGGAATTTGTGTAATTTGTCAGAGCGAGAGAAAGTTGGGTTTAAACATTAAATTACATTTGTGCTCTGTTTTTTCTTGGGGTATCTGTTTACGTTTTTGTTTTGCCAAATTGAATTTGGCCAAAGTTAATTTACAGAGTACTTGTGAGTGAATGCCGAAAAGGACAAACACAAACACGATGAAATCTTAATTCTTTTTTCATTTGATTTCCAAGAATTTTCAAGTGTTTGTTAGAGAAAACTCCTGGTTTATTTGCCCGCGTACACAGTAAAAAATTAATGTTCTATTTATGATTTTCAGCTTTTATGTTTATTTGAAAACCAACTGCGTCTGTACTAGACTACAAGCTTCTGGCTTTAAATGTAAGCCCAAATGGTTTGTCCATATTTTTACTGTGTACTTTTTTTTTGGTGGGGCGCCACATCTCTGCAGCTCAGCTTTTCAGTTTGTGTGTGTTTTGCTTGCAGCACAAACAATTTTTGCGCGTTTGCCCCATTATTATTATTATTATTTGCATGGCCCGTCCATTGACCCACAAAAAAGCGAAAAGCGAGCATGACTCGGCCATAATGCGCCAAAAAAGCAGGCAGCACAAATATTCAACTTTTATTTAACTTGGGGCATGAAGCAAGCAACTTACTTGTTATGCTGCTGAGTACTCTTTGTTTTATTTGGTTTTTGTTGTTATTGCACACCCGAAAATGGAGCTGGCTTTAAGGCTTGCCACTTGTGCATAAAGTTGGGTAATAATTCACTATTAGTTTTGGCACACTTTAAAGTTGAAACTTGTTGCACAGTGTTGTCGCAAATATAAACACACACACGCACACACACGAACACACACACAGAGTCGCACAGCTGGCTTTTTAGTATGCAGTTGTTTGCTGTGATAAACGAGCGCAGCTCAACTTGCCTCCGTTTAGTTGTGTTTAATTCAGAGACTAACGAGCAACACGCACGGCACGCGCTTCTGTTTCAGTTGCAGTTGCAGTTACGCTTTCAAATGTGGAGCAGGAGCAACACGTTGTTGACACAAAGACCGCCTAACGAAGACTAATGACAGCGCCCGCAAATGCGACGTTTCGTTTCGTGAGTGTGTGGCAGCTGTTTTCGCTTGTGGCACGCAGCACGTTCCATGCACGACGAAAGTTGAATACGAACTGATTGTTTGGCTGAGCCAAGTATCTGTCACAGATACTCGTGCCGCCGCAGCACACACGAACGTCTCGCAAACGACGCTTCGGCTCGTACGAACGAACGAACGAACGAACTCACTTAAGAGCGCAGCCAGAGGGTGTGCGTGTGTGAGCGAGTGTGTGTGGGTGTCCACTGTCTGTTGCTCGTCGCAGCAGCAGAGCGAGCGTGAAACGAAACGAAACGAAATGGAAACGGAACGAGCTGTGCTCTCACCCCCGCCACACACACACACACACACACACACAATTGAGCTATTAAACGTTTCAGTTCACTTTATTTCGCTTGCTCTTAGCTGCTGCCCAGTTAGTTGTTGCATTATTAACCAATTTTTACAACACTTGAGCTGCATAAACATTCTTTTTTATAATTTAAAAAGAGTTATGCCGAAACTAGAGCATGTTGCTTTCAGTTGTGATTCTAGTTTCGTTTTTGTGTAGTGAGTCAAATAAAATACTTATGATATTTTTCATCAATAAATAAATATATATATCAAATTATTATAATTTTTACTTTAAAATATTATAAACAAAGAAAAAATTCTAATAATTTTAAGTTTATAAAATGTGTAATAACAAATTTAAATTAAATACATGAGGAAATTTGAAGTTTTTGTTCTAAATTCTGAAAGTTCTAACTGCCGAATGTTTGTATTTAAATAATTTAATACCTATTTTATTTGAAAATGTAGAACTATATTATTCTATAACTGCTGCCGTTTTCCTTTCAGTTTCAGCTCGCTGTCTCTTTTTTCAATGCCCCTAATAAATATACTATTAAATGCATGCCAATTTTATTTAATTTAATAAAATAAATTATTTAAAAATACTCAAGCAATATTTTAGGTTTTTAAATTGAAAAAAAACAAATTCTAAATAAATGCAAGCCATATTTTAGTTTATTGTTTCGCCTTCAGTTTTCCCGCGCGCTCTCTCTATCTGTCTATCTCTGCCTTTCTCTTTCTGCGCCTGCGCAGCGCATTTTTGCGTTCTCTTTGCGCTGCTCTTGCTTTCAATTTGAACGAGCCTTTCAATATGCGCTGCACTTTCAATCAGCGCTGCTTTTGCTGCTGTCCCGGACTGCGTTTGGCGAGAGAGAGAGGGAGAGAGAGAGCGCGCGCGTGTTTCGCTTCCGTTTCATTCCGCTGCGTTTCATTTCGTTGATGCTTTAAAGCGTTCGCCTGGCTTAAACTTTTCATTTGGCCTTTTGTTGTTGTGTGTTCGCATTGTTGTTTGTTTCGTGTTGCTTTCGCTGCTGGCGCGCAACAGGTTCAGGTTCCCACCTCCCACCGCCCAACCGCCCCACCCACTGCTGCTGCCTTTGGCTTTGACGCACACTCGTCTACGGCTTTTCATTGGCCTTTCGGAGGACTTTGGGGCTTCTTTTGCTTGGCTTGTCGCCGCCTAGAAATACACGAACCATGCTGCCGTGTGTATTTATATTTATTTGCAGTTTTTGCTTGTTTTCTTTTCCCTCTTTTTTTTTTGCTTCTTTTATGCAAATATTCGAGCACAAAATCGTTTTCTGCACGCTTTGACTTTGCCTCAAATGTTTCCTCTCTCTCTCTCTCTCTCTCTCGCTTTAGATGTGTGTGTAGTCGTGTATAAATGAATTTGCATATAATTGTTTGCATGTTGAGTGCCTTTTAATTGATTTTATTGGTTTGCACAACAACAAATAACCAAATAACAAACAACAGCAATTCTCTCTCGCATTTCTCATTTTATCGCGTGAGCTATCTTCATGTCCAGTTTTGCTTTATTTACTTGTAAGCACTTTGGCTCATCGACTGAGTTTAAATTAATACACAAATATGTGTATATATTTATACACATACGGAAATGAGTATAAATTATGCAATTTATAAGCTGCATGTTTTATGTAGGTCGTAAATTTGGTGGCCATAATAATAATGCATAAGTGAAAATCGATATTTTCGGATTATGCTTGGCCTCAATGCAAAAATCTGCCATTCGAGTGCCGAGAATGATGGCAGAAGATTATGCAGATTATAAGACAAGTGCATAGAGCGTGACTCAATGGACAATTTGCAGACTAATTGCTGGCTTAAATGAGCTCACACCTAGTCATTAAATGTGCAAGACAGAGGCAGAGTGAGAGAGAGGAGGAGAGAGATAGATAGTTTAAGTGACCTTATCACTAATAAATGTGTATTAAATTTCAAGCTAAACTTTTGCAATGCAAACCAATTACAACAATACGCCCAAAACAGTTGACCAGATTTCGGAAATCTAATCAGCAAAATGTGTGCACTGTAAAAAAACAACGACTAAATCAGTATCGAAATAAAAACATCAGTTAAATCCAGATGATAATATTACTAATTTAATATTTTTTTAATTTAAAGTTTTTTTAGTATCAGTCTGATAACAATTCTCTTTAAATAGCTTTTTTTTGTCAAATTGTAGCAACAATATGACATTTTTCCTTATCAAACTTATAGGCAATATATAATTTTAGCATATTTCAACACAATTTTAATACTCTTTGATACTAAGTCTAACTAAAATATCAATCTGAAAGCAATACTTTATTTTTTTGCGTGCAGAATTTTTGGCTGGCAGCGTGAAACTAATTTAAAGCAGCCACCAACTGTAATTAGGCGCTAATGAGTTATGCCCCCAAAAAAGGCCATGTCGGATGGTGTTTTGGTAACCAAAGCAACCAGCCCCACATTCAGGCCATTCAAAATAGACCCGACTACTGTAAACTGTGAAAAAAAAGGCAGCTCTCAACTCGAACTCGAACTCGAACTCGGGTTGCAGTTGCTGGTGCTAATCAAAAGTGCGATGCATTTGGCTGGCTTTTCAAAATGGAGTCGCTGTCTGTCAGCGACAGGCGGAGTGGCCCAGTGGGCGTGGCACTGTGGTGTCAATGACTGCTGCAGCAGCGGCAGCAGCAGTTGCAAAAGGTGATAATAATCAGACAGGCAGTTTTAACAAGACACACGCACGCCTCTGCCACACAAGCCACGCCCCCCAGCCATGGTAATCCATCTTCCGCCTTGACAATGGTTGCTCTGGACCCAGCACCCAGCCCCCAAACAGTTGCCAAGGCTCCCACTTGGAGTCTGGACACTGCGGGGCGTGCTGAACACACTAAATCCAGAAAAGAAACTAGATACAAATATCTTTGGCTCTGGCTCTGGCACTGACTGTACTTCTGCCTGTCTGTCTATGTGTGTGTGTGGTTGTCTGTGTGTGGTTGTGTGTGTGTGTGTGTCCCTTAGTGTAATTATGGTGGCATCACAGGACATGCCGTTGACAAGCTCAAGTTGGCCCAGTCATTCAGTCGCTCAGCTCAGCTCAGTTCAGTTCAGTTATCAACTGAACTTGGGGGCCAATACACACACACACACAACACACATTAGTAACCACCATAAAACACACGCAGAGATTGCTCAATGGGTGGGCCATAAAGCAGGTCCGCATGTGTCCAAGTTCGTAAAGTTGATTCATTCATGGCTGAAATTTATATGGCCATGACGCGAGCGACTGCCGCCTCCGAAGACTCCTCTCTGAGCGCAACTATAAAAACTAGTCAGCGTACGCCACTCAAGTGAAAACGACCGCGAGATACTCTGTTTTTAGTTTCATAACAGCTTCGAGTAGTTGATTCGATTGCAAGTTTAGTGACTCTAAACTTATGGCACTAAAACTTTAAGTATTATTGTTGGCGATTAAGGAGAGTCGTTTAGACCGGAAAGCACCTCAATTGGCTTGAATGGTTGTAACTTCCGTAAGATTGGTGCCTTATAAACATATGTTCGGCCGAATGAAAGCCATTGAGGCATAGATCATAAACCTATATTTCTGCTGTGCTCAAAAAAGATATTTGAAATCTACCCTTTTTGTATTTAAAAGTAAAAATCACATAATATATTTTCTTTATATTTTTTGTAATAAAAAAACAACAACAAAATCTTTTTTTGATTATAAAAACTGTAAAAAATTGTTTACTAAATCTCCAGACATAAATGTTATTTATTTAATTTTTTTAAGCGAGAACTAGGAGTGGGTTTTTAAGTTTAGAAAAAAAACTGTAAATAATAAGCTGTAGAAATTATAGTAGTAGTAGATTATCCCCTTACTTGGTCGTACAAGAATTCATATATTCAAAGTTTCCAAGCCTCTATAGGCATTGTACAACAGCAATATACACCTTTGCCTTCACGAATAGCGTATAACAACTAAAAACTAACTACAGCGGCCTGCTGCTGATGCTGATGCGGATCCTGATGCGGATGCTGATGCGGATGCTGATGATGCCGCTGACAATGACAATGACGATGAAGCTAATGTCGCCTCCGAATCCTCCTCTGCCCCTCCCCTTCCCTCCCCTCCTTTCCCTCAATCTCCAGCTAGGCGTGCTGTGCGCCGCAGGATGCCTGCGAGCCGTTTTGAGTCAAATGATTTATCTCACAGCTAACTGGCGCTTTGGAATTGTTGCTGTTTGCTGTTGCTGCTGTTGCTGCTGCTGCTGCTGCTGCATCTTGGCTTGTTTAATGCGGCCTATTTGCTTATTTGGCGCGCTGCGCTGCCTGCCAATTAGTCGGTCATGTGCCAGCGACAGTGATGGCGATGATGCCTCGCAGGCTGTGCCACAGTCACTGCAAGTGAGATTCAATTCAATCAAAGCCAAACAGATTCGCTTCGCTTGTGGCATGAATATTCGAGTGTCAGGTGCTAGTGGGTTTTGGACAGGCCTAATCTAATTTAGTTTAGTTAAGATTCACATTATCTATCCCAAAAAGTCGCATGAAGGAAGCTTTTAGTGGTAATTTACTCAGCGCTCAAACAGTTTATTACACATACGCATTGGTGTACGCAGGAGAGAGGGCTAGGAGGAAAGACCCGGCTTAGATTTTTAGGAACATTTGCTGTAACTCCTTCCCTTGTAATCATCCCTTTCAGAAAATCCTATATCCACCTATTATACATAGCAAACATGATCAGATAAATCGAAACGAAAGGTTTTCTGCTTTCTGCTTAACTGACGACAAATACGTGTTTATTTGTATACGATTATTTCATAGCCGCTAGCTTCTTTTTGCGAGCAATCTTAGCCAGTTCCTGCTCAGTGGGACGACGCTCACTGTAGCGAACAACCCAAGCCTCAGCTTGCTTATAGAACTTCTTGGGATCGTTGACAAACTGGCCGGCAATCTCAATGCTAAACTGATTCTCTGGCTGCGGATCGTTGATAGTCGCAATCAGGACCTGCAGAATGGTGTCAATGCGAGCCGTGGGCTTCCAGTGCTCCGCCTCCAGGATGGGCAGACACACCTGGCCACGCTCATTGATATTGGGATGATAGATCTTTGTGTTGATGTGCAGGGTGGGTGGCTTGAAGGGATAGTCCTTGGGAAAGTCCATTTCCAGCTTGAAGGCGCCCTTGTCATATGGCGGCGTGTTGGGCATCAGCAAGGCTGTCCATTTGTATATGTTATCCTTTTCAGGCTCGAGCAGCTGCAGCTGATTGAGTCCCTTCATTTCCATCATCAGCTTGAGCTCGTTCTGCATGCGCTTGGGGCCATCCATAACGGCATCGTCCTTCTTCATGGTTGCAGTTTTCTATTTTTGTGTGTGTCCCTTTCAACGATTTCTGATTAAAGTATTTCTGAGTGTTGTGGGCCGGGTAGGGGGAAACAGAAACCGAAACAGCAACAGAAACAAACTAGGAAAAAATATGTATTAAAAATCTATCTCGCCTTTTCACATTGACATTAATCCCCCCGAAATAGCCGCTTAAAGAGTCCGCCTGACGTCGACAGGCTCTGACAGCGGCACATTAGGATCAACGTGGCACAAACCAGTGGCACATTGAAACGAATGAAATGCTTCACGACTCCTAGTCCTCCTAGTCCTCCTATTCGCCTACAATCTAAAGCCGGTTTGATGTACTTGGCGCGAGTCCTTGAAGTCCTTCTGGCTGTCTGTGCATTGAATTATGCACATAGGCCAGCAGCAGTGTTGCCAAATAGCATTTTTACCCGTCATTTATAATTAATATCGCTTATTGCTGGATTTTTCTAGTGTTGCGATCTGAAGAAACTTAAGATTTCAATTCATTTTAAAATATAAATAATTTTTAGATAATTAAGAAAAGTTTGTCCAATTTGATTACAACTAATTTTCTTTTAAGTAATTTATATACTATTCTTTATATATATTTGTCTTGTGTTTCCGCTTCAAACATATTTCTTGCTGCTGACAACATTTGGCAACACTGGTCAGAAATTGGTCGCTTCATTCGTTCCTCTTGAAAAAGAAAACCAGCGCTGATTTCTATGATTGGCATCAGTTCCAGCTGAGCTGACTTCTTCTTGCTACTGATGTGATTGCCATTGACATTATAGTTTTCAATTAGCTGAACATGTGGCAAATATGCGTTGGCTTAAGAGGCAGCAGCTTGTGTGTGTGTGTGTGTGTGTGTATACACAAGTCCCCACAGAGCCACCGCATTTGCAGCGCAGAATTTCCAGCTCATAAATATGTAAAGATTGCCAAAAAGCATAATAAAAGCCACTCAAAAGGAAAGCGAAGCTTTGACAGCGGAACCTGCTGCTCCTGCAACAAGCTCAGTGAGTCCTTCCTACTCCCTGCTCCATCCACAACGACCTTCATCACATTACTTTGCTTGATGGGTATGCTTGATAACAAAAAAAACATGAAAATTAAATATCAAAAATATGCGACAGCAACAACAGCAACAACAACAACAACAACAGCAAGCACACACACTGTGCGTGTGTGTAATTATTTATGTTGTATGTCATCATCATGTAAATGAAACCAAAGACGAGACACAAGACGTTACCCATGGAAACTTGGCCGGAAACGCAGCATGACGTGTGTGTACCAAGGCTGCTCCTCTCGCAGCATAATTAGGATATATACATATATATATATATATATATATTTATGCGTGAGTGGAAAAAGCACAGCAGGATATAGTCTCTATAGTAGTGGGACCTGCGAGTAGTTAAACTCTCAAGCTAGTAACTTTGCCGTGGCCTGCTGTTGTTTTACAACACTTTAACCAATTCGATTAATCAGTATTATCGATAACATGTCAGTGCCCAACTATAGTCTGGCACAAGATAAATGCCCAGCCAGGATAGCAGAAAAAAACCTGGCAGCCAAGGCGTCTGACAGCACAGCGGGATTCCGAAGCAGCTGTCGGCCTAAAACTGCGACTGTCAGTGCCTGCGGGCAGGGGGCAGTGTAATAAGGATGCACTCGGAGAAACAATTAAGAATTATTTATTGCCATAGGCAGAACTTGAATATCAAGATTATTATATATAGATTATATCTTGTGCAGTTGATTTAAAACTACATTTGATTTTTCCAAAATGAATTTGTTCTTTAAGAATGTTTTATTGTCAAGGGCAAAATCTGAATTTTGAGAAATATTATTTCTCAATTCTAAATTCTATCTTGCATCAGTTGATTTAAAAATACACTTGATTTTTCCGAAATGAATTTGTTTTATAAGAATGTTTTATTGTCAAAGGCAAAATCTGAATTTTGAGGATTGTTATTTCTCAATTCTAAATTCTAAATTCTATCTTGTATCAGTTGATTTAAAAATACATTTGATTTTTCCGAAATGAATTTGTTTTATAAGAATGTTTTATTGTCAACGGCAAAATCTGAATTTTGAGGATTGTTATTTCTAAATTCTAACTAGTAGCAGTTGATTTAGGACTACATGTAATTTTTTAAAATTAATTTGTTATTTATGTATTTATTTAAAATTTTCAGTGTTGATAAAAAGAATTTTTAAATATTCTTTATTTCTATACATTTTTATTAAAATGTATTTATTTATTTTTAGCTTTTTAGCCAATATTTATTTGTTAAATATTCTATTGATATCTGTTACTTGCATTATTTATTTGTAATTCATAGCTAAAGCAAGTGTAAAATTTGTTTTTTTGAAAATAATAATAAATATCAAAATTTAAGTATTTCGTAAGTCTTTTTTGCGAGTGTATGCTGTCAGTAATGCCATTGCTGCTGGCATCAACGTATCCGCCATACTTTTAGCATAAACAGCCGGAAGCGGAAATGTAGATGACGCTCAGCGCCCACAGACACACATATGTGTGTGTGTGTGTGTATCTGTATTTAGTGTGCCTGCAGCTACAGCCCGCTGTCAGTGCCACTGCCAATCTGCGTCCTTTCCCACTCTCTCCCCTTCGTCCCCTCACCCGTTGGCAGTTCTGTCATTTGTTTAGCTGTCATTGCCGGCGTATTGCTGCTGACAGCTCTCGTTGAGCTGAAGCGCTGGCGATTGGGCTTGGGCTTGGGTGTGGGTTTAGGATTGGGTTTACGATTGTGATTCAGCGAGATGGCGCCAAGGCAGAAGACAACTTGCCTATGCCCGATGAAAAATCAGCCAAAAATTAGCAGTCGCCGCATTAAATCTAATCTGATCCGATTTTCTATTACCAATTGGCTGCCTTTGTGTGTGTGTGTGTGTGTGTGTGTCTTGTCTGCTTATGTCTATGTGTATGTGTGTGAATTATCGCCCTTTTCACTCAGCTCTCCCCCTCTCTCTCCCGCTCTCTCCTCCTCCCCCGCAGCGTCTGCATGTGTGCACTTTAATCTTTTTATCGCACTCAAACACTTTGCGCCTCAGTTTCGTTGGCTTTCACGCCTTTTGTTCCACTGTGCCGCCGTCCTTCATTAGCGCGAAAAAAGTCGCGTGCGGCTTTTAGCCGCTTTTTTTGTGTTTCTGCTTTCGGTTCTGGCTCTGGTTTTAGCTTTCTTCATTTCCATTTCCATTTCCGGCTTGTCATCGACCCTTTTGGGTGCTGTTTGAAACCGTGATATATGAAGCGATTAACATTAAAGGTGCCTAATTGATTTGGGCCAGCTTCCAGGCTCGTTTTAGCGCTTAAGTTGACCCTCGCGGTTACTCCGCCACATTGTGGGGGCGCCACAATTGGCAGCAGGGGCAGCAAAATAAATTTTCATTAAGAAATTATCGCTCGTGTTGCTTAAATTTAAATTAATTATATATGGTTTATCATAAAGTAAATGGCGGCATGCAACCACGCACACACACACACAAATGCAATTGGCGCCACAGGCAACACACACACACACACGTGCAACAGATTATTTATGCCTTTAGTGAATGGTGCACATTGACGACAAGGACGACAACGATAATGAAAAGGAACAGCAGCAGGAGCAGCAGCAGGAGCAGCAGCTCTGTTGTCGAGCTGCTCCGCCAACAGAGTACTCGTATAATATTAATTTGCATGAAGTAAATAAGAGCAAAGTACACACCTACACACACACACACACACACACACACCCATACGCACACACACACACACACACACAGACTGAGTCGCGTTGTGCCTATGACGACAGCTTCAATTTTATTCAGGGCTGCTGCCTATCGAACCACTTCGAAAGTGGAGTGAACTGTGAACTGTTCTGAATAGTTCACGAAATTAATAAATGATAGCTAGGTAATAATGAACAGCACACCAAATTGGAACTAAGAAGGAGCAGCTAGAGTACAGGATTGTAATATTCAATGGCAAGAAGTGGGTTATATCAATGTGTGACAAGTCATTTTTAGGCAATGTTGCTTGTAGTGCCAGTAAATGTAATAAAAATATATGCTTGCATAGAAAAATAATAGAAAAACATAATTCAATAGCTTTATTTGGCTATTTGCAAACTAAAATACTTAAAAAATGCAATTAACTGTTCTTAATGGTTGACAAATTAATGGAAGATTATGAAAAAGTGCACAAAGAGAGCTGACTAAATCAAAGATGCCAAGTAGTCATCTGTCAGATTACTTCACACACATTAAACATTGAGAACTAGTTTAATTTTAGTTCATATCAATTTATTTATCTATTTTTTGGCATTATTTACTAATTTAAAACATGTATTTTGTTGGTTTTTGGTCCACATTTTATTTGCAAGCACAACCACTTGAAATTTTGCAATAGTTCACTTATTTAAAGATATTCTGTTCATATTTAAGAGTTGTATTCTATGCCTAACAGATAGAAAGCAAATCCCGTCTGCAAATTGAATAGTCGAGTTAAAAAGAATGCTAAATGAACTGGTTCCACCGCGGAACTAGCCGCGAACCACGCCTAAAACAGCAAGTGGCTTTCAGCGCTGGCTTTTCCCACTGATTTTCCCGCTTTTTTTTGCTGTTTCTGCCGCCATTGGCAACCGCCTCGCTATTGAGTGCGGATTAATCGGGCTCACTTTGTCATAAATAATGCAAACTGAGCGCAATACAGGCAGCCAAGCAATGCGACCACACAAACACACACACACACACAGATACACACACGCACACTGGGCTCAATATGCAGTTAGCTGAGCTCAAACGTGGTGCAATTACAGCGAGCTACAGTTGAGGTCCTTCGTCCTGCGTCCTTCGTCCTGCCAGACTGCCTGGCTTCTTCCTCTTGCAGTTGGCAACGTCATTTGTACTTAATGACTTTTCAACGTTGTGTGCGTGCGCCGACATTTTCTTGAGGCTTTTTCGGTTGTACTCGCTTATTGCATTAAAACGCAGCCAGAGCGCCCATAAAACACGCAACGCGCTCAAATGTAGGCAACGTGATGCGTGTGGCAGCTGTTTGGCAGAGGGAAGGGGAGGGGGAGAGTGGTGGGGCAGCGGGGAATCCCCACCTGTTGCTGTGTGTGTGTGTTTGTGCAGCTTTTAATTGCAAAACAAGTTGCCTGAACTTGCGGCCGCTGCTGATGACAATTTAAGTGCTTAAATGAAAGATGGAGCAGTGTGAACTTAAGGCAATGGCTACAAAACATCTAAACTATTCAAATTTAAATGTTAAATTATTGTAGAGCAATAACATATGCATATACAGTGCACGCTCGATAACGTAAACGCTCTAAGCGTAAACGCCCCGAAATGTGAACAAGTTTTTTTTCTACATTGACTATTCTAAAACGTGAAGAAGTTGAGAAAGCTCGATCAAAATGTACCGACAAGCCTAAGGGAGAAATTTATATTTCAATTAAGAGAACAAATGAATACACAAAGCAATAATAAAACGTGAATTTAAATGTGTTAATATGTATTCACTTTATACTTTTCTGGCAATCGAAAAAGTTAACACTTTGCCGACGTAAACTGCCTTGGTTTCAATTAGTTCACATTATCGAGTGTGCACTGTTCATACTGAGCACCAAAAGTTCTGCTTGCTGATTTGCTGCACATTTCGTTGGCATTTAGAACGACTTTTCTCTGAGTGTATGACCCACATCAGGGCTTAGAGGCGGCTTAGCTGCCGTGCGGGGGCTAAGTAACTGAGTGCTCATAACTAAAGCTCATATTTCAGCTGCCAAAGCAACTTCAAAGCAGCTATCTTCAAAGACGGCCAAAATACGGAAAATAAATCGCTGCTTATGCAGCGGACAAATCAATGGACAGCAATACTTGTGTGTGTGTGTGTGTGTGTGTGTGTGTTTCTCTGTGTGTGTGCTTATCATAAAATGTTTAATAAAACACATCTGCCGTTGAGCAGTGGGAACTCGGGAAGAAAAGGTTCCCCTGAGCAACAGCAGCAACAACAGCAGCAGGAAGGAATATTATTATATATGAGCCACAGCGGGATTTGCGAGCGAGACTTGAAATGGGCCATGAGCAGTGAAAATGATTTAAAATATTTCTTTTGACAGCGGCGCAAAATGTTTTTGGCCACTTTGCGCATTCTTTGGGGCTAGAAGTGTGAGGCTATTAATAATAAAGGAAAAATCTAAAACGAAATTCAATAAGCGTGATTTGGACAGCCAGCCGATATGAGCCGACAAACCAAACGGTCAACAAACAAACTTACCACACCCGCCCCACATGCACCACTTGCCCCACCTTTCCCCCCACTTCCCCCACTCATTTCGTTTCGTCGGACAAAATATTTAAGGCGGTTGGCCTAAGGATGCCAATAAATCAAAGTTTAAAAAAGGTTGCCGAACAATGTGCGGCATGTGTAGAATTTGCTTTTGGACCACACACACACACACACACGCACACACACCCACACACACACTGTCTCAAAGAGTTGTGTGCTCCTGGGAGTGTGAAAAGTATTGAGTTTGACTTTTGTGTTTCAGTCTGTGTCTGCCTTTAAAAGTCATTTGAAAATAATTAAACCATTTAAGTCTACTCAAAGAATTAAGAGGAAAAACAAAATTTACAAAGCCCTGCATTTTATAAGCTTTGTGTTTTTAAGAGCCATTTGCAAATATTAAGTGAATTTACAAAGTTTTATTGTTCAAAAATAAAAGCAAAGAATATAAAATTGAAAATTGTGCGCAATTTATATTTATTTATAAATTTGTATAAGCAAGTATATTCAAAAAATATATTTTAATATTAAGTGATTTTAAGAACTTTTACTGTATTAAAATAAATGCAAGGAATATAACATTTTGCTTACTAAATATACTTATTGTCATTAAAAGCCATTCAATAATTCATCAAGTATATTAAACAAATATAAGATAATATTAAGTAAATTAAAGAAGTTTCATTATTTTAAAATATAAACAAATAATATAAAATTGTGCTCAATATATAAATATATAAAAAGAATTTAAAAATAACAAAATCATATTCAAAAATGAAAAATAAATGCTTAAAAAATGGCTGACACCTGCAAACTGTGTTTAGCATTCAGCAAATTGTTTACAAATACCGCGTTTAATATCTAAAATACCAATACGGCAATGCAATAAATTTTTGGTCTGTGCGAGTTGACTCAGAGAATCGATTAATTGCATTTTTTTGCACTTTTCTTTATGTCGCAGCGAGAAACACGTGCATAAAACCCAACAAAAAGAAAATATTGAAAGCTCCCGCGCATTCACAATTCAATAAAATTAATGGAAAAAACACACACTCCGCACACTCGCACACACACACACGGACAGAGTGCAAAGGAGGTGTCAGAAATCTATGAGCAAGAATTTGACCAATGCAATGTGAGGCAAAGAGCAGCAGTCGGGGCCAAGATGCATGGCAAAAGCGCTAAGCGAGTGGGTGGGGCTGAGGGGGGCAGAGGGGGGGCAGAGGGGGGCAGCTGTCGGTTGCGGGCGTGGCGCGTGCTAAGAGCGCAAAGCTTGTAAGCGGCTTAAAGTTGTACAAAGTTTTTCAAGCGCATTCGCCAGTCACCAAAGGCGGCAACGATGGCGATGTCGCCTGCAAAAAGTTATGAGTGGCTGTGGATCACACACACATGCATACTAAGGCACATATACATATATACATATATATGTACACTCAGAAAAAAAATTGTTTTAAATAAAGCAGAACGTAAAATCTAAAGCTTTCGCCATCAAAAGTATAAATGGTTTGATTTCTTGTATATTAAGAATAAAGTTTTTATTTTTTTTACTCTATTTACTTTTAATTTGAAGAACGTTCTATAGAGTGAAAATATATTCCTGTTAAAAAAAAATATATATAAATAAATTATCAAATTTTGGGAATTATTTTTTCTTTTTTGTAAGATTTTTACTTTGTTCAAGAACAGCTTGTCTTATATAACGAACAATTTACTCTGATATAAAAATGTTGTGGCTCATTATATTTTATAAATATATTTTATGATTGCTCTACAATTATTACAGTAACGAATGTAACAATTTCACATATTTAAATTGAATAAAATTTACAAATTTTAATTTGAGAATACAGTCTCTTATGCGATTTGTGCCCGCGACTTTTCGTTTTCAACTAAAAACGAGTTCCCATTAAAAGCAGACCTGCTTGTGTTTCTCTCAGTGTATGTATGTCTAAGCTTGTCGCGGCTCCATTGCAAGCCCAAACAAAGCAGAGGCAGGCAGAAGTGCTTCTTCGAGTGGTGCTGCTCGTTGGTGGTGCAGTGAAACGCGCCCAGCTGGAGCATGTAAAAGGATTAAGTTCGCTTAATATCATTGATGAGCGGTGCCAGGCAGACATCCAGACACCCATGACCAGCTGCTCCTTCTTCTTGTGCCTTGCCTCCTCCTCCGAGCAAAGTGTCTGTAATGCCTGCTTTCTATGGCACTTTGTTTCACAGCGAATCAGAGCAAGAGCGAGAGCGAGAGAGCTCAGATTTGAGCTGAGCTGTTGAGTCAATAGTTGAGCAGCTGCTGCAGTCTCAGCAGGACATGATCCATAAAGGACAGCCCACGCCGTTTCTGCCCCGAAGGTCACTGGTTGGCTAATTAAAAATGCAACAGCCGCCATTTAAAAAGTAAACAATGCAAAAACAAGTTATTGTACAAGCACTTTTCAGTTGCCAGTTGCCAGAGAGCCAACCTTATGCAAATAACTTCAAGTGCGTAACCAAAAAACCAAAAAAACATAAAACAAGTGGAGAAGGATTATCTTCGGCGTGCCGAAGATTAAATACTCTTTTCGAACCTTAAAGCAATTTTTACTATTTTTCCGTGACTGCTTATTTAATTCGCAGATATTAATGTCGCATACATATACCCCTACATATAAAATAAAATATATAAAGGTATTCATGTAAACAGGGACGTTTCACTATCCGCAGCTCGTGGACGCGTCCCTTAGCATTCATAAGTGCTACCGAATTGAACAATATACAAGTTTCAGTTTTTCCAAAAAGTGAAAACTACATTACATAATATACATACCAAATTTTGTGCCTGTTGCTCTTATACCTTTCAAGGCTGCTGTCGGAAATTGAATTGTCATAAAACTTAATCTGAACATACGAGAGCTTATATTCAGAATTTGAGATCCATATTTTTTTTCGCGTGGCATTGGTTTTGCCAATGAATTTAAATTTTTCTTTTGAATTATTCTATTAAAGCTACTTTATGTATGAAAAAAAAATTAGAAACAATTTAGGAAATTGAAAATAAATGAATTTGACTACAGCTATTATATATTTGAAAAGAAGAATAAGAAAAAATGAAAATAAATGACCAGTCGCCGCTGGTTTCGAACCCGGGACCTCTCGCTCACCAGTTCGCAACTTTACCCACTACGCCACAAGCCGTTTTGATGATCGCTGACAAAATCCCTTGAAGAGCAGACTGTCAAAAGCTTTCTTGTTTTGCTTTGTACTGCTTACACCAAGCAGTTTTAAGAATCGCTAACAAACTCGATTTATACTGAGCTTTTGTTTTTTCGCGTGGCATTGTTTTTGTTCTAAGCCATTGAAAGCAAATGAATTTGATTACAGTTATTATATATTTGAAAAGAAGAATAAGAAAAAATGAAAATAAATGACCAGTCGCCGCTGGTTTCGAACCCGGGACCTCTCGCTCACCAGTTCGCAACTTTACCCACTACGCCACAAGCCGTTTTGATGATCGCTGACAAAATTGCTTGAAGAGCAGACTATCAAAAGCTTTCTTGCGCTTGACTTTGTTTGCTCAGACTATCAAAAGCTTTCTTGTGCTTGACTTTGTTTGCTCATATGCACCTGTTTTTTCAAAATATTTAATGACGCATATCTTCGCTGTTTATGACTCAATCGATTTGCGATTTTACCCATTGATGAGTTATAAGGATGTTCAAGTGTACAAGGAAATTTAAGGCAATTGCTTTGAAAACATCGGATTTATGGCCAAAACCGACTTTGAGGTGTATGGCAGCTATAAGATATAGTGGTCCGATCCGGCCGGCTCCGACCAATGTGCTGTCCCCTTGAATAATAAGTGTCTGTGCAAAGTTGCATCGCGATAGCTCAAAAACTGAGGGACTAGTTTGCATACATACAGACAGACAGACAGACAGACAGACAGACAGACAGACAGACAGACAGACAGACAGACAGACAGACGGACATGGCTAGATCAATTTGTTTTGTTTTTATAAGCATATTGGCAGTAACTTTTGCGGGTCTCAGACGCTTCCTTCTATGCGTTACAAACTTCAGGACAAACTTAATATACTATTTTCTTCGAAAAGAGTATAAAAGCAGAGAGGAAGAGAGATGATGAAAAAACACATCCTTGGAACAATACACAAATGTAATGAATATTTACGAATTCGTAAGAACAACGGCAAAGTGCAAAACACGTGCGAAATCTCACAAATATTCCCACACACAGGGGAGAGAATCTGCAAGTGAGGAGTGAGGAGTGAGATGTGACGGAGTGAGTTGAGATTGCCTTTTGTATTTACGCTCGAAAAATTACAGAAAATTTTCATTTAATTATGAAAAAGACGAGAACTCCGACTGCGATTATTTGGCAGACTTCAGACTTCGAGGTAATTAAAAAGCAAAACTTGTCTGCCCTGGCCAAAAAGTGTGCGAGTAGCCCTCGATAAGCATTGCAAACTGGGGGATAATCACTACTATATCCTTACACCAGAGACTTACCCTTTAACACACACACACGCACACTCGCACACACGCTTGGGTGTCGTTAGGAGCTGCAATGAGAAAAGAAACAGAAAAAACATTGATGTACTTCAATTATTTTGCTGCACTTGTCAGACGGTTGTTAAGTTTAAGAGGATATTGTGGAAAAGTTGCTATATATATATAATGTGAGGGCCAAGGTGAATAAAGCTCTGTTATATTTTTTAAATATTTGCTAATTCTATGCAGCTTAACAGCATAACTCAGATTAAGTAAATTTGTATATGAAAAAGTTTCTCAATTATAGATAAATGAATACATAATTTGTATGAAATCAAATTTAAATTATAAATTCAAAAAAAGAATAAATTGACACATGAAAATATTATAAAAATTCATATTTAAATTGTATTTAGTTATTTTATGAGCGCATTCAAGATTCAATATGTTTTTATACTCTGATACCGAAGGTACTCAATAGTATATTGGTTTTGTCGAATGTCCGTCAGGCCGTCCGTCTGTCCGTCTGTCCGTCTGTCCGTCCGTCCGTCTGTCTGTCTGGATGAACGCGCGTATTTCCGAAACGATATTAGATAGACTCTTGAAATCTTTTGCGTTATGATTATAGCTATCTGCTTCAGATCAAGTTTATTCCAAATTTATGCCACGCCCACTGGGAGGCTGGCAAATCGATAACATGTCGATACACCTCAAATCACAAATCGATTAAACGTGAATAACTCCCACAATTTTGAAGCTAGAGTAATCAAATTTGGTAGGTATATTGCTGGTGACCTCCCGAAAAAATTGGATCCTAGGTTAATCGGCCACGCCCATTATTACGCCCACCAGCCCCCCTCCAAAATTAATTTGAAATGCTTATATCTCCCGCAGTTTTAGAGCTAAAGTCACCATATTTGGAATATATATTACTGGTGACGTCCTCTACAGATTACAGAAACAAAATTTCGACCACGCCCACTCCCGCCCCCGTAATCGCGAAAATCGATATACATGAATGCACAATTCGATAACACGTGTATGTGTATATTCCCGCAATTTTGAAGCTAGAGTCCCCAAATTTGGAATTAAGACTAGGGCTGACCAGCCCAAAAGATTGCGTCCTGGATTTTCCGGCCACGCCCACTGGAACGCCCCCCAGCCACCCCGCCCCCACGAAACACGGAAGCCTATATCTCGCACAGTTTAAGAGCTAGGGCCACCAAAATCGGAAGATAGACTTATTGTCAGCCCCCCTAAAGATCGGCAAAAAATTTTGGGGCCCCGCCCCCTCCCGCCCCCAAAAATCGCGAAAATGTATATCTTCCACAGTTTTAGAGCTAGAGTCACCAAAATTGGAGGATAGACTTATTGTCAGCCCCCTAAAGATCGGCAAAAAATTTTGGGGCCCCGCCCCCTCCCGCCCCCAAAAATCGCGAAAATTTATATCTTCCACAGTTTCAGAGCTAGAGTCATTAAACTTGGAAGATAGAATTCTGGTCAGCCCTCTAAATATCGGTAAAAAAATTTGGGGCCATGCCCCCTCCCGCCCCCAAAAATCGCGAAAATGTATATCTTCCACAGTTTTAGAGCTAGAGTCAGAAATTTTGTAAAATAGACTTCTTGTCACTCCCTCTAAAGATCGGCCAAAATTTTTTGGGGCCACGCCCCTTCCCGCCCCCAAAAATCGCGAAAGCTTATATCTTCCACAGTTTTAGAGCTAGAGTCACCAAAATTGGTAGATAGACTTCTGGTCACCCCCTCTTAAGATCGACCAAAAATTTTCTGTTCACTTGCTTTCAGCTGTTCTTAAAATGGTATCAGAGTATTACGCAGTCGGCTCCGCCCGACTGCAACGTTCTCACTTGTTTCTTCTTTCTGTTGCGTTGTTGTTGCCTCAGCTGTTGGTTGGGAACATGAAGTCATTCGAGAGTCATTTCAAAGCCAGTCTAGTCAAAGTCTTGTCATCGTCAAGTCAACATCAATGGGTCGCTGTGGCCCTCATCCTTGGCTCCTTGATTTCTCATTGCCCAAGCGGGCCAATCTGCGAGCAGTAAGCTGCTCATATTTGCAAAATGTCTAATGAAAATATTTTCTTCTTCGCTAACGGATACTCGGAGCCAGCAGTTTGGCTGAAGAGGGAAAAAATCAAATTAGCTGCATGAATGACGCTGGCAAATGCGCTTGCCGGATTAGCAGGAAGGCGGAAGGAGGCGGGAAGGGGCGAAGGGGGCGTGGTAACTGCTACAACATTGCCATCAATGGCAGTTTGTATATTTCATCTTATTTTTTTTTGTATTTGTACGAGATTCTTCCGGAATGGGTCCTTTGTGTGATTGATGCAGCTTCATGTTTGTGAGCTAATTGCCGAGAGTGGAGAGCGAGTGGCACATCAAAAGCATGAGATGAAAGTTGAAGAGATCCCGGCAGCTTATCAAAAGTACTTATTGCATTACTCAGTTATGCTATTCAGTATTTGTCATAATTATTTGGTAGCTGCAACAGTCCTTGGCTGCTATGGCTGTTATCCTTGTGGATACACAACATACAAGTGTTTGGCCCATGGCATATCTGAAATCTGAAATCTCAACTTTTAACTCTTCTCCCATGCTTTTGAATGCTGCATGAGCCGCACACAAAAAATCAGATAGCGCATTTAAAATAAGTAGAAAGCACAAAGCGCACGACTGAGTAGATGAGCACAAAAAAAAAGGAGGATAGAAAACACTAAAAGAAAAACAGCAACAACAAGAACAACATGAATGGTACAAAAACATTGCAGAGGGCGACACACAAAAAGAGAAAGAAAAATGCAGCTAAAAAACAAGCCAGAGGTGGGGGTGGTGCAGGTGGTTGGATGTGGGTCTGGGCGCTGAAACTGTATCAAGTAACTGAGCCGCGCCGAGCTGCATAGTGAAAATGCAACTGTGCGGAAAACTGTGCGAACATTTTCATTTTCAATGCAGCTCTCTTGGCACACAAACAGAGAGACACCAGAATCAGACCCAGAAACAGAAACAGAATCAGCATCAGAATCAGCACACCAACAACAACAGCTAGCAAATAGACAACTTTAAGTACAAGCCCCTAACACACACACACACACACTCGCACACACACACTCAATGCCGACAAAAACTTGCAGCGAATCGCACAAAATCGCTTAGAACGCAGCAGCCCACCAAAAAAATATACAAAAAACATAGAAAAACCAAATAAAAAGAAAAGTAAAACAGAAAAAAATGTGTGTGGAAAAGAGTAAAAATTGGAAGAGCCCCGGACAAAAGCATATGGGAGACAAGGCGGCCCCACCGCAAGGACTCGACTCTCGACTGCCGACTGTCGAGTGCCGGCTTTTCTTTCAATTTGCAACATTTGTTGTTGCAGTTGCCGTGCCGTTGCCGCTGCCGTTGCACGTTCCCAAAAATAACTTCCGACGTCGCCGCCTGATTTTTTCCGCCTTAGTCAACTTGCTGCGAAATTGCAGGAAGCGATTCTATTTAAAGTTCTATGCCAAAGTCCACAAAAGTTGCCCCCCAAAACCAACAATCGGCATACTTACATAAAGAGATGCGACTGCAAGAACTCGGTTAAGGTTACGAGCAGCAGAGTATAATCAAAATGTGTCGCTATGCATAAAACTAATAGGTAATACCCTGGTATTTATGGTTCACTTTAAAAAGAACCTATTTCAAATAAAAATTTTTACTAACTGAATATACTATTTTCTTCGAAAAGTGTAGAAATAAATCAAAAGAAAATACATAAAATTATAATAGTCACACAAAATAAATAAATATGTTAAAAGCTACAAAATACAAAATTGTTAGCTAAAATTAAAAAAATAATAATTCAAATTAAAAGTAATATAAAATTATTAAAATAATAATAAAATATATATAAAATATTAAATAAAAATAAATACATTAGCTTATACAATTATGTCAAATTAAAACTTTAATGAGTTCAAAGTTGTTATACTTTATCTTTAAGTGATTTCCACTATAACCAAATTAAATTAACAAAGAAAAAAAAAACTACATAGTATTAACTTTAAATTGAAATGACTTGTTATATATTCATTTCAAACTTAGTAATAAGCGCTTTAACTCATAAGCTTCAGTTTGTTGCTCTAAATAATAGTAAATTGCCAGCGCGCTCGCTGCTGACAACAATCCAGTGCTTTTGTATCTATTTATACTTGTGTATAATTTATATAAAAAATAGAGAAAAAATGCAATTAGCCACGCTGTCCAAAACAGAAGCCCCAACACAGCCAATAGTTGGTTGCCGCCGCCGCCGTCCCCATTAACAAAATAAACTTTCTCAGCTGCCAATCAGCCGAGCCCCCCAAACAGGCAACTGGAAACTGGCAACGGGCAGTTGTACAGCTACTCGGACCGTCCTGTCAGCCAGTTAGGGGAAGCCTTTAATAAACCCACATAAAACTTGGCTGGCATTACAGCAATGCTTAGCCCCCGGGCACAGTGGTTCAATTAACAATAATATGCAAGAGTATCGCAAAACATATTTCCGTGCAGCTTATCAATTAGCAAAACGAAAACAGACAGCCCTCAATTTAGATTCTAATTTGCCAACTAAACATTAGAAATACCCAATATTTACACATATTTTCTTCAACTCTTTTGCAGCTGATGGTTCAAACAGCAGATATTTGCATGTGAGTAGCCATTATTTAATTCGCATTTAAACTTATCCACTGTGCACATGAGCCATTAGCAAAAACTTTGTTGCAACAACACAGCAAACAACAAAAAAAAAATCTCAAACTGCGCTTCAATGTTAAATGAATTGTTGTCTTAACTGCTAGACAAGCTGAAGGGGGGAGTTAGCCCCCCATATGTATATCTATGGTGGGTGGGTGGAGTGGTGGCTAAAAGTTAGTGAAATTCATTTTTGGAAAGTGCAAAATAAGGTAGAGAAATGAAAAAAGAAAAATAGAAAAAAAAATTGGTGGCGGTTAAAAAAAGTTTAAATAACTTTGGCAACTAAATTTAAGTTGCACGCAGGAGTTGGGGCAGGATTGGGGGGTGGGTGGTAGGAGGGGGGTGTTTGTAGAATCAACGGGGTGCACAGGGAAGTAGAGTGCCCAGCATCCAAGAGCCGTGACAAAGTTGGGGGCTAGTTGTTCCAGTTCTTGTTGTTGTTGTTCCTCACTGATAAAAACTGCAGCAGACGCAAAACTAATTTGCGTGGTTATGTAAATTAGAGTTGGAGTTGAGTCTCTGCGATAAACTTGTTGAGGGTGAAGAACGCTAAAAAATAGCGCAGCACAATGCGTAAACTGGTTAGGATAGGAAACCCAGGGGCCAAAAGAGAAGCGTACACTCAGAAAGAAGAACGAGCTGAATGGCACAAAGTGTGTGCATCAAGTCAGGAAGATATCAATAGAACCTATACAAAATGGGTAAAAATGGTATAATGGTTTTGTGCAAAAGTATGTAACAGGCACAAGGAAGCATCTCCGACATTATAAAGTATATATATTCTTGATCAGTATCAACAGCCGAGTTGATTTAGCATTGTCCGTCTCCCTATAAGTGAAAAACACTCATTTTTCAAGGTTTGACCTTGCAATTTGGTTTGATGACACATTTTATAGCCAATGTTATGTCCTTAAAATTTCATAAAGATCGGGCACTAAGCACAGAAGTTATTTAAGATTTACATTTCCTTGCTTAAACTGCTTGCACTGCTTGCAGTATGTGTGTGTTTGTATGGATGTGCATTGATTGGTAAGTATGAATGGATGTTAGGACTGGGTTCAGGGTATCTCCTAGTCGGGCGCTCCCGACTAGAGCACTCTTACTTGTTTTTTCTCAGTGTAGTTGCAGTTCACCTAGGCGACCCAGCAGAGAGGCCAACTAAATGCAAACAGGGGGTGGCCCAGAGGCGTTTAGTATACCTGCTGCCTGTTGTGTGTTGTTGTTTTTGTTGCCTTAATCCGAGACCACAACAGATAACCGAATCGTTGCACAGACAAAGACGCCGCCCGCCCTAACAACTAAATAATGTGCAGCAAATTTAGTGCCACATCGTGGCAACGGGGAAAAGGGGCAAGTGGCATGGGGCAGGGGTATGTATCCAGCAGATAGCAGACAGCAGGCAGCAAGTACAAACTAGTACACATGGCAATGGCAGCTAGCTGAGATAATTTTTCGTCGAGCAGCAAACACAGACAGTTATTTAAAAGAGCCAAGCAGCATGGGTAGCTTAGGCATAATTTGGCCAGAAGAGCTGGCTGGCAAAGGCTGGCATGAGACCCAATTGTTGGAGAGAGGGTTCAGAGAATGCAACTGGCAGACATACATTGAGGTCTGTCGGCTGCATTGTCGGTTGTCTTGGCAACCACAGCAGCAGCAGCAGCAACATTCTGTAGCTGCAACAGCAGGAGTCGCGTCTGAACTCGGCACCTAAAGTCATATTAATAATTTTGTTGGGATTTGAACTTGCCGCCTGTCGTTGCCCCGCAACCGCAACAACTTGCAGTTGAGGTGCAGCTGCCGCTGCTACAATCAACATTTACTCCACACACACACACATGGAGACCCCTTCTTCTTCTTCTTCTTCTTCTACTTGGCAGGCTGCAGTAATCCTTGGTTACACTTGCCCAACGACTTGTCTCGGGGGCTGCCTGCCATTTTCACCAACAGCATTTGCAGCTTTGTTTACATTTGCAATGCAAACCAAAAACGGAAGCAAATCCACAAATTTCAGTGGTTGCTGCCACAGTTACACCTCTTCTAGCTGCTATTGAGTGTGCTGTGATTTCTTTACACATTCGTTTAGTCCGCTTTCGATTAGCATCTGAGATATGCCAATAACTATTCCATTTTAATTCTGTCTGATCACTGAATCACTGAGTGTACTTTATGACGATAAGATTTTAGATATGCATACAACCCAAGCTTGGAGCCTTATTTTGTTAGCTGCTTCAGATTTAAATGCAGTTCTAATATGGAGGTGAAAACATGATCAAAACTGCATCGGGAAAGATAATCGGATCAGTTTTGACAAAGTTAGGGGAGTTTGCAGTCTAGAAAGGAAATTTCTAATGGTTTGATACAATTCTAGTTGCTTGTTTTTGATAGGAAATCGAAAAATCCAAAGTTCTTCAGGTTTAAATGCAGATCCAATATAGAGTTCAAACCATGATCAAAACTGCCTCGGGAACAAAAATCTGAACAGCTTTGTCAAAGTTATATCAATTTGAATTCTTGGAAGGGCACTTCTCAATGGTTATTTATCATTTTTAAAATGTTGTTTGTTTTATTGCCAATGCTTATTGTTGACGCCATGCAAACAAATACAAATTATACACACAATATGTCCTGCTGCGATTTCATGGGAAAATCAGAGAAAGCAAATTAAAATGCAACCCACAGAGTTCAGACAAATCATTTTTCTTGCTGCTTGCTGTTTATGAGGCATGGAAATGTTAACCAATGTACACAGAAATATGCACCGAATTTCCCACAGATATCGTAAATTGAATATTGTAGAATGAATCCGATTGTGCCGCAGTGCTATCACTGCCAGCGACTAATTAGTTTGTCACCCCAGATTTCCATCCATACCATCCCATACCATGCCATCCCCCATCCGCCCCGTTGGACATGTGATATTTTTAGTGGCGGCTTGTTTACAGAAGCCACAGAGCAAGCAGCTACTCATCAGTGGATTTATTTTTAGTTGGCAGCAGTCGGATTCGATTCGTTTCGATTCCATTTGACTGCTGCTGCTGCCTGTTAATGACATGCAAATCAACTTTGGTGGTCCTGGGATTGGGCCTGGGCCTGGGCCTGGGACCTGCGGCCAATCTGAGCTCAATCCCTGTCGTCCTGTGCTGTGCTGTGCTGTGTTTATATTTTTTTGACAGCTGATTGTTTTATTGAAATGCAGCACGGGCCAGGGCGGAGGTGCCGGAGCAGCCGTGAAAAGTAAATATTTACTATTTACTTTGCGGCGCTGTGAGAAAATCATTAAATCAAGCGTCAGCCGTCAACAAGCTGTGTGGAAAATGCGTTTATCATTTGCATGGAGACGGACCCAGGCGGCAATCAGTAGACCGCAAGTTTTTATTCAATGCTGATGCTGCTGCTGCTGCTGTGCAAACAATATACAATTTAATTAGAATTTTTATTATTTAATAAAATGCCACCAAAACAGAAACAGCAGCGCTGGCAGCCAAAAATAAAATTAAATATAATAAAATAAAAGGGATAAATTGTAAAACAAGTGAAATAAACTAAATTGAAATTTTGGCATAGAGCTGCTGTAGATGAAGCGCTGCTGAAATTGAAAAAGTTCTCCAAATGAAATCAAATAAATCTGAACAAACGAAATCTCTGCTAAGTTCGCCACACAAAAATCACAAAAATGTTGCGTTCTATACCCCAGAAAAAACCAAAAAAAAAACCAAAAAAAAAGGGAGCCAGCAACAATCAAATGAAAACTAATGGCGAAAATGTAAAAAGGTATTTAAAATGTTTGCAAATGTGGTTGCAGTGGTCGCAATGTGGGCACAAAGTAAATGAAAATATTTTCACGCATCACACAGACGCGCATTTTTTTTTTAGTTTGTAAGCCACCAAAATAGGATATCAAATAAATTATTTATTAAACTAAGCTAAAACGCAAAACTATAAAAAAAAGACTGCAACTGGTTAGAGATGGGATGAAAAAGATTTGTTTAATGTCTATTTAAATAGCATAAAAAAAGTGTTAGTAAAAAACCTGGCTGCAAGGTGTCAACGCCTGTGCTTTATTTATATGCGCTAAGATAAGGATTTAAAATTGCATGAAACAAATTGAGGCATAAGTTTTTTTATTTTCGCACAATGCACATAAAAACAGTGCTGTGCAATCTCAGTTGTTGGCTTTAAAGCCAGCATTTTGTTGGCACTTGAAATAGCATAGCTTTATTCGCTTATATACATATATTTAACGAGCGCTACGGGGCGCTTATCTATTTGTTAGATGGCCGCGAGTTAATGAGAAAAATGCATACGCATAAAACGACGTCTAGTTCCGACACATAAACCTGACAGGGCAGTCAGCCCCCCCTCCCCCTCTCCCATAAGCCCCCCCATACTTTTCCTTCTCCACTCGAATTTTACGAGCTCGTCGCTGTCTGCTGCCAGACAGACGCATAAAGCAGGCGATCTCCCAGGCGTTGCTGTATATTCCCAACCTTCTCATTCAAATCGTAAAAAACACAAATCCAAAATGCCAGACTCGGAAATCACAGCCAGTTACAGAAAAACACACAGAGAGAAAAAAAGAACATCATGCAAATCAGTCATTAAACTGATACTCATATAAAAAAAAATAGTTTATCTGTGGATTATCAAATTGCCATTTTTGCAGCATATCAATTTGAAAATTTTCAACTAAAAAATGATAAGTTTCGAACATATCAAAGTAATATTAGGGTTCAAAATCTTTCGCTTAAAATATCTATTAAAATTTTATCAATTTTGAAATTAAATTATTAAATTGAAAAACTTATTTAAATGGGAATTGAACTCGGTATCCTTGGCTTTCTGGACAGGAGCTTTTGCACATAGCTTCCTGTTCCCAATCCTAAGGGCAAATTGACTTTTCGAATTGCATTTGAGTCTCGAAATTTGAGTTAATTCATCACTTTCCAACACATGACTTTCTGTTATATGCAACTCATTTCGAAAAGCCAACGAATATTTTCAAAAGTGACAAGGAAATGGATCTTAAAATAGAATATAAATCAGATGTGAGCTGTTTACTATAATATTTAATTCTATTTTTATAAGCCGTTTGCATTGCCAAATGTAAATATATTTCCCATACAATTTCATCAATCAAAACATACAGAAAATAAATGAAATGTTGACTTAATTGTGTAATAATTATTGTAAGCAGTCTTATTATTGTTTGCTATTATTAAAGTTGCCAGGGATTATCGTCGGTCTTAAAATCAATCGTGTTTAGTTTTTATTCTCTGTGCACCCACACACAAGAGAGAGAGAGAGAGAGAGAGAGAGACATAGAAAGCCACCCAGGCATTGTCTATTTAGGTTTTCAAACTGTACCAATTTTTAATTTCAACTTTAATTATAGTCCGAGGAGGCAAGGCTGGCTGGCTGGCAATTTATGGCACTTGACGCACATCAAGTTTTGTGTATTTATTGGCCAGCAAGGCGCTGGCAGAATTTATGGCCAAAGAGTGTTAGCCAGGCTAACGTGCAGTGAACCACCGCGGCGGAACCGCAGAATCCGTTGAATAATTTTGGTTGCTGGATGTGATTTGGTATCCAGTCGGTGTCCTGCCTCTAATTTCTGCGTGGACACTCTGCATTTGTACTATTTTTTTCTTCTATGTGACTCAACAGCGTGTGTGGGGGATTGGAGGCGGCGGGGGGCGTGGCGCTTGCGGCTGCAAATAAATTTTGCCCGGCAGCCAAAACGATTTAATTTGCGGCTTTTGTCACACAACAAAAACGGACGCGTACGGAAAATTGATAAAAACTTATTTGCGGATTTGCTGCTGCTGCTGTTGTTGTTGTTAAAATATAAATTTAAATCAGAATATATGCAGATAGCAATCAAACAATTGTCATTCAGTGGCCAGCATTACTTGCGCTTTGTTGGCCATGTTTAGTAAATAACGTTTGTTAACCAGCTCAAAACGTCTATCGTAGTAGTTTAAGCCACTTGCTTTTGTCGTATGGGGGAAAAAGTAGTGAAAGCGCTGCCAAATGGCCTGCAGGACTTTCGCTAAAGCGAGCAGCTCCTGCAGTTCGTGTTGAAAACTATTGATGGACTGCTTCAAGTTATGGGACAGCGCCTGCACAAATTCCTGATGCAGGTCCTGCAGCTGGGCGAAGGTGCCAGCACTTTGCAGATTTGCAGTGAAGTGGCCAACAGCCTGCTGCAGCGCCTCTGTGCGGAAGTGTTTCTTCAACGAGATCAGCAGTGTTTTCTGCAGTTGCAGCAGATACTCAGCTACAGCTTCTTGGTTGCAGCTCAGTTGAGGCAGCTGCTGCAGTGGAGGCAGCTGCTGCAGTGGAGGCAGCTGCTGCAGTCGACGCACTGCGATGTGCAGTTGCAGGCGCATGCGAAAGACTTGAGTGTAGCTCTGCAGTTGCTTCTCGCTGATGATGCAGCTCAGCTCCTTGCCGCAGTCGTAGGCTATAGAGATCTTGTTGTAATCAGCCTCGGGCAGCGCCACCTTGAACCGCTTGCCCAGCCTGGGCTCGTGGCAGTTTAGTGTGTCCTGCAGCAGATCGGCAGCCACCGAGCAGGCTCCATGCTCCAAGTTGTAAGCTGCTGCCTCAAACTGCTGCTCAAACTGCTGAAAATGCAGCAGCAGAAAAGCAGCTCGCAGCTGAGCCAAAACTTCCTCCAGTTGCAGCTGTTGCTTGAGCAGATGCACCACATAGCTATTGATGAGGAGCGAACGCTGCTCCAGCAGCCGATCCAGACTGACGCAGATGATCCTGTCGAATGGGATGTATTTGGGGCATCCTTGGCAGCTCTTGAGCAGCGCATCGATATTGTCGTTGCCCTGCTCATTGGAGTCCTCCAGCGTCTCCTTGTAGTACATGCTGTAGATGCGTCGCAAATAGTTGTCAACCGCTTTGAGTTGAGTTAAAATGTCGGGCGGTTCATAAGTAGCCTGCTCCTGCTCCTGCTCCTGCCCCTTCTCCTTCTCCACTCTATACTGATTGAGGATCACGAGCACCGCTTTCAGCAGCGAGCTATGCAATCTCTGCTCCAGCAGCGGCTTGTGCAGTGACACAAAGTACAGAAAGCGCTGCGAATCGAGGAGCATGGCGTGAGCTCTTCCTGCCGATCGAATGTGCCGCTTGATGATCTTATAGATGGCATTCGAGTGGAAGGGCAGCCCGTAGAACGCTGGTCGCATCACGTACTCCGTGCGATCTTTGTGCGATCTTACTCGCATGGCTGGGAATTCGCTGAGGCCATCATAAAAGTCGCCCAGCAGCCACCACTTGTCCAGAAAGAGGCAGTGCGCCTGCAGTAGAGGTGTGCAGTGTAATTGTGATTCGATTGAGTGAATAAGCTCGAACTACGAGCAGATTAAGTTCGATCGAACTCTCACCTGCAGCATATACAACAGCAGCGTGGCAGCAAACGGACGTCGTTCCTCCATCTCGGCAAGTGTTGTGGGCGCCATCAGCTCCAGCAGACTGCCAAATATGTGCTGTGGGCGATAGTAAGCCGGAACACTCCGCTGCAAGGGATAGGAGATGTAGCTGGCGGCAGCCAGGCTCCACAGCTGCTGCAGACGCTGCATACTGCGCCTTGTGGCATGGCGAATGGAGCCAAGAGTGGCCTCCACTTTGCGGGAGAGTATGCGGCGCTCATAGTGGGTTAAGCACTCTACGACGGGTTTAAGCAGTCGCCTTATTGCACGAGTCAAACAGAGCAACGATTCCAAGGACTCTCCCCTCAGATACGGCGCCTCATAGCAATCAATGTAGAAGTGCAGCAGCTGCATATGCTGCAGTGGCTTCAGTGCCTGATCCACCACGGACTGCTCCAGCTGATACGAGTCGATGATTTGCGGACGCAGCTGAATCATTTTATTGACCAGCACAAAGTAGCGACAATCGCTCGGCTGCGAGAGGGTTAATTGTCTAATATAAGTCACTCCTCTACAAAAAGCACCTAGATGGAATGCGATTTATCATGAATTTCAGGAGGAGGTGTCTTCTTTCTCTGGATCGAAATTCTTATGTAATTTGCTCTTCATATCACAAATTTCGCAAATTTTCGGAATGCTCAGTTTGATTACAGAACAAGTAAAGAGTTCGTTCGCACTCGTCTTATTTTTCAAATAATTAACGGACTGACTGCGAAAATAGTTGACTTGATAGTCTTTGGATGGAAATTTGCACAAAATACTAGTTTTTAGGCAAGTTAGCAACTGAGTTCAATAGAATACAGAGTACAAAGGAACCTATTCGAAAAGCGAAACATTTTATGATAAATCGCACTCGATCGACTGTTGCTTTTGCTAGTTTTGAAGAGGAGGTGCTTATAGTAGATACTTACCTGAAAGAACATGATGAGTATCTCAATAACGAAGAACATCTCCTCGCCGAATAGTTGCACATAGGGAGACATTTCGGCCAGCTTCTGGCGCAGATAGTCCGCATAGCTGGAGGCAAATCCGTTGGGTGGCGGCAGCCTGGAGCGATTGGATTGGGGCGGAGTCTTTATCTGTGGCTGTGTCTGTCGTGGCTGACGCCGCTCCGGCTGCTGCATACGGTGAGGCGTACACAGAATGTGTGCTCCGGTTTCCATGTTGGATCTGTCACCAGTAGTACTGGACGCTGAGTCGCTGGACATATTCCGTGAGCCTTCGCGAGAGTTGTCCAAATGCGACTCTAGCTGTTTGCGGAATTCGCTCAAGCTGAACTTGCGTTGGGGATTCAGGGTTTCCTCGTCCAATTGCGCCAGGGACCTGAGTATTTCCTTGCTCTGCTCCATCCGTTTGCCTCTGTGGAGGCGAGCTGTGCGAAAGGCAAGATGGTTGACCGAGAGCATAAAGTCCAGCAGAGCCCACTTATACTGTTCCCTCATGGCCGGTAGATCGATAACCACATTCGATAGCGTGCGAACCGTTTCGCTCAGCTCATTCAGCCGCTCATCCTGAAAGCGATTCACAAACTCCCTCATATTGAGCCACACGCTCTCGGGTGAATTCGGTATCCGCATCTTGCACTTCTGCAGTTGATCGAGTGCGTACTCCAACCACTCGTTGTACCATTCATCTTCGTCGTCGGGCAGCAATGTCTTCATTATCCGTGGCATATAACGCTCAATCAATTGCTGTTGTTTTCGCTCAGCCATATCGCTTTTATACAAAATATATATATACATAAACTGAGAGAATATCGAAAGACTTATTCCGACTGAGAACTGAGATTCATTCGCCTGCCGGGTTGGTAGAGAGCACAAATATATTTTATACACGACTTGAAAACATTTCAAAAGTAAGCAGAGCAGCAAAAGTCTTAAGCCAAGCTTCAGGATAAATAACCTAAATTAAATCTTATGTTCTTCCTACTTTGAATAAGAAACAGTTTTAGCAATTTATAAATTTTTCTTAATTTAACAGACAACTTTAATAATCCAACGTTTTATTTAATATAAAGTCGAGCTGCTCCAACCTCCTTCCACAAAACAAGTTACAGGAATGGAACACATTTACTTATGGGATTAGATTACGGGATTAAGATTCGAACCCGCAACAGACTCAATCAGTCTTTAACTAAGATTCTGTGCTCACATTTTAAACTATACATTCTGCAATTGAGACTAGAGTAGATCTTAATTTCAGGTTCAAATGCGAAATGTTAGATTCCCATCTTTGCTTGCCTTTGAATGCATTTTTCGCCGTTCACGGGAATAGCATCAGGATAACATCCTGCTTAAAGGCCATGGCTAACGGCTTCTGGGGTGCTTAAGCAGGATTCGAACATGCAAATTCCTGTGGCCTGCATGCGGCAGCTGCTTTGGAATGCGGAGAACCCAACTCCCCAACATCCCAACACCCGTGGAGGAACTTTGACACCAGTGACCTATTTCTAGACTGCAGCAATCCTCATGTGAGATTCCCACTGTCTCTGCTGGTGTCCATGTCCAATAGCTGGGTACAATGTGCGTACTTTGCTTTATTTTATTGTCTGACAAGATAAATACCAAAATATTGAATATGCAGCACAAGGCAGCCAAAAGGAACCACCAGAGAACACACACACACACACACACACACACACACATACTCCGGGCACACTGACTGTGTCCAGCATCCGGAGCTCGCTTCTTGCCCCCTTCTGCCCCACTATGACCCCTTTCTGCCTGTCAACTGAGCCACGAACAATAACTCAAATGCAATCGAGCATATTTGCTGCAGCGAACAAATAAACCCAGTTACCGACAACCCAACACCAACCAAAGCAACAACAACAACAACAACAACCACAACAACAGCACTTACTATGGGAAAAAGGGCATTTCTTTTGGCACAAATGTAAATTTGTTTGTTAGGTATTTTAAATATGAAATATGAAAAAGAGAGGGAAACATCAGTGTTATCTTAATCTTGTGTGAATATGGGAAAATTCTAAGAAAGCTGTCTAAATTAAATTGTTAATACATAATTTTAATAGTTATGTGTGTGCCATTGTTACATGTGCTCTTAATTTGTAAGTATAAACTATACATGTGTTCTCGAGAATAGTACTTTTGTATAGCAAAGGTATGAGCAAGCTTAAAGTACAACTTTACAATCGTAAGTCAGAAGCATTAGAAACATATTGAAGCATATTAGGAAGACCAAAATATTTTGATTGCAAAGAGATATTTGGATATTAGCATCTGGAAGTCTCTAGCATTATCTATAGAGTTAATGCCCAGAAATGCGACTTATTTCCCATAGTACAGTGGGTCACCGAGTTGTACAACCTAACAAAACTATAGTAATTTAAGTAGTTGAAATTCGAGCAATCTTAATTGCAATCATAGAAAACTCTGGCAGATATCAGCTTTAGAGATATTTCATTCACAACTTTAGGCAAATGGGATTCGGTTCAATGTGCAGTGGCACAGAAAGAGAGAAAAAAACTATAGACAACAAAGCAGGCGAGAGGACGCTGGGCAAAAAAAGGAAAGTCTGTCTGACTGACTGTGTGAAGGAGTGAGTGCTGGAAAAACAGCAAGTGAAATCTTTACCAGCCAAAACAAAAGCCGAATTGTAGAAAAACAAGAGCGAAATTGTTTGCTGGCAAAACTTGGGCAGGCGACAAAACTTTTTTGTCGCACTCGTCGAAAAGTAAGCGAAAACTTAATAAAGATCGCAGCTGACGTCAGGACGCGCACAGGACACTCACAGGACACTCACACACACACACCCACACAGACAATGGTCAGTGGAGCTGCAACGACCACAGACTGTCGAAATTAAACCAAACTGAATTTGCACTTACACTGCGCCCTCCCCAGAGCCTTTGACTCCTTGGAGCAGGATTCGGAGTGGGAGTGGCAAAGTATCTGTGTGAGGCTGTCGAAATTGTCACTTTCGCAATTTGCTCAGTGGGTGCGACGTTGGCAATGGGGAACAATGCCGCTTGCAGCTAGCAGCTAGCAGCTTGCAGCTTGCGTCAAGGAGCGCGTAAGTGACATTTATGCGCCTGGGCGGCAACTGGAGGAGCAGCAGGAGCAGCAGGAGCAGGAGCTGGAGAAACCGCTTCAAACTTTGCCCACCAATGCAGATGCAGACGCAGCCAAGCGACCTGCGGGAGAGAGAGCGAGAGAGAGACACAGCCACGCAGACAGGACGAAGTTTGTTTTAATAAATACTTTCATTGTGTATGCAGCAGCAGCAGGAGCAGCAGCAGGAGCAGCAGGAGCAGGAACAGCAGCATCACCTGCCTCCAGCTGAGCCAGAGCAGGCTCTGCCTGTCACTGTTGATGATGGCAAGTTTCTTAAGAATTTAGTTCGCTGCGAAACGCGCTCATCGACATTACTTGGCAACTTTCGCTTGGCCTTCGTCGGTTTGTTGACAATAGTACTACTACCATATAGATGCAGCCAGCCGCCGGGAAACAATCAACAGCCGCAGACGGCAAATGCAAAAATTACACATTTTTCTATCAACTTTGACATTCGACTTGCTGTTGTTGCAATTACGCAAAAGTTCCCAAGTTCTTATGCTTTCAGGCGTGACTGCATCTTAATAAGTACACAGCGCACAAAGCTTCAGACTAAAAACAAATCAAATACGAGTTTTAATCGCAAACTGAGCGCTATAATTTCAGATCAAGAATGTATTACTTAAATTGAAAATAAATATTCGTACGGTAGGTTATACAAATAAATAATGCCTGAGTATATTTATTTCATTTAATTTTCTGTGTCGCCTATATCAAATCGATATTGAATTAGGTGAATAAAAAAAAATAAGAAAAATAATCCATAAGAAAACTGATTCTGGGGAGGCTAATTTTTGAGTCTAAATTGTAGCTTCTAAAATAATTTGTTTTCCCTCTCATGACTTCAAAATCACATAACTTTGCCAAAACTGAACAGATTTTTAAGTTCCAGAGCACTTTGTTCATGGTTTCTCCATTTATTCTACATTTAAGTTTTTATCGATTTTTAAATCTTCATATCTTTGACTTTTTTTTCCGAAAAAATGAAGACTTTAAACACACATAACTTTGCCCAAACTGAACAGATTTTGAACTGGGAGGCCAATTTGTTCATGGGATTGCCTCTTCATTTATTCTGCATCTAAGTTATTCCATCCGTTTTCTAAATTCCTTTTTTCGAAAAAAGTATAAATATATAATATTCTAATGAAGTCATGAAACTTGATTCCAAGGTTGATCATTCTATAATAAACGAACTCAATCTGAGAAATTCTTGCTCTGTTCACTTTTCAATTGAATCAACTATATATTCTTGATGTTAGATTGCTTTCTTTCTCTCTCTGTGTATATTTAAATTGAGGCACTAAAAATTGGGATTTTCTTTTGTCCGGGCCAAAAAATACATTAGCTGCAGGCAAACGTTGTTGTTCAAAATGTGCCAGGCACAAAGGAGTTTTCGAATTCATTTTTGAACCCTGCAGGCGCCGACTGTCTGGCCGAAAAAGAGGGTTCAATTCGAGTATACTATATAATTGAGATAACTCATAAATACATACTTTTGCCCACACACATTGACAGCGTTTTCCTCGCATCATTTTCCTGCGACTGATGCTCGTTGAGCCTCATTAAGCGTAGTCGTCGCTTTGTTTGGCCATAAACTACACATTAGCAGATACCGGAAACTGTTTTTCGGGAAACTGATGTTGTCTATTTATAGGAACAATGCAACACATCTGGGCTGCCGAGCTGCCGAGCAGTTTTTCCAGCCGGTCATAATTTCTTTTTTGGAGCCGTAGGCAAAGTTAATTAGTTGTGATTTTTCAAAGAACATTCAAATCGAAGGCGGGGCAGCCGAGTGAAAAACACAAACAAATCAACTCGGCCCCAGGCTGTGTGAAGTGTGCACTGTGGTGTTGCCACAGGGGGAGCAGGGCAGTGGTGCGGGTGGGGGCAAGGGTGGTGGTGGTGGTGCTGCAGTGCAGCGAGGCAGTCACATGTTGAGTGTATAAAATTTTGATGAATGTTTTGTTTACGGCAGCGTCGCAACGCTGACAAGGGGCTGCTTGACACGCCCCCTGACTACACTGTGTGGGTGTGCGAACACACTGAGAGAAATAAAGTTTGTTTAATTTGAGATTTTGTCAAGTAATTTGTAATTAAAGTTAAAATAAATGTAAACATTTTTCATAAATATAAATAGATTGTTTGTTTACAACTTGTTTGATATTTGGTAAATCATATTAAGGAAATTATATTATTTACTGAAATATATATTTAAAGAAAAGGTATTTAGTGGATTTGCTTGGATTGAATTGAGTGACCAAAGGCAACTCAACCAATTTTCTCGCTGTGCATGTTTCTGGCGTGTGAGCTGCGTCCATCAGCTTGATGCCTGGGATGCAGCACACATGTGGCCCCAAGGCAACACAGCCACAAGTTGCCAAATGGCAATTGAATGTGAATTGTATTGAACATGCACAGCAGAACAGAACCGAACAGAACAGACCAGAGCAGAGCAGACCCAATGCCAGGACAGAGTTGCTCAACCCCAACCCCAACTCTGAATACGGTCAGGGCCATGCTGCACGCCTCTGTGAACTTTACGCTATAATGACGTTGATGCGGCAACAGCAACAGCAGCAGCAACAGATGCTATAAATTACGCAGCATAAACAGACTGCAACTAATTAACAAGAAATTTAGTCGTAGTCGCCGTGTGATATCCAAATTTTTGGGTGTCTCAGTCTCAGGTGGCTGGATGATGGCACAAAGGGAGGCGGACACGTGCAATGCCCGCGGCTGCATTTACTTAGTTTCCCAATCAAATTCAACTCTGTCTACGCCGAATAATAATTTAAATATCTTAGCCGCCGGTCCTGGCCAAACAACAACAGGAAATGCCATTTGAGCTACGGCATGCTAACAAGCCACCAGCAAACAGCAACAGCAACAGCAACAACAACAACAGCAACTAAATGCGTGCCATTGCAAAACTGCAGAAAAACACCAAACAGCAGCAGCAGCAGGAGCAACAACAACAACAACAGCAGCAACAACAATTGAGGGGAAAAACTTAACAGCCGCGAGCTACACACAAAACACAAAAAGGGAGAAAACGGCAAGAAATTAGTTTCTCTGGCGAACGTTGTCCCAGTTGTTGTTGCTGTTGTTGTTGTTGTGGTTGTTGCTGTTGCTGTTTCTGTTGTTGCGGGTGTAAAGCTGCCAAAGGAGGACAAATGCAAACATACACACACACACACACAAGCAACACAAGCAAAAGAGCTGTGTACCCCATCCTGGTCTCCTCTCTGCATTAGGCTCCGGAAAATGCCCTTACGAGAGCAACAGAACAAAAAAAGCAGAAAAAAATGGGAATGGATATAAAAGAAATTTGTGTGTGCGAAAAATGGCAATGGAAAAAGTCGTATAGTCGTATAGTTTCGCCCCGTAAAAAGGCAAACTATGCAGGCCACAAGCATTCAGAGACAAGAACACAAGAACTTCAAGACAGTTAAACGAGAAACAAAATGAGAAATACATATAAAGAAAGGCATTGCTGGAACATAATTGAGGGAGGTAGGGGTACGCAGGATTCTCAGATGTTGGTCGGGTTAATAACCAGAATTGTTTTTCAAATGCAAAATAAATGGTTTAGCTTTGGCTGAAATCCCTAAATGCAACCCTACTTAAATAAATACAAGACAAGCTAGGGCACGAAATATATTATTATTATAATAATGTGGCTCAGTTTTAGGCAATTCAACTAGCCGAAAAAAAGGTAAATGTACACAGACAGAAAAGTTGATCAATTTAGTTTGATTTAACTATTTAAAGTAAGTTAACTACTTTGCTATTTCAGCTTAGTATTTAGATGAGTCCACTAAATTTCCGTGTTTATTATACTCTTTTCGAAGAAAATAGTATATTAAGTTTGTGCTGAAGTTTGTAACGCATAGAAGGAAGCGTCGGAGACCCCCAAAAGTTACTGCCAGTATGCTTAGAATGACAAAACAAATTGAACAAGCCATGTCCGTCTGTCTGTCTGTCTGTATGTCTGTCTGTCTGCCTGTCTGTCTGTCTGTCTGTATGTATGCAAACTAGTCCCTCAGTTTTTGAGCTATCGGTATAAAACTTTGCACAGAGACTTATTATTCAAAGGGACAGCACATTGGTCGGAAACGGCCGGATCGGATTACTATATCTTATAGTAGTATAGTGGAAGTCGGTTTTGGCCATAAATCCCATATTTTCAAAGCTATCGCGATGAAACTTTCCACAGATACATATTATTTAAACATACATCACATTGATTGGAGTCGGCCGGATCGGATCACTATATCTTATAGCTGCCATACAACTGGAAATAAATTTAATATTTCAATTCAAATTTATATCATATGATATCAATTTTTACAGCTAATGAAAGTGCTGCAGTTGGCAGAGTGAAAATTGTCTAAAGGTTCGAAAAGAGTATAAAAATCTTCGGCTCGCCGAAGATAATCCTTTCCCACCTGTTTTTCCCTGTGTAGCTATTTCGACTAAATACGCAAGTACTTCAATCATTTTTGCAGTCGTTACAGTGCCTGCGGTCTGAAGATGACAGCCACCTTGTGTTTCGTCCCTGGCCATGTCGATTGGCCCATAAAACATGACTGTAATCTACTGCCAGGCATATGCAAATATAGCAAACATGATGTTGTCAAGTCTCTGTATCTCTCTCTCTCTCTCTCTCACTCTCACTCTCTGTCTCTGTCGCTCTGCTACTTTTACATACATTATCCTGTCCAAAAAGCGAGCATGCCCAGCGGCATAAATGAATATGGCATATAGACATAGGTAAACGCTTTAGACTGCTGCTGCCAATATGCTGGCACATTTTTTGTGCTAAACAGCAAGAAATTCTTGAGATGCCTGCGAGGCAAAACGCTGCCTGCTCCTTCCATCCTGCTCCTGCTCCTGCTGCTTGTTCCAATGCCTAACTTCACTTAAAGTTTGCGCCCACATCCGCTGCACGTGTTATGAATCAGGAGGTAGCCCTCAAAACTGGGTACAGGTGTCGCTTGGACCGCCTCCCCCTCAATAGAGCTGCGAAAGTTTCATTGACTTGACAGGTGGAAGGTAGAAAGGGGGCCGGGTGAAGTTTCACAATAAGTTTGGACCCAAGTGTAATTGTTACCGTTTAAATTTCCATTAAACGGCGCATAGGCGAAAAATGGCCCATTTTGGGTTTTTTGGGAAGGCCGCGGGCTGCCAGGAAGTCGAAGCTGCTACACAAAATATGTCACAACATTTAAGCTGCGTTTTAGACAACAAACTCGGCAACAACAACAGCAACAATAATAGGAGCGGAAACAATGGCGACGGCTACAACAAAGGGCGAGCGAGCTTTTGAAAAGGCCGCCCGCTATTAACAAACCATAAAGTAATTTCTTGCTTTCCTGCACGGAAATTAGACATTTTGTCAAGGGAACACTCATCTTGCGCCCAGGATAACAATAACAGGCACAATAACAAGGCTGGCTAGGACTCGCTTAGCTGGCTTTGGGGCTGCTTGGTTTGGGTTTCTCAGGCAGCACACTTGCTGCTGCCAAGTTAAAAGTGAAAATATTATAATGAAGTATGTTGTTAGCTGTTCGAGAGAGATTTCTCAAATGTATCCATCGCTTGGGCCAAAGAAACATTTTATAAGTAAACAAGAGCAGCGGCAACAAAAAGTTTGTCTATTTAAAAAGTTTTGCGCTTCATGCGCCAAAGTTATAAAACATGAAAATATTTCTTAATTATTTTTATAAACAACGACCGAAGAACAGCGGCAGAGGCAGCTACTGCGCCTTTTTGGCCGGTACTCAATTCGGCCCAGAGGCCGAAGGACACCCTTACCCCCAACCCCAATCCCAATCCCAGCCCCAATCCGCGTCCTGTCCCTTTCTCTTGGGTCGATTTGTGTCTTCAAGTTGTTTGTCTTGCTGATTTTTGAGCACATTTTGCCTGAGGTCAGGATTCTGTTTGATTAGCATAAATACGACTACAGAAAAAGGGAAAATGCCCAGTTTCTTAGACATTTTTTGCTCAACAGTGTTGTTAAAATTAATTAGCTAGGCTGCAATATCAACTCGTAGCCGTTTCCTGGAACTCACCTGTAAATTAAAGAGCTTTAGATATTTTCTTAATTAATTGACCAATATTTGCGGGCAAACATTGAAATATATACACTTTTATGATGAGTACCCCTACCCTGCCCCCCTGTGCAACCACACGGTGCACAGTAAATTTGATTGCCGTTATCTGCATTTTATGATGCTTCTGGCCACCGCAGAGAGACGCGACACAAAATGCTTTTTGATATACGACAGTTGGTTTTCCATTGCCATAAAATGTGCCAAATGGATGAGCGGAATGGATGGCGGTTGAATTTATATTTGTATTTTGTATATTTTGTATATTTGTATATTTATATATTTGTGTATATGCATTGCAATTTCAAGTTGAAACGAACTTCAACTAGCATGATTTATGCAGCAGGCGAATAACATTATTTAAAGTGATGTGCCAACATTTTTTTATCTATTTCTGAAAACAATGTTTTTTTTGGATTTGAAAACAAAATTCACTCAAGATCTTTTATTTGAAACTTATACAATCAAAATAACAGAAAAATTCTTATCCCTAACAGCAAACTGTGTATTAGAGCTATGTGCTCAAAATTATATTTATTTAATCATAGCTCAAAGTAGTTTTCAAGTATTCATGAATAATTTTAGTAATAAAAGGTTTAATCATTACTAAGCCTGCTTTAAACAGAAACTGATATTGAAATAGCACAAAGGACTTAACTGGCTGGCAGGACTTGTGTATTGTTCTGCTGACATCAATAATACGCTATTGCTATTGCCCTCTCTCTCAGTTATGATATTATATAAATTTAAAGCTGCGCGGATAGAAATATCAGCACGCTGGCAACGTAACATTTCAATTTGCTGCAACAAATGCTCATAATTTATAAATTTTAAATCTATTTTACCCACAACGGCGACCTGCGCGCTCTCGTTTTGTGGCATGCCACGCGTTGCAAGTGGGGCAAAGGGGGTTGAGAGGGGGATATCGAATTGGGGAATGTTTTGTTGCTGATTTATCGACGTCGCTGCTAAAGTTGCTGTTGTTGCTGTTGCCATTGTCTGCGTTTTTGGCACTGTTAACCCGATTTTCCACTTTTCATGCGGCAACGTGCGGCAAGTCGCGCAGCATGCATGATGATCATGTTTACGTAGCTGCCTCTCCTTCTTGCAGCTTCGCTCCTGGATGTCACTAATGGGGCGCACGTTCAAGTCGAGTCACGTCACCTTTGGCTCTGTCTCCATCTCCGTCTGTGACTACGACTGCGACTGCGACTCCTGCTAACCAGGCCAAGTCAAAACCAACACAACACAACAACACACAAGACAAGCGAAAACGCATTGCGAAACGAGATCACGTAATGCGCCGCGAGATTTTTGCAATTTCGTATCGGAAAACTATCTTTCAATTAAATTCCGCGACGCGACGCTTCAATTTCAATCAGACACATATTTATGTACTCTGCAAAAAGTAGCATCAACGCGATGATATCTAGGCACAACATACGATACATTTTGACTATCGATTTCAGCTCGATAGTATTTCTTATTTATTTGATATTTGTATATCGAGTTGTATCAATTTGATATTTGTTTTTATTATTTGTATATACTTTTTCTACAATTTAAAGATAAATTTCACAAATACGATACTTTTGACTATCGATTTCAGCTCGATAGTAACTCGTATCGATTCGATAGTATTTTTATTTATTTGATATTTGTATATCGAGTTGCTGTATCAATTAGATATTTGTTTTTATTATTTGTGTATATCTTTTCTACAATTTAAAGTTAAACTACACAAATACGATACTTTTTGACTATCGATTTCAGCTCAATAGTATCCTCTGTCGATTCGATTATAATTCTTATTTATCTAATATTTGTATGTCAAATTATAGTATCAATTTGATATTCGTTTTCATATATTTGTATATACTTTTTTTTACAATTTTAATATAAACTTCACAAAGAACTAAGAGTGCTCTAGTCGGAAGTGCCCGACTACGAGATACCCTGAACCCAGTCCTTACAATCATTCATACTAATCTAAACACACACATGCTGCAGTACAAGCATTGCAAGCGGTGCAAGCGGTTTAAGCAGTTAGCTTGCTTTTTTCGCTGAGCCCCACACAATGGAAAGTTAAATCTTAAATAACTTCTATGTTTATTGTCCGATCTTATTAAAACTTTTGGGGCAAACAATTGTCAATAATATGTGTGACCAAACCAAATTTCAAGGTCGTACCTTCAAAAATGCGTTTTTTGAACTTTTGGGGGGTTTGGGGGTGGTATCCAAAAAGTGAAATTTTTGTTACATGTGTATGCTATTCGAGATTATACATGCCAAATTTGGGGCCTCTAGCTTTTATAACTTTGAAGTTATGTCCCAAAAACGCAAGTCTGAAATCAAATTTATCGATAACTTTTAAACGGTACGAGTTATCGATAAAATTTAATAAACTTGATCTGTCCCGGGATTAGGAGAACTTATGTTCCAAATATGAAGTCTCTAGCTCTTGTAGTCTCTGATATCTGTGTGTTCATACAGACAGACAGACGGACAGACGGACAGACGGACAGACGGTCAGACGGACAGACGGACAGACGGACAGACGGACAGACAGACGGACATGGCTAGATCGACTCGACTGTTGATACTGATCAATAATATATATACTTTATATGGTCGGAGATGCTTCCTTATGCCTGTTACATACTTTTGCACAACTTCATTATACCCTTTCACCCATTTTTAATGGGTTCAGGGTATAAAAATATAAATAATAATAATAATAGTAATAGGCTATAGATAAAAGTGTATTACTGCATTACCTGCACATCTGCGCAAGTTTTGATACATCTCAATTCCCATTCGATACTTTTTATTTACAAATTTAAGTGATTTTTATATGCAACTTTTAAATTTACAATTTTTAAATATAAATCAAAAGCTTATTGTTAGTCAAACATTGATGCCGGCTTAATCAAATAGTCAGTATTGGCTTTGTTTTTTGGGGGTGGCAAGCAGCAAAACTAAACTAAACTAATTTGCCACAAAGGTGGGGCACTTGAATACTTTATAATAATAATCAAAACATTGTCGCACTCGACAGGCGCTTTGTTGTCAACATTTGCAACCTTAATTTGATTACAGAAATTGCAGTGCAAATATTTTCATTGCATTTTCGGTTTTTCGGAAGCGTATCATTTTAAGCTATTTTGCATACATTTTGCCAGCAATAAACAAATATTTTTGGGTCATGGGCCAATAATGAAATTTATCGCGATGGCACCGTAATGCCAGGGGCGGCGGGGCAAGGGGGCGTGGTCGTGGGCGATTTTAGATGGGTTTTGCCCAGCAGTTTGCAACTTCATTTAATTTAATTTATTTTTCAGCAGTGACACAATTTATGTAACAACTTTGACCGTCTGTTGTTGTTGTTGCTGTTGTTGCTGTTGTCATTTGGAAACTAATTTGCATAAAATGAGCGTCGAGTGTTTGTTGGCCATGGCGATGGCTACCTGGCCCATAAAGGCCACACACAACACATATGTCGACTGTGGAGCCCTGAAGCGGTCAAGTCGCAATAAATTGCCTGCTGATGACTCCTTTAAAAGTGTACACCCAAAAAGCAGCGCCAGCAATTCGATTTCGTTTTTATGGCGCATAAATTATTCAGAGTTTGTCTATAGTCTATAAAATGTTGAGGGTCGTTAAGTCGGCTCTGGGCTGGAAGCTTACTTGTCTGCTCGCAGGACGCAGGACACAGGACGCAGGACGTGCGCTGACCTTGTATCCCTTTTTCTAAATAGACAATTTGCCCCGTCCCTTACGCACTATTGTTGTCCAAATCCTGCCCACACTCTATGCTCTATGGCATAAAAATCAGTTTAAGCGTGCTTTCGATTTATGCTACAGTTTTTCTCCTCTTTTAGGGGTTTTTTTTTGCTCTCGCTCGCTTTTTGTTTTAGTCTGCTGTCAACAATTTTACGAGTAAATTGAGAGCCACAATCGTTACGGCAAATCACTTTCAGCTTAGAGACTATCCCAGCAAAATACAATACAATACAATACAATACAATTTCAATTCGCAATTCGGCTTAAAGACAACTCATTCTGGTGTTTGAGTTTGAGTTTGAGTTTTCGTTCTCGTTTTTATTTCTGCGGATAGAGAAATATAATATTTATGGCTTACTTGTGTGCAGTCGTATTCTGTAAAAATAGATCACGTGCACAATTTTAATATCTAACTCTCGCATCAGTTCATTAAAGTGTCCTTTTGCCATAATATCAATATTGAATCAGGGTCTGCCCACACACACTCTGTCTCTGTCTCTCTCTCTCTCTGTCGCTCTCTGTCGCTCCTGCATTATCCTGTTGTCTGCAGCAGCAAAGTGCAGCGTCATTGTTTGAGCCCCTTTACAAAGCTAACGTTCTCGTCTTGAAGGACAATGCTAAGAACCAAACAAATACGCATGAAGTTGCGCTTTTTGCCATATCGCAAAGCATTCGCTGTTTGCTTTGAGCCAAGCAAACGGAAGGAAGTGATTGTCCTGCTGAGCAACTGACCCAATTAGTTTAAAAGCACACTCGCTCTGCTCTCTCTCTCTCTGCCCTCTCCTCCATCTCCATCTCTCTTTCTCAGGCAATCAATATTGTTTCTACAAATATTTAAACAGCTTGCACAAGACTATTTAGTTTCGCTGCAAAAAGACTTTAAAAGCACAAAAAACACAATACGGCTACAACAAATCCAGATATAATAAGGAAAATCATTGTAAATAAAGTAATACAATAAGTACATAAAGTAATAAACATAATAATAATACTTTTCGTTATTACAAATTAATTAAACATTTTTGTGCTCAGCCTTCTTATGCAAATTTCTAAATTCTGTCTAAACTCAGTACACTTGTGTGTTTTAAGCATTAATTTTGGTCCACAGATATGCTGAACAGATCTATATATTCCGTTTTGTGCCAAGTGATACGCTTGATTTGCAAATTGCCCAGCAGACGGCGATGCATTAATAAAATAAAATAATGTATGAATAAATAAAATTTAATTTTACGTAAAAACTGACAAAGAGTCCCCAGTCAGCTGAGGGCAAGCGACAGTCTGGGGACGACAACTAGAACCAACTACAAATACAACAACAACAGCAATATCAAATTGTCGGGCACAAAAGGCAAATGCGCAAAAAATGACTTGTTTTGTTTAGCTGCTGCTGTTATTGTTGTGGCATATTTGAGTGTATTTGCACAAAATACGTGAAATTACGCGAAAAGTTCTATCTCTGTCTCGTCTTACAGTCTGTCTGTCTGTCTGTCTGTCCAACTGTTTATGTCAGGGCGACGCCAAAGCCTGTGGGACTGAAAGGGAGCCCAGCTCTGTGTCCTTGCTGCCTGCTGACTGTCAGACTGACTGGCTGGTTGGGAGCTTGTTAGTTGCCGGCCTGTGAAACAAATGCCATTTAATTTTGATGGCAAACGTTTGTGTTACCGCTGGGAATGGGCTACTTGTACGATATATGGGGGCAATGTGGGATCACCAGGCGTATACACATATATTGTTAGCCTTTGAGCATGTGACTAGCAGAAAAGCAGAGAGCTACCTGCTATATTTATGACCAGAACGTGTAAGCTTGCTTTGCTATCTCTCTGTCTCTTTCTGTCTCTGGAGGTATTTCAATTTCACTAGTTAAACACATTTCACTTTATGGGCGAAATTATTAATGAGCTGCTTGGCATACGAAGTTAATAATCCGTTGCGCAGCAAAGCATAAAGAAACACCCTGTGCAACAGTAACACACAATAGCAACAACAACTGTGCTGGCAACACTTTACAGCGGAAATCTCATTTGTCATGCAGCTGGCCATTTATCAGTTGGCATTTAAAAAGCCATTAAAACCGAATCCGACAAATGCAATAAAAAAATAAAAAAAAATGGCGTAGCGCAGAGAAATTATAATAAAAAAAACGAAGGAAGAAAACTGTTCAGCGCTTTTGCAACTTTTGCGGCACACAGGAAGCTGCCGCAAAGGAATCGACGAACCTGGCCTCGGCACAAGTTGCACGGCCAATTCAATTCATAATTTAAAGGCCTGAACCGAGCCGAACCTGAAGCTGAAACGCTTGGCCAACTCCCTCGCCCAGACGCACGTCCTTCGCGTCACAGCAATAAATTAATATAAAAATTCCTCACGCTCAGCCAATAAGAGCGAGAACACTAAAGCATTTTATCACAATTGCCAGACGGAGGCGACAGAGCCGACAGAGGCGACACAGGCCTCCAAGAAAGATGTCGGAGATGCCTGCACAGGCGAGCAGAGTTTGCTTTCGACTAGACATTTGCGGTATGCGCAAATAGAACATTGAACATTAAAAACCATTCAACATTAATGGCATTTATGAGCGCTGTCCTTACTGACTGGCCAATCTTTATACTCTTTTCGAAGAAAATAGTATATTAAGTTTGTGCTGAAGTTTGTAACGCATAGAAGGAAGCGTCGAAGACCCCCAAAAGATATTGCCAGTATGTTTAGAATGACCAAACAAATTGATTTAGCCATGTCCGTCTGTCTGTCTCATCTGTATGTATGCAAACTAGTCCCTCAGTTTTTGAGCTATCACGATAAAACTTTGCACAGAGACTTATTATTCAAAGGGACAGCACATTGGTCGGAACCAGTCGGATCGGACCACTATATCTTATAGCTGCCATACAACTGGAAGTCGGTTTTGATCATAAATCCCATGTTTTCAAAGCTATCGCGTTAAAACTTTGCACAGATACTTATTATTCAAACATACATCACATTAATCGGAGATGGTCGGATCGGACCACTATATCTTATAGCTGCCATCCAACTGGAAATAAATTTAATATTTCAATAGAGATTTTATGTTCATATGATATCATTTTTTCGAAAAGAGTATAAAATCTTCGGCACGCCGAATAAAATCCTTTTTCCACTTGATTTTATTTAACGTCAGCTACTCGTATTTAAAAATTATAAATGAAAACGTAAGTTTAAAGCTAAGTGCAGTTGAGACTGCTCGACAATCTGCTCGATCGCCAGCCAATTGATTCCCACGATAAACTTCTGCTGTAAACGGAGAAGTTTTTGCCTGGCAAAAAGACAGCCGAAAGCAACACCTTCTTTTGCGTAAGCTAATTGCAGCCGACATTTAAATCGTTGCGGCCATCGATTTGTTTAAAAACTTCCACTGCAGACGCCGCCAGCACGCACTTAGACTCCAAAAGAGATCTCTCTGTGTGTGTAGGCGCATAAGGAGGACGAAGTTTTGCCTGTGACCTCGTTAGCTGGCGAGTCTATCAGACTGGCAAAATGCTTGACTGGCTGCCAATGTCGTGGGGCGGCAACTTTGTTAATGGTTTTGTCATAAATTTTAATTCGATTGCATCAGTGAGCAGTGAGAGCGAAAGAGCGTTGCCTGACAACGCACTTCTTCTTCTGCTGCAGCTAGCCGAGATTGCCATTCAAAGTGCGCATGAAAAATGCATTAGACGGCACAGAGACTCAAACTCTCGAACTTGGCACATAAGCGGGTTGCAAGTTTTTGATAGTGCGGCTGGCCGCAGCTGCAACCACTGGCTGCTGGCTGCTGGCTGCAGGCTGCATGTCCTGGCTAGACAGCCCTGCAGACAGTCTGTTGTTTGAGCACTCAATTAATTTATGCGGCGTGAAGTAAACTTTTCGGGGCAGCGAGAATTTCGGTATGGAGTCGGAATGAGCCACACTTGCAATATCCTTGGACTAAAGGACCGAAATATGCCTCAAAAGATATTGCGGCTTGATGAAAATGCGCTCAATTAATGCTTTTTAAATGCATTGTCATTGTCACTTCGCACCGACGGCGAACGCTGCGTATGCGTAACGTGATATTTGCAAGTCAACCGCAAAGCCATGCCCACAGACAAAAGGGAGGCTTTCTGTGTGTGTGTGTGTGTGTGTGTGTGTGTATGGTTGCCTAGCAGGATACCAAACAACCAGCTACAGTGGTGCAATTCCTATATATGTTTAATGGCTCTATGTTTATTAAAGAATTTTTATTTAATAGTCATAAAAAATAAAATTTTTTAAATATTTTTAGTAAAATTGTTCGTCATTAGTTATAAAAATATTTAAGTATTTGCATCAGCTGTTGATCTCTTCTTTAAAGACTCCTACACTAAAAAAAAGGTGTTCGATGTGGAAAATTTTCATCAGATATGAAAAAATGTGTTTGAAATTATGTAAATAGTGTGTACAAACTATAGAAAATAGACTTTATCAAACATATATAAATTTTTCTACAAGCAGAATATGCCTACAGCCTATCGACATATTTGCACAATTTTATATATATTTTATTTTATATGTATTAATAATTCTATAAAATATATAGATTTTCTACAATTTAAATAAATTCTTTAAAAATGTATGAGAGTTACAGTTTATATTAAAACGAACACACCAGCTTTTTGAGTCTGTGCAAATGCAGTTCGCACCACTGTGCGTGCGTGCGTTGCCTGCGAAAAGGCTTGCGAAATGATGCGACGGCCGTCTCGCATTAACTACAAGGATAATATGAAAAAATAACAAGCAAAATGCCTGGCATCGTTCATTACCCGAACCAGCGCCCATCCGCAGGTGCGTGGCTACGGCTACGGCTCTGACTACGACTACGACTGCTCTAGGGCCAAGACGAGACGACAAGACATCCGTAATGTTTTATTGTTGTAACTGTCGCCTGGCGCCATAATATATAGTCTGTGGCACATCCTGGCGCTCCTCAGGCCGCCTGCCTGCCTGCCAGCCGACACAAATCACATGCAACCTTTTTCAGCCAGCCAGTGGAGTGGTTGTGGAGGGGGGCAGAGGGGGGCTTGTCGCATTTTTGGTGCTCGTACGTGCCCGCATTGGACAGGTGCAGGTCCTGGACTGGGCTGGGCTCCAAGGTTGCTCAAGGTACAAAATTATGTAAGCTTAAAGTTGGAATTAGTGAGTGTCTTCTACAGATTGCCATCTCTCTCCCTCTATCTCCATCTCAATTTTTGGGCTGTGCTTTTGTCTGCGTTTGTCGTCTTCCGTTTTAGCAAATGTTTTGTTAGCGCGACGCTCTCAAGTCTTCCGTTTGCAAAAATTATGCGGAAACGGAAGCGACAAAAGGAAAACCACAATTGCGTGTGTGTGTGTGTGTGTGCGGAGTGTGCGAAGTGTGTGTAGAGGACACGTGGCCATATGTGTTCACCTGCTGTCACTGCTACACTGCCTACACCCTGTCATCGCACTGAATTAGGACTATTCAATTTTGATTATTAAATAATGCTGGGGAATTGATAAAAGCCAGGCAACAAGGCAACAACTATGCCAGTCAACATTGCTGTGGCACGTGCCACAAATGAAATGCACGTATACGTCCAGCAAACGCTGACAAATAGTGCGTGTCCTTGAGCCGAGCACAGGATGCCACTGAGCAGCCTACTAATCAAATTGTAATTACATTTAGCCAAAAAGTAGATGCGTGCTTCCTGCTTAGTCAGGCAAACATCACATCACATCACATTGATAAATCATAACAGATTCGCATAATTTTTATCGTTTTGCACAATTTTGTTTGCATATGCATATGTGTGCGTGTGTGTGTGTGTGTGTGTGTGTGTGGCTTTCAAGTTAAACGTTTCAATAAAGTCGAGCACCTGTCAATAAATCGAAATTGCCTCTCGTATTATTTTTATCGTCTACGTTTCGTTTCGTTTCGTTTACACTGCACAAGCAGCCAGCAGCTGCCTTATGTCCGGATTTGCCAACGGCCACGCCCACAAGCCCTTACGCCCGCGCCCTCTTGCTCCCGTGCAACTCCAGCGACGACCTTCGATATCTCCATCGTCATCTTGTGTTCCACTTGAGCGCGTCTGCGGGTTTTTGGGCTGCCATCGTCTGACAATCTCTTTTGTGGTTACACATTTCTGTATTCTGGTATTTTAGGTTCTCGCTTGCTTTGTCTTCGGTTTTTTGGCAATCGCATTGCTGGACCAGTTTAGCTGCCTCAATTAAAGCGCCGTTTGAAGTTTCACATTCGCCAACTGCCGACTGCGGCTGCGCTTTAATTTTAATCCACTTCCGCATAAGGAGCAGCAAACAAGATCCCCAAGCGCCATTCTCATGAAAATTTAATAAGCAGCCCGCCTTCATAAGACCTCGATGTGGATGCGTGGGCTGCTCCAGCTCCTGCTCCACATCTGCCTGCCGATGATGAGACTCGCACATGTCGAGACATTTCCACATTTCCACATTTCCCCATCCACAGCGCTCACATGTGTCATGTAAAAAGATTCTTAAACAAGAACCCAGCAGCAAAGCGGGAAAAAAAGAAGCAAACTTAAAAATGAAATGCGTTTCTTCGTTTCGAGTGTCAGGTGTGGGGGCGGAGTGGGCGTGCACAATGGGCAAAAGCAGACAAATTATGAATGACAAAGTAATTCAAATTACAAATTATATTGTAAAATGAGTTAAGCAATTTTATGGAAAATTTATGCTATCTGATTTTATTTAAATTGAAATTAGTTGCAATTATGCATTAAAATACTGAACTGTAACTCATTTGCTAATTGAAAGCGATTACTTATCAGTTGAATATTAGAGCTACAATTGCATTTGGGCCCACTGTGCGGCACTGTCCTTGTGCAAGTCGTTGCTCTCGAAGAGCAACGCAACAAACAAGCGAAATATTATTTACGAGCTGTCAAATCCCAGTTAACATGCTTTATGCAGCGAGCGAGCAGGAGGCTGAGGCTAAGGACGACTCATAGTGTGTGTATACGTGTGTGTTGGTGTGTGTGCGTGTTGGTGTTTGTAGCTGCGGTCGCATAGTTGGCTAAGAGACAGCTACAGCGACATATACAGCTACAGCTACAGATACAGATACAAAGCTGCAGATACTGGCTGAGAAAGTGTGCCGCTTCTTGCCGTGGCCTCGAGAATCTAGAATTGCATGACGAGGCAAAGTGGCAGGCAGACAGAGGAGCAGCAGCAGCAGGGACAGCCAGGATCACAGGCATAATAAAATAAAAGGCATAAATAAAACGCAAAATATAAAAAAACTCGCAGTCGGCCGAATGAAACCACGAAAATAATTTAAATTTATATACTTCTGGCGATGTATTTATTTGTGCGTTCTCCACATCCTGCCGCGTCCTGCGTCCTCGTCCAAGACATTAAATTCAATTTGCATGTGTATGTGTGCGTCAGAATGTGTGTGTGTGTGTGTGTGTGTGTGTGTGTGTGTGTATGTGCGCTTGAGTGCCACTCAGCGTCAGTTACAGCCTGCGTAGGCGCGAAGGCACAGGGAGGAGGGCGGGGGGGGGGCAGAAGGACCTGTAGAAGGACCTGTTGTTTAACGCTTTACTTAATAATATCAAGTGCATGTGTGTGAGTTACAGTTATTTGGCCACAAATCCAAAATGCAAGCACTTTTGCATAATTGCATTAGCTACTTTTTTGTTTATAAATATTTTTTAAAATTTATAAAAATATTTGCTATTCAAAGTAAGTAAAGTAAAATATTTTGTAGTAATTTGTAAAGGGTATTATTCATGTCGTGTGTACTTTACTTAATGCTCTTATCTTACTCAGTTGTGGGTCGAATATATTAATACTTTCCTGCTGCTGCTGCTCAAATGATACTCTGTGTGTGTGCGTGTGTGTGTGTGTGTGTGTGTGTGTGTGTGTGTGTGTGTGTGTGTGTGTGTGTATGTGTGTGCTTGACAATGCGTACGTCAGCTCGACGAGTTTGCTCAAAAGCGAGACAAGCGAGAAATCCGTTAAAGAAATACTACGTGAAACAGATAAAGGAGCTGCTGTTGCTGGCACTCAGAAGCAGCAACAACAAGTGCAGGACTTCTTGTGTGAGCAAGAGGCTCATATGCTGGATGTGTGTGTGTGTGTGTGTGTGTGTGTACTGGTGTGTGTGTGTACTGGTGTGTGTGTGGGAGCGCACAGAGATATGTCGTCAGCAGCAAATACAAATTAATTGAAAAATGTTTATCAAGGACTTTATGATTAAAATGCAGCATGCACAGCAACGAAAGAGCGAGAGAGAGAGAGAGAGAACATGGCAGAAAACTGGCAAATTAATATGAGGAGAAAATGTGCGTTTCTTATTCGAATGGCGGGCATCAAGAGCAAATAAACACACACCCATCGATGGGAATTCATCGAGTGCTGTGGCAGGACTAAACTTATGAGCACATGCCATGTGGCAAGCTCGTAAAGCAGCTGCCTATGCCACACACACACACACAACTAAAAAGCAACAGCAATAATAAACGCTGGCGCAAATTTGCATTAAAATATTTTGTGGCAAATATGCGCGCAAAACTCAAAAATTATGCAACGCATTAAAAATTTAACAAGCGCTTATCCGCTTAGTGCAACGCCTGGCATGCAACATGGGGCATGCAGCAGGCAGCAGGCTGCGAGACTAAGGGGCAGCTGGCAGTTGGGTGTGGGGAGTCGAGTTCGTTGCCTGCCACTTTTAATATTTTAATTTTTGACATTTACTGCGCATTACAACACAGCCAGATAGGCAGATACATAGACAGAGACAGAGAGAGACAGAGAAAGAGAGAGGGAGAGGAGGAATGTCGCCGAAATGTGGCATCAACGCAAATTGGGCAGAAGAATTACGCAAACATTAACACACAAAAATCTGAATTCAGCCTAATTGGCAGCAGACACAAGTTTCGTATTCGGAATTATAATTTTCAGCTGGTAAATTAAACGTGCTCCATACATATGCACTTGTCATGTGATGTGTGTTGAATAACCGGTGAACTCTCAACTTATTGGCTTAACTGTGAAACGACTTCAAGCTGCCATAACTAATAGTAACTAATTGCCAAAAGGTTAATGCGTTGCAAATCGCTGACAAGCTTAAATCATTTGGTTCCATTTAAATGCCAATTGACCTTCACGTTAAAGTAAGGAACACTTCATTTCAGTTTTCAGTTGCAGAATATTCACCCCAATTCTGAAGAACACATATTTTGCGGTTATCCCGGATTCAGGACATTTCATACAGTCAATTTGAGCTTTCTTACAGTTGTGGTTGGCATTGTTACAAGTCTAAGATCTACTTGATTCAATTAACAAATTCTTTTAATAATCCAGGATATACAAAAATTTCCCAAGAGCGAAATTAAATTTACTCTCTCGGCTGTCAATTTTTGTTATTTTATTCCTAAGTACTTAAAAATTAATTCACGGCTTAGGCTAAAAACAGGTGCCATCATCAAATATGCCATCAGCGCCAAAAACAAACAAGACGGCGATAATTATAGCAAGTTCGGGGCGAAATATAAAAAACTGTAAATAAACTTGAGTTAATACAAAGTTCCGTGAGTATGCGAATAAAAATAAACAAGTGGGGAAGGATTATCTTCGGCGTGCCGAAGATTTTATACTCTTTTCGAACCTATAGGCAATTTTCACTCTGCCAACTGCACCACTGAAATTTCATAAGCTGTACAAAATCGTTTTGTCGCGAAACATTTTTTTTTTTGTTCTAAGAATATGTAATTCATTGCCAGTTGTATAGCAGCTATAAGATATAGTGATCCGATCCGGCCGGCTCCGATCAATGTTATGTATGTTTGAATAATAGGTTTCTGTGCAAGGTTTTATTGCGATAGCTTTGAAAACATGGGATTTATGGGCAAAACCGACTTACAGTTGTATGGCAGCTATAAGATATAGTGGTCCGATCCGGCCGGTTCCGACCAATGTGCTGTGCCTTTAAATAATAAGTCTCTGTGCAAAGTTTGATCACAATAGCTCAGAAACTGAGGGACTAGTTTGCATACATACAGACAGACAGACAGACAGACAGACGGACTTGGCTAGTTCAATTTGTTTTGTCATTCTAAGCATACTGGCAGTAGCTTTTGGGGTCTCCGACGCTTCCTTCTATGCGTTACAAACGTCAGGACTAACTTAATATACTATTTTCTTCGAAAAGAGTATAACAACATTGACTTTTGGCCAAGTGGAGCGAGCACATTTGTTTTGTAATCCTTAATACAGGACATTTGCTAGCTTGGATTTCTTACTTGTGTTGTTGTTCTTCTAGTTGTTGTTGTTGTTGTTGTTGGTTTTGTAGTAGGCACATTCTCGGCCTGATTTGGTGGAGCCGCCAGAAGCACAACCAGTGCGAATACAATTAGACTCCAGCTTGCATTCATATTTCGTATCACTCCAGAAGTACTCAACTGAACTAAACTGAACTAAAGTCTCTGCACGCTTGCATTTATATTGCTCTTTTATATCAGCAAATTTCACGCTAGTTTTCTTTAACGCTCAAGCCTAATTTAAACTGTAACACAATGAAAACTTACATAAGCAAATCATCGACACGAAAATCAGAATATTATGGAGCGTAATCGCATAACTGTTTCAAATTATAGTAGCTACCCAGCTTTTTTTACAAAATTGTAAAAACTAGTTTCGATTAGTGTATTATAAAATACGAATAATGATAAGTTACTATATGTAAACATTCAGAATATTTTTCTATACTTATATTAATATTTTATACAACATTTTGCCATTTTAGAGATATAAGTATGTTAAAAATTGGAACGCTCGAAATATTCGAGGTCCAAGTTTGTTCTTGTTTGTGTTTTGTGCTAAAATGTTGATATCTTCAATTATATTCTCACATCTTTCACTTATTCAATATTTATTCTCTTTGAACTTAAACAGTGTTATATACGTATATACATAGGTAATAATGAAACGGCAGCTATTAGCCAAAGGATTTGTAGCTAGAGCCAGATGGGGGGCGTTGCTGCCACGCCCCGGCCATTAGGTTGGGGTGTTTATTGTACTTTGGCCATTTGCTGGAATTAATATTTAGTTGTATTTTTCAATGCATTTAACTTTATTTGCAGTTGGCAAATGTTTTAACCCCGCAACGACAAAGCGACTTGCCCGGAGTTGCGGTTATCCTTTGTGTGTGTCTGTATTAGTGTGTGTGTGTGTGTGTGTGTGTATTTTAAAATGCAACAGATGCGCCAAATTAATGCGACCATTAAATTGTATTAGCGTGTGCAAAATGTAAAGCGCATTTCCAGTTGAAGCTCGAACAGACAGAGAAACAGAAGCTGATGCAACAGACAGAGAGAGAGAGAGAGAGAAGGGTGCGAAAGCAGCTTGTCAATGTATATACAGTGTGTGTGTGTGTGTGTGTGTGTATACGCTTGTATCTGACTGTAAATGTATCCGCATCCGCATCCGCTTACTATCGCCCGCAGTTAGTATGCGTTGCATTTGCTGCAAATTTGTGTGTGAATAAACATGAGAGTCGTTGCATTAATGCGCATACAAAAGCCAACAGCGCAAAGCCCCCATCTCCTCCACCCCTCCCCCACCCTCATACCTCGCCGCCACCTGCCCCACCATAACTGCACTGTGGGGCAAATGCTCACTTTTTGGAATACATAATTTGTAGATAACTAGATATATATATAGATATATAAAAGTGGAATGAAATTGAGCTGTTATATAGAACATATTATATAAATATATAAGATATATCTACCAATTGGGCTTCTTATTATGTTTCCAGCAATAATCAAGTCCGAACTACTGTATCTTATAGCTTCCATAGAAATGTTTGGCATAAATATGACTTTTGTGTATGAATCAATATCAACTATATATAGCTATCAAAATAATGTGCAAGCCACACTAATAAATACCCATCACAAATGTATATAAGTAATACTAATATCAATTTAACAGCTGTTTAATGATGTTAACAATCTTGTTGTGTAAAAGTAAAGTGTGTGTTCTAACTTAAAAGTTGACTTTAAGCCAAAAAGAAGCTAATTTACCCAATTGTGAGCTCGTCAAACTCTTACCCACAATATCGACATGGATTTAAATATCGCAGTTGGCAGAGAAACGCATCTGCTTAAATATCAGGCAGCAAAAGAGCGGCAAGTTGATGTGGCATGCCTCGAACTGCAGCCGCACAAAACACACACACACACACATAATTTGAGAGTGTGTGTGTTCATTGCATTCTTATTAGTGCTGCTTCAACGCCAGCAAACGCCGCAAAAACAGCAACAGCAACAGCAATAATAATGGGTAACAAGAGAGCGCAACAGAATTTAATATCGAGATACATCGAACCTAACACACACAAACACACACACAATGAAGTATCCTTTAGATAGCTAACTTGCCGACAGGGTTGCCAGGGCTGCAAAAATGCATTTAATTAGGTGCAGCTCGCAGCTCGCAGCGGCTCATGTAGATATTTATTCATTAGTCAGCAGCAATAATATGTTGCCTCGCTTTGGGGCAGGCACACTGAAATTAGCGCCGTTCTCTGCTGTTGCAATTACAAATGCAGCAAGCAGTTAATGTGTGTGTGTGTGGGTGTGGGTGGAAGTGGGTAAAAGGCCCGGCTAATAGGCTTCTAATTGGGCGTCGGCCCCCTTTTTTCGCCAAAACGCAAAAGTGTAGAATGCATTTTCGCTACTCGCTGCTCGCTGCTCGCTCCTCGCATTTTGTATTTGTATTCCAATTAAAGCCCATCAGTTACCGCAGGCAACTAATTTTACTTTATGCCACACAGACAGCTGCTGCTGCTGCTGCTGCTGCTGCTGCACAGTTGCCTCCAAGTCCATACGTAATGCACACCATTTCCATTTCCATATCCATAACCCAAATGCGCTCCAGGCACAAGCTTCCCACTTCCCGATTCCCGTTTCCCGCTTCCCGTCTCCCGCTTCACAGTTGCTACTCGCCATGCATTGTTAACTTGCCAAATATCTATTACTAATTGTTGGCAACGGACACATGGTTAATTGCACCACCAGAGCCAAACAAAGGCAGCAGTCTCTGCTGCTGCCTCAGCTTCAGCAACTGCAACTGCAACTGCAACAGCAACAGCAACTGTTGTTCAAGTGTTCGGCAACAATCAGCAAATGCTAAACGCAGAGGTAAAATGCAAAGCACAAATCTAACTATGTTGCAGCGTTCATTTTTGGCCAGGAATTCACTGAAACAGAGCCATAAGCAGCACAAAAGTGCTTCAATGCTGAAGTTATTTAGATACCTTTCAGTTATTCGATATGCAGGCAACAATCAATCAAACGGTACATGAAAGGATACTAATTTTACTAACTCTTTCGACACACACAAATTAATAGAAAATTTACAATTTGTAAGTGCTTCGGATTTAATTTCAGATTTAATATAGAGGTAAAACCATGATCAAAACTGCTTTGGGAACCAAAATCGGATAAGTTTTGGTAAAGTTAAGGAAGTTTTAAGTGTTGGAAAGGTATTTTTAGGTATTGTAGGTTTATCGTGGCTTGTTTTTAATAGGAAATTCGGAAGCTCTTCAAATTTAAATGCAGAATCAATATAGACCCCAAACCATGTTCAAAACTGCTTATGGAACTAAAATCTGATCAATTTTGACAAAGTTATGGGTCTTTAAAATTGTGCAAAACTCGATTTACTTATTTAATCTTAATTTGATCAAAGTTAAACAAAAGAATTGCAATGAGCATTTATAAATTACATCGGTTAGCTCGCAAGCAGTTACGGATAGGTCTAGAAGCAACATAAATTTGGCTCCTCAACATAGATATAGATTCTTAAACAGTTTAACAATCTAAACTCAATCAAATAAGAATTAACGATAAGCAAGCGGCTTGCGCAAGGGCTATAATTATATTAATGAACAAAGGTACTTACAGCCACTCACACACAGAGACACACACACATTGAGAGGGGTGGGGGGTGTAACAAAAGCACAAATATCAAATGTATAGGGTGGGTGGGGGTTTTGTGGGTGGGTTTGCAACAATGCAATGTGCATATATTTGCATAGGAATATTAATGCCATAATTATATGGCACATGGACACAATGCTCACATGTTTGCAATATTTAGCATGTCTGTTTAGTGCATGTTGATATGTATCTGTATCTGTAGCTGTAGCTGTGTGTATCTGTAGCTGTAAGTATCTGCTTGGTTGCCACTGGCGCTTTTGTATTATTGCATTTGGGGCATTTTGGGCTGTGAAATATTTCGGGTTTCACTTAACGACTTCAGTTGTTGTTGCTGTCATTAGTGCTACTTGGGGTTTTGCGTTATGTATATTACGGATAGCACACATAATACAACTCAATTAATTTGCTATGCCCACTTGTGATTACGAGCCACACAGTCTGTCTGTCAGTACATCAGTCTGTCAGTCAGTCCATCAGTCAGTCAGTCAGTCAGTCAGACAACAGGCTTAAGGTTACCTTGAGGTTTGTTCAATTTCAATCAATGCCAGCATACTTAAGTCCGGTCGCATCAAATATTTAATGCAATTGACTTAACAATTGATTTGGGCCAAAGACAGCAACTTAAATGCAACTGGCAGGCATTCATAAGCAGCTAAACTTTAATTAGAAATGCGGAAGCATAATATAAATAATAAGTTCATTATGTGACCGAAGACCGGATCTGCTACACACACTATATATTCCAGAGTGGGGGCCATGTGGCAATGAAATCGACTTAACGCGAACTCTGTGGCACGCATATTGAATGAATAAATGCATTGGGTGGTGGCTGTTGCAGCCATCTGTGTGGCAGCTCGGGCTAAGTGCGGATTAAAGGTGAAATAACGCAGTGCAGTGCAGCCAACCCACCCAATCCACCCGTCCCATCCCATCCACTCCAACCAAACCACCCACGGGTGGCTAAAAGGCAGGCGAACAACACTCAAACCGATCCATTTCTAGTAGAGTAGCATAATGCTCGGCATTAGTGTGCAATTTGCTCATTTGCAGGCAGCTAGTTTACGACCCACCCACCCACCCACCACCTAAACCACCCAACCACTGTGAGCCACCAGCGCGTACTTAGCATTAATCCAATGCGCGCTGTCTGGTCTCTTTTCCGAGGCGGCATTGCATTTATTTATCAAACAATTTCAATATGCTTTACCTACATAATCTTACTAGCTCTCTCTCTCTCTCTCCCTCTCTATCGTTTTATGTACACAGAGAAAAATATGTATTCTATAAAGTATATATCGCAAATACTTCTGGATATTTTTAATTTTTGAATGAAAAATCTTCAATTAATGATTTTAGTTTTAAATACATCTAAAGTTAAGAATGTATGTAAAAAAATATTGAAAACTTGATCAAGAAATCTTGCTATAGTTGACAACCTATTAGGTAAATCATTAAAATCATTTAATATGTAAGCATAAAAAAATTTAACTGAAATTGTAGGGTTATTCATTGAATAAAGAAAAAATAGAGAATATTTAACAACATTAAACTAAAATTGTGTTATTTTGTGGATATGATAATGAAACTCTGTTTATTAAATAAAGAAATAATATAAAATATTTAAATTTTGTTATGTCTTTTTGAGATGGTGCCATAAAATAAAAAGACAACAACTAGCATGATCAATCTTAAATCAAGTTGTTAACTACTTACTTTGAGAACGAACAAGTGAGAATATTCTATATTTTTTCCAAATTTAACAGACAATTTTATTTATTGAAAGTTTTTAACAATATATGTATAATACTTTCATTTACAAATACATTTTTGGTTAAGATACGTTTTGCACTTGAATTGCAATATGTATTTATTTAAGATATGTTATTATATATTTTCCTTTTATCATTTATATATGTTATTTGGATTTCGTTGTGTTTCTCTCTGTGCACACATATACGATCTATGCTGTTCATTGTTTTATTGCATAATGGCTCAAGTGTCTGTGCGAGGAGTGCGTGGGTCTGTTGATTTAGGATTAGAGTAGCGCCGTCCAAAGTTTAACTCGTATGTTTGCCTCTGGTTTGTGTTTGGGTTTGGGCTGCAACCCCTGGAAAAGAAATTGGTGGTGGTTGCTGGTTGCTGCTGTTCGGCTGACCCTTGACCCTGAGCTCTAATTTGAGTTTGACATTTATGTCAATATTTGGTCAGTCATTGTTCGCACTAGCACATGCACTTGGCCACACCCTCCGCACCCTCGCCATCTCCTTTATTATATTGTTACGCTTGGTGTCCTCATTTCGGCTCTCATTCTGTTGCCTGCCTGCCTGACTGCCTGTTTGCTTGTGTCCTCCTCCTCCTCCTCCTGCTCCTTGCCCTGTTGACACCCCTTGTTCTGGTTTCTTTATACTCGTTTGCCTGCGGTTTGCCTGCCAGCCATATATGCGGGTCACTCGGACTCCGACTGGGATTGCGATTGGGATTGGGATTGGGACTCGGCCAGTTGGTGACACCGACACTAATAGAAATTTATTGGAACATACTAAAATACAATTAAATAAATTATGAGATTTACTCAACCTCAACCCACACGCATCTCTTATAATTTTTTTGAATAAGCCCCAGCGGATGCGACCCGCTTTGCTTTGCTTTGCTTTGCTTGCCCCTTGCCCCTGCCGCCTGGGTAATTGTTATACAGCAGCCAGCCGGGGTAGATAATCAGAGTGCGTGCCCGCGTCCAGGTGAGCCAAACTGTGCAAAGGATTTCTATTAAAAGCCGCAACAAAGTACCGCAAAGTAAGACAAAGTATAGATACCCTTGCCGTGCCGCAGCCGACGACTCTGTGGCACTAAAAGCGCAACATGTTGCCTCAAGTAGCGTGTATACACTCTCACACACACACACACACACTGCAAATGGGCAGCAGAGAGAGCTCAGACATAGACATCGCCTACTTTGTCTGGCGCTCATCTACATGCCGCCCCGTAAATTATGGAGCCGTGCACGTCTGGTCATTAAGCCAAATAAAACCGGCGCAAGATTTATACACGCGCCCAGAGCCACAGCCACAGAGTGGAGCGGGTGGGGCAGTGGTGCAGGAGGCAACAGCAGCAGAAGGCGTACTAAGCGGAAGCTCCTGTGTTTCTGGGCAACTTTCAAATGGACTACAACTGCGTATAGAACAAAGGCAGCTGGCTGAGCTGTTGTGGCAGGAGAGTGGGGCAGAGCGAAGAGTGGGGCAGAACGAAGAGTGGGGCAGAGTGGGGAGCTGGGTCTATGGCCTCTCAGCTCGATTTTGGGGCCTGGTCGCGTTAACTTTTTGATATAAATTTCGAGCTGCTGGCCCGGACACTTAATTTTCTTCTGCTACCTACACTAAGAGAAACAAATCTTTCTAATCGAGAGTATATATTGACATTTTGGCTAACATTTAAGATGGTTTGTACACACAGTTACACTTAAAGAAACTTATGATTTTGCAAAGATTCTAACACGCGATCTTTTGTGCAGCTTTAAACTAATCGTCAGTTAAATTCTAATAAAATTCGATCGAAAATCGAAGAGCATTAGAAAATAAAAGGTATAACACTCTGTTTTTTCTCAGTGTACCCACTAACTGTTAGCACTGACACACGTGCAGAGCGGTGCTACTAAAAAGGTGCAGCATTTATATGCCGCGCAACAGTTAATCTTAGTTACGATTAGTCAGGCCAAATAAACTTATATTTGGCCAACAGCCCACTGACTAGTATTCCGACTGCCGACTGCCAGAGTACCAGAGTAGAGGCTACGGAATACAGGGTAGAAGGTACAGGGACTGCTGCGTGTCTATGCCAGCTTCAGTTAATAAGATCACGTAATTTATCTCATTTGAGCGCTTGTCGTCTTCTCTTTCCGCATATACAAAATGGAGTTGGGGCCATTTCTTATTATTATAGAAATGTGTATAGTTTGTTGCTGCTTTAAATGTTGAATTACTTTCGGTTTGTGCAACTGAGTACTAAGACAACTGTTAAGCACACATTTCGGTCGGATGGGTGGATCGGGGGTTTGGATTGGGGGGAGGAGCAAGTCAACAAAGTGGTGCCGCAAAACTTTATCCAACACTTGGCCAGATAGACAAGTGCTCAGAATCGGGCAACTTTGAAGTGCATTGCAGATGCCAACATGCGTCACGCACTGTGGCAACACACAATAGTAACAGAAACAGTCGAGAATACTATACTATAGACCGAACGGCGACCCGTCAGACACTTGGCCTTTGTTTTAGACCCCGAAAACGGAGGAAGTGTCTTAAAAATTCAAGGCAACGTGCAAACTTTGGGCCACACTTTGCGCAGTCATAAAAAAGAACTATATGGCAGGCATACTATGCTATACTCGCATAAAATAAGCAACAACTGTTGGCCAAACCCAGAGCAAACTAACTGCAAAATGGTTGGCTCTCCGTCTCCTCACTTTTCAGTTTGCCATCTTTAGATTCTGGCCCCGAATGCGCACTAAAAATTACTAAAATTTTCGTACGCAACATTTGAGCCAGTCTCGCAGCGGCAACAACTTGGCCCACACTCTTTTGGCCAATAAATTCGGCTGGCCTTGGGTTTGCTTTAAGATCTCTCGCCAAGCTGCTGAAAATGGCTTGGCTTGTGCTTAAACACACACAAAGGCCAACCAACTATCGATTGCGACCCTTTTGCCACTTTTGGGCTATTGTTTGCCGTCCTCAGTTCGCAATACCCTGCAGCGACAGCTGCCGCTCCTCTCGGGTAGTATATTTTATACCTAATACATAATGTAATCAAATGTATCGCAAGTTTTCCCTGCTATATTCCATAATTTTCTACAAATTTTTCAATGGCGCTAAATCAACTGCCTTTTCTCTATAATCCGGTTCGCAATACCCTGCAGCGACAGTGGCCGCTCCTCTCGGGTAGCATATTTTGTACCTAATACATAATAATGTAATGTATCGCAAGTTTTCCATGCTATATTCAATAATTTTCTACAAATTTTTGAATTGCGGCTAATCAACCAACTTTTCTCTAGAATCTGGCTTACATTTTCCATAGACTTACCAAAGTAAAGGGTATTGGGCAGTCGTTGCTCGCCTTGGCTGCCGCTTTCTTAGCTGCTCCTCTTGGGTAGTATATATTGTGTATGATGTAAGGACAATACTTCTCTGTTATATTTAGCTAATCAATATTATATTTTTATATTTTTCTACAAATTTTTCAATGGCGCTAAATCAACAGCCTTTTCTCTATAATCCAGCTTACATTTCCCATAGACTTACAAAAGTAAAACTGCTTGCTAGGGTATTGGGCAGTCGTTGCTCGCCTTGGCTGCCGCTTTCTTAGCGCTTTTCTTGGGTTTGCTGCCGCTTTTTGTTATAGTTCTATTGTTTTATTTGCTTTTAATTTTGCGCAGCAAGTTTTTAAGTGCAGCCATCGAGCGTCTGTTTAGCATCGCCGACTTTGCCATTTGCAACTAGCAACTTGCAACTTGCAACTAGCAACTTGCAATTTGCAATTTGCCAAGGGGCGCCATAATTATTTTGTTGCAATTAAAAGTCCTGACACTGTGCCGGCATTTGAATTTTCGGTATCATCGCATTTGCAGTTGCGTTTTTCTTTGCCGACTAGTCGTAAAATTTCATTGGCAGTCGAGCCAAAGAAAACTTACGAGCAGATCCGCAGCGGGACTCGACTCAAGTTCCAACTGCAATTTTTGAGCAAACTTTTCGGGTGCAAACTTCATAATTATTTCCTGCATGTGTGTTTGCCCAGGCAAACAAAACAGAGAGCAGCCAAGTATGCGGCGGCCTCAATCAGGAGCCTACTCCTGCTCCTTCCTGCTGACTGCTTGCTGGGCAAATATTTGCCCGAATTGCGGCCCGCAGATGACTCAGGTTGAGCAGGGTTAACTGGCTGCTTTAATAGCGCGACCTTTGCCATATGCCATTTGCCACTTGGCATTTGATGAATGTCCGCGCAGCAGCGAGCTCAAATTCCATTTGCTGGGCAAATCAAAAATCAAACAGGCCTCAAAGAATGCGGCATAAATGCTGCAAGTATTGCCATAAAATTTCAATTTGTGCCTATTAATAACAGCACACAAGGCCAAAACACTTTCTTTGGCCAAAGACATGTAAATACACAGTAAAAAATAGTCGTTAAGTTTAGGTTTATGTTTTTAATTCAACATTTGTGCCCAGAGCTAATTTTAAGCTATAGGCTTATTTATTTCCGTTTTGTTTTTGAAATATCGCGAAATTAGGCTTTGCGCTTAAGCCAAAGCGTTTGTTTTTTCTGCCTGTGTATCATATTTCACAGCATCGCCTTTGTTTCTGCAGCTCCAGCTCCAGCTCCATCTCCAGCCAGCAGCACCCCAAACTGAAATTAATTTTAAATTATGCATGACCAAGAAGAAGTGGAGTGACGCTTCGCTCGCTAACCACCAGGGATTTCGGAATTTTCACCTGCCAGCATTAACCCAGCGTAACAGTAAAGTGGGTGTTTGTTTTCGGGGGCGGATTGGGGCTCGGCTGACACAATCTTGTGTATCTGCTGGAGGACTTAAATTCGTAGAGTCGCAACTTAAAGATGCTAGCAAATGGGGCAGCAGCAGCGAGTTGTTTTTTACGAGTGGCGAGCTTTTTGCATTTATTGAGTAATCAAATCGTAAATTTTCCGTGCCGCGTTACAAGTGAATGCGCTTCCTTCACTTTGCTGCTGCTGCTGCTGCTGCTTCTGCCCGCGGGCATTGCAATTGTTGGCCATTCAACAAGAGCTGACTTGGCTGACTGGCTGACTGCCTTGGCCACTGGCACAGGTGGCTCATCCTGCCTGCCAGCTGCCTGGTTGCCACTTTCTAACGAGCCGTGGCCGCCTTGTTGCTGTAGTCCTTTGCGATTCCTTTGTGTGCCATTGTCGAAAATTGAATTTCAAATTATTTTCACAGCTCTCGCTCGACTTGCTGCCTTTGAGGCCACGCCCCTTCGCACTGACACTGAGCCGTCTCGCTAGTCTCTGTCTCTGTCGCTGTCTCTATGCTCCTGTCTCTCGTTTTTGTAGTCTGTATAATCGCAGCTTTATTAATTTTTTATCGCCTACTTGTGCGGCTATTTTTTGCATTTTTATTGGAAATTAAAAATGCTAATGTCTCTCGAGCGACGACTTTCACTTTTCACTAACTTCTCTCGCCCTCTCTCTCTCTCTCTCTCCATCTCTCGACTGAGTCCTGACTCGGACTCTCAGTCGAGCGCATTTAACGCTATTTTAATTTGAACTCAGCAATGTTTAAAAGTTACTTACTTTCGCTGTCTCTGGCTTAATAAAGTCGCTGCCCGCTTTGATCTTGGGCCCCCGTCCACTGGGATTCGCATTGCCATTGCCATTGCCATTGCCATCGCTTTTTATGCACTGAGCTGTTAATGATGTGGCAAATTATTATGGCAACTGTCGATTGCCGAATGTCGACAGTTTCAAGAAGTCTGCCTTGCTTATCGAAATGCATTCAACTTGAATGGGCATTGGTTTTGAGGGCCATTTGATTGGCCCTCATTGTAAAGTTTTAGCCATTTGGCCCTTGGGGTACAGTTGTCGAGAGTACATAAATTTCAGGCAGCCCCACCCCCACATGTCAGGGCCATAACATTTTTGTTTTTGGGCAAACAATTTACCAAATTACCCATGGTATATTTATGTGCTTTTTATTTGTTCTTGGCCAAAGGCTTTTATACTTATTAATAAAAAGCCATCAAAATACTGTTCAACAGCGTCGCATTTAAAATATGCTACAAGTGAAAGTCTTTGTAAATGTTAGGCAAAAGTTTCTAGCTAGCTAAATTAATGGCAAATAAATATTACAAAATTGAATAGAAAAAATATATATAAAATAAATATTTAAAAATGCAAATAAATAAAAAGAATGACATAAATTGGAAGTTAAATACAAGTTAATATACTAGCACTGGGAAATGCAAATATAAACTGCATACAATCATGTAAAGTAACTATTATTTAATAAATAAATATAATATATATATTTATATATTAAGCCCACAAACCTAATAGCTAGCCTTATATACCCTGGCAAAAAGTGAGAGCAAAGCGTTTCGTGCATTTTTGATTTGCGTGCCAAGTTGGCGGTGACGGGCTTATAATTTCTTGACAAAGGTGCATATAATTTGCACAGCTTTTAGCTAAGCACGGCCATTCACGTGCCACACGGACCCAGCTCCACATTCAGCTCCAGCTCCGGCTCCAGCTTGAAGTCCCCACCCAGCCTGTCAGAGCTATCCGAGTCAAGGCAGCAGGCGCAAAACAAAAGTCAAATGTCATGTTTATGTCATGTTACCTTTTTCTCTGTGCTTTATTTCACTTTTGCCTCCTTTGTTTGCCTGCGTTTTGCGTTCTGTGGCGCATTTTCTTTTTATTTGTTTGCAAATATTTCACTTACACTGACACTTCTCCCTTTGCGCGCTGATAAACTTGAGCAGCGAGAGACGCACTGAACAACGTCCTGCCCCCCACTTCTTTACAACCAGAGCACCCTGTGTCCTTTTATTCGAGATCCGAATGTTAGAGCTCCCACACGTCGTTTTATGACATTTACTTTTATGGCAGGTATTTGTGTGCCGCTCTCTGTTATGCAAGCGTGAAAACCAACTGAAATATTAATTTGCTATTTTATTGCGCATACGCCGCGTGCTCCGCTGCATGATTTATGACAGCAGGCCGCACTTGTACAAATTTAAACAAACAATACAAGCAAAACACAAGCATAATATATTGATGGCGCAGCAATTTATCGTAATAGAAAATCAGGCATTTTAATTCAAAGTTTCCGAAAAAAAATAAAATAAAATTGAAAAGATTAAACAAAACGGCTGGCTGCTCTTTTTATTTATATTTTTTTTTTCCTCGCTCGAGATAAGCAGCAGCGCAGTAAAAGGAATTAATTCAGTTAAAAGTTTCACATTAAAACAGCGAGGCAAAAGGATGAAAAAACAACAACAGCTACAAAAGCGAAACAACAATGGGAAAAAAAGAGTAGCAAAAGTTTGAAGGAAAACTTTTTAAATATGCTCGTTTGCTTGTTGGCTTTGCCTTTAACTCCTTTGGCGCGGGCGGTTTTTCTTTCGTTCGTTCGTTTCGTGTTTCTTTTTTTGGGCAACTGCAGCAAAACAAATTGCAAATTAAGAACTAATTGGCTTACAGAACCTAAAGCAGCCATTAAAAGACGAGGCTAAAGGTAAATGTAAGGCGCAGCAACTTAAAAGCCGCTTTCACTTTAAACTTTGACGCAAACTTTGAACAGCTAAAGATCACACGCTAAAATGAATTGTTCGCTAAAGAAATCAAAGAGGTGTGAGGTGTGAACAATAAAAAATGGAGAGCAAGTGCAGGAAACAAACAACAGCAACAACAGCAGCGAATCCTTCTCGCTCTCGACCTGTTGTTGTATATAATTAAAAAGGAAACAACAGGAGCAGCAGCAGGAGCAGCAGCAGGATGGCAAGGACTGTCAGTCCAAGACTGCAAAGGACCCAGCTAGAGCGCATTAGCATTACGTTCAAGACTTTTAGTCCCGGCTTGCAGGCGTCGACTTGACCTCTTCGTCCTGTCCTCTCCTGTCCTGTATCCTGCCCTGCTGGCTTGTTTGCGTTTGCCTCGCTCCGTTTCGTTTCGCTGCGTCCCTTTTGGGATATCCCTTTTCAATTATTTAGATAATTATTTGCACATTTACAAGTTGGCAGCCAGCAAAGGGGCTATCAACATTTTCGCACTGCTCGATTCCATTCCGTTAACACCTGACATTACATTACGCATACGCCACGTGCGCCACGCGGCATCATCTCGTTTTTTGCGCTCGCCTTTTATTTACTTAATTTATGCAATTAATTTACACTTAAGCATATCACGCGAATACTGCCTCTTTGAGCTGTCAGCACATTATGAACTCAAAATAAATATACATACCGAATAACGTCAAAATCGCACAAATGAAAGAGAGCAGCGAGAGCGAGTCACGAGCCTGTGACAAGCGCTGTCAGCTGAGTTGAGCGCCTGCAATCAATGCAAACACCGCTGTAATCGCATTGACCAGGCCAGCAGCAGCAGCAGCAACACTTGGCCAATATTGCTGCTGACAGCAACAACAATAACAATAACAATAACAGCCACAAGAGCCGAGCGCATGATATAAATAAATACAATTAAACTTCTTATTGACTGTTATGTTAACAGTTGGCCTGACATTTCAAGATGTGGCTGCGGTGACAGTCAATAATCAAAAGCTGCACAAAGAGGCATTATCAAGCCCTAACGATTCAGCTTTTGTCACTGCCACTGATTGAAAAATACGCAGCTTATATAACTTTAAGAGTTTGACGCAATTTGTAACTCCCAATATGAAATACAAATGTCTTCATTTATCAAGCTAGTCTATTTTAAATGCCAGTTTATATTTAAGCTATGTTACTTTAGTATTACCTATGCAATTTGCAATTTTTGAATATATTTTAGTCATTGAGTGATTTTTATACTCTTTTCGAAGAAAATAGTATATTAAGTTTGTCCTGAAGTTTGTAACGCATAGAAGGAAGCGTCGGAGACCCCCAAAAGTTACTGCCAGTATGCTTAGAATGACAATACAAATTGATCTAGCCATGTCCGTCTGTCTGTCTGTCTGTCTGTCTGTCTGTCTGTCTGTCTGTCTGTCTGTCTGTCTGTCTGTCTGTCTGTCTGTCTGTCTGTCTGTCTGTCTGTCTGTATGTATGCAAACTAGTCCCTCAGTTTTTGAGCTATCGCGATTAAACTTTGCATAGACACTTATTATTCCAGGGGACAGCACATTGGTCGGAGCTGGCCGGATCGGAATACTATATCTTATAGCTGCCATACAACTCGAAGTCGGTTTTGGCCATATATCCCATGTTTTTGAATCTATCGCGATGAAACTTTGCACCGATACTTATTATTCAAAGAGACATCACATTGGTTGGAGCCGGCTGGATCGGATCACTATATCTTATAGCTGCCATACAACTCGAAGTCGGTTTTGGCCATATATCCCATGTTTTTTAATCTATCGCGATGAAACTTTGCACCGATACTTATTATTCAAAGAGACATCACATTGGTTGGAGCCGGCCGGATCGGATCACTATATCTTATAGCTGCTATACAACTGGCAATGAATTAAATATACTTAGAACAAAAAAAAAATGTTACGCGACAAAACGATTTTGTACAGCTTATGAAATTTCAGTGGTGCAGTTGGCAGAGTGAAAATTGCCTATAGGTTCGAAAAGAGTATAAAATCTTCGGCACTCCGAAGATAATCCCCACTTCCCCACTTGTTATAATTGATATTTTAATCAAAAAGTAAGTAAGTGTTTTTTGGTACCCTAGAAAAGCCTTCAAACTCACATAACTTTGCCAAAACTGAACCGATTTTGAAGTTCCAGAGCATTTTGTTCATGGTTTCTCCTCTACAATTATTTAAGTTTTATCGAATTTTGAAATTTTCATATTTTTGACTTTTTTTCTACAAATGCGTCCTAAGCCCAATCTGGAAATATGCGCTGCAGGTGTATGGCATCGCTGCAAAGTGCCATATAAACAAGATTCGTGTGACCCAGAGCAAGTTCCTTAGGAGAATCTGCAAAGCTCCATGGTACATGCGCACGAGGGACATTGAAAGAGACTTAAATGTCCCTAAAGTTGGCGATGTCATGAACCAACTCGCATCAAATTACCTGCAACGCCTTGGTGGTCACCCTAATGCACTCGCCAGAAGACTAACGAGAAAGCCAAGAAAGAGAAGACTTAAAAGGTGCCATCCACTGGACCTTCCTAATAGATTCCTTTAAAATTCAAATTTTGTAAATAGTGTAAATACTGTAAATAGCATAAGTTTGTCCATGTATGTAACATAAGTTCATACCTTTTTTTTTTTGTTTGTAAAGTAAAACAAGATTAAGTTGCCACAAAAGGTAACAGAAAACCTGTTTAATAAAATATGTTAAAAAAAAAAAAAAAAAAAGCATGTACTCCCCCTTACTATTTTTCGAAAAATAATTTATTTCAAAAAATAGAATCGCGAAATTTTATTTTTAATCGATTGCGGGTGTCATTATTAGTAGAAAAATCCATAAGAAAACCGATTCTGGGGAGGTTCATTTTTGAGTCTAAAAACATTCCAAAATGAACAAAAATTTTAGCTTGTAAAATTATTTTTTTCCCTATGAAGACTTCAAACTCACATAACTTTGCCAAAGCTGAACCGATTTTGAAGTTCCAGAGCATTTTGTTCATGGTTTCTCCTCTATATTTATTCTAGACTTAAGTTTTAAAAATTTTTGAAAATTTCATTAATTTCTTTAGTTTATCTACTTTAATGCCCGTTTAAATTCAAGCTAGTGCACTTTACAGCATAATAATCTCTAGGCACAAGTTTGTTGCATCAAACATTTTATATGCTGAATTGCTGAACAGTTTTCTGTTTTTGGGGTTCATTGCACCCTTAGCATAAAAGCTAAGTAGCCGAGAAACGCATTAAAATTGCAACAGTTCATGTCCAGTTATTTCGTAGCAGCGCTGGCAGCTCCAAATTGGGCGCTTTTAGCTTGCTCCCTCACTCCCCCTCTCTCTCTCTCTCTCTCGTTCTGTCTCTCTCTTTTGGAGTGAAAGCAAAGTAATCACAGCAATGGCTTTTGTGTTATTTCATTTGCAGTGGCAAAGTTGTGAGTTTTTGGCTGTTGGGCAGTTTTTAAAAATTAACACACAACAACTGCAACACTTACACACGCACACACACACACACACACACGGGCACGTTTAGCAATGAGTAGCAGCAACAACATGTTGGCAATCACAGCGAACGCTGGAAGCACTTCCGGACTGGCTTTTTCGACTAGCTGCCGCTGCAGCTCTCTCTGTGCCGTATTTTTTTGGCTGCTGGCTGGGCAAACATTTGAAAAGTTTTCACATTTACATCCAGTGGCGCTGTTAGAGCGTTTTATTAAATTATTACACACACTGGCACTTTTCGGGAGTGGAGCCATAAGCCGTTTGCAACTCGGCCTGCTGGGCCGCATAAAGTTCAGCGCAGACGGGCAAATGAGTCAGTGAAGGGGGTCAGTCCGGAGTGCGGCGACACTGGCCATTTTTTAAGAGGCGCCCCAGCTAAACGGACGACCCTTTCGCGGCACGCATAACAATGCGCGAGACATCAGTCAGGCCGGCGACTCCTGCTTAATTAATTATGTCGTCTTTCAGTTTAAAGGCGTTTAAGCAGCGACCGGGCTCGGGCTCGGGCTCAGGCTCTTGAAAAATGCCATTGCCGCATGCCGACAATGAAAAACGCGACCGCAGCCAGCAGCCAACAGCAGCAGCAGCAGCCAGCAGCAACAACAATGCAGTTGACTGACTAACTGCCGCCAAGTGACCCAAATTATTCACAACGAGAGAGGCTGGGCGAATGGGGGGAAGGAAGCTGGGGGAAATGGTTTGAAATAATGGCTTGATGAGTTGATGGCAGGCGACGTCAGCGGCGCTCACATTGTATGAATAATTTTTTGCGCGTTTTTCTGACAGCCCCCCGAAAGAGTGGCGAAGCAGAAGAAGCAGAGCGTATGCAAAGAGATCTTTTCTCCAAGGCATAAGCTGCAAGGACATGACGCGAGAGAGCGACCTGAGCGCAGCTTTTGTTAACTTTTGAAGTGAAGTTGCAGAGCGAGTTCATCAATCGAGTAGTTAACTCATCAGCCAGCAGTTTGCACCGCAAGCGTTTAGCATTAATAAAACTCAAATAAAAGCAAAAGCTGCCAAAGCACAAAGCTGTGTGTGTGTGCTTGTGTGTGTGTGTTTATTGGCTTGTGCTGTATGCAACTTCAAACGAAAGCACGCAAAGCATTTTTGATTAGGCGCGTGGGCTCTGAAGCGCGTTTCGTGTTTGACTTTCGGCCACACACAAACACACGCGGCGTATACGCAATGTAAAACGTTTGCCCTCAGCCATCAATCCTTTGGCTGCTGTTAGCTAGTTGCCTACTACCCTCCTACATCTACCTCGCTCCCTTGCTCCCTCCCTCGTGCTGTCTCTTTCGCGCTTTTGGCTTTCTTTTACGCGCTTTGACATTTTAAAAGCATTTTTATGTTGTGTGAGTGACTTTTGCGGCTTGCATTTGAGTGTGTTTTGGGTGTATGAGTGTGAGTGCGAGTGCCAATGTGAATGTGAATGCTTTGCCCTCTCAAAGTTCAGGCAGCTATTTTGCAGCTGCATCAACTTTTTTTTGCTGTGCAGCTTTCATACAATTTGCCCTTTTCTAAATGTTTTATTTCCAGTTTATTCCATTTTTTTGCTTACTGTTTATTTTTTGTTTTAATTACTAGCAGTTATTTAAACCATTTAATAGCTATTTGTTTTCATGTTAATTATGAAATTTAGCCTGCAATAAAAAATGAGGCGGCGTAACTTGATGACGCGCTACATTAACAGCCAATTTGAAGCGGCAGAGAAAAAAAGTGACTTTGTTATTCAACAGAAATGTTCAATATTTTGATATTGTGCATATTTCATGTGATCAGAATTAATTGTTATAGGGATAATTACACACACAAGTATTTTTTGCAAATTAATTGAGCACTACTCATTATTGCGGTCGCTCCTGGAAACCAGCAACAACAACAACAGCAACAACAACATCGAGCAGACCTAACCACAAAATGGCGCGAGTTTTGGGTTTTTGAAGCAACCACAGAAATGTGAGCAGCCATTGCTGGTTTAGCGGTGCCAAACTATAATTGAAACTTAAACCGAGTTCATAATTGTAACTGGTTTGCATGCTAATTAAATAATTATTAAATTATACCTCAATGAGTGTGCTGCAATTGCCGCCCGCCAGGCACTTAATTCACTATGAATCGATTCGGTTTCTTGCTGTTCAATATGCCTTTAAGTTTTCTCCAATAACTAAAACAATTTAATCAACTGCTGCAAATCAATCAAATGAGTAAAAGGCGGCAATTGGATTGAAGAGAGCTCAGTTTTTTATTTTTTTTTTGCAAGCCATTCTTCACTCTGAAAAATCCTTGGCAATTGCTGCCAATTAGCAACCAAAAATTAATTGATGAACATTTTCAAGGCACAATGTGAGACAAGATTCGATCTGTAGCAGCTGCAACACGAAACTGTTCGTTCTTCCAGCTTTTTTTGTTGTTGTTGATGTTGCTGTTGTAGCTCTGCTGCATTCATCAGAATGCAAACAGCTTTCATGCGTTGTTCACTTTGCCAGTTTGCCAGTTCCTAGTCGCAGCCCTCAATCTAACCCAAGGCAATCAGAGAACGACCCACAGATTCCATTTCATTTCGACTGTGTGTGTGTGTGTGTGTGTTTGTGGCACTCCTTTCTTTTCGCATCGTCCATTTATTAACCGGCTGCTATCAGTTACCAGTTTTCAGCTTCGCCTGCAAACCGTGCAAAATACTTTTCGAAACTTTGGCTAAACTAAACTAAAATGACGCGCTCGCTTTTCGGTGTTTGAGGCTAGCTGGCCTAGGGTTCACTGGGGGTTGAGAGTTGCAGGTTTTGGTATCAAGCTGGAGGTCAGCTGGCTGCCGTCTTGCAACTCGACTTTCGCTTGCATGCACTTTGAACACACTTTCCGCCGAGTTTGCAGCAGCAGCAGCAGGACTTGTTTGACGGTCAAAAGTCAACTCGAAGTCGAGTTCACTTCAAGTTGAATTTGTTTGCCGGGGCCAAGTGGGGCACACAGCGAGAGCAGCTGCACAGCCACAGAGCCACAGAGCCACCGAGTTTGCCTGACTGCCCCACTCGCTAGCTGGCTGGCTGACTGTCTGTCTGGTGATTCATTGCTTTGACGCTTTGACTTTTATGCGCTTAGTTGTTGTTGCTGCTCTTGCTGCTTGTTGTACTGTACAGGACTCTCTCTCTCTCTCTCTGTCTCTCTCTCTCTCTGTCTCTGTCTTTCTGTGTCCTAGTTGCGTGCCAGTTTTTGCTTTCGTTTTCACTGCATGTTGCTGTCGTTGCCTCTGCTTTCTCCTGCTGCTGCTTCTGCTGCTGCTGCTCATTTAACGGACACGTCGCACTCAATTCGTTTTAAAGTTGCATTTGCAACATGCCCAGCCAAATTATGACTCAATTTCTTGGTATTTTTATGCTCGTTTCATGCCATTGTCAAAAGCCATCCAACCGACAACAACAACAACAACAACTACAACAACTACAACAATAACTGACTGCCTGTCACGCACAACAAAAATCCGCAAAATATGTTGTAATATAAGTTTTTTGTAGGTGGGGCAAAACTGTGCCGCCAGGCAACTGAAGCCAGTCTCGGCCCCCGAAAAAGTTTTGAGCAACTCTAATAATATTAAGCGTATAGCATAAATATTTAAATTTCATTGTCACTCGCACTACGGCGCATCGCATTTTTATGCAAATAGCGCTGCAATTTATTTGCTTTTGTCACGAATGGAGCCCCCAAAAGATACGAGTAGAGAGCGAAAGGACGAAAGGACGACAGAACTCGAAACGCAACCGCGGGGAGCAAGCAACAACAGCAACAACAATAACAACAACAACAACAACTCTCCGGCCAGTTGGAAATATTAGCAAACATAATAATATCCCCACATATACACTGCCAAAGAAAATATACTTTTATTTTAGCTGAAACTTCAGTTTAATATGTCTAAATAAAATGTGAAATAATATAATTCAGTTTTCACAACTGATTCTGCAACTTGTAATATTTATTTAAAATTCTGACATTTTACTCTCAATTGTGCTTTTATTTATTATTTATACAAGCCTTTCCGTTATAATTACTATTACTCTTAGCTGCATCAGAAAGCAATGGGTCAAAATTACTTGCTTCTTCTTCTGCTGTGCCCATCAAATTTATTCCATTTTAAGTAAATCCCTTAAGCTGTCTTTAGAAATGTGAATAAGAAACTCTTTCCGACTTTCGGCCCAGCTACTAGAGTAATTTCTTAGAGCACATTCGCTTCGGTGTGCTAAGCTGCACCCTTGTTTCTGGTTTTGGTTTTCTTGTTTTGATTTTTTTTTGGCAGCTATTTGGTAAAAACAAAAGGGTCCTGCGAGCAGTGGGGGGTCCTTTTTCGTTGGTCGTTGAGCGACCACAAAGTTGATGGGGCCAACCAAATGAAAACATCAAATGGCTTGTTTGGCTTTAGCTGCTTTCCCTTTGCTTTGGCCAGGTGGCTTTGCTGTCCTCGCTGTCTGGCTGATAACTTGGCAACTTCTGTTTGTCTGCGTGTTCTATACGGCTGCTTTATTTTCGTTGCGAGCGGTGTGAAGCGGGGCTTCTGTTCAAATTATGCCGAGGACGACGACCGCCAAATGGCAGCCAAGGCAAACAAAACACACGAACATGGACATGGACACGGACATCGCCATCGACATGGACACGGACCAGGACACGGGCCAGGACACGGACAATTGCGGAACGTGAGCGGCGCGACATGCCAAAATCGAAAGTAGGCAACAACATCAATTGTGTAAGCGGGGCGGAGCACCCAAAATGGTGGCAAAAAGAAATGAACTCTAATAAATTGTACGTTTCCTGAGCAATTTCCATGCACCCCCGCCAAACTGCCAAACTGCCAAAACGGGCGAACTGCCGACAGTTGCTGGCTGTTGTCCTTGTTGTCCTTGTTGTCGCTGCTGCTGCTGCTGCTGCTGCTGTTGGCAGGGCATTAAATAAAACGTCAGCTACAACAATGCTAAAAGTGCTAGCAATCAAATAAATTCAAACGTGACCAAAAATATCCACATATTATCCACTTTTGTCGGTCGCCAGTCAGCCTGCTGCTCTGCCTGGACTCTGGCCAAGTGGTTCAGGCCCAACACACACAGTCCGGCGAGAACTCGAATCGCACATTGTGCAATTACGAGTATTTTCAGCAGATTTGCGTCGCGTCATAAATTCCCTCTTCTATGTGTGTGTGTCCAGCAAAGAAATAGAGAGAGAGAGCAGAGCAGAGAGCTGCAGCTCAGACATCATCATCAATGGGTCTAGACGCAGTAGGTAGCCAGACTAGCAATTCATTATATAAATAATCACAATTGAAATATGACAATATGTTGAGTGGCACTAAGTATATTATGGCACTCATAACTATACAACAGAGCAAACCCCATTAAAGTGCCAGCCAGCTACATTCTCATATTTATAGAATCATACTTGAGACTGCAGACAGAAAAATGTCTTTGGTAAAATCAACACAGGAACTTTAGCAGTAAAATTTTTGCCATGTGTTTTGCTTTAGTCAATTAACTGTTGAAGTTGTGACTACTTTATAATTTCTACATGTAGTTTCTGCATTATATTAAACCGAAAAATAAGGTAGATATTTTTTATATATTTTATTTGACCAAAATAAGCAGTTAAGTTGGCTTTGAAATGAATAAGATTAACTTAGTGTTCAAGTCCTCATTAAGTATGTTTTTTTCAAGAGTTCTTTAATAAAACAATTTTATGAATTTTGTCAACACTACCAAATCAAAACTATACAAATAAGGTAGATTTTTTGTATATAATTTATTTGACCAAAATAAGCGTTTAAGTTGCCTTTGAAATTAGGAAGAGTAACTCATTGCTCAAGTCCCCATTAAGTATGTCTTTTTTCAAGAGTTCTTTATTAATAAAACCATTTTATGAATTTTGTCAACACTACCAAATCAAAACTGTACACAACACTGGTCTTAGTTAACTATATCATAAAGTAACTATGTATATAAAAAAGGAGCAATACTTGCGGTGTTTCTAGCCGGGAAATTGTCACGTTTCCAATTTTGTAGTTCAATCGACATTTACGGCTTGATTTACTGTCGCTATTTTGTGTGTGTATGTGTGTGTGTGTGTGTGTGTGTGTGTGTGTGAGTGTTCAGTCTTTGAATAATTTTATGCTCTCTGGCAGCTTTTATTTTTGGCAGGCACTTTTTTGACATGTTCAGCGATTTGCACACTGTATATTGTAGTAGAATTTTGTTGTTGTTGTTGGCAGTTGCTCACAATTGCATTAAATTAAGCGCATAAACAGAAAAAGCGAGCAGCGGCGTGACACATTTAATGTATGCATAAGCAAATTGCTGTATTAACAGGCCAAATATCCTGGCGGCTGCCCCTGAAAATATGCAACAGATTTGGCCAGCGTGCAGCAACAACAGCAGCAGCAACAATAACAACAATTATGCAGCGACTACGTGACGCACCGCAAAGTTTTGCATTTTAATTTGATAAAATAATATTTGCCATGCTAATGGCTTCATTGCAGCTAGCAGCTGAGCAGCAAGGAGTGGGCAGCAAGGAGCGGGCAGCAAGGACAATGCACGTTTTAGTGTAAAATGTCAGTGCTTGAAATCGGATTTACTTATGCCGTCCTCGGTGGCGTGCCACGATGCGCTGCATGCGGCTTTAGTCGTTGCAACAGCAGCAACAGCAGCGGCAGCAGCAACTAGAAAAACAACAGGCGGCCACGTCCTGCGGCCAAGTCCTGCGAGCACTGACCACTGATTAAAGGATTAAGCACTAAAAGCATGAATCTAATCTCTACAAATGTCATTCCGCTTTACAATGTGCTCAGCAACAACTGAGCAACAGTTCAACCCAGCTAGGCTCACCAAAGACTGCCTGAAATACTGTAAATGAGTGGGGCAGCGAAAGAAAGCACAGGTGCAGATCAAGGACGAGCCAGCCAAATTGTATTTTCATGGCGCTGATAAAAATCATTTAATGACAAGACTACAGCGCTACACAATTAAGCCATTTAATTTAAATGAGATTAATCATAATTACTAAGCAGCGAGCAGCCAAGAAATGTGGCTGAGTGAAGTGAGTTTTATGTGCTCTGCATTTTTGTGACAGTTCGAGAGGTTTGAAGGCAACTGCCGCTGGCACTGATTGACACTTGGCTCATGTGGTGGGCCCCCAGATGTATGTGTGTGTATGTGAGTGTGTGTGGTGCTGACCTCACTTTTACTGGCAGGAGAGTTAATTTAGACGCAAGCCGCAGCAAATTAAACTAATGTTGGTCCTGGGACCGCGACGCTGAATTAAAATGAGGCAAAACAACGCCAGCAGCGAGAATATCAACGAAGTCAACGAGAAACGCGATATACTCTTATATATACTATAAATATATGCTTGAGCAAGATTCAAGATGGAAAAGTAACTGACTGCAATTGACTCTTTAATTATTGCTTATTTTTCCAATCATTCGATTTAAATTCATATTTAAATATGTGTTTAGTTAGGGTACAACTTCAACTTACTTGAACTGCATATGTTCGGATATACTCTTATATAGATACATATTATATATTATAGATACATTTAATGGAAATCCCCATAAATACACTTTTTATGATAATACAAATATTTATAAAAAATTAAGACTCAAAAGTATCTGACTAAGGTTTCATAGTTCAAAAAAATTTCTAAATATTTAAGTCTAAAAAAGCTCTATACACATATTTAAAAATTCCAAAAACAATCGTTACAACTTTCTATTGAAATACTCGTATGCATATAAAAATAATTCTTAAAAATCTCTAAGTATTTAAGAAAGTTTCAGAAGTCTAAGAAAGCTCTGAACAAATATTTAGTAAATCCAAAGCCAACTTTTTATTGAAATACTTCCTATACCTATAAAAAACACTCTCAAAAATTAGAGATACAATATTATAGATACATTAGATGGAAATCCAAATAGAAACACTTTTTATGATTATACAAATATTTATATAAAATAAAGACCTAAAAATTATCTGACTAAAGTTTCATAATTCTGAAAAATCTGTAAATATTTAAGAAACTTTCATAAGTCTAGAAAAAGCTCTGAACAAATATTTAGTAAATCCAAAGCCAACTTTATATTGAAATACTTCCCCAAAAATTAAAGATACAAAAGCATTGTACTATAATTTTCCATTTAGTAGCTAATAATTTAATTTGTTTGTCAGTTAGAGTATATTGCATTCGTTTTTTGCTGTTGCTCTGCTGCTCTGCTGCTGTCGCTTTTAGCAAACAGCAAATGCTGCTTTAGCCGTTGCAATGCAATTTATGAAAAATAATTTAAATATCAAAAGGCTTTCGTTTTAATTACGCGCAACACACAAAAGCAACAAGCAGCAGCAGAGCAGCAACACCAAATGGAACACAAGAGGCAAGAGCAAAAGGCGCGAGGCAAGCAGCAAGCAGCAAGCAGTCAAAAGCTGCGGCTTCACAAGCAGCTACCAAGTCAGAGGCAGAGTCAGAGGTAGAGCAAGTGGTGCAGGGGGTTGGGGCAAGAGCAGGTGGTGGTGGGGCAGGTGGGGGCGGGGGCGGGGGGCGTGTAGTAGACACTACTTTAATGCCGTGGCAGCCATTTCCATGCCCGCTGCGTTTAAATAATTAATTAAGATTGATGCAGACTCATTTGTCTTGCTGCGCCAAGGACGCAGGATGCGAGCAGGATGCGAACGCCAGGCGCGCACTTTGCATTTTGCTTTTCAATTTATATTTTGTTGCTTTCGCTTTTGTTTTTGCTTTTGTCTTTTTTCGCCCGTTGTGTTTTATATCGAAAGATTTTGCATTAGTTTGCATTAAAATTTCACTTTGTTGTTTGGCGCTTTTAAATCTGCGCCCAGCCCCACCCCCCACCTCTTATAAAGTGGGGCATGAGTGAAATTTTCGCCTACGCAGCAGCAGCTCCACTTTCCTCTGCCAAATGAAGCTTGGCGCATTTTTCGTCTGTAATTTTCATGCAGTTTGTGCGCCACAGACAAAGTTGCATTTTCTGTAATTACATTGTAATGCCAGCACCCCTGCCCCTTTGCCCCACTGCACCCACTCACAGACTGACTGAGTGGGGCTTAACACTCACTAGGCACGCATGAGGGCGCTCTCTGCCAATTGGGCGGATTACAATGTGAAATGAGTTTATAAACAATGCGTGGCAGACAGCGCGCCAATTGGCAAAGAGATAAAAAATAATTGCAATTGACTGGGCTGCAGCAAAAAATTTTAAAACTGTTAACTGGCAGTAAGCCGCAGCAAATCTACCCTAAATGCATATATTGAATATAGTTTACAATAACTAGATTTTACTTAGCCAAGACGCTATCTATTGTTTAACCTATACAATACTAAAGATCACTTGTGTTTATTTACATTTATCAAGTTGACGCAAACTGCTTGACAAAGTCAAGCTACCCGCAAAGGCTTTTAGCACAAAAATGGATGGCATTGTAAGCCGTTAATTGGGCGCAATGTTTTTTATGGGCATTGCTAACTTCTTGATTTTGCACATGCACATGCATTTATTTATGAAAATAATCCCATTTGTCGGTCGCTGCATATTGCATATCAAAATTTAAATAATAATTAGTGGTGCGAAAATCGCTTTCAATGGAACAACGGCGCCAAATTGGCAAATAGCGTAAAAATAATGGCAAATGGCAAACATAAAATTAAAAACAAAAGCTTTGCTCTTTACATTATATTTGTGCATGGTGTTTGTTGCTGTTCTTGCTGTTGTTGCTGCTGTTGTTGCTGCTGCTAATGAAAACGAAATTAATTAATTTAAAACAACAATTGGCTGGCTTGGTCCACGCCACGTGAGAGTGGCCAGTAAACGCTCGAGGGGTCTGGTCATGGGCGACCACGGCGTATGCGCAACGTCAATAGCTTGTCGTGAATATATGTAGATATGGTATACAACGTATAAATATAGTCCTAGTCGTAGTCGTTGTCGTAGTCTCTGTGGGTATTGGTAACGCCCACGCTTTGGCTTTGACTGTCATGTCATGCATATGTAATTATTCCATGGCTAGCAACAGCAACAGCAACAGCAAAAGCAAAAGCGATTCGCATATGTCGGCCAAATGTTTGCGCCGTGTAAACAAGCTTTGAGTGCGATGTGCGATGTGCGCTGTGCGCTGTGCTATATGCGATTCACCTGCTGCTGCTTTTGCTTGCCAAGGCACATATTAAAAACCCGTTTGCAAAGTTGGCCAAACAGTGGTGCGAACGCAAAAATTGTTGCATATATTTTTTTGGCGACAGGCAACCACCGCAACAACAACAGCAACAACTACAACAAGGATAACCCGACGATAGCAAGCGCAACTACAAAGCACTACGATGGCAGCTAAAAGACCAAAAAGGCCACGTACTTAGCCTGATTTACACGTTGCCATAGAAAGTCAGCCAACAGCAGCACCCCAAACACCCAGATCCAAACCCAAACCCAAACCCAAACCTAAGCCCAAGTCTCACAAATTTGCATCGCAAATGTGTCTTTTTCAGGTTGCTTGACTTTGCATAACCCCTTGCTGCAGCAAACCCACTCAAAGTAATGGTCCTGAGTGGGAGTTTTGCGTTTCTCGTCCGGCATGACTTTATTTCATATTTTCTCTCTCCCTCTCTCTCTCTCTCTCGGGCAACATTTGCGTACGATTTGCATTACAAAGCCAAGCGATGCGAGTTGTTGTTGCCTTTTTATTGGCATATACACAAAATCGCAGGCCACGCCCACGCACATATTTGGGGCGGGGCCCAAAAGCTGGCTAATTAACAGAAAAATTCTATGGAAAACACACAGTTTTTAATAGGCAAACAAATTTCTTATGTATTCATTGTACGAAGGCCTGGCAATTGGAGTAAAGCTTTTAAGAGTTTGTCCATCAAATGATAGAACGAACAAATTTGGAATTTCAATTAATTTGCATGTGGGCTTGCAGTAGCTTCATTTCAATAAATATCCGAAATATTTATGGAAAAATCTCTTCTTTTGATGCCGATTTCATGGTAGACAGCAATTTAGTGCTCTATTTGCTTTGTTCGGCAAATGTATTTGCAATTTGTAAAATCAATTGCAACTGCAGGCGGCCATCAACATCAAATGGCAAGAGGTAAACACCAGACTACTGACTACTGACTACTGCCCACTGGCAAGTAGCACTGCCTGCACATACATATCTCTCTAAGCAAATATGTAAAAACAAAAAGCCTTCATTTGAGTGTGATTTATTGAATATGAAATGCATATATGCGAAAATACTCTGGGCTAAAAGCAAAACCAGCGGGTGGGCAAACATCAGCTTGTCAAAGAAGTAGCCACACACAACTACAACTAAATACTAAAATACTAAAATACAAACGAAATCTTTTAAAATAAAAACAATTTGCACAATATTTGCAAGTGCAGTTTGCAGATGAGCTAAATTCATAAGTTATTTACCTGTTTTTATGGCCAAATCTTTTTGAGACACAAACTGCAAAAGAAATAAATGTATATATTTAGATATTTAATATCATATCACTACATGGAATTTACTTATATATAAAATACAACATACAATATTGCTCAGTTGCTTTTTGCCAAATATTTGTGCAATTCTTTTAATGAACTAGCAAAGGATCAAATGGAAATTAGATTGCGCTCAAAAGTAGGCAACACAAGCGGACAAACTGGCAGCGCTTCATTAACTCACAGCGCGACATCATCATCTCTCTCTGTGTATATGTGTGTGTGTGTGTATATAGGTGTGACAGTGTGCAAACACAAGCTGTGCACGTGATGTCTCTCTGTGTATGCTCTTGAGCTTAATTGTTAGTCAAATTATGCAAAGTATTTCACATACAGTTGCAGCTCTGTTTGCAGCTGTCAAGTAACACCTTGCTCCTGTGTCCCCCCAGCTTTGTGTGCGTGTGTGTCTGTGTGTGTGTGTGTGTGTGTGTCCACATTATTGGCAGTGAAGCGCATTTGTATTTATACAACACACACACACATGCACTCACACATACATATATTTAAACTGCTGCTGCATTTGTTTAGACGCTGTCCAATGGTCTATGAACATTTTCCAAAATGGCGTCGCGCGACTCTCGACAAAGTTGACCAAAATCAGCAGTCCCCCTGGCACACACACACACACACACACAGACATATGCGAGTGGATCAATACATGAGCTTATCGTGGGCATTACACAAATACTTTTGCATATGTAAGTACATGGCAAATTTACGGCTTTTAAATGTCGTCTAGCGAATATGCTCTCCTCACCCGCCCCATCCACAATTGCATGCGTGTGTGTATGTGTCTGTGTGTGTGTGTTCTTTTGACATTTAATTCCAATTGCCTTTACCTACAAATTGACATTTTGTGCTACACACACAAAATGGCATCTAATACACTCGCAGCCAGCATTCCACGCAGCGCTTTCCGCACAATTTCACCAAGTTTTATGTGCGACAAGTTTGTTAAATATGGCCAGTTGAAGAGTAGTGTAGATAGACAAAGTTTGTTCATCAAGTTCAGTGTCTGTTTGGGCGTTATCGATTTGTGGAATGCCAGCGATTGGCCTCGTGTCATTTGCCATTTCGAATTGTTTTGTCTCTTTGTGTCTATAGATATGGCAAAATAAAATAAAACTCGAAAAACATGCTGTGGGTGATTTCTTTTTTTCTGTTTTGCACTCATTTCTTGCTTTTTTATACGTCGTATGTTCATATGTAGAGATTACAATTTATGTATTGTCGTTTTTAATAGCTATAAAGCATTTTCATGTTGCTGAAAGCATGTCCGACTCATACATACATACATACTATATTTATGTGCCATAGACAGTTTTATGCATTTTGAACATGCAAACTTATGAAAGAGGCTCTTGGATTGTAATTAAATGTGCCTCTCGGGTGTGATTAGGTATCAGTTTTAGCTTGTTTCACTACACTCGGCTCTAGTCCGATTCGTTCATTAACGTTTGCTTAATGTTATTAGCATAATTCGGGGTGCGATAAACACATGAATTAAGCAACGTATTGATTGACTATGGCGACTATCATTAAGACTGTGACTCAATTTGAACACGCGTTACAAATAAATGCACACAAGCATGTCACTCGGCTCTGTGTAAATGGCTAACAATAAGGATAAATGTTTACAAGCAATAAAACTAGCAAAACAAATTACACACACACACACACACACTCGCACTCGCACACATACTCATAATGATATATAGACCGCAAATGCTGCACACATTTACAAGCGGCACACACAAAAGCTTTAATTGTTATTTTAATGATAAAAATGGAGACAAATTACATTTAGTAGGACACAGGCAGGGCCCAAGAGGCAGCCAACGCAACAACTTCCCCTCCAACAACATCGACATCAACATCGACAGCCATAAAAACTAATAACAAACAATAGCAACAGTTCATTGTTATTGTCTGGCTGCCAGCCGGAGCTCTATGTGTTATTAGGCCTAAATTGTGTGGGCCACTCCACATTGCGAGTCACTCCACAGTCTCGCTTGTGGGTCGCAGTTGGCGAGACGAGCCTACAAATCGGCTCATTCGGCAGATTTATCGCTTTGCATTAGCGCAGCGGAAATCAATAAAACCGTGTACGCTCTGCCACGATTAATGTGTGCAGCGAGCAAACACAAATTAAGCGTGTATCTTAAAGATACTGCACATGTATCCGTTTTCCACAGCTCAGCTTTAAGCAGACAGCATAAATAAGTATACGCAGCGTGAAACTGTTGCCAGCTTGTTGCTGGTGCTGGTGGTGGTTGCGCTGGCCGCCGCCAGGTGGCGCATTGCATGTCAAGCGGCCATTTGACAAAATCCAAATACTTGGAATAATTTAACTTTTAATTGGCGTTGAGCGGAAAGTTGACGCTTTTGTTGCAAACATGGCACATTCTTTTATATAAACTTACACAAAACACCCACTAGAAACGTAAAATGTGTCAACAACCTATAAACTAGACTTATGCATTACAAATTATTCATTTAACTAAAGTCTAAAATAAAATATTTTAAAAAAACTAGAGTTTTTCATAGTAATTTTGTATAATTATTGAATAACAGATTTACGAATGTAAATAAATTAATAATAATGTAGAATAACTAGGGGCTTGCATGGCAATCTTATTTAAATTAATTTATTTAAATAATAATATAAAATAAAATATAGTATATGCGATAAATGTAATAAATTGAACTTGCAATTGAAATATTTATCTCTGAGAATGTGAGACTGCTTTGAGTCTCTCTGTCCCTCTCTCTCTTTTGGTCTGAACCGCAAAAGCTGATTTACACGTGGTTCGATTTGCTTGACTGAAATACCTTTATCATGGCTTTAACGAAATCCCTTAAAAATATCGTTGGCACTAAATTCGTTGACGCAACTGGGCCACATTCCAAGTCCCTGACACTTACGAATTCATTTCACTGGCGTACTTTATCACCAGGGACTGGCTGGGCGGTGGTTGGTGGTTGCTGGTTCAGGACGGTGTCTAAAAATTGAATAAAAATGCACTCAGCGTGCAATGTGCTGGGCGAAAATGTTGTACTTGTAGTTACGTGTATTTCAAGTGCATATTTTGTTTGATAAATTGTTTGCCGCGCTTCCAAGTCGAAACAAAAAGTGGGCGGCTCTCGAGTTGCACAGCTCCTGCTGCTGCTGCTGCTCCTGCTGCTGCTGTTCCCAATTCGCAACACCCGCTGTCATGCCCAAAATGGTCGCCCGGGGAGTCACAAATATGGCAGCGGCTTTGCCAGACGCCGCCAGACAAAATTTATAAACGCGCGCGGCTCCTGGCAGGGAACTATGTGTGTGTATATGTCTATGTGTATCCTGTGCATAGGTGAAGTTAAGTAAAAGTCTGCCCCGAGGCGGTAAACAACCTGACGACGAAATATGAAAGTGTTAAATAGCCAGCAGGGGCAGTGGCAAGTAAAAAAGTGGGCCAACATGTGAGTGTCCTTTAGCCCCAGCACAAGATCCTGCTATCTACTGCTAGTCGGCTGACAGAATTGGGTCATTGCCTAGCTGAGATTAGCATGCAAAGCAGACTGAAATGCTGTCCATACTTTAACAATTCCAACAATCATACACAATTTGTGGCAAAAAATATATATAATTCTATGTGCAGCTGAAAACATAGACCCAAATTAGTTGATAGCGCATGAAGCCCAATTACTATATGGGACAAGCAAATATTTGGGTGTCTTTGCCACACAGCTGTAAAAATATTGTGGCAAAAATTGTGTGTGCTGCCAATTTGTGTGTGTGTGTGGGTGTTTTTTTGCAGCTGCATATCAAAATATTTGCGAGGCGTGTGAGAGTCGCCCACTTGGAGATTGGAGCGAGAGTGTTGATGATGTTTTTACCGCAGCATGAATATGATGCGACAAAACTTTTTTAGGCACACCCTCGCAGCAGTAGTTGCGAATTAGGTCAGAGCTCGACAGTGGCCCAGTGGCTGTTGATGCCTCTGATGCTGATGCTGATGCCGAGCATGGGTTCAGCTGTGTGTTTTTAATGAGGCGCATTTCATAATCAGCGCGTGCATTGCCAGTCAGCTTGTGCCTCAGCCTGCGACTGCCTGCCTGCCATTGAAGGCGTCGTTGGCAGGCTCGCATTTCCGTGTCAGCCATAAATTCACATGGCAAGCCAACATGCCCAGCCACTTGAAGGCAACTAGAGAGCGCCAGTCGTAGTCGGACACCATGTCAGTGGGGCTATCACTATCCCCAGCTGCAGTGGCATATAGAAAACCAATGCCAGCCTGTGCAAGCGGATGCCTCCATGCAGTGCAGAGCAGTGCAGTGCAGTGCACCTACGCTTCATATTAATAATGTGGCAATGGCAAGTGCAAAAACTGCAGCTGCGAGCGAAACATGCATAAAATGGCTGGCAACAATCCAAACCCAAAGGAATAGGGCAGAGATAGATACACAGTCTATCGACATTGATGTCGTCGTTGTCATTGCTGCTGTTGCTGCTGCTGCTGTTGACTTCATTTGTTACGATTGCTTTGACAATGTTGCTGCGTCATTTGATGCCCATTTGTGGAGCTCTCTGGGAAGCAGCGACTAGAAAAAGCTATTGCATCAAGTGCACTGCGTGAAGGGTATTAAAGCGGATTTAAGATTTGTGTTAGAGCAGCAAACAGTTACGAGAATGTTGTTTAATTATACTCTTTTCGAAGAAAATAGTATATTAAGTTTGTGCTGAAGTGTGTAACGCATAAGGAAGCGTCGGAGACCCCCATAGTATGCTTAGAATGACAAAACAAATTGATCTAGCCATGTCCGTCTGTCTGTCTGTCTGTAGGTATGCAAACTAGGCCCTCAGTTTTTGAGCTATAGCGATGAAACTTTGCACAGACACTTATTTTTCAAATGTACAGCACATTGGTCAGAACCAGTTGGATCGGACTACTATATCTTATAGCTGCCATACAACTCGAAGTCGGTTTTGCCCATATATCCGATCTTTTCAAAGCTATCGCCTTAACTTTCCTTGTACACTTGAACATCCATATAACGCATCAATGTTTCAAATTTCAAATCGGTTCAGTTATAATTAGCAAAGATATGCGTCATTAAATATTTCGGTGGTGCAGTTGGCAGTCTGAAAATTGCCTAAAGGTTCGAAAAGAGTATAAAATCATCGGCACGCCGAAGATAATCCTTCCCGCCTGTTATATATTTTATATATGCAAACTAATTTAGTTTGAAATCGAATTCAAAATTGTCATAAACTTAAATTTAAATAAAACTAAAGTAAATTTCACATGAAACGAAATGTAAGCTCACATTTTGTTGTACAGTGTAGCAACCCTCGCAAGTGTTCGCTGCATTTGTTAGCATTTTATTTATTTATAATCATATCACATGGTAATATAAATAAAGTTTTCACCTGCCAATACATATTGCCCGCATTTATAACTCAATTATGCAAAGGCAATTATCTAGTTTTTTTTATTTTTCCTTGTTAGTTGTAACTATCCTTGGCCCTTCTGACCCAGTTTATATGCGGTGGGTGGTTGGGGGGAGGGGCAGTTTTTTAATTCCAGTGGCCACAAATCGATAACAATCAATTGTGTTAATCGCCTGCAATTACCTTTCAACGCAACGCAATAAGGAACAAAAAAACCACTTTGGTGGTGCTCTGTAATTTGCTTAAATTGAATATTACGCATACGCATTGAGGGGCACTTAAAGCGTGGCCCAAACCAAAGCAAAGCAGATACTTACACACACACACACACACACACACACACTAACACTCGATGTCAAACACTTTCAATGGGTTAGCTTTGGCGTTTGCTGTTCGCCGAAGGCATTCGAAGACTCAACGGCTGCTCACACACCTGAGGCGTATTATCCACTCTATTAACACGATTAGTTACACAAATGCAAAGGCACAAAGCAGCACACCAATGCACAATACACACACACACGCACACAACCGGAACTAGGAAATGGCAAAAGGAAACAAAACATTAGCCCGACGCGCCGCCTGACAGCCAACATTGCCTTTCAGTCCGTCCGTTCGCCCTTCTGTCTGTCCGTCTGTCTGTCTGTCTGCTTCGCAGGATAGATGCCAGCCTTGAGGGCAAACTTACTTAGCAAATAAACATTGATTAATTTGTTGACAATACACACAGGCAGCACACTTAAACACACACACACACACTCTTAACTGAATGCGTTTATCTATTCGAACGGCTGCCGCCTCTTTGACTATTGAATAATGGCGACTCGCTGCCCGCCGCATACCAAATAAAGCCGCAGCATCGAGCCTCAATAAACTTCAATGAATGTTAAAAGGTTATGCACGCATCGTCCTGCAGCTTTTGACTTAATGGATTCCGCATTGACGCCCATAAATCTTCGGACAGCACCAACTTTTGCTTCTCTCCTGCTCTCTGGCTGCTCCCAACCAAACGTTGACAGGTGTCGTCTGTCCTTCTATTCCAACCCCGAACACACACACACACGCACAGGATTATGCTGATCAACAGTTTGCCATTGACAATTATAGTTGATTGGTGAGTGAGAAATAAAATTGCTCCAATGGTCTGTTCGTCCAGTTGCCTGATGTGTGCCAGGGGTTAATAGCAGCAATAGCTTTCCCTTTTTGCCACGGCTCATTTGACATCAGCTCAGGTCGATTGGCAACTAATTGCAAGTCCTGTGTACTAGGACCTAACAAAAGGCTACGCATTTCGTAATTATGAATCTTCCTCGGAGATAATTTTAACCCTCTAGTTGCCCTTCGTGTTTGTAATTAGCTTTGATTCAGTTTTCATACTATCGGGTTAATAATGCTCTGCAAATTGTAATTTTCTGTAAAACTACTGCCTCTATTGATGTCCTATATAGCTATAGATTGAGTAGGGAGTCTATGACAACCGCCATTGCCTCAAATTCATTTGTTATTGGCATTCAATACACTTAATGTTTATACTAAAGAGCCGAACAGCATTTGCAATGCCTTTTGTTCAATTGTCGGGCACCGCAAAAGCCCCATTCAAAAGCAATTTAAATGCTCATTACGGCTTTAAACAGCAACGGAAATTAATTGAATTGCCATTTTTTAACCGCAGCACTCTCTCACACTCACAGTCGCACTCACAGTCGCACTCACACTCACACTCACATTCGTACGTATTCAGATATACACTCAAACAGAGGCATCCAGCTAAGCCACAGCCGCAACCGATACGACACTTGAACAAATACACAACAGGCCATAATGTGAATGTGGGTGGGTGGATTCATTGAGAGGGGGGCACAGTGGGGCAGGGGGGCTGATTCGTTAGGCACCAGCGCGTCAAACAAAAGGGGGCAAAGAAAGGCGCTTAGTTTAAGTCAGAACAACAGAACAGCAGCAGCAAAAACAATCGCATCGATTGCTCTCTGCTTATTTCATTAAGCAAAACTTTTGTGCAATGCAAATTAAAGGCAACAACAACAGCAACAGCAATGCAAACACGAACGCAGAGCAAAAAGCGCAGCACAACAAACATGAATACATATTCATTCATTCACCCGACACTCAATACATACTCACGAATTGATCCGCTTAGTGTCGATTGCTTGAATTTCACTTGAAACAAAAATGTCCCTGACTCGTTTGTTTGTTTGATGTGTCCGCCGCACTGAAACACCAAGAGCCCATAAGTGCTCTCAGATTATATATATATATATATATATATCCAGAGCTTAGAGCAGCATTGCATATTTCTAATACCAATAGAAAGTATTTTATAAAATGTTTTATAAATCTATCTGCTTGTGCTTATAGTTTATGTATATTTACAAATGCTTTTTAGAATTTGTTTGCTAAGACATTGTCAATGAAATTTAATATAGTCGAAGATTGCAAACCAAAATCGAAATTCAAGTGACTTGTCAACTTTTTCGTGGTGTTTTTTTGATAAAAAATCTAAAATTATGAAGTTTTTCAGACTTCTATGCAGATCTAATATAGAGGTCAAAACGTGATCAAAACTGCCTCGGGATCGAAAATCGGATCAGTTTTGACAAAGTTATGACAGTTTGAAGTCTTGGAAGGGAATTTCTTGTGATTTGATAGCCTTCTCGTGACGAAAATTCTGAACGTATTCAGATTTAAATGCAGATCTAATATCGAGCTAAAACTACATGACTAAAAATGCCTCAAGAACGAAAATCTGATCAATTTTGACAAAGTTATGGTAGTGGAGAATCGCGATATGAAAGTGGGCTTTCATTATATTATATTATATATATTATATAATATTAAAACATTTTCTCTAGATCAAACGTATCATGTTTAACTTAAAGCTGTACCTTAATCAAATGCTGATATATTCTAAACAGCATTCCTTGCCTTCCATCCCAACTATTATTGACCGCAGTTGCAGTCGCAGTCGCAACGGAAATATCCTGAGGGATACAGGACCCCCCATTCGCTTCTCGCATTTACAGAGCCACACTCAATTATTTGGTTTGCTTTGACGCCAGGAACTGAGCATATGGCGAGTTTAATTTATGTACACACAGCCGCTGCTAGAAGCGTAGCAGAATCTTCTACTACTACTACTATAAATTTAAATGCTCATATCCTGGCACCAGCGATAAAAGGCGACAGGCAAAGGCAAAGGCGAAAGACATCCTTGCTGCTGCCCTCATGCATGACTAAAGATGCAAACGCCGCCATTTTGGTGGCTCAAAGTGGAAATTACTTTGCATTTTGTGCCGAAACCACTTGAAGCGCCACTCGCTGCGTTTATTTAATGGCTTGGCCCGCTTTGCTCGTTGGCCTGGTCAGCTAACTGCTCAAAGTCACTGTCAGCGATGGGCAAATATTTGAGGTGCAACTAGAGTTGAGTTTGGACAGGTTTATTTACACGCCTCTCTGCCTCGTTGCCAATGCCAATGCCAATTAAAAGCGTTAACGCGAGGCCACCGCGCATCCAGCAGCTCTAAACAACATTCGACACCCTTTGACACTGGCTATGCCGCAGATTTATGTTGGAGGCCACGACACTAAACAGCTTCCGCCATTAAACATGTACGCATATATTTTTCGTATTTTGCCTCATAACTCAGGCGCATATAAACAAGCCACAGTTTGCCGTTGCTGTTGTCGTTGTTGTTGTCGTTTGCTCTCGCATGGCGACATACTAAACTTAACTTAAATATAAATTATGAGCATCTTAAAAAGCCACAGCGAAAGGATAATTTTCATAAATATTAGAGTTGCGACAGCGGAGGCGACGCGCAGCTTAGTGCAAAAACCAAATGCTCTGTGTGTGTCTTTGGGTGTGTGTGTGTATTTGGGTGTGTGTTTGGATATCTTTGTGTGTATCTGAGGCTTGTTGGCTGCCAGCAGCAGCAGCAGCAGCTGAGCACAGGCTCGGTTTTTGGTGAGTCCTTGGAACTGTGCCTGCTCCTGCTGCTGGTCTTCAGCTCGCTTCACCCTTGCCGCGTCGTATATAAACACACAATTAAAAATAATATTTTCAACGTGGTGGTAATTAATTAGTCGCCCACACACACAGACAGGGAAAGAGAGACAGAGAGAGAGGTAGAGAGAGAGGTAGAGACTATGAGACATGGCTGCCAGGCGCACATGTGGCCAGGAAGCCGGAAATGAAAGTTGAAAGTGGGAGCAAGTGGATTGTGCCACCATACGATTATTGTGGTGCTTTCCAAGTTACAGTCGAAGCGGGGCTGACTATGAATACAGATGCTATTAGCTGCGGCTCTCCCCGTACAGTAGACTCTCACAAATGAGGACTACTTGCTACTATATATATATTTGCTACTATTATTATATTAAATATTGATTCCAGGCATAAGATTACTATTTAATCTTAACAATACATTTCTCAATAAAAACAAGTGGGAAAGGATTATCTTGTATATCAGCTATAAGATATGGTGATCCGATCCGGCCGGCTCCGATGAATGTGCTGTCCCTTTGAATAATAAGTATCTGTGCAAAGTTCTATAACGATAGCTCAAAAACTGAGGGACTAGTTTGCATACCTACAGACAGACAGACAGACGGACATGGCTAGATCAATTTGTTTTGTCATTCTAAGCATACTGGCAATAACTTTTGGGGGTCTCCGACGCTTCCTTCTATGCGTTACAAGCTTCAGCACAAACTTAATATACTATTTTCTTCGAAAAGAGTATAAATATTAAAAATTTATGGGTTACAGCTAAGTTCTACATTATTATTATAATTTTCAACATTTGTACTTAGAATTTGTAAATCTTTACTCTCTTACTCTTTTGTTGAGGAATATTGCTAGTAAAATTAGCATGATCCCAAATTTGAAAGCTCTAAGTCTCACAAATGTGTGTGTCTACTGTACAATTTTATTATTTAATCTTAACAATACATTTCTCAATGTATTCATAATTTATGGGTTACTGCTAAGTTCTAAATTATTTTTATAATTTCTGTACTTTTTTATTCATATAATTACATTTTCACATAGAACTTGTAAATCTTTACTCTCTTACTCTTTTGTTGAGGAATATTGCTAGCAAATTTAGAGGCACGAAGGCTCACAAATGTGAGTGTCTACTGTACTAGTTTAAGGAATACGCCACAAGTTTCAGCCTAGGCCATGATAATCCCTCACTGTCTGTTTCTCGCACATCAAAGTTTCGCTTAACATATTTATAATGCTTAGCTTGCAACTGTCCATTTCGCTTGTTCTACACACAGCATTATTATAGTATGCACACAGTTTACGGGAATAGAATAGAATAGAATGGAATAGAATACAGCATGTATTTATGTATGTTTATGCTGGCAGCTTCTACCAGTTTTACCGACTTCTTTGACCCATAAATCCATTGCGCGAATTCTAACCGAAAAAAAAAACAACTTGCGAACAAGTGAGTTTTGTGTGTGTATCTCTCTCTCTCTCTCACTCTCTGTTTGTTTGTCTCTTTCGCTGTGTTTAAATGTGGGCGTGTGGCTCTTATCGCTCTGTGTGAGTTTCTGAGTGCTTAGCTGTGATATATCGTCCACTGTCGTTTTAGTTGTTATTGTTGTTGTTGTTGCTCTTGTTGTTGTGTATTAAAAGTTCATTGCTTCCGCATAAAGCACATGAAATGCTCCGCGTTTGCGCTGCTTTCTAAACAACCGCAGTTGGAGTTTTGTCGTTTGTCGTTGCAGCTATTAAATTCACATACAACCCAAACACCCACCCAACTAACTGTCCGTGTAACTCTCTGTCTGTGTGTGTGTGTGTGTTATGCAAATTCAAATTTCGCTTGTTTTGCGCGCTAGTCGTAAAAAGTTTGCGCCGTCCGCACATTTTTCGGTTGGCTGGCGGCTTTTTCCAGTGGGTCAGCTCGAAATTTGGCATTCTGTGCCAATGCATTAAATGTTTGAATAATCGCGAAAAGATCCACTTCAAACTGGCAGTAAGTGTAAATTGAAATTCAGTGTTTGTGTTGATATGGCATCGATTGCACAAATGTTTACAATTTATGCATAACACAAAAGTTGTACAATTTATTTAATTGCCAAAAGTGCTCATCTACATGCGGAGACTAGTAGTTGTTTTCCTGCTAGTGCTTTTTTCAAATTAGCTTAATAGCTTATAACTATATTCTATGCTGCATAAAACTAATCATAATAACAATTTAATTTAACTTTTGCGCTTACCTTTAAAGTACTTTATTAAATTAAAGTTTAAAGCTTAGCCATACAAATTTGCTTAAAGCCAAGCGACCCAGAGGCCCAAATATAATTACACAAACTTCATTACGCCAGCTAATGGCTAACAGCAACAGCAACAACAACAATAGTAGCTATAATGACAGTGCGTCGACGCGACAAACAAGAAATGCGCAAATGTGTAAGCCATAAATGATAACAAGCAACCGCATAAACCGCTTTACCTTTACCCAGGCAATGGCCACCGACAATTGCCGTCGAAAGGTGAAAGCTGCGAGTGTGTAGCACAGCCACAGCCCACAGCCACGTGGGCCACACACGCACACACACACACACACACACACACACACATATAGTAAACCCCACCCCCGAGCCCCACCCGCTAGCCACAAATTGTCCAAAGCCGCTTATAAAGGTAAACGCTGGCCAAAAACACACTTTTTGGGCCAAAACTAACACACAAAAGTGGCGCAGCAAAAACCCAACAAGTTGTGCACCAAACTGAAAAAGTAGCACACACAAAATTCATAAATACGAAAGTAAAAATGCAAAAACAAAAATACAAATAAAAACTGTTGGGTCACGCCTCTGGCCTAGGCTAAAGGCTATATGGCACTGCGACTGCTGCTTCATTTCAATTATTATGCTGATGACAATATTAAAATGCCCCCCCCCCTGAAAACTTTACCAAAAGGACACACAAACACGCACGCACACATCAACGAGCGAGTGCTAATTAAAAGACCCGAAACTCTGCTGCTCTGTAAACACATACATATATACATATATATAGATATGTATAGCAAAGCCAAAAGTGGAAAGTCATGGCCAGACTGGCAGACTGGCTGCCTGGCTGGCTGGCTGGATTGCTAGAGCCTGCCGTGTTGTTGATAACCCAAACAGGTCCTCGAGCACACAAATCACATAAATTCCAATTGAGTGCATATTCTACGAGTAGCTATGGAAAATAAATGTAAATTTACTATGCAGTCGACTGCTTCCTGCTGCTGTTTGCTTCTGCCCCCGCTCCTGCTGCCACACCACATGGCTGCCTGCCTGCCTGCCTGTCTACGCTGCGTATGATTAATTTGCCTAATTCTGTGTGACCAGCGCCTTAGCAAATGCGAGCAATCATATAACTTACTTGACGAGACGCATGCCTATTTAAATGTCTCATAAGCAGCATAATACATCAATTACACAGGCATCTTAATGATCCGGAGGGAGTGGCAGTAAAGATAAGTTTGCCATATGCACAAACAATATAATATAATATTAATCAAGAAATATAATATTTAATTAGCCGTTAGCTAGAGCGGAATGATTGTTTATTAGTTCAGTAAGCAGATAAAAAGAAGTTAGTTGTGCCTTAGTTTAAAATCGCAGTGCTACAAGATGTATGCTATCCAGTTATCCAGAGCACAAAGCTCGTAGTTAAATGTAATCCTCCCTCACAAAAGACTAATCCACTAGTTCTCCATTCAACCTTAACTAGTGTAGAGCTACATCAAATGCAAAGCTATCGAGTCATTCGCTTCGGTTTTGTCGCTTTGCCAACCGCATTTGCTGCTCCATCGAACTTCGAACTTCGAGTGTATCCATTGTCTTTAAGTGGCATTTAACTTCAAGTGCCTCACGCTGGCAAAGTTTGCGCCAGTGAAAATTCTGTGAAATTAATGCGATTTGCGATTTGGCCCCGAGTCGCCGAGTGCATCCATTGTGCCCACGTCTCAAGTCCATGTTGTCGCCTATTGACTGTTGACTGTTGGCGGTGTTGCGGTTGCCCTTGAGTTACTAGTAGTAACTTTTGCAGATTCGCTTTGGGCACTGCTATGGGCGCCCAGCCAGAGACACCATACATATCTGACATCCTGTGGATAAATGTCGCAAAAGCGCAGCTCATCCATTTCGGGATGCTTATGCAGAACAAACGTATGTCATGCATGCATAAATATACAAGTATTTATAGTGGGATATTTATGCCAAGCAGAAAAATGTGCCAGCAGCGATGGATCGGATTGGGTAGGGTGTGGGTAGGGTGGCCCATAAGGGCTCGCAACTGCGACCCCAAAGATTTATTGTGGTGATTTATTTACCCTGTCTATTACTTATTTTCCCTGTAGTTATATAGTGGGTTTGTGTGCGTGTCCGTCCATCAGTCTGCCATGCTCACAGCTTATTTATTTATTCATTTTCTAATTTATTGATGTTTGTCTGACCCAACAGACAGCTCAAGCTGAAAGCGTTTTGCCAATCGCCAGATGCTGCGCTGATTAGCCCCCAAGTAGCAGCCGCTCAGCCGCTCAGCGCAATCGAAAGTGTTCCCAATTTAACTTTCTCTGCTCATTTACTAACAAATAATTATATTATCAAACAACTTTTCTTTCTCCGAACTCATTTATTCATTGAGCAAATAAAGTTGGAGCGTCGTGAACTTATTTAGTGGAGCACATCAAAGCCGCTTTCGATGATCGATATGCTGGCGTTTAAGTTATCAGGACTTGCCTTTGAACGTTTGGCTTTTGCCTTATGCCCTGTGCCTTTGCGCGGCTTTCTTGTTTGTGGCTCGGCACTCAAGCGCGAAATTTGAAAAGAAAAAAACGAATGCAGCAAAAGACGCGCCAAGCGCAAAAATTGCTATTGCTTTGGGCGCTCAGGGCCTAGATCTCAGCGGCTTGCTGCCTTAAAAGAAATTGACGCCAAACAAAAGCTAATTACTCGCTCACACCTCGCTATGGAAAGTGGTTGTCAAAGCTGCCAACGCCAGCAGCAGCAGCAGCAGCAGCTCAGCTCAGCTCAGCTCAGCTGCTTTTTCGATAATTAACAAACACGGCGTATGCGTAATATTTTTTGGCGAATTATGCGGCTGCCCAAGGCTGCCTGCGTTGGCTTTAAAGCCGGCTCTTAGCAGTAAACGCAGCGCGCTTTTAAAGTCGATGCGTATTTTAAAGGGCATTTCTATGTAATGGCTTTCACATAGCAAAAAAAAACACACGCGCAGCCCTTGCCCCGAGTCCATTCACCATTCAGCAGGACTCGGCATATAGACACAGCTCACTCAGGAGTAGACAGCTATAGCCGGAAAGGTTTTTAGCGTGGCTATCCTTCTATTTTTTTTATATATATACAGAGCTGCTCCATTTTGTTGGCGCTGCCGCGTTTATTTGCCTCGGTTTTCTTCTGCTTCGCTTTTTTTTTGTGGATAGCTGTGGTATTTTTTTTGCATTTGCATAAAGCGAAATGTATTCGCAGGCTGCTGACGCTGACGCTGCTGGTTTTTATTGCACAATTCCTTTTGGCCAACGCCGCACACAGTTGCATTTTAATGAGCGGACCTGCGCCACCTGCCACTTGCCACTTGCCACTTGCCACTTGCCACATGCCACACCGTGCTGCTGCTGCTGACACGTGTGTGTGTGAGGGTGTGCGCAGACTTCTTTCAATCAGTGTCTGTGCCTTAGACAAGTCTGCCGTCTGCTGTCTGCTGCCTGTTTGCCTGTTTATCTGTTTGTTGTAACAGCGATTTGTTTGTTTATTTGTTGACTTTCTACGCCCGATTTCCCCTCATTATAATGTGAACACTCCGGCACTTGTTGCCCGTACGCTCTACTCTCTACCGCCTCCTGCCACTCCTGTCGCCTGTCACTTAATTAAAACGTTGAAAAATCAACACAAGCAGCTCTCGCTGCAATGGAGCTGCAATGCAGGCTGAAGCGCCTCTTTATGGCTTTGGAGCAAGTTTTTTGGGGGCGCGCTAAATAAATGGAAATGGAAATGGAGTGGGATTGGGATTGGGAGTGGGATTGGAGTGGTCTGAAGTGGCATCGTTTTTAGGGCTTGTGCAGCTGCGCGTCTCGAGATTTTATCGCCAGGCCCAAAGGCTGATTGTGCCAATTATGGAGCGAAATGCGCGAGTCGCCCTCGAGTGGTTTATGCACTTTCAAATCATAATAATAAATCCTAAAAGCGCTCGCGGCAATGGGCCACCAACTACTACTCTTACAACAACAACAACAACTACAACAACAATAGGAACTACAACAACAATGCAAATCCAAGTGCCATTCGGTTTTGCATGAGCGAAATCATTTAAATTTATTGTGCGCTGTGCATTTCACGCCCTGCACTTTTAATCAGCCGGCACAATTTTTGGGCATTATGGCCAAATAGCGAAGCACAAACTTTTGCTGCTGGCCCCCCTTCCATTGCAATGGAATATTGAATTTCAATTTTCCGACAAAACTTTCTGGCGCTGTTATGTCGAGAGCCTGGCCAACGAAAGAGAAATAGCGCCCGAAAGAAATATGATGGCCATTTGCAATCTCCTTCAGTTCAAAAACAATGAGAACACAAAAAACAAAAAGAATATGTTGACACTTCCACTATTCATAACTATGCCAAAGCTTAACCGATTTCCGTGCGGAATTCCTTTTGGCTTGATGGCTTGTTCTTCAGATTGAGTTGGCATTTAAAATTTGATTTATTTGTGGAAAGAGCACTTTTGTGTTTAACTGTAAACCTACTTTAAAGAAAATGATTGCTTCAAGTATTTGCAATAATACTTCAGCTTAATGTATTGCACGCTAATCATAATAAATAAACCTGTGTGTTTATCTTGTAAATCTCAATTGAAGGATTGTTTTTGTTTTCGGTTGCTTTGAGTGACAGGTTTATTTAAGCCAATCACACACACACACATACAAATTGCATCCTCCATTGCATTAACTATAAGTCTGATTCTTTATCCAGGCAATTTCCCCAATTTTCCTGTTTATAAAAACCTTGCCAATTCTTATTTTTATTTTCGTGGCAAAGGCTATTAAATATGAAAACACTTTAGTTTATTTAAGCGATTCTACACACGTGTTTTACCTTAATTAAAGCAGATTTAAATTTCATTTATTTATTAATGCCTTTCGCATGCTCTCTGGCCCATTTTAATGTTATGCATTAAATGTGTGCATCTATTGTGTTATTGTATCGCGTATTGTATGCTTTTCAGTTCACAGTTTGCGTCGTTGTCACAAATGACGTGATTGATTGATTGATTGATGATGTCACTTAAAACGGCGCATGAAATACTCGAAATAATAACATTAAGCCTGAGCTACAAACTTCGCAAACGTGTAAATAAATAAATAAATCAAATAAAAAAATTATTGTATCAACAACGTAAAATAATTAAATCAACATGAATGATTTAACGCTCCAAATGCAGTTCACAAAACTTTGCCAACACCCCGCCCCCCGCCCCCAAAGTCCACTCGCTCTCAGCTCTCGAATCAATTGCCCCACATGAGTATGAGTATGAGTGTGAGTGTGAGTGTGAGTATGAGTATGAGTGTGAGTATGAGTATGAGTTTGAGCCCCCCGGGCAGCAGTCGACGATGACAAGTGCTGACAGGCAAAACAAGCAGCTGAAAAAATGCGAATGAAATAATATACAGAATGTAGCACAAAGTTAAATCAAATAAAACCAATATTTGTCGCATCCGATAGGCTTTGCCCTAAGTTAATTTGCCTTGTATCGATATGTACGGAATCTTTTTGAGGCATTTTGTTACTTTTTTTTGGTAGCTACATATTTTTATAAATTATGACATTGTTATGACTAATAGTATGCTCGAAATATTTTCTCATATATATTTTATTGTGCAAATTGCAATGTTTATTTCGTTGTTGTTGTTGTTGTCAAAAGCTCTAACCCACATTGCATAACACATAGAACTGTTTGCAAATATTTCAGCTATTGACGCTGGTTTTTTTTTGTTTTCAATAAATAACCTGGGAATTGTCAAAAATAACACAACGGATATTTGGTAGCCAACAAAAATGCATTTAAATGCTCGCAGCGACAATAAAAGCCATAAAAAATGGTCTGAAAAGTGCGCCAATGTTGTTTCGCATACGCCGTGTGGTCCACAAGCAGGAAACGGGTGGGCGACAAAAAATACCAAAAAGGGAAACGCAACGCAAAGGCAGCAACTTTAATCAATATTGAAGCAGTTTTTGAGGCCAATAAATCATTTCATAATCAATTTTGCCGATGACATGTTTCACTGTATGTGTGTGTGTGTGTGTGTGTGTGTGTGTGTGTGTGTGTGTCTCTGTGTAGCACAAGCTAGGAATAAAAGAAACGAGATCGGCACATGGGCAAACATAAAAACTTTAGCCACCTTGCGCCATGTGCGTGTCTGTGTGTCTGTCTGTATGTCTGTGTGTGTGAGTGCAATAAACAAACCACACATACGCACTCGCACACACACACACATGGATTGTGCAGCAAAGTGAAGTGCAAAAAACAAGCAACGCCAAAATAATCAACAGATGTTGCAAACAACAACAAGCAGCCTGACCAAAAAAACAGCATATCGCACTCACTCTCTGTGTGCGTGCGTGTGTGCGTGTGTGTGTGTGTGTGTGTGTGTGTGTAAATGAAAAGCGGAAGTTGAAAGTTCAGCGAGACTGACAGCGGCAGGCCAGGTCCGAGGCCGAGGTCGCCAGCGTCAACAATGACAGCAGCAACAGCAGAAACAGCAGCAGCAGCAGCAGCAGCGTTAGCCCCAAAAAGTATGCTACGTTTGCCTGCTGCTGTTGCTGTTGCTGCTGGTGCATTGTGCGAACTTCAAGCGGAAATTAAGTGTGACCTCTTCGCGTGGCTGTGAAACAGCGCCAGAAAACAAGGCAAAAAGTATGCAATCCAACGCGCATATCAATGCCTGCGATGGACGGACAGACGGACGGTCGGACGCATGGACAGACGGACATTCGCACACATTTGCCAAGTGCTGCTCCGACACTCCATTTGCAGTTTGGCCAACCGGGGCCACTGGTGGACTGCTGGTCTGCTGGACTGGTCGACCCTAGGACCCATCGGTGATTGTGTTTGCGTGTTGTGATGCGTTCAAAATTGTATTTGCCTAGCATTGTGGACTGCGCTGGACTACGCTGCTGGGTGTGGGCAGGATGCAAGGATGCAAGCGCCAATTGGCCTTTGGGCCACTTTGATTTTTTCATTGGATTTGATGAGTGCGCGTCGCTTGCGTCAGCCGTAACGCTTTCTAGTTATCAAACGTTTCAGTTGGCACTTTTGGCCAAAAGCCCAAATATCCATGTATATATATTGCATATTGCTGGCTGACCGAACGATACGAAGCGATACGATGTAATAAACCCACTCGACCAGACCAAATTGATGTAGACGGGCAGCATAAACAACAACTAACTCGCAGCCATGTAATCCAGTTTGTTTGCTCATCTAAAATATGGCAACTGTTGATTTTTGGGTTTGTGCTCTTTTTTTTGTTATCAACAGTTGAGCTATCTAACGTGCTAAATATCTTGCTTTGAGCACAAGTCTAAGCAGCTTTTCGACTTGTGCGTCTGATGTCTGCCTGTCTGACTGCTTTATGTTTGCCAGCATTAAAGATAGTCATCCATCAAGCAAGCGTGCTTAAGTTCAGGATTAAAACATCTCACAAACGGCAAACATTCGCAGAAATGAAATTATCAGTTCCTTTTGCTTTCCTGCCACACTGAGGTCACGCACACTTGCCACTGTGTGTGTGTTGCAGGTGAAACTTGCCATTTACACTTGTGCAAATGAAATGCGAGGAAAATGCTATTACAAAGCACAAAGTGCAATGATTAATCAGATTTATTTGTCAGTTTTATTTCGTGCTAAAAGTGTCAAAGAGAATATTTACAAAAGTTTATTAACACTAAGTACTTGCGTCCATACCGCACACACACACACACACACACACACACACACACACACCGTAGCACACATTAGAAATGACCATAAAACACAAACAAAACTGTTGCCAAGAACAACAATAACGAAGACAGCAACAGAGCAAGTTGAACGTCCTGAAGCGCTCCCAGAAGCAAGCTTCCAAGTGCGTCGACTGTGGGGGCGTGGCACAGTCCACCCAGAGGGGGGCGGCAGAGGGGAGCAAGAAAGAGAGAAAAAACTGGCACAACGCAAAGTGCACAAAATGTACTTAGAACGTCTTTAAGTTCAACATAAAAAACATTGACGCTCACAACTTGGCCAAACATAAATCCCATCAACACAAGCAAGCTGTAAGTAACCTAAGCACACACAAACAGACATGTATATATATATATATATATATAGACTAACACTGGATAGCATATTAAGACTGATTTTGGCCTTAGGCAGCTGGCCAGCATATTTAGGCGATTATTTATGGCCAATGGCAACGGCATGAGGACGAGTACGAGGACGAGGACGAATCCGACACTCGGCGCGACTTGTTGGCAATCGCATAGTTACAGATACAAATGCACAAATATAAGTATGTGTGTGTGTGTGTGTGTGTGTGTAGGCGGCTGCAAACAAGCCCCAAACATGAGCAGATCGAGAACTTCCACTTGCCAACTGTCTGCTGTTTATTGACGGCAACAATAACAAGAAGAAGAACAACAACAGCAGCAGCAGCAGCAAACAACAACCGACAGACCGACAAAAATGACACTGAGCGACCCAAAACGGCAGCCAAGCCAGTGACTGCCAAATGGGATATACTTACAGCAGAAATTGCTACTGCTGCTGCTGCCCCCCTTCAGAAAGCAGCTCATGTCCAGTGGCACGACAAGTGGCAAGCGTATTTCCCAGCAGCAGCAGCTCACATGTTACATAACTCCAGCCACACAGTGGAACAAACAAACAAAAGCATTTTCGCTTATTACAAACGGATTCGCAGTGAAATTGAGCTTTCAATTGAAGCAGAAGGAAAACAGTACCCAAGGGACCCCGTAAATGAGCAAAGAAAAGACAAAGAAAATGGAAGACGAGTGCTAATTTTATTGTTTTTCTGCTTTAAAAGTATGACAAGCAGGAAGATTTCATATTTTGCCTGTATAATATGTATGAAATTGTAGTAAATACTGAAAAGCAAGCTAGACTATTATTTTAAATATATTTTAAGCTTAATTTCAATTTATAATCATTTAATGACTTACTCAAATAATACAAAGTAATTATAAAAGAATTAAATATATACAAAAAGTATTATTTCATACAGTTAATTTGTATGCCTTTAAACTATACTTACTATTTTATTATAACTCCTGCTGTTTTAATTGTTAAGCATACGCAAATAGAAGCTGTAGCAGAAACCACATTTAGCAATGTATTTTTCACAAAAGTATTCATTCTCACCTTGCTGCAAGTGGCACCAGTGTGCCTTAACCAAAGAGGCTGTTTTTGTCAGCCAATGGCATTTTTCGTTTTATTTCGTTTGGGTTTTCATTTGGGTTTGTCATTTTGACAAACGAAAACAACATTTGATATGCCAAACATGTGGAGCCGCCAGGGACCACTTGGAGCCCACTGTTCCCGTCTGTACAAGCCCCTCCCACCTCGCTTGTCACTTGTTTGCGGCTGCAGTAACAGTGGGCGTTGGGGGAATGTGGGCAGCAGCAACGTGGCGTATGAGTAACTTAATAAATTTGACAACAATGCCGCACAAAAGCAAACAAATGCTGCAGCGGCGTCCAGAGTTGTCACCATTTGCAGCGACTGTTATTGTCGTCGCTCCTGTTGTTGTTGTTGCTGCTGCTGCTGCTGCGCATTTTCAATTTGTTTTCGTGGCACTGCGGCGTGGCTTGTAAACAAAATCCGGCGGAAAATGCGAACAAGCGACGCTTACGAGCAGCAAAAAAGCCAAAGAGCCAGAAGGAAATGCCATTTTGTCGCACTCTGGCACGCACCCCACCTTCAGCTGCCCCCCGCCCCCCTCCCACTCCACCCTCTGTCTCTCTCAGGGGTCATTTGGGCAGCGTTGACAAGCGTGTTAAGCCGCTCCCATCACCCACCCACCCATCACCCAACCAACACCACCCGCAGCCACTTTGTCAGTGTTTACAAATTGTGCAATGTTTGTTTGTTGTGTGTGTGTGTGTTGTTTGTTTATTTGTTTGCTTCGACTCTTTGGGGCTGACGTTCGTTTTATTATCAAAATTTTTAATAAATATGCACAGCTGACCACAAAACGCACTTTGGCCTATTCAAATGGAACACACAAACCAAACTTACAGCTGCATAGCTGAAAAATATGCAGAATGGGCATAGGAATTTCATTATAAGCAGCAACAGGAGCATATCAATTATGCAAGTAGAGTCTACGTTATCTAAACAGTGAAATAACAGTTTATTTCCAAATATATCTGATTCGAAAACAAGTCTTGAATTTGATCGATTTAATTTAGTTTTTACAATAATAGAAAATACGCTAATTCAATATTTAGTATACGTTTTTGCAATACTAATAATCTGCTGTTTTGTAACTGAAACTGGATCTATACTGCTACTTTGTAAATAGTAGCAGTATATAATATAATGCTAGCTACCAAAAACGAGCAAAAAATGGCCAAAAATGTTTGTGGTACATTTCAGCAAATTTCTTTTTGGTGTGTGTGTGGCCCAAACGCTGATTTGCATTCACTGCTGAAAATTACAGCTCGGAAAAGCAGCTTAACATAAATTTCCATGGCTGCTGCGAACTAGCTACCTATAATTCCGGTCTACACTCCCGCTGTATGTGTGTGTGTGTGTGTGTGTGTGTGTATAACTAAACATTTACATTTCATTAAAACTAAAAACAACACACAAAAGCAGCGAGCAGCGAGCACGACACGAAAACGAAAACGAATACGAAAACTAACCAAATACAGAAACAGAAACAGATAGACGACACACAGATACAGATACAGATACAGATACACAGGAGACAGGCAGCTAGCTAGTAGTGGCATGTTAGCAGCATACTTTTGGGCTAGGTAAAATGCCTCCAGTTGCCCATGCTGCCAGGGTCTCAGTGATGCTGCTGCTGCTGCTGCACCTCCTCTTCCTCCTCCGCATGCTCCTCATTCTCCACCCACTAGCAACTACAACATGTCGTCCGGGTCTGAGCTTGCGTCCTGTGCAAGGTGAGTGCCACTCGAGCTGTGTGTGTGTGTGTGTTAGTGTGTGTGTGTGTGTGTGTGTCAGTGCATCATATCGCTTTTAAAACACACATACTTAACTCGACGTTTTTCACTCAACGAGCTTTTACGTAGCGGCAACAAAGTGTAGAAGTGCAACAACAACAATGCCACAGCTGCCTCTCATCTCTGTCTCAGTTGGAGTGTGCATGTGTGTGTGTGTGTTTTATGTTTTATTTTCATACGCAAAAAGTTGGCCAGCGACAGCCAGTCAGTCAGGCTGTGGAATGTGGTTCATTTGGGCCACTGTATGCGAATGTAGCTGAGAGTAGCGAAATAAATAGTATATTTTGCCCGAGTGCCACTCATGGAAATTGCACAAAAAACAGCGAGCAGAGCGGAGCAGAGCAGAGACCGAGGCCCGAGAGACCTGAGAGACCCGTACCCGGACACAGACCCGGACTCGTCCTGCCCTGTCCTGTGCCTATGACGAGTGCCAGTCAAATATGAATTGGTCGTTGCCTGCCTGCCTGCCAGCAGTAACAAGAAGTTACTGCAACTGCAACTGCAACCTTTTTAGTGCCCCCCTCAACCCCCCCCCTCAAACCCCACTGACCCATTTGCCGCCTTTGTTTCCGTTTATATACACATACAAAATGCAGCCTAATTACGGCTCATGTTTAGCAGCTCTATTCAATTAGATGTAATGCACGTTTCGCAGCCATAACTAAAATCGCAGCAATCAGCCAAAAAAAATATGGTGAAAAAAGTGTGGCAAAAAGAGGAAAATGCTGCAAATATTTGTACACTGAACGTGCCACAGAAATTTGTTACCTGCCCCCCCCCCCCCTCAAAAAAAATGTTTAATTAAAAAACTAAAGCAGCTGCCGTTTGCTGTTTACACTTTGGCCGTTTGTTCAGTGTTCAGTGTTCGATTTTGTGTTCAGTGTTCGGCGTTCGATTTCAAATTGCCAATTGTGCAGCATAAACGCAATTTGTATTTTTCCACATTTTCCACATCGTTTTTTTTTTTGTTCCTTTGTATTTATTGGGGCACAGTGCAGTCGTTAAGAATTTTTAGTAGCTGTCAGCAGCTTTCAAGCAAGCTAGAAATACTTACAATGCATTCTAAATACTCTTTTGTTAGTTTAGAAATTTCTGAAGCCTTTTTTCAAATATTCTTTAAGAATTAAGATCGATGCTAGTATTGACTAACATTATGATTGCATAAAAGATGGGATTACATTGACGAATTAGAACAAATTATTAGCTAGTTAGTGTGCTAATTACTAGTTAGCCTTTGCCTGTTTAGCTGGCTGTTTAGCTTACTCCTCATTGCGTGCCCAAGCCGATGACACACTGCTAATGACTCCATATCGAAGAGAGGTAAGTGAAAAGTGGCGCTGGCACTTAGCAGCCAATAAATTGTAATTCGACACGAGCTGCAAGCGACAGCTCGAATGGAAGCAGCTCAGCCAGGACATACGCACACACACACACACCCATACACGCACACACACATTCCTTTTTGCTTGTGAAATGGAAAATTAATTTTCAAACGATTTCGTTTGCTGCTGCTGCTGCCTCTGCTGCTGCTGCTTCTGTTGCAGCTGCTGCAAGTTGTCGCCGCCTTGAAGCCTTTCAGGCGCCTTTCTTAGCTGCGCCTGTTAAGTGTCACATATACACAGTCACCCAGCCCCACCTCTTCTCTGTATGTGTGTGTGTGTGCTGCCACTGCGCCATTTTTATATTAGTTTCATTTATTTTGCTTTATTCCCCACACTCTGTGTACGGGTTTTTATCACACGCCCACGTTGCCAGCATACAAGTGGCAAATAAATTCATTAGTGGCACAAATTAGTTGCATGCAACGGCAGTCGAGACCAGACCAGACCAGACCAGACCAGCAGCCAACCAGACCAGCACCCGTCCAGGACCCGTCCAGGCCGGGGCCAAGTCAAGCCAAGCCAGGGCGAGGGACACTAAAGTGCTTTCAATTTCAATTAAATTTGCTACTCGCTGCTGCAGTCACAGTTGCAGTTGCCTTCGCCCTGCACTTTGCCACGCCCCCCTGCCGCCCCTTTCCCCTCTTGTTCAACCGAATGCGTGCTGACTCAGGGGCACACTTAAAGCTCGTTTAAGCGCTCGTTTCGTTTCATCTGATTCTGCTGCGGATGCTGCTGCTGCTGCTTCGGCTTCGGCTTCTGCCAGTGGCCAACCCGTTTAGCCCAGCGTGCTGATTATGTAATCAAAGTATTTGCCAGCTAATTTATAGCCGCTGGCCTTTGACCGGCACACGCTGCGTATGCGCAACGTACAGCAGCTCGTTCAAGTGACGTCAAAGCCAAAGAGTGACGGGTTGCGGCAAGGGTTGCTTAAATGCAACGGGCTAAAATCGATTCTCAACTTCTCACGTGATAGACTCCAATATTTAGCTGCCATTAGTCAAGCTGTAGAAAATACTTGTATATTCCAAGCTCTCCCAGCAAATTGCAGCACATTTGTCGCGCTCCAGCCACATTGGTGGCATGCTAGGGCACATTTCTGCCCCGAAGAGTCATCCATCAGCAGCTGGAGGCTCGCACCTAGACTTGCGAGACAAAAAGCAACCCAACGGCAAACGACAACAATCAGCAAGCAAATTACCAAACATGTGTACACATTTGTATGTACGCAGAGGCTTACACGGGAATTTCTTAGCAGGGGGATTACAGTAGAAATAAGATGTTGGAAGGAGAAAAATAGATATTCAGGCATGTTCTCAATACATTGTGTGAATTGGGATTGAATATACATGCAAAAACAATGTGGATTGCAAAGTAAATGGCAAAATTACACTGACAAAACAAGACTTTCAAATAGATTTGACTCACCTAGTTGTATTAAACATTTTCCAACACTATGAAAACGTAAAGAGAATGCTTTTTCATTCCGAATCAAACCCCAAACCAAACCAAACCCTCCGCGTACGCCACTGTCTGTATATACATATGTACATTTGTATTTACATACATATATGTAGCTCCAACTGCTCCCGGCTCCCAACTCCAGACTCCCAACTCCCGACTGCCAGCTCCACACTCATTTGTCAATACACACGTAGTGGCTGCTTCCTTTTCCGCTTTGTGTGTTATCCTTGCGTTAAGCATTTCTCTCTGATCCCAAGGCATAAAAGGGCCGCAAATGCTTCGCATTCGTAGCCACATGCGAAAAAATTTAGTCTTTCCCACCGAAAAGTTTGTGTGTGTGTGTGTGTGCACAACAACAAAGCCAAAGTTACGTGGCCGTAGGCGTGGCAAAAAAGGGGCGGCTGGCTGACAGGCAGCAGGTTGGCGCTGTTAAATGTACTTTAAATATCACTTAACGCGTTTAGCGTTGATTTCCAAAGCTTGTCATTTTATCTGCTTACGCCATATATGTTTTGCATATTTATTGGTTCCCCCGCCCCTACAAATGGCTGAGACCTTGTGCTCAGCACCACTCCCAGCTGAGCTGAAGCCCTAGGAGCGTGTGTGTGTGTGTGTGAGTGTGTGCCATTAGTCAACTAATATTAAATTCAATTCAATTTCGTAGCTTACAATTTTTATGTCCATATGCAAGTGCGCAGAAATGAAATTTCACATTTTAATGAGCCATCAAAAAAGAAAATAAATAAACGTAAATGGAAGCCACATGCACACAGGAAATAAGTTAAGGCATAAGGGTGAAAACAGCACGACTATCAAATACCACGTGTTTAAATTTTCCATATACTTATAATATTCATTTTAATAGCTAAATAAACAATCAAGAATCAAGTCTTTCTGTTATTTTGTCTGCTTATTGAAAAACTCTTCTATATACTGTATATTTGTGTAGCTATATACCCCATTGTGTATTATTTGCTGCAGGGCATACACAGAGATTGAAAAGCAAAGCTAACAAAGCCCAAATGCTTAAAGTTAATTTAAATTTAATTAGGACTTTTTTTTGTTGGGGGCATTGTTTTTCGAATCCAGAGAGCTGGGTAGCCCAGTTCTCAGTTGCCAGTTCCCAGTGGACCAACTGTAAATGAAAATTGACGCAACGCAAGTTTATTAAAATGCGATTTGCATAAGGATGTGGCACAGGAGCAGCTGTAAGCCAGACCAGCTTCTGCTCCTGCCACAAAAGTCAAATGTAAGGCTAAAGCAGAGCCAATGAATTTTAAATATTTTCACAGCTCACAGACTCACGCCCGACTAAGGGACACAATCACAGTCACACACACACATATACTACACTCGACATGGACAGCAAAGTGCTGGGGGGGGGGGAAAGTCGGAAAAGCCAACCGAGCGCATTAATTTTCGCTTTTTCGCCTTTCACACGCATTTTATTTGCGTTCAAAACTCAATTAAAAGTAGCCAGGTTGAGGTCCAGATCCTGCCCAGATGCCCAACCTTTGCCACGTCCGGGCTTAACGTTTGTTTTTCGCCTCTCTTGACTTCTTCTTTATTTCTCACAATTGCTGCATATAAAACTGTGTGTTTACCCTGTCATTAAATTGGTCATAGAGCTGATGGATTTTAAATATGTTTGTTGGGCAATAGAAACTGATGGATGAGTGTGAATTGAATGAAAAGTGCCATGCATTTAAGGCATACTATAGAGATACCCTGTAGCAGCCAGGCCAACCCAATGTGAGTGAGTGGACTGAATGCGAAGGGCTCTCAACAATGACAATGAGCTGGAAAACAAAGCCAGTTATCTGCATCTCCTTTGACGGCAGCGTCATTATACTCTGATACCGAAGGTACTCATAGTATATTGGTTTTGTCGAATGTCCGTCAGGCCGTCCGTCTGTCCGTCTGTCCGTCTGTCCGTCTGTCCGTCTGTCTGTCTGGATGAACGCGCGTATTTCCGAAACGATATAAGATAGACTCTTGAAATCTTTTGCGTTATGATTATAGCTATCTGCTTCAGATCAAGTTTATTCCAAATTTATGCCACGCCCACTGGGAGGCTGGCAAATCGATAACATGTCGATACACCTCAAATCACAAATCGATTAAACGTGAATAACTCCCACAATTTTGAAGCTAGAGTAATCAAATTTGGTAGGTATATTGCTGGTGACCTCCCGAAAAATTGGATCCTAGGTTAATCGGCCACGCCCATTATTACGCCCACCAGCCCCCCTCCAAAATTAATTTGAAATGCTTATATCTCCCGCAGTTTTAGAGCTAAAGTCACCATATTTGGAATATATATTACTGGTGACGTCCTCTACAGATTACAGAAACAAAATTTTGACCACGCCCACTCCCGCCCCCGTAATCGCGAAAAATCGATATACATGAATGCACAATTCGATAACACGTGTATATTTCCCGCAATTTTGAAGCTAGAGTCCCCAAATTTGGAATTTAGACTAGGGCTGACCCGCCCAAAAGATTGCGTCCTGGATTTTCCGGCCACGCCCACTAGAACGCCCCCCAGCCACCCCGCCCCCACGAAACACGGAAGCCTATATCTCGCACAGCTTAAGAGCTAGGGCCACCAAACTTTGAGGGTAGACTTCTGGCCAAGTCCTCTAAAGATCGGACAAAAAATTTTGGGGCCACGCCCCCGCCCGCCCCCAAAAATCGCGAAAATGTATATCTTCCACAGTTTTAAAGCTAGAGTCACCAAAATTGGAGGATAGACTTATTGTCAGCCCCCTAAAGATCGGCAAAAAATTTTGGGGCCCCGCCCCCTCCCGCCCCCAAAAATCGCGAAAATTTATATCTTTCACAGTTTCAGAGCTAGAGTCATTAAACTTGGAAGATAGAATTCTGGTCAGCCCCTCTAAATATCGGTAAAAAAAAATTTGGGGCCACGCCCCCTCCCGCCCCCAAAAATCGCGAAAATGTATATCTTCCACAGTTTTAGAGCTAGAGTCAAGAAATTTGTAAGATAGACTTCTTGTCACTCCCTCTAAAGATCGGCCAAATTTTTTGGGGCCACGCCCCCTCCCGCCCCCAAAAATCGCGAAAGCTTATATCTTCCACAGTTTTAGAGCTAGAGTCACCAAAATTGGTAGATAGACTTCTGGTCACCCCCTCTTAAGATCGACCATGCCCCTCCCGTTCCCAAAAACTTGGAATGCCGATTTCGGGTCACCCAAACACCAGCAAAAATTTTCTGTTCACTTGCTTTCAGCTGTTCTTAAAATGGTATCAGAGTATTACGCAGTCGGCTCCGCCCGACTGCAACGTTCTCACTTGTTTTAATTGAAATTCAACGGATTTTCGCAGCCAGCCACAAAATGCATGACAAACAGGTGGCAAAAGTGGACCAACAACGAACTCTGCATACCCTACACAAATACTTGAATATTACAACTCAAATTTGGGTATACAAATGTTATTTCATTGCTGTGCTTTATGGTTAGTTGCTATAATACTAAACATATAAAGCTCTCATGCAAGCTACCTGCTTTATGACCAATTTATTGTTGCTGGTTTGTAAAAATGCGCAAAATGTATAAAAAGAAAATGCAAAAAAGCGCAACCCAAATGAAAGGACGATAAAAATATGGGGCGCCACACATCAGCAGTCAGCTTCAGCTTCAGCTTCTGTGTCAGCAATCAATGCAGCGCTGTGGCAGTTTTAATTGCTTTGCATAGCTATAGTATAGATGGATAGTTCGATAGTTGCGATCAACTTTTTCTGCTTTGGCATTATTCGCTCCGCATGCTCATTCGCAATCGCATTTAGTGGGCAGCGTTGCTGCAACAATTGATGCCATTGGTCGCCAGCATCCTGCCACAACAATGATGTGGCTGCAACTCACTCTCACTCTCTCTCTCTCTCTTTCTCTCTGCTTGACTGCTGCTTCTAGTTATTCTTGCCCCGAGCTCTTCAATGGCACAACGGAAACTGTGCTTCAATAGTGCAATAAAAATCAATTCGCCAGGAAGGCAGCTCAAATTGAAGTTGACCGAACGCCTGATATTAGAGCCATGCGAGCAATTGTCTGCCAGGACACACACACACACACACTCTCACACACACACATGACAAACAGCAGTAATATGCATTGAGCGCTTTTAATAAATAAAATAAAACTTAAATTGAAAATTGTTGTCATCGTAAATTGATAATAATTATTTTTAATTGCATGCAATGTGCTGCTGCTGTTGTTGCTGCTGCTGCTACAGTTGTTATGCCAATGCAAATTGCATGCGAGTATCGGATCTGGCTAAAAAGAAGGCCGCCTCCCGTGCCCCCCTCCTAGGACAAAAGCTCACGTCACGCATACGCCGCGTTTGCCAGGTTCACATAAAAAAGCCATTAAGCAAACAACATTAAAATTAACTTAAATATTGCACACACACACACACACAGTCAGACAGTAAATAGCTGAAAAGCAAAATGCTTTTGGCATATTTGCTTAATCGCATTTTCCAAATGAAAATGGAAACGCTAAATAAAATGTCGTCTTTTTTTCTCGTTTGCCATTTGCCGCTTGCAGTTGTAATTGCCAAAAAATGCTCTACATATGTGTAATAAATACTCGATGGCAAATGCAGCAAATTAATTACAATTTGAATTAATTTGTGATTTCGAGTTTCAAATTTGCGACAGTATATTTGGATATATTTTTTCGCATTATATGTGCACATATTTATCTAGCTGCTTGTTTAGATAAATATATGTAAATATGCGAAATTAATTGAAATTGTTTGTGTGTATTGTTGGGCATTGTTGTTGTCGCCATAAGTGGATTTGGTTTAAAGTAAGCCCAGTGGACAGACAATTGGCGTCAGCTCATCTGAAATGCAACCAATTTCATTGCAAGGCATTACAGATCAAATATATATATATGTAGATTGAATTTGTTGTTTATTGGCCTTTAATTGACATTCGATGTTTGCAGCCTCAAATTAAAATTTCAATTTCAATTGCGGCATAGATTTAACGCATTGGCGCACTGTTCAAATTCTCCAGTTGCCAAATTGTATTGTTTGCATTCGTAATTATGCATACCACATTGCCATCTTACAGATACTTTTGTATCTGCCAGCTGCCTGTCTGTCTCTCAGTCTGTCTCTCTGTCTGTCTGGCTGTGCATAAGTAAACTAATAATTTGCATTAATAATTCCATTTCGAGTGCTCTGTTATTTACCTGCGTCCAGTAATTAACTATAAGTCCAGACCAATACTCGGAATTCATATTATTACGAATGCATTTCTGTCCTCATCAAAAAGCAAATTTATTTGCACAATTTCACCAGCTTTTCACATATAAAATATTTGCAAATATTTAACAGTGCCTGCGGCATTTTACGTACATTCAACGAGTAGCCGTAAACAGAAACCGGATTAAAATTATATGCATACTTGTTAAGGTCTGCGGATCGTTGCATGCAAGGCTCTCATGTTCTCTTATGAATATTTGATGTACCGCGTCAAATTCCAGATACTAATCAACTACAGCTATAAATTATGCATACACCATAAAAGATAATAGTTTAATTGTTTAACTTGATGGTTATACAAATTTGCCAACTTATGTTTTGCATTCCAAACTTCAGCCAAAGTAGTTTAAATTCTAAATGCCTCATTTTAAACTAAGGGAATTCGGCTTGTAAATATTACAGACTATTTTCTTTACTGTATAAATAATACAGAAATATATTTAATATATATCTATGCCATTTATAATCTTTTCATTCCACTTACCCACAACTTGTAGGCCGAAAAAATGCCGCTTTTTGGCGCAGAGTTCACTTTGAATTAGTTTTTCTCACTTTTGGCCACGTTCGAGAGTCGTTGGCTGCTGGGCTCAATAAATTAGCAGCGGCGTCAGGCACAAATCCAGTGACAATGACTTTTAGTTCTGAGTTCTTTTTCCTGTGTTCGCCACACACACAAACACACACACTTACACACACACGTAAACGTGGCAGCGTATTAAAAACTCATTAAGCGGCAATGGCCTGCAGACTCTCGAGTGTTTTCTATGTGGTTTTTTAAGCTCTCTGCCTCTGCCTCTGCCTCTCGCTCTTGCTCTATGTTTTCTTTTTTTAATTTATGCAAATATCGACCGAGCCAGACTCACATACGCACAGCATCTGCAGGATCTGCCAAAAAGGAATGCCAAGCTTTTTTGCTGCTTTTGCTGGCCAAGCTGCAGCGCTGCCAAAGCGAAAGTAAATCGAATGTCAACCGCACACCAACAAAAGGACACTTGTTCAAAGAACCGTGTGTCTAGTTTTAGTGTGTGTGTTGTTTTTTCTCGTTTTCTGGTGTTTCTTTTGTTGTTGACGATACGTGACCTACGCCAAGCGTAAAACTCACGCGAAATGTCTTGAGCTTGCTTGCAGGCGGCTGCTGATGCGGCTGTGGCTGTGGCTGTAGAGTAAGCGATTCCGATTACGTATACGCCGTGTATGCGAAACAGCAGGCAGAAGTCACTCACTAACTAAAGCACACACATACACACACTAACACACGTGTCGACCAAATCCGCTTAAGACAAACTGACGACTGATTCTGTGTGCCACGCAGCGCAATGCCGCAAGTTGGGGCAACTTGGCCCCAAATTGGTGTCGTCCTCGTCGGCGTCGTCGGCGTCATCGTCATCGTTGCTGTCGTTGTCCGTGCTAGCTGCTGTTGCTGTTGCTGTTGCTCGCTCGGCTGGCGAGGAGGCGGACAGCACCCGGACCTGCCACACGGCGCTGCCAAAGAGCGTGCGCTTAAGAGAGTCCCGTGTTCCATTCTCAGTCATTTCGACTAGACGAGCGACTAGCGCAACTGGTTCTGCCAATGGAACGCAGCAGGCACACCAAATGTGTGGCATTGGAAGGCATTGCCGCAACTCTCTCTCGCACTCTCTCTCTCTCTCTCTCTCTGTCTCTGTGCCGTTCTCTTTGAGTGCCCAGTAAATGCCGGCAGGGGCCACTGTTTTGTTTGCCCAATTAAATGCCACATATGTCATGGACTCCCCAGTGCCAGCTGCAGCCAGCAAGCTGCCCCAGCCCTTAATCATCCCACACATTCGCAGCATGCAGTTTTTTAATTAATCATTAATAGCAGCCACGCTCGGCTGGCAAGCAAAGCCACAGCAAATAAAGCCAACTCTCACTGCATCTCCCCCCAAGCCCCAAATTGCAGCTGCAGTGCCTTTGATATGCCCGCTGGATCCCGACTCCAACTCCGACTCCAGCCGCAATTAGCGAGCGACCAGCAGCAACAACTATTCAACTGTTGCGTCGCCGCCACTGCAAATCCCAATCCCAATCCCAAGCACGTTCCCGGCCGTCGCAATTGCAACTGGAGTCTATTTCTGTTTGCGCGTCACATTAAACCGCACACAACTAAAAAGAAACCAACACGGACTGCATTTCTATACATCTGGCACAACGACCACTGAATGCCCTACGCAGATGCAAAACTCTGTATAAGACAATTTTCAATGCAATTTCAATAAGTTGTATACTAAAGTATTGCAAATATTATGATTTTATATTCAAATGTCATTGAGATATGTCCAATTGATTATCAAGCTAAATACTAACTTGTATTCTCTTTTTTCCAGGATCGTTAGCTGTAGATACTGCTTTGTTTTCGATGATACACGTAAGTAGCTAACATGTCACTCAAGCCTTTTTATTTGCTGTACATTCAATCTGCTGATTGTACAAGCTGATGTACCTTAGTGTGTAGGGTGAGGCATAAGAACCGCACAGCAGCAGAGTCTAACTGGCCTGACCTGAGGGAGCACCAACTGGTAGCCCCAAGTCAACAATTGACCTGCGGGTCGTATCTCCATTTACACGCCCAGCGCCCCAACTGCCCACTGCATATGTGGTCTCACTTATTTTATACCCTGTACCATTGAAAACGTGAATAAGTAACATATTGATCAGCTTTATCTACAGATATTAGCTTTAGATATATGTATATTGGTTTTTATACCGTAAAAGGGTATAATGAGGTATATAAGAGGCATAAGGAAGCATCTCCGACCATACAGAGTATATATATTCTCGATCAGCATCAACAGCCGAGTCGAACTAGCCATGTCTGTCTGTATCCGTCTAGGGTATCTGCTAGTCAGTCACTGTCAACCCGTGCACTCTCGACTTGTTCCCATTGGGTGCCGTGTGCTGCAAATACAATTTGCTGCACTCGGTCGAACACATTCCGATTTCGCATAATTTTATTGGCTCACATGCGCTGACTCCAACGACAGCAAACAGAATCAACAGTTGCGGTCCCAGCGACAGGGGAGCGGGGACAGGGAAGAGCGAACAAGCGACGATTCCCAAATGCATTTTTGTAGGCTCTGCCAGGCTATATGCCAACTGCAGTAACAGCAGCAGCAACAGCAGCAGCAGCAGCAACTGCAGCAGCAGCAGCAACTGCAGCAGAGGCGCAACCAGAGCGATCCCTTTTGCCGAGGGCACTTATGTTTTGCATATGCAATCGCCCACATAATCAGGCAGTCAGCGACTCATGACTCCCTACTCCCTACTCCCGACTCCCGACTGCCGTCGAGTACGGCAAAAATGCTAATTAGGCGTAATACGCATAAAATTCGCAAACATTTGCAGCTGGGCGGGTTCGGATTCGGTTTGGATGCGGCTCGGCTTCAGTTGGCTTTTGATTTATGAGCGGCGGCGCCTATCAGCAGCACATCAACATCAGCAGCAGCATCAACAGCAGCATCAACCTCAGCATCAGCAGCGCCAATCGTCAGCTCATCCGTCATCGCAGACCACACCAGCACTCAAAGTCGCAGTCGGAGTCGGAGCTGGAGTTGGAGAAGGAGGAGATGGATATGGATGCTGTTTCACGGCCTGCGGCCAGCAGCCTGATAAATTATTAAGTGTATGTGTAAGCTGACGTGATTCTGATACTTGGCGGATTTGTTTTGCTCGTGCTGTGATTCCTTACACACACACACACACACACTCGCACACACTCGCAGCAGTTGTCGGGGGAAACTGTAAGCAGTAATAAGCTCATCTATTGCGACATGTGTGCTTGTCCCGCACATCTCACACACAATTCTCCTAAGCGACTTTAAGACAAAGTGTACTCTTGTCCTGGCGGAATGTAAAGACCTCTTATTGTTCCCATGGCATCTCTATCTTACCTGTACCACTACTATGCTTAATATTGTGTCTGTGTGAAATATCTTAGCACAAGATTTCAAATGCGTTTTTATAACCAAAAGCGTATTGCTTGTGAATATCGAGATACTTAAGGACAGCATTTGACACACAGCCTTATATCACATTTAAAGGTAGCATTTGTAAAGAGTTCAAGCCATAATCCAAAAGGTATGCCTTATGAAAATCCAGATTCTTAAGGACAGCATTTGGTTAGCACATTATATTTTTAAAAATTTAAATCTAGCATTTATAAAGAGTTCAAGCCATAATCCAAAAGGTATGCCTTATGAAAATCGTTTGATTTTGGACAATGTTTTGGCAGGTTCAAATTTAATATAAGATAATTTGAAGGTAGAAACTGCTGCATGCTAATTTCGAGAGATAGTTTCTTTGGCAACTATTTGATATAACGATTTGATCTGGTATGCAGTCAATTTTGATGCCAAGTTTAATCAAGAGAACATAAAATATATATATTTTGTTTACTATTATTCTTTATTTAAAATCAATTCCTTCGGGAACAATCATTCAATAGTTTGGGTTGCCTTCACATAATGACTAACAGCATAATTTATAAGAGGTAGCTATGAAGGAAGGCAGATTATGAAGCAACTTTAAGACAAATGCTCCGCTTTGACCTAGCCTAATCGAAATCTTGTAGTGATGACAAACTTTGAAAAGCAGTGGAGCAGCAGGCTGATCATAAAACGAGGTTGCCCGGAAACCTGTTCAGTTAATTAAATAGCCAAGTTGTTGATCAAAAGGCGCATTACTCAATCGAGTTTTGCATAGTTTGGGCAGCAGCTGTGGCAGCGACTAACGATGCGTAGCCGACCATGGAAACTAGCAATTGGGGCAGGGGCAAGGGCAGGGAGTGTAGAGTGGGGGCTAACATTCACTTAGCGCAAGTACAGCCAGTTGGGTGGTTGGGTGGTTTGGGTGGCTGTAACTATTGTCTGGTCTGGTGAGTACTTTGTGAGCCTGGTGGTGGGCCCAGTCGAAAATTGTGCTGGCATTGTCATTTCCATTTCCGCCGCGTGAAAGGATTTCAATGTCACACGGGCAGCTGGGCAGCTGGGCGGCTGTTTGACTGAAGCGAGTCCTTGTGGCTGTGGCTGGACGATCCATTACATTAACCCACGAGCGCATCAAGTTTCGGCGACCACAAAAACGTCGCAATGAAAATTCATGGAAAAGTCAGCTGTTGCTGCCGTCTCTCTCTCTCTCTCTCGCTCTTTCGCTCTCTTTCACTCTCGCTCTCTCTTGCCCACTTCTGTGGTCAATTAACGGCCGCTTTTTGCAGTCTCAAGTTTGCTTTTGTGTAATGAATTTAAATGACCCACTGCAGAGTGCTGCTTCTTTTGTTTCTCCCTCAGCGATGGCCTGCCTCAACAGGCGACACCTTAAGCTCCTTCTCCCCACCCAGAGCCCAGCAGCCCAGCTCACACGTTGTGACAACACCTGTCGCCGTTAAATTCTCAACAATTTGGCTAATGACTTCCCCTTGAGTTGGAGGCGCGAAAGCGTTTGCGTTTTCAGCTAGCTGGGAATGGGAATAGAGGCCAAGCTGGCGCGTTCGCAAATACCAAATTAATTATATGCCATGCAGTGAAATTAATCAAGTGTAGCGCCAGGCAAAACCAACCAAAATCAACTACACTTTCGACCTGAACTCTACTTAACCCCGAAACAAGCCAGCAAAACCCCAGCCGTACACCTGCCCCACCTGCCCCCCTGTCACTCCCCTTTACATCCACGTACACCTCCTCGGGGCCCATTTCATTAATCACACTCAACACTTGGAAGGGCTTTGGCAACAAACAGCAACGTGGACAGCGATTCGGGGTTTTTGGGGCTTACGGCTGCGGTAGGGATAAGGGGCGCGTTAGGCGGTGGGGGCGTGGGGGCGTGGGGGCGTGGCAGGCAACACGCTGAGCTCACTTGTGGCCAATGTCAAATGGTTTTGGCTGTTGCTGGCGAACGCTTCAAAACGCTTCAGCTAGCGATTATTTATTATTGTTTAAAGCGTCGCTGCAGTGTGCGGCAAAGGATTGAGGAGCGGGTCCTTAGTAGCAGCTGTGTGAGAACTGCATGTGGCCAAAATTGACAACTATTGAACCTCAGTGTAGAGCAAGAATTTCCCATTCTTTTGCTTTTAATGTATTTTATTTTTACAATTTACTGCATTTACTTGCGTGTGATTAAGATATAGTAAGGAAAACATATATATACTTTTTTAAGACAGTTTTCAAATCATGTTTGTGTACCTCAAATATTGTACTTTGCATGGAAATGTGTGTGTAAGAATTTGATGTACATATAATTTGAATAATTTATATTTTTGCACTTTAGCTTAAGTATTTGACATATTTTACAATTTAAAAACTGGCACTAAACATAAAGCGTTATATAAATGATACATACATATTTATACCGGGTTGTTGTCAGGACTTAGCTAATTGTTATAAAGCATACTCTTAGGCAGCACCATCAATTATGCTATAAAACTGAACAAGCCTGGACTCAAACCGCAATGTATGGCACTTTATAGCAGCTAATTGTTATAAGACTCAACTAGCTTGGACTCAAACCGCCCAGCTGCATGAAACTTGGCAACACAAATTATAGGCAGCAATTTATGGCCAAGCCTGAAAGTATAACAGCAAGTCTCCAAATTCGAATTTATGCCACATAGCAAAGTATGCTATAAAACGTAGCCAGGCACAATAGTTCAGCGTGCAGCCGCCAGAGGTCGCTTGCTGTACAACACCTGCAAATGTTGATTTTTTATCGGCTGTGTTTTTTAGTCGCGCGATCGGCCGCATAGGAATCAGGTGTACGAGCTAACTGCATGTGAGACGCTAGCTGTGCCTGCTGATAAGCAACGGTAATATAGTTATATATCCAAAGTGAATCGAAAACAAAAAGAACAATATTGAAGTGTCAAAATAAGAATTATTTAACAAAACTGGCAAAACAGCAAGTGCGCAAATTAAATAAAAATTAAGCAATGCGCTGGCGTGTGCCTCTCTATACGTGTGTGTGTGTGTGTGTGTGTATTGTTTACGTGCATGTGTGTGTGTGTGATAAGATAGCCCAGAAACGCGACGTTTGTGATAAGCGGCGATTTGAAGACAGTCCATTTTGGGCCCAGCGAATTAGTCACTGAGTAAAGATGTAAATAACAATAAACAGTGTCAATTGCGACGACAATGCATAATGTTTATTATATATGTATGTCCATATGACATATATATAGGTATATATGATATGTGTATATGAAAAAGAATACTTAAATGTAATAGGAGATATGCTCATATGAGCAGCTTCCGCTCTGACAGCAGCCGTTTAAAACACAAATGTGCCACTGGCAAATTATATAAATTAGGTTACCGCTTTCAGCAGACTCTATCGCTGCCTGTCATTCAGATACATATGCATATAGATATATATATACATATATGTATGTATATATGTATGTTTGTATGTATGCAATCAATCAGTTTTGGCCGCCAATGCGTCCAGCGGCGTGAAGTATTAAAGCAGGCATTCGGCTTGCGGAATCGAAGCGCAGCGAAACAACAACAACAACAACAAACAAGAAATAAACAATAATAACAGCAACAGCAAATTACATCGAAAATATTACGCATACAAATCGGAAACAATTTCGCTTTGCCCATGTTTTAATTCAGCGGTTAAAGAAGGCGCTTGAAATGAAAAGTTTGCCTCACAAATTTGCTGAAAACGAATGCGACTATTAATAGACGCTTAGCTTTTAGATAGATGGATAGATAGATAGCTGTTCCAGTTCCCAGTGGCGACAACAAAAGAAATGCCCAAGAAAGAAAGAAAAAAGAACGCGTAAATAGCGTTACAAAATCCAGCGGAGAACTCTTCTAGTAACCAGCGACCTGCAATTAGTCGCCAACAGGTCGTTGGCCATTAAATTCTAGTTAGGCTCAGATATACATATATATTCACATATACATAGCAACTGCCCTTAACAATCTGACTATTGTGACGTCATATTTAGGCCTGCTGGCAAATGAACTGCAATGAAATTCATTTCGTTACAGTTTTGCTTTGCATTTTAGCTCTCTATGGTCATTAACTTGTTCACATGCAACTCTCGCATTGTGGTTATTGTTGCTATTGTTGTTGTTGTTGCTATAGTTTTTGTTGCTGTGGATACCTCCCGCTATCAGCAGCGCACCTTTCACAGCTTACACTCAGCGCGCGGAAGTATTAATAATGCATTTTTAATAAATAGCAGCAACAACAACAACTAACAGCAAACAACAACAACAACAACAACAAAAGCACCAATCACTAATAACAAGAGCAAAGACAACAATGCATTTCAAGTGCAGCAGCAAAAAAATGATTAAAAATGTATTTCACTTGCCGAAACTGGAATACTCTTTCAAAGTTAAATTAATATATTTGGTTTCTTATAGGCAACTCAATAAAGCTTATAGAATTTAATTTTCATTTAATGTAACGTAATTTTAACTTCTTATCTTTAATTTAATTTTTTAAATTTTATGTACATTTTTAATATACCTTTAAATGTTTTATAAATTTGTATAAATTCTTTTGTGTCGACTGTCAATAGTCGACAATACATAAATAAATAAATAAATATTTACTCCTATGAAATACACTTTCTGAAAAATATAAATACAAGTTGAGACTTAAAAGAGAAAACAAATAAATTTGATACATAGAAATTTTAATACTCTGTTTAATAACAGCACTAAAATCAAAGCAGAAAATAGTTATATGTATTAGCTAATAGCTGGAAAGCTTCAGTTTTTATTTACATAGTTTTGATTAATTTTAAAGAGTAATAGTGTTCTGCGACCCTTTCCCAAATCAGTTTATGTTTGTTATTTAAGACTAAAATTATAAATTTAAAAAAAATCTAAGCCACTTGGTTGTGATATTTCAACTATATTTTGCATTAAGATTGATTAAATATTAAAAAATATAAATTTATTATATATATATATAGCAGCTAAGCCCTAATTTATATTTGCTCAGCACTTTATCAATTCAAAAGTATCTCACCCTAATGACCATAAAACTAGTGTATAACTTTGTCATTATTTATGTTGTTATTGTTGTTTGTTGTTGTTGTTGTTGTTGTTGTTGTTGCTGTAGACAGCGCAGCTTTTCTCTTGTCGCATTTGTCAAGCGCAGACACAAAAAGCGAGAGAGAGAGAGAGAGAGAGAGCAGACAGACAATGCGCAATGGGCTCGGCCAGTTTCACCTCCACCTCCACCTCCGCAGTCAGCTTCACCTTCACCTTCACCATCAGAGAACAGAAATGTGTGCTTGCCGCTGTCGCTACCTGTTGATTGTTGGCAGTTGGATGAGTGTTAGTCGCGTTCAGTAGCCGGCAACAACAGCAGCAGTGACTACTGAGTACTGAGCACTGCGCAAACAATGCGATTAGTGTGCTGATAAACCTCAATGAAGAACACAATTCGAAATTGAGCAGAGCGAACCATGTTAAAAGTCATGATAACTGCTACATAAAGATATGGTAAAGGCCAGGCAGTTGGCGTTCAGTAAAGCCTTGAAGCAGTCAAAATGGTGTAACAACTATATATCAATTCCAGTTGAACTTGTGGCCTGCAACTGAACTGCAATTTGAAGACACAGACACAGCAAGATGGCCTCCAGCATTGGATCTACCCCCAGTACCCCCAGCAGCCCCAATACGCCCAGCAGCGATTTGGATTGCCAAGTGAATGTGGAGGATTTGCCCATCAGCTTCAAGGTTGGTCTCAGCGCGCAGCTGTACTCGCATACACAGTACAAAATAATCGTTTAGACTTCAAACTTTATGCAAAATTTCTTTTAAAATAGTTTACCATGTGACATTAGTTGCAAACTATTGGAATATTTGTATATATTTCATAAAGTGGCATTAATTGAAAACTATTGGAATATTTGTATATATTTCATATTGAAATTTTGACCATATTGGTTTAAGACTTAAATGCTTACTTTGTTTACTGTGTACGCAAACAGAGCGCATCATTTCACACACAAAAAACAACACACACTCATTGCAAAAATGGGCATTTAAATGTGGCGAATGCGTGGCGCAAGTTCAAAAGTGCTCCAGTGCGCATGGCTCAAGTACCCCCACAAGTACCCCCCAACGCCCCCAAGAGTTGGGTCTCCATATCGAATACACAGCCAGACACGCACTCGTCTCGCCTCGCTGCACACACAGAGCCAAAAGTCACATGAGCATTTTGGCCGCGCTGACATCCGGTTTGGGTTCGGATGCAAATGAGCAGGCCGGAAGTAACCCCCGCTATCTTTTGCCACTTGCAGGTCAAATACATCGGCTCGGAGGCGTCGCGCGGCCTGTGGGGCATTAAATACACACGCCGCCCAGTCGACCTGATGGTGGGCGTGGCCAAGAATCTGCCGCCCAATCGCGTGCTGCCCAACTGCGATCTGAAGGTGTCCACGACGGGCGTTCAGCTGGAGATCGTGTCGCCCAGGGCGAGCATCAACAACTGGAGCTATCCCATAGACACGATATCGTACGGTGTGCAGGATCTCGTCTATACGCGCGTCTTTGCCATGATCGTCGTCAAGGACGAGTCCAGTCCGCATCCCTTCGAGGTGCACGCCTTCGTCTGCGACAGTCGAGCGATGGCGCGCAAGCTGACCTTTGCCCTCTCCGCGGCCTTCCAGGACTACTCGCGTGTGGTCAAGGAGTCGGCGGGCGAGGATCAGGGCGATGCCCCGCCCAGCGACACCATAACGCCCACGCGGCAAAAGTTCGCCATCGATCTGCGCACACCCGAGGAGATCCAGGCTGGAGAGCTGGAACAGGAAACGGAGGCATAGCACAACTGCCACATATCTAGCATATATTTGTGTGTGTTTGTGTGTGTGTGTGTATTATTTTTGGGGTCCCGGTCAATTGTGATTGTCATAGTTACTTATCGTTCAGCTGCCGCTGCTGCTGATGCTACTATTGTTATTGTAGTCCTCTCAACTGGTAGCTGCCTCATACAGCTAATTACCCAAAGCCTAAGCCTAAGCATAAGGCAACTGTAAACAACAAAACGATTTTCTACGTAAATTTACATTAATATAAATGCAACTAATTATATTACATTTGTATAAATAAACGTATTGAACAATGCACAAGCAGGTGTCGATTTAAAAGCAAAACAGCTAACAGTTGGTATTGAAAGAAATCGAACAGAACGCTTTGATTCGAAAGTTGATTCTAATTCGCAAATATTACAGATATACAACATATTCTTTACTGATTTTTATTCCCATCTTAGTATGGAATTCACTTATATTTCTTAGATTTCTTTCCCAGTAATATTATATGAGAAATTTTATTAAAATGTTGATTGTATCTTAGCAGATATAGAAAAAGTTTTGATCATATTTGTTTTTACCCACATTTCTTTCTTCAGCTGCTCGAATATTTTGCTGATATCTGGAAGATTATCATCCGATCGTTCCTTAATCTGATTTTGATTCGAAAGTTTATTCCAATTCGCTAATATTACAGATTAATGCATGTAATATACAACAAATTCTTTACTTATTTTTATTCCGATCTTAGTATTGAATTCACTTATATTTCTTAGATTTCTTTCCCAGTAATATTATATGTGAAATTTTACTACAATTTTGGTTGTATTTTAGCAGATATAAAAAACGGTTTCAATCATATTTGTTTTTACTCACATTTAATTCTTCAGCTGATCGAATATTTTGCTGATATATAGAAGATAATCATCCGATCGTTCCTTAATCTGATTTGTAATCTTTTTCATGTAACTATACTAGTTTAAGTAGCTTTGTTGTTGTTCATTTCAAGTATACAATTAACATCTATTAATATTCCCCAACTGATTGCATTTATTGCTGATCCTTTTAATATTTGTAGGTCGCTTTTTAGTTTCGCCATCTCTACCGTTCAGAGGCTGAATGCCACTTTTTCAACTCAAACACTCAAACCTATGCACGATGGAGTTCGCTAACTTGTTAGATCCCCCCACGAATAGTATATTAAAGAGTACATACCTGCCTTTGATTTTATAATATTTTTATTTAAAGTTTTTTCAATTTTTTTCTTATGTTTGGTGTGTTTTTTAACTCAAGGATACAACAATGCTAAACTTAAATTCAATTCAACTCTCGTACGCTTTCTTCTTAGGGAGCGCTGCAGAAATGGCCATAAAACTAGAAAATCCAAAAAATAGTCATTAGGTGCAAATGAGTGGGGACAGCTTCGGGAGCCGGATTGCAGGACGCAGGACGCAGGACGCGGGCTACGGCTCAGTGTTGCTGCTTGTGGGCGGGTGTTTTGCTTGGAGGAAGTGTCACAAGGACTTGACCTGTGCAGCTGCTCTAGCTGGCATCGGCGCGAAAGAGAAAGCGACGCTTGCGTGCATCCATTCTCGACGGGGATTTGGGCTCAGCAGGAGCAGGAACAGCAGCAGCTTCGTCCTGCTCGGGTTTCGCTTCAGCTGGCGCCGCGGACTCTGCTGTCTCAGTCTGGACTGCAATGCGCTTGTAAATGGGCAGAATTTGTTCCTGTTCCGGTTCCGGCTCATGTTCCGGTTCCTCTGCAGCTGCCGCAGGCTCAGCGTCTGCCTCCGGCTTGGCCTCCTGATTGCTCTGTTTCAGTGCCATTGGAGCGGCAGCTCCGGGTGTTAGCACCAGTTCCATTGGCATTGGCTGTTCGCTCTGGGGATTCTGGTCCAAACGCTCCTTGACCAGCTCAACAATGTCATCGATGCTCATTTGTGGCATATAGGCAGCTGTGGCCAGACTCTCCTGTGCATCATCCTGGCTAGCAGCTGCGTCCAGTTGAGGCTTCACCTCTGACTCTGACTCCGTCTCTTTGGCTACTTCTGGCACCACTTGCACGGGTATTTGATAGTCAGATGGCAAATGATTCAGCTGCATAATGTTGATGATGGGCGAGTCCTGCTGCTGCAGTTTCAGCTGTGGCTCAGCTTCCAGCAGCTGCTCCTCCACCGATGCGTTCTGGTCGACTATTTGGGGCTCGGGCAGCTTTTCCTCCTCAATCGAAACATCGCCTGTCGCCTCAATTGTTTGCTTGACGTCGCTGACTTGGCTTTGTTGTTGCTGCTGCTGCTCAACGGTTTCAGCCATGTCCATTGCCGCATTGGCCAGCTCAGTCTCGTTGTCAGTCTCAGTCTCAGTTTTCTCCTCGTGCTTGCGCAGTGTGTTCAGAAAGTCGGTGATCAGCTGTTCCGCCTCAGCAGCCATGACGGGATCGACGGGCTTGAAACCGCCAATGGATTCCGGCACTTCAGTGTTATCGCTGCTGCTGCTCTCGCTCTCCAGCATCTGATCCACTAGTGGACTGGGCTGTGCCATTTCCGGAGTGACTGGCATGCTCTCAGGCGCGTCCGCTGGCCTTGCCGACTCGAGAGCTTCAAGGTTGCTCGAGATCTCCTCGTTGGAACTGCTGAGCTCCATTATGGCTGGCTCAGGATGGCTCTCGGCCGGCATGACTTCCAGCTCAGCTGGTTTGCTCTCCATCTGCTCAATCTCTACGGGCTTTTCTTCTAGGGTTTCCATTATCACGGCGGGAATCTCTTGAATCGCTTCAATAGGTTTCACTTCATCCACAACGTTCTCGGCTTCCAAAACTATTGGCGCTGCTGCCTCCTCCGCCGGCTCCTCCAGCTTAGTTTGCTCTGCCTCCATCTCAGGCTCTGGTTCCGAATCAGGCTGTGCTATAACCACAGCAGTCTCGGAAGCCTGAGCTTCGGGCTCCTCCAACTTCTCAACTATGGCAGCTGGCTCCACAAACATTGTCTCCAGCTTCAGCGTCGGCTGTGGCTCACTGAGTTCCGCTGGAGCAATTGCTTCGGTGACCGCTAGCTCACTTTCCTGCACTGGTTTTGTGGTGCTGGAAACGCTGATCTTGTTGAAGATCGCTGGACGCTTGCGAATCGAATTGAAGAGCTCGTTGCGAATGGGAGCGGCAGTTGCTGGCTTGATGGACTGCGGCTTCTCCTTGTTGGGACGCACGCTGAACCGCTGTGGCTTCGGAGGCTTCGCTGCCTGCTGCACAATGGGAGTGGCAGCTAGCTCAGCAATGGGTTCCTCCACTGGCTCCATCACTGGAGCTGCTGTAGCCACAACGGGCGCCTTTCTCTGCGGCTTGTTGTAGGTGACGGCGGGCTTACGGCGAATGGGCTTTGGCTTGGGTTTCTGCACCTTCACGGGCTCTGGAGCTGGAGCTGGAGCTGGAGCAGCGACTTCAAGAGGCTCTGAGGGCTCAGCAGCTTGCTCGGCTGGCACTTCGTTATCCTGCTCGATTAGCTCGCTCTCCACAGCAGCTGGCTGCTTCTCCTCCTCGGCGGGCAGGCCAAAGTTGCCATTCAGCTCATAGTATCTGTGGCTGTCCTCGCACTCAATCGTCATGTCCTCGCGACGCATGCACGTGAAGGACTCCTGTGTGGGCAGGCAGCTTTAGCAGTTGTTCAATGGGCACAAGTGAGTCTGCCGCTTACCTGACTGAAGATCGTCTCCTCGGGACAGATGAAGCTCCAGCGAAAGGTGTTCTCCTTGCCATCCGCATAGGTCACCGGCAGGCACACGTGGAAGATCTGGCAGTCGTTCTCCACATCTGCATAGTAGCCATATGTCTTATTGGCGCACGAGAAGCTGTCTGTGATGTCCGCTCGAATGGAGGTTGCGTTGCTGGGCAGCGTCAAGGTGCCCACAAGCGGAGCTGCGACAGCTTGCGTTTCCGTTTCCGCTTCCGCATGCGAGTTGGAGTTGGAGTCAGAGTCCGAATCCGATTCCTGCTGCACAGCCGGTGCAATGTCCTCGCGTGCCGCGATAGGCATATGCTTCCTCTGCAGACGAGCGGGAGAGAGAGAGAGAGGGATAGATTATGATTAGCAGCGAGCATTCAGCTAACGCATTACGTGCTGCGCATGCGCAAATCCTAAATCACAGCACGTGACGTGACATCTAAAGCTACAGTTGAAGAGCTAGGCAGCGAGTCAAACAAAATTTCACTTGTGTTCTAGTTTTTGGCGTTAAGTGAAAACTGAATTACCCCACCCGCAAGCTAAAGTTTTGTTTTTTGTTTTTGTGCACTTCGCACCTGGCGGGAAACCTTTTTTGGTCATCGCTGCAATTGAAGTCACTTTCGAATAGCTTGAATGTTATCACATCATATTTTTAACCAAATCGGCTTATTATTTGTTTATTTAAGTCGTGCATTTTAATGAGACACACAGTCAAAAAGCAAACATTTTTGGTTTCAATTTTGAAAGAGATTTCGATACCATAAAAGGTTAAAATAGTGAGTGAGTTAATATAATATTGCTAATCTATTTCTTCTATATATATATATATATATATATTACGTAATCCGATGTATGCTAATAATAGAATATTTCTTTGCTCGCAAATATTTTATTCCACATTTATTGATCTGCTTTAATGGGCCACTCTATATGCTTTTGGTTGTTGCCAATCTAAGAATTGAACATAGTGTGCCAGCCATAAAAGAAGCCAACCTGCAGCTGTCTATAAATACCTCAGCGACTCCTCCGCTGCACTTAGCCGTTAAAAGGCTAAACGTTTGGCATACCAACTAAGTAAGCAGTCAGCGACAGCAAAGACTTATGCAAATATCAGGCAGAGTCACAGACGTCGACACTTTGAGTGAGTGACTCAACTGGGAGTCCGGGCCATTAAAATGTCCGACTATGCCTGCGCAAGGCAAACGATTTCATTAACAGTTCTCCGTTGCCCGTTGTCCGTTGCCCGTTTCGATTTCCGTTAAGCAACGGAAGTCTGCAAATGTCTGCAAATGCAGCCCCAAATCGAGTCCAAAACGCACCTGGTGGACAACTGGTCCCGCGCTGCAGCAGGTGCTCAAGAGCAGCATTACACACACGATCTTCCACATCACGGATCGTTCAGTTATCTGACGGTTATCACTTATATATATCACAACAACAGCCTACAGTTGATTACAATTTGCACTTTTGTGTATTTCTGGCAACTTTAAACTCTCATGCACATAGTAATCCTTGATTCGCGTGTGTGTGTGAGTGTGTGTCTAATCCAATTGGTATCCAGGCGTATATCTCTCTCGCTCTCTCTCTGTCTCTCTTTCGATAGTTTAAAAACCAAAGCTTGCACTCGCACTGTCTGCGGTTCTTCCACACCTGTGAGGCACCGTTGGCTTCCAAATACTAACTGCGACCGACGTACCAATGCGACGCCCAATTTATATATTCTTCACTTTGATTTATTAAGAATGCAAAAGGTAGAGAAAACCCAACAAACACCACAAACTCACACACACACACACACGCACACACACTTCGACACTTACAGGTGCGTGCGGCAAAGAAATGTAGGCGACAACAACAACAACGACAATGACAACAACGACAACAATCACATTTACAATGGCAAATGCTCACATTGTTGTCGCTTCTGCTTGGCAAACGTGACGTGGAACTCAGTGGAACGCGTCTTGTGGAACCCAAGACATAAGCCGAGAGTTTACATTGAGCGAGAGACAAGCCAAAAGCTGATCTGCTCAACAAAGATCCTCTGGGATTTTGGCAGAGAATAAAACGAGATAATAGAAATGTATGAGGAAAAGAATTTACGTTGATTATATCGTATGCTGGACAACAAAAGGATAATTCCCAATGGAATAGTTTGCAAATCCACTGGGATAAAAGAAACCCTGAGAAAACAAATTGAATGCACAATATAATAATAACCGATTATGTCCTACAACAATTTTGGTTTAAAAATTTCTAAAATATTATAAGTTAAATTGTAAAAGTATTAGAAAAGTTTGTAAGACTACCTGAAACTTATTTCTGAAGCTGGTCACCTCGGCTCACAGCTACCCACTCAGCTTACTGCTACTTTGAGAGCATCTCTTGGCGATTTAAGGAGTGTATCAGTAGAGAGATGACTAAAAAGTTGACTTGTGTGCAAAATTCACGTGCTTCATATCTCAGATGCCAGCTTCTTATTATGCCAGGGGACTTTTACTTACTTAAACAAGATGAACGATATCAGAAAGATGTAAAAACAAGCGACAATCACTTTGAAGAGCCGCTAGCTACAAATGCAAATGGTGAAGGTGTTGCTGGCGCCAGCTAGCTGCTTAAACAGTCAATTGAATTGTTAGTAATTAATAAGAAATATAAAATGATTACTAGCTCGCTATTTGTTTATGGTAACTGGCTATTTCCGATGCCATTGGCCTCAGCAGCTTTCGCTTTTTGCTGTGCGCACACACACTGTACGTGATTTTGATAGAACAGACAAAAAGGGTGAGTACTAAGCCTGGCTCCAACTGGCAACTGACAACTGACAGCATTAAACAAGTATACGTATACTCGTAAAATTAGAAATTCATAATTGACGCGTAATACTCGTACGTGTAGCCAGTGGCCAAAAGCTATGCGAAATGGTAGCAAACCATTCTACAAATATTAATGCGCCTTAATAAGCGTCGCTTGTTTTTTGGCTGCTCTGTGAAAGCCACAACATGATGATATTTCGTTTGTTGCATAATCTTTGCCTCTCTTCTCGCACTGAAGCCATTGAACCCGAACGAATCTTTTTGGCCAGTGGCAACAGCAGCTGCCCGACAGATGCGTAGTTCGGTTCGTCTAAAGTCCCACTTGGTACACATAAAACTGCAATCTCACGTCGTCTCTCCCTCTCTCTGGCCAATCTTTCGAGTGTAATCTGCGACAAGAGGCAGCCAGTCTCAAGACATGCGAATACTTATGATAAGCAATTTCTTAGTAATCAGACTATCCGCTATGCACATTAAGTTGCCTAGAATTTAGAGTTATTCTCCATTATTCCTTGTTTTTAATGTTTAAAATATTCAAAGTAATTGCAAATTTCTCTATTTGGCTTCAATTAAGAAACTTCTGTTTAGACAGCAAAGAACCATATTCAATTAATAGACAACTTCTTTCGATAGAGCTATAACCGTTTAGTCGCTTTATGTAGCTACCAAATATGGTAGATGGGCAGCTAAATGACCAGTAAGTAGTTGCATTTGCATTAAAATGCCTACATGCATTTTGCGCACTTGACAACAATGTTGCTTTAAGTGCATTTTGGCTGGAAGAAAGACTATCGGACAGACATTTAAACGTGCAGAGATAAAGCCGTTGACAACAAGGCGACGTGTTGAGCAAATATTCTACATCAAGTGCTGGTGCTGGCAAAAAGACAAAAGAAAACCTGACTGGAATTATGATAATGAAATTATGAATAGATGGAGATGGCAACAGGCAGCTACAGTTTTTGTTACCTTCCTTCATGGGCATTATTAAAATTCGTTTGAAATGGCAGCTTAATTTTGAGAGTTTGACTTTTCCTTTTGGCTATATGTGTATTTAATGCAGCGAGAAACACGTGTAACTTTCTAAAATGCAAATCAAAGTGCAATGGAAATATCATGAGCACTTTTCAAATTTTAAAATCAATTCGGCGACACGTGGGCGTTGTGCCACCCCCAACCCCAAGTTCCAGGAGAAGGGGCGTCGTGCAGTGCGTATACGTGATGCAGTCGCACTTTCTAGTACGGCACATTAAATTAAATTAATTAAATGTGGCTGTGTGTGTGTGTTAGCCATCAAATGACCAAGTTGATGGCTCCACCGACAGCGGCACGTCGCCGCCTGTCGTTTAATGGAGCAGCGGGCCAAGCGCGCCTAGAAATTTCGCACACTTGACCCGTGTAAAATCAATTGCCATACTGCACAAGAATAACTGCTGTGCTTCTTCTGAAGCCACTTATCTGTAGTACTATATATACTATAAGATAGAATAACCTTACCAGATTCGACAACAAATGTATAGACAAAAGACAAGTGATTGCATTATGATCTTATTCTATAAGTTCGCTCGCGATTTCAAGCAAAACACTTCCTTGGGCTTCTGTGGCTCACATTTTTGGCAAACCGTGCACGTTGCCCCCGCCAGTGGTTAACCGTTATTTCACCGACATCCACAGCAGATTCGCCAAATATATTTTGCACTGAGAATTTCAATTGATTTTTTGGCAAACCATCGAGAACCGAACAGATTGTAGATCGTATCTGCATGATATACTGTTTGCACTGCCTGTCTGTGGGCCACACCCACCAGATCGATCGGTCAGTGTGGCAGTCGGTCGTCTGTCGTCTTTGGGCCGCCCACTTGCGAGTTTAGAAAGTGCTGAAAACTAAACTATTTCTCCGTGTCTCTGATCATCATCAATTATGTGGCACACGTTTGCCGAATACTCCTCCATGGCTCCCACGCATCGAGTTGTCCCCCTCGAATCGAAGTTTTATAGCCAATTTCATTGATTTTAATTTTGCTAATGATAAGCATTTCTTTGCACGAACCCACCAACTAGCTCTAGCTCCCAGCACACAGCTGCACAGCTCTTGATGGCCGCCTCTAGATAAGGCGCATGTTGCGGCATTTCAATTCGCTTTTCTTCGCTGCGCGCTGCTCCCGCATGTTGCATGCTAAGAGGTTTTCTTTCAATTTCAATTAGTGCACTCGGGGCGAGTCCGTAGTCTGTGCTTTAAACAAGGTCAATATCAAGAAGTGGCAACAGACGTGTCTGAATGCAACTCAAGTGGCGTGCATTAAACTGGACCTTTGTTCACTTTCTTTTCCTCAATCAGTCAGTTGGTCTCTCGCATTTCCGCCGGGGGTCGGTATCAATCATTTGCCTTGGACATAACAATCCATCAATTAGTGTCGGGGCAATTTATTAGCCATAAATCGGCTACCCTCGAACTTGTTTGACGTTTGTCAAACACACAAATTTAATTGCTTATTGGCAAACATTTTGCCAGTGCCGAAATTACAAATATATACTCATCAGCATTTGAAGCACGCACAGCAAATCGCGATTTGCCGAGGCATCAAGCAGCGAGACACAAAACACGGGACACTGGGACACCCATCTATCTGTCTATCTTGTTGATCTGCCGAGCACGTCGCACCTATTTGGTATTACGGAGCAGTGCTCCGCCCTAGAATTGGGCCACAAATTAGAATCTAGCGCACGGCCGCATAGGTGAAATTTCGGAATTCCACATAGAATTGACCGCATTCTGGAATTATTCAGTGTGCTGAATAAAGCTGATACCACAGGAAGTGAAAAGCTATGGCTATGACGTCAAGCAACTTAATGGAAGGCTGTTTCTAGGTACTGAGCCATTTCACATGTCCTAAATGCTTAGGTTCTTTTTCCACGGACTTGGTAGCCTTATAGCCATGGCTTGTGTTTGATAGATCAGATTTGTTGGGCTTTGATAGCATTCTGGTGGCTTGTTTTTCATAGAAAATCCAACTTTATAAAATGTTAGCTATTTAAAAACAAGTGGGGAAGGATTATCTTCGGCGTGCCACAGATTTTACACTCTTTTCGAGTCTATGGATAGATATAACTACCTTATATTTGTTTTGCATACTGGAGGTAACTTTTGGGGATTTTCGATGCCTCCTTCTATGCACTACACACTTCACACTACACATTTTTTTTATAGTCAAGAGTATAATAACAACATTTTTGGTTTCAAATGTGTTTTTGGTACCCTAGAAATGCCATTAGAAGACTTGAAACTCACATAACTTTGCCAAAACTGAACCGATTTTAAAGTTCCAGACCATTTTCCTCGTGGTTTATCCTCTACATTTCTTCTACATTTAAGTTTTATCAATTTTTGAAAATTTGATATTTTTGACTTTTTCCGAAAAAAGCATGTACTCCCCCTTACTGTTTTCCGAAAAAAAACTTTAAAAAAAAATAGAATAGCGATATTTTCTTTTTAATCTATTGCTTGTGTCACAATTAGTACAAAAATCAACTTGAAAACCGATTTTGGGGTGTTTCATATTTTTGCCTAAAAACAGGCCAAACTTTACAAAAATTTTGCTTGTAAAATTAATTTTTAGTCTATTGAAAACTTAAAACTGTCATAACTTTGCCAAAACTGAACAGATTTTGAAGTTCCAGACCATTTTATTCATGGTTTCTCGTCTACATTTATTCTACATTTAAGTTTTATCAATTTTGAGACATTTCATATTGTTGAATTTTTTCCGCAAAAAAGCATGACTTCCCTTACTGTTTTTCGGAATTTTTTTTTCAATAAATAGAATCGCGAAATTTTAATTTTAATCGATTTTGGTTAGGTTCTTTGGAAAGAGTATAAAAAAACACACTTTTTGGATCAGTAGATTACAGTTATTATTGGTTTCATATGGTTCATATAACATATAATATAACGTACGAATAAAATAAATAATTCAAATAAATAACTTAAAGCTAGTTTGTTCCGCTTAAGATCGAACAAAGTACATTAGCTTAGCAGTTACATTTGCTGGGTTTTTATTTATTTTTGTAATTGTTGTAAAGTTAGGTTACGAGCTTAATTTACATGTAGGGCATTGCACTAAAATCAAATAAATTTCTACTAAGGCGAGGTTACAACTACAATTGGTTTACTGGCATTTGTGGTAAAATTAATTTCGAGCTAGGACCTAGGGATTATTTAATAATCAGCGTCATAATACGATGTAAGTCAAATAAATACGATATATAAATAATGCAGAATGCTCCATGGGGCACATTCACTGCCACTGGTACTGATTGCGATAGGCGAGATAATGTGGATCCTGCGCCTGCGGATGCGACAGGGAATGCGAATGGGACTGCGGCCTCGGCTGATAGCTGTCCGTAGAGGAGTCAGTGTCCTCGATGGATGGATCGGTTTGGAGGGACCGCTTCCAGTAGCTGCCCTGCTCGCCCCAATCCTCGCCATGGTCTTCGTAATGGTGCTGATGATGAGCATGTTCGACATAGACAACCTAGTTAGAAATGATGCAAATAGGGCGTGAAGTGAGAAAACACCACAGGAAATACCAAAGAGCCCAGAGTGTAAGAGCTGTGGGTGTATGTGTGTTTGTGTGTGTGGACTGTTGGGATCTGTTATATCCGATTAGCTGAGTGTGTGTATCTGTTTGTGAGGGAAGGGACCATCAGAGTTGTCTTTCACATCGCTTGCAGATGTGGTTGCTGGGAGGTGAGTGAGAGAGAGAGCGAGAGAGAGAAACATGGGAGACACGCCTATACTTACACATTGTGGGTAACATTTTGGATACGCTACGTATATTTTTGTATTTTGACAGATTTTTTAGTTTGTTGGGGTTTTGTCTGGTTTTTTTTAAAGTTATTTTCTGTTAATTGCAGTAGCTGTCCAAAAGTTTACCATATCTGAAACCAAAGAGGTCTGAATATGTTAGCATACGGAACATTTTGTAATTGGTTGGAATTGTGAACGGAAACCGCAGCTGGAGTGAAACAGTTTAAGCGCCTGCATCTGTGTACTCATCTATGTATATCTATGTACAATATGTTTCAGAGAGTATAAGTAAAGGGGGAAAGTAAGGAGAGGCAGTCAAGGCAGCCACTTGGCGCGCCAACAGACCTTTGTCAAGAACTTTTGCTGTATTTAAAATTAAGATTAACAATTTCGTAACTGAAAACGGGTGCAGAAGGTTGGTTTAGAACGAGAAGTATGGGTCTCATAACCGGAACAAGTTGTTCGTGTGTGCTCAATAACGACAACAATAAAACACCAATGACAAAAACACATTGGGTGCCCTTCAACTTACCTTGGACGGTGTACCGCCTCGCTTGACATCGATCCAGAAGCGTGCTATATTGATTAGCAGGCCGATCAGGGCTATGGCAAAGAACTTAACCTGCAAGTGCGCTCCGAGTATCTTCAGCAGCAGCTCGATCTTGGCCTTTAGCAGCGAGCCAACCAGCACCAGTTTTGCATATGCCTTCCTCTTCTTCTTCTTCTTGCCGCGCGTGACTGTGAAGCAAGTTTGGAACAGTTAGTGGATGTACGTGAGGGAACTTAAGAGCTAGGACAACAGTAACGCATAAGCAAAACACATAATAACGATTTAACGATATTGATCGTCGCTTGGGAGGGTGGTGTTTGTTAGTATGAACTGCAGTGCGCGTAAGTGCGTTAACGATAACGATAACGATAACAGTAACGATAACGGTAACGGTAACACAACAAGCATTCAAGGCAAGCAAGATATTTACAAAAAACTTAACACCTAATACTATGCACGGCTAAATAGCTTATGCACACTTGGATCACTATTCAAAATAATTGAAATGCAGTTGAAGTCTACATTTGAAATTAAGCATAAGTTATTTGTCCGTTAAATTGCAGCTTACAGTTAGCTTAAAGTTTGCGCACTCGTTTCACAGCTGAACACTATGACACACCAACACCACGCTAAACTGCTTGCCAAGCAGTGCAAAAGCTGTGCATTGCTGTCTTACAGCTGACTGCTATGGCACTCACATGTTAAATGCAAACAGCAACAATATGACTACGATTAACAAACTTGGCTGTTATACAGTCGAACTTCTCTTCGATTTAAAGTTGGTTGGAGTTAAAAAATATGATGTATGAGAGACAACATTGATGTGTTTTTGCTCTAAATGGAAGTTCGAGTTGGAGAAGTTCGGCAGTATAAGCTTTAGTCTTTGGCATGCCAAAGCCAACATATATACAGCATAAATCTAATGATAGATAGGCACAAAGTTGTGCTTAGGAAATGGTGCGCTAAAGTCATTTTAAAACCACACGCAGCAAACAACACACACCTCCGTTACTTCTACCATAATTTGTTGGATTTAGCTTATGCTTGCGCTTTCCTCCGGCCAGCAGAACATCATTCGCATCGACCAGGTCGTCCAGCAGACCGAGGCCGAGGGGATCGCTCTCTTCGTGCTCCACCACCTGCACCGCCGACTGCTGCTGCTGCTGCTGACGCTTCTTCTTGCGCTTGCCCCGCTTGGACTTGCGCTTGAACGGCTTGCCGCCTCCATGGCCGCCTCCATGTCCGCCGCCATGGCCGCCACTGCCTCCGCCGTGGCTGACCACTGAGGAGGTGCTCTCGTGGCCGTCGTCTAAGTCGTGGTGCTGCGGCGCCGCCTGCACCACAACCAATGTGGCTGGCTGATGCTCCTGCTGTCCCTTCTTCTTCTTCTTCTTGCGCTTGCCCTTTTCCTTCTTGCGCTTGCCCCCTCCGCCGGGCTTCTTCACTGCCCCAGACGCATTCTCCTCGCCATCCTGCAGTTCTATGAACTCCACGGCGCCCGAAGTGCTGTCGTCGCTGAACACCGATGTTTTCACATCGTCCGCCGGCTGCGCATTGCTATTGCTCACGGCTTGTGCACTTTCATTTTCTGGCTCATCCTCGGGCTCCTCTTCTGGCTCCTCCTCTGGCTCCTCCTCCTCGTCCTCCTCCTCATCGTCGCTCACTTCCCGATCGCCGCTGTTGGACGCGTCTGCCTCGTCCTCGCCGCTGTGGCCGCTATTGCCGCCGTCCTCGACATCCGACTCCTCCTCCGCATCCGCATCCGTCTCCCCGTCCTCGTCGTCGTCGTCGTCGTCATCGTTTTCACTATCATCGGCCGCCGCCGCCGCTTTCGGTGACTGCAGATACTCGTATTCACGGCCAAGGAAACTGCATTGTAACGGTAAGAGAAACGAGAAGAGATAAATAACCTGAACCGGCACAAAGCTAAACTCGTTGTCCAGTTACCCGTCCATCGTTTCGGCAAGATACTGCTTCATGTATTTGGTGCCGATCTCGATTTTCTTCAGCAGCGTCGATGGCTTCTCCTTAATGGGCAGCTCCGAGGCGCTGTAGCCGCGTCTCTCAATCGTTGCGTTCAGCTGCCGATCGGCTTCAACTGTAAAGAATAGCAAATATTTCAATTATTATTATGCTAAATATTCATTTATGCAGCAGAGCTGCCTGCTAAAGCATCTAGGGTTGATAATCTTGGAGTTATCCAGCTTGGCTCAGTCCAACTCAACAAGCACTTTGAACTTGTAGTTCAATTGGAAAAGCTGAAATGGCCTTGTTTTGCATTCATTTGAGTGCAACTGCAAATGCACTTTGAATATTGTGTGTTTTTCCCAATTTGCAAGTTTCACTGTCTATAATTTACACCCGAGCGTATAAATCACATGTGGGAAAAGCTTTCGTCTATTTGCGCTTGTCTTGCTTAGGCCCAATTATCACCTCTTTCACTCAATGGTGATTTACAGTCCGCTTGCTTACCTTTCAGCTTCTGCCACTGCAGATGCAATTCATCATCCCAGACGTCCAGAATCCTAGCGGACTTCTGGCGAGCACAGCCCCAGGGCTCTGAGCGTATGGGACACAGCGCCAGATCCACATACGGTGAGATTTCTGCAAAATACAAGAGATAACATTGAAATATGTGTAGACAACTATTTGGGGGGATTAGTTGACATTGATGTCTCTGGCTAAAGTTGCCACATAAGGTTCGAGATTGGCACACGCACAGTGGTATTTGGTCTGATTTGGTTAGTGTGTGCTTTAACGATGGCAGCCGTTGCTTTTCCAAGCGTAAATATTTGAGTGAAAGTATGCACCACCAAGCAACCACTGGACAACCAACCACTGGACAGAGTAACAAGCAGCAAACAACAACCACACCGATAACACCTTGTGTGGCAATGGCTTGCCGATCATCTCGAGCTGCCACTTGCGGCATTGTCAGCGGCACATGCCATGTTTAAAACATAGTTATTGGTGGCTTAAATTGTGGTTTTCTAATCGCTTAACAATCAAGTGAAAATGCGCAAAGACTAACAATTAATCAGCCATCAAATAGTGCTGCTGCTGCCGCAGACATCTTAATTGTGCTAATTGAAATTAAATTGAATTGACAACTCTTTAATGTTGTTAATAGTTATAAATATGCAGCAGCATCGTAGCACCTGACCTGCAGCCACAATTTGCCACAAAATGTGCAAGCAATTTATTGTTGCTGCGCAAATTGAGCAATTATTTTGGCCCATTATTATGATTATGCTTGGCTTGTTCGGGCAAACACCTGAAGCCTGTCACCTGGCCGCCTTTTAATTGCCACTCATCAGAGCTACTGTGTGGCATGTTGCATGTTGCATCGCAGCTTGCAGCAGCTGCAGCCACTTTGCAGTCGTGATTAGTGAAAATAACAGCTCGTGTCTCGCTTTGTTTTGCTAGCAAAATGTTACTTTCAATAAGGTGTACTTTGACCCAAACGGCAGCTAATATTGTCATTCTGCTCAACATCCAATGCCAAGTGAAAGTTAGAGTCAGTCCAATGGGAACCGCTTGCAACTAGGATGCGGCATTGGCATTGGCTTTGGCATTGGCATTGGCTTTGGCATTTTGGCTTGTGAGAAATTGTTTGTTTGGCTTGTTTTCGCGGTGACATCCGACAGATAAAAATCCTTGTACAGTTGCTGTTTGCTGTTTGCAGTGCAATTTGGCAACCCACGCCGGCAGCTATTCCCTAGCCATAGTCACAGTTGACATTTGCTTGCGCTTTGTTTGGCGTCTTATAAATGTGCCACATTAAGTTGCCTCCATCGCCTGTGGATCTATCTTTCCACTTTCCTGGGCGCGTGTTCAGCTACCAAGACCAAGACGAAGACCAAGACGAAGTGCCAAGTGCCAAGACAATGCCCAAGCGCTGGGCCTGGGCCTGGGCCTGGGCTAATTTCAGTTACGATCTGAACTTTCACTGCAATTGTAATTTATGCGTGGCCCATGGTTATTATTAAAGTTTTGTGAAGCAGCCGCTGCAGCAGCAATCACATGCAGCAGCAGCACAAGGGGGGCGTGGTCAATGGGCCCACGACTTGATGATGGGTGACGCGTTTATTTGCATGCTCACAATCAGCTCGCCATTGGCTCATTGGCTCATTGGCTCATTGAGTGGCAACTGTAAACGCTGCTGGACGGTTGGGCATGTGGGCCAACTGCCAACTACCAACTAGCTGGTATAACTGTCCAGCTGTGCCGTAAATCTCATTCATCTATAGCCATCGGCTGTCCATAACAGTAGCTCATAAAATATTAGCATAATCACGAGAAATTCTATCGGCAATGCAGATGAAGTTGTAAAATGTAAACGCTGTTTGCCTCGAGTGGCATTTGAAAGTGAAATACGAGTCTATTTAGTTATGGCTAACCTGTGATCACAGCCAAAAAGACACTTTGTTAGGCTAGTCAGTGCAAAGTTAAACTTGTGCTGTTTGGTTTCAGCTAAATACGAATATACTCATACCTAAAGTCAAGCACAACTTGTTGAATTATTTATCCAATCACACAAAGGCATTCCTATTGTTTACAATTCAATTCAAATTAATTCCATTCTGTTATCTCTTACAACTCTATAAATTTCTAGTTTTTGAGCTTTGAATACACCTGACTTTTTAGAACACAACTGTGTGTGTGGAAGTCCGAGTGCCGCAAGAATTCTTCACGATTGTGGCAATAGAAACTTGTCTGTCCGCCTGCTGGCCCAACAACAACATACTTTGCATTACCGTTAGCCAAGAAATGTGTGAGTTTTGCTGCTGCTGCTATGGCAACCAATAAACTTTCACTGCTTTCGATCAGCCGCTGAGTTTCGTGAATTGAAGACACCCATAACGTCAACAACATCAACAACTGGCAAACGAGTCGCGTTGCAAATCTTTCTTTACGCAAATCGCCGACATTTTCCGGTCTGAGCAAATGTGTAGCAGCCACAATCAATGTCACCCAATGCTCGAGATCAGTCGTGGGGGAGGGTGGAAAGCAGTGGCTTTATATGTGCTCCATCTGTGGCCATTGCCATTGTGGGCTGTCCAAACTGGGCAATTGAGCGGGATGCCAGGCGGGCAGGCAGGCAGCCAAAGCAATTAAAAAATGAAATTTTATTTCATTTCGTGGAAAAAAACAACACGCAGGCAGCACTTTTGGTTTTTTTTGCTTAAAAGCGCACTGAGAAATGTTGTCAATGCCGACGGACGGACGCAGTTTTGTTTTCAGTTTTCCAGTGGCTTTGTTTGCCAGCAACTGCAACAACAACAATAGCAACAAAATCCAACCAAACAAGACAAGGTGTAACCACATTCACACACACTCACACACACACACACACATACTCGCACATATCGCATATGACGGTTATAACCCAATTATGAGCGCTTTTCTGGTTGTTTTCGGTGTCAGCTCCCAACAACGCCTCAATTCAGCCGGCCTCAGTTTATTGTATTCTTTCTATCTGTGTGTGAGTGTGTGTGTGTGTATGTATGTGTGTGTGTGTGTGGAACCAGGCATAGTGGTCACCGAATCTGGCACTTTATCATGACTTGACTAACATATCAGTTGGAGTTCTGTTTACTTTTCGTTGTTACTGTTTTGCTCTATGCTCAAGAGGCATAACAACTCCAATGGAAGCTAAACAGATTGCAATTGCAAGATTGCAGATTGATTCAAATCAGCAAGATAAACATATAACTATTTAGAAGTTAGCCATTTGTGGAAAATTAGTTGAAGGAAATATAACTGCAATTTTGAGATATAATTCAGAAAGATTAACAGAAATTGTAAATTTTATTTTCTTTAAAATTAATTAAAACATACAATATTTTATTGCAAAGTTACTCATAATATGCTCCGCAAATTTATAGAAAATATTTGTCTTGGCTTATTTTCGTAAGCAGCAATTATTCGATTTGAGCTCCAGCTTAAATATATAACCCATCGAATGTTTCTCAATAACTACAAAGGTCTTACAACTCAGCCTTACAACTTAGCAGAGTTTCCAGATTTAATCTATCTCAGAGCATAAAAGAGTCTATACAAATTGTATTTCCCACAAGAGTATCTAAAGTTCGTTCTTCACAACTTGTCATGCCTTTTGTCATGGCTTTAATTGCATGGTCTTTAATGACTCCACATTATGTTTAGCTCAGACCTCATCACGTGTGGCACCCTTTTGGTCCGCTGAAGCGTCGTGTGTTTTAGCTCTCAACAAGTTCTAGTTTAGTTATAAGTACTCCAAATATGACCCATATTACATGGCCAAGAGACACTTGCGTTGCCTTCGTTTTATTTTTATGGCACCTCGCACAAGTGCAGGCTGCCGGCTAATTGCTCTGACTGTTCATTGCTGATTGCTCACATTACTCGACTTGCACATTGGAGCCACAGCTGAAGAACTGAAGAGCTGAAGAACTGAACAAAGCTAAAGCGTAACAGAACCAAGACGAACATGGAGCATGGAGCATGTCACCTGCTCCAAAAAGCTTAGCCTTGCCTAACAATATTCCTGTTCTGCTGCATTGCCCATGAAAGTCAGCTTTAATTAGGCATGGAGTCGCTTCGCTTTTGAGTGCAATTGAATGCCGCTGTCAATTGCCATATTAAGTGAGATCACTTGATGGTCGGTCATCTGCCCGTTTGACTTTCCAGTCGCTCAGCGACTGAGGCTCACCTATTACATAATGGCTAATAAATTGTCTGCACTCTCACATTTAATTTAATGAACAAAAATTTCACTGCAATAAAAGCGCTTTTGATAGTGTTTTGTTTTGGTTTTGGTGTTGCTATTGCGCATTACACTTCCGAAATGCCGAAAAAGAAAAGAAATTGAGCGACCCGACTCAAGTCTGACTCATCAAAAACTCACAAGTTGGCAACTGGCATTCAGCAAATAGATATTCAAGTGACTTGGCATTACTTACCACTTAGTTGTCGAGCAGCCGGTGCCGTTGCCATTGCCCTGGCAGCCACAACTGGCGTCCACAGGGGTGCCACAGGGGCAAAGGAGGCAGTGGCAGTGGCAGTGGCAGGCAGGCTCCAGGCATGCGTTAGTGTAAATGGCATGGGCAAACAGAGCAGCTGCAGCAAAAGCCCAGCGCCTGCTGATGAACGCTGCCAGTCCATTTTGGGCTGCAAACTGTCTCAGCTAGATGGGATTCACAGATGGCGATGGAGTTACCGTTGCGCAGTTCGTTAAATCGGTAACTAAAGTCTATACTCGATGTGCTTGACCACTGATTTATGTACACTTATCGACACGCAAGAAACGAACGGATCTTTGTTCCATTTTCGAACTGAATGGAGTCAGCGAAACAAAGAATATCTCTGTGTCAATTAACGCACTTATCAATATTCAAATATTCATCTGCGCCGGCGCAGCACACTCAAGAATCCAAACAACAAACAACGACCAACAAACAGATGTCGCCAGCTGCGATCTGCACACGAGCAAGTTCAAGGTAAGATTAAACCATGACGCGCATACGTAAGAAGCTTTATACCAAAACGCTGCAGCTGAGTTCCCAGCGCTAAGAGCGCAATGTGAAAGCTGCCAGTGCAGCTCTCTGTGGCTCTCTGTGGAAAGTGAGCGAGTGGGCCATAAGAGCCAAAAGAGCACACACACGCTGCTATGTTTGCTATGGGCCAGCAAGTAGTTGCTTTTGGCGGTTTTGCCTTTTGCATTTTGGCCAATGTGCGGCTTCCATGTTGGCCAATTGTTGGCGCAATTAAGCTGCCCACTAATCACATATCGAGCGTCACTTTAAATGATATGCAAAGAATTTCAACCATGAACTTCATGCCATGACTTCCCTTTTGAGAAACTTAAGAGAGAATTGTGCTTGTTTTATTTGTGCGAAAAATTTAAATAAATATAGAAAAAGAATAGCATTGTGGGCTAAACTTATTTATTTATAACAGTACCTTGACCGTTAGCACATTAGGCAGAATGCTCTCTTGTCAACCTTTTTTCTCGCTTTTAATTTGTTTTGTTCTCATTCAAGTTCGCATTTACAAAATTAATAAATATAACTAAATGCCAACACTCATATCTATGATATTTCCATTCATTTTTGTGTGTCTGACTGCGGACATAAACAAATAAAGAAGCGCCACTCGTTCGCATTGCCTAAACTGTTTGTTAATTGAATTAACATCGCATTTACGCAATTCCAAAAGTTGCATCATTTGCAAATTCTGTCTTTCACTACCAAAAATGAAAGCTTTCCAACTGTTTGGCCGACAAAAATGCAGCATATTATTGTTGCGCCCCCTATTGACCAGCACAATTAGCAAGCTAATGTGATTTGTGTGTAGGCTCAGAGGCCCAGCCCAAACAAAATACTACTAACCGTGGGCGCAGTCCAGTTAGCCAAACATTTCGCTTTGTAGTGCAAAGGTATTTTTTCCTGCATTTAGACACCTGTCACTTGATGTGATGTTTGTGATGAGGTGACAAAATGAAAGTTGCGAAAAAAATTAATAATAATTATAGCGGGATCGCTGAAATTGGGTGTGACAACAGTTGACTGACCAAATTTTGATTGTCGATTATGAAATGCTCGAAATTAACAGACAATTTAGCAGGCCAAGCACGTGGAGCCACTGACAATGGCGACAACCCGGCTCGTTTATCAATTTCACTTTCCAGCTAGTCGAAGATGTGAGTGCCAATTAGAGAGAAAGAATAGGGCACCCACCGGCTGTCGCGCGACTCTCTGTCAAAGGTATCCTCTTATGTCCATGCACATGTCCAATTATCATGTTGGCCAGAGAGTGAGAGCAGCCACAGCCGATGACAGCGGGTCTCAGCGGCGAGTGGCAGCTGGCCCAGTCCTAGTCCCAGTCCCAGTGTCACCGACGTCTCCTATCAGCTGCAATTATCCACATTTTGCCAAGACAAGAGCTGCGGCAGCTCATGATTTGTGGTAAAACGACAAGTGGCTAAAAGAAAAACCTTTGTCGTATTTCAATAATCGCATCGCCGATGCCCGCTGATTCGTTAGAAAGCAGTGAAATTGATGTGGCTAGTGGCCAGTGGCTAGTGGCTAACAACGGCTCTTAGATTTGGCTGCAACAACAACCACTTGTAATATATAGCCACGCACTGTGGACATCGTTGCTATATGCATGCAGGAATGCATCAAGTTCAGTTTGCTCCGCTATGCGCATACCGTGTCTTGATTCCTGGAACCCACAACATTACAATTGCAAACGCTTGCTAACTGTCGCAGTAACAGTTCTTATTCTCAAGCAAAAGGTATTTTTCTAGAACCAACAATACACAGCAAAAAATATTGCTTGTTATACATACATAAGGTTTTGGTTTATATTTTAAAAGCATTACCAGTATCGATGTATCGAATTTGATGTGAGAGCCTTAGGCATAACTCTAATTGTGCTTATCCTTGCAGCATCAATGTTTAGCTACCCCATTTGGCTACAGCTTAGGGTATTAATATGACTTGCGCCATTTTGCTTTGGGCAGTGTGGCTAATTAATTGGCGCGCTTAACACTAGATCTGCAAAAGGCCGCTGTTTGCGCTTTTTTCGTTTCTTAATTAAAGCCGGAATGATTGTGGCTGCTGTAGACAAACCAAACTTCAGCTGCCTGCACTCGCTGCACTCACTCACAAGGACAAAGCTACTTCGAGACTTCAGATTGCAGTTTGTCAGCCAGCCGCAGATTGTTTGTGTTGACGTCTATGGCAGACTACATATCTATCACTCAGGGAAAGATCAGCTCGTTGCATTACATGGCTGTCCAGCTTGTCTGTTTAGCCACTCTTAATTGCCCGCGTACTGCAGTCGATAAATATTTATCGAGCATGCCGATAGACGTCGTCATAAATTTGCTACACTTGTCAGTTGAGTTTTTTGCCATATGAATATGTTCAGGTTTATCGTCGCCTTTAAATTGCTTTCTATAGGCGGCGGGCGCATGCCACTCACTAAAAACTAAAATGTTATCATATTTAATTGCTTTGGAAAATATTCAGTTGCTCAGCCGTTGATGAGTTGTCTAAGTGAATCAGACAATTGGGCAGCTTATCAACGAGGATCCGCGTCGCAAGCCAAAGGCTGAGGGTATGAATTTGCTTTTATCTTAGCCAGTGCTGTTTATAAGTTATGACGACAGTTTATAGCTGCAACGTATACGTAATAATGATAATACATACTCAAATATGAATTGCTTGCTATTTGCTGTGTGTGCAATTCAACGCCCCTTAATGGACAGCAAGGCAGAGCAACATAAATTAATCAAATACTCACTTGAAGCGAAAGACTTAAGGCACAAACTTGTTTTTCAGTTTGTACTGTACGAAAATGTGGCATACTCTTAGGCGCTTCCTATAATAGGGTATTATATTTCATTTACTAAACTAATGTTGCATACAATTGGGCTCTCAAATACAGTTTGACAAGCACTGAGGACTTAAATGTGAAGTTACTGTGATAAACTAATTTTGAGTTTGTTAAATACGCACAAGATTGGACACAATACTTAGTTCATTCAGCTTATTGAATTTCAGCAACAATAAATTATGAATTGCTTATCAGTTTATGATTTGTCGTTACTACGAATCCGCTCTCTTAATTATGCCCATTGTGAAATTGCTAAATCGAAAGCTTATATTTTGTAAACCTTTCAATGGCCATTAGCAGCAAAATTTTCGTTTAAGTTCGCCCGCACAAAATTGGCATCGCTGTCGCCGTCAACGCTGATTAATACCCAAATTGGAAATGTGTTTTTTGTTCACGTTGCTTCCCGCGTGGCCTTAGCTATATATGTATGTACCTGAGGCTACTGTAAAAATAACAACACGATACGTACACATATGCCAGTGCCATGACTTTGACTTCCATTTCAATGTTGTCGATAATGTTTCGATGATTAGGCTGTAAAACGTGAAGTCAGCACACGCCCATTGTTGAGCTAGGTCTCAAAGAAATCGCCGCAGTGGCAGCATGTCAAATGCCCAATTAATCACATGCCCCAGAGCCGAGCCTGAACTACTGGCAGACCACTTTCTTCACACATCAATCACAATCGTGTAAGCTGTCGGGCAATGTTGCTAATTATTTCAGCTACCCATAAATTCAATAGAGTCCCTTCTGTTATATTAATTTTATTTTTATAATAAATAATTTATAAGCAATCCTGCTCGTCTTAAGCCTATTTACAGCAAGCTAAAGCGAAAATAATTTAATTAACTCGTAATCCTAATCAAAAAGTTCAACTAGTTCCTCTAGACGTAATTAGTGTAAAGCTGCGCCCCAGAAAAGTCGCTGACTAAAATTTTACTCGGTGGTCATTAGCCGTAGATCAAATCCCGCTCAGCGGATGAAAGTCCGCGCCGGATACTTCGTGGGCAGCAGCGACATGGGGTTCGTGTTGTTGGGCACCTCAGCCACTTGCTGATCCTGTCCTGTGGGCTGGTAAGCACCGTACGGATCGGAGCGACTGGCCCAACCGCCCTGCGACTCATAGTTGTAGCTCTGGCCGGCCAGCTGTGCCTGTGTCTGGGCATTGCCGTGAATGTGCAAGTGAATCTCCTTGCTGGGCGGATGTGGTGCTGGTCCGGAGCTGCTCAGACCCGTTGGGCTCCACGACTCCTTGGCATGCGGATTCCAGCCGGGATAGTTGAAGGTCGGCGCCGTGTTCTCGTACTGGCCAAACAGGCTGGTCTTCAGCGTCAGGAACTTGCCCAGAATAGCAAGGGCGTTCATCAGCACGAGCACCTTGAGCAGGAACAGGGACTTCATGCCGATGGCCACTAGGAATGCCACCATGGCTGAGAGTACTCCAAACTTGAAGATTATGGGCACCAGTGCCATTTGCAGACGACGTATCTTGCCAAACGTGCGTCCCTCTGCAAAGCAATCAAAAAGAAATGGTATGAAATTAATAGACTTCATCGAGAATAGCTATGCGCTCCAGTAAAGTTCGTTTCCCAAGTCTTTTGTTTGCTGCCAGTGTCTGACTGCCGAAAAATGCTCATTGAATTGGCATGGCTGCCAAAATGAGCTTAGCTTTTATTTATCCGCTTGTAGCGATAATTTCATCAACAAACAGACCTGAACGCTTTGCAATGCGAAAGTCCATAAAAAAAAGCGCGGCGCTCCAAACGCAAAATAAATAAAAACATAAATATTTTCTCAGCATTTAAAGATGCGTGCGCGTTTTTTTTTGCTTAATAAAATAATTTACGCGAGTCTAGAAAAAAAAATGCGGAAAGTGAAATTACAACAGGGTGTTGCTCTGAGAAAAAAAGCATTCCATACACAGTCTCGTATTTCAGCTCAAGCTCTCAGCTGTCTACAAGAGAAACAAAATTATGTCTGTGTGCTTTGCGTTAACACCTTTTAAGCATCTTTGCTGTTTGCTGTTTGGCGTCTTTTGCCGTTGTTTCTAGTCAGGTTTCATTGAAAACGAAAGTGAGCCAAGCGGCGTGATGGGAAATCAAAGTTGATTAGAGAAGTCGCTAATCAGCAATCATTGTCGAATTGAAGGAAGGGTGCGTACTGTGGCGGCTCGATTACGTAAATGCAATCAGCGACTCACTAATTGAATTGATGGGAAATGTGGTGCAGTTGCAACCGCTTACTCACCCACTTTAGCCGGCTTTTCATCGTCATCGTCAAAGAGACTTTCACCGAGATCGCTGCGCAGCCAGCTCCAGAGAGTGCGGACCATGCCCCAAACGCTTAGATCTGTGGGATCCGTTGATGGCTTCAGCACGTTCTTGTTGCTATTTGTTGCGGCAGCTACTCCGGCAGCCTCCTTATCAGCATCGGCCTTCTCATCCTCATCTTCATCGTCATCGTCATCATCATCATCGCCATCGCCATCAGCATCTGCATCCTCGTCTTCATCCTCATCGTCTTTGTTGTTGCTGTCGGCTGCTGCTGCTGCTGCTGCTGCTGGCTCGGCTTTGTCTTCATTGTCATTGTCATTGTTGTTGCCGTTGGTCGGTGGCTTTTCGGCCTTTTTGGCTATCTTGGCGCCCAGAGCGCTGCTCAAACAGCAAAGCGCCAAGAGCAAGGCGAGCATCGAGCGCCGCGCACTTGAACTCTTTGTGAGAAACTGAAAGTACAAGAGTGCGATAGAGAAACGATTAAAATCGTGTGTGTGTAACTGAACTGAACTGCATTGTTCAGCAGTGACATCAAAAGCCGCTTTAAACGCATTTCATCATACTCGCATACGACATGCGGAAGTTGCGTAAACGAAAGACTTAGGAAGCGAACCTGCTTTTAGGTACGCTGTAACAGACCCCACTGTACCTACCCACTGTGTGTAGCCGTGAAACGCTTTCCAGAATGCACTAAAGAAACCAGCGACTACTTAACGCACTCATAAAATATTTTATGTCCCATATTTTGCTTGCAGCAATTTCCATTTTGACGCCTCTTATGAGCCACAAGTCTTACGTCTTTTATGTAATGGCAACTAGTTCGGCAAATTTGTGTCAACATGGCCCAAGTTATGAGCTTTTGTGGTTGTTGTTGTTTGTTTGCGTGCTTTTCAAGTTGCGACCAGCAATTCGTATGTAAATATTTGCAATATGTAAACGATGCCAAAAACCCGACACATAAATCTAATTAAAACATTTCGTTAGAGTGATGTTGCACAAAATTGTCGTGAGCAACGTTGAAAAAGTGAAATTGCCACAATGGCCGCAACTTTTGATTGAACGATAAGAACTACTAACAAAATAAGCATAAATTGCTAAACTCAACCCATATTAAAAGTAAAGAGATATTTAAGTAGCCCTTAGAGGCCCTCAACTAAATAGCACTTAATTGTTTAGTCATTCTATTTGTATTATTTTCCCGAGAACTTGCCCAAAACTGAAAGTCATCATTAAGACGCTTTCCATTTTCATGTGCTCAGAACCAATTATATTTATGGGCAAGACACAACACCAGCAGCCATTTGTGATTTCTAATTGTGCTGGCCCCGAAAATTTCCCTGGAGCGTGGCCAAAAAACAATTTAATTGCTATGCGTAGGTTTACCATCACAATAGTTCTGCCAAAGTCTCGCAAATTATGTGGAACTAACGGTTGGCTTCATTCCATCTAAAAACACACAAAAAACAAATGCCTCAGTCGGCTCGAGAAATTAATCAAAGCTGATTCTGAGACATCTCAATTAGCTGGGCCAACAAAGAATTCGCATAACTAGGTGAATCCGTTGGCTTGACATAATTTCTGATCGCTTTGTATTATCCAATCAAATTTATTTAAAGCATTTCATTGTGTGAATATTTCTTTGCTGTTGTTAATAAAACTTTTGTGTTTATTTTGCTCAGCTCATTTTTGTGGGGCAAACGCTTTGAGCTACATTTGTGTGTTGTGTGTTGTTTGTTGTAACTGTAAAACGAAATCTGCCATGTGGCCTTGATTAAATATAATAACTTAAATATCTGCCATAGATCAATGGTATTTTAATTATTCAAATAACTGCAACTGCATTCGCAGACAGCTAAAACAATGAGGCACAAAAACAAAAACCGAAAAGAAAGGCTTTCACGATGATGCAAGCGACTTGGAAATTCGAGTTTAATTTGCCTTTGATTTGAATATAAACACAAGTGATAAACAATATGGAAAAGGCGTTCCGAATCAGTGTCATTTACATATTTGCTGTTTGGACTGACTGATTTGCTACGATCGCATTTGGAAGGCAGCTTTTCCGGCTCAGTTTCACTTTGGATCTGTTTTCAAAGTGCATTAAAATTTATAGCTCTAGCATAACTTAATTTACATCTTCTCAGTGGATGGCGTCATTTGATGTAACCGAATTAAAATTCACTAATTCACATCACAGGAGAAGCGGAGAAATTTTCGACTTGGGTGTTTTTTTTATGTTTTAAGTATATACTATAAACATTCATTGTATAAATATTAAGCCAGCTACGAAAATTTCGCCAGAAGTATTTCTTCGAAATGGTGTTAAACACTTTACGTTTATGCAAAGTTTGCCAAATTATGAGAGAAGATCCAGTCTTGGTTGGGTTCGGTTTGTTTACAACAATTTTCGTACATTTATTTAATAATTAGCACTTTCGAGTGCGATGATGAGTCAAATTGGTTATTTGTTGTTAAAATGGAAAGTGTTGCGAAATGAAACACTTCAGTTGTTGAGGAATTTCTTGTGTAACACTTTTTTGTTGTGGAACAATTTGTCTGGCTTTAAATGCCTAACTATGGGAAAATTCTAGGCATAATTATGATTAATATGTGCATGAAAAAAAGGCGTATTTCCAATTTCCATGAATCACTGTCGATTCAGTTGTACAAACAAACAAACCAACAAATTAAACTAATATAATTTTAATAATACGAATTAAATCCATTAGATTTTTTGTGTAGCAAAAGCATTGTAAGCATTATGAACTTTTGTGGGCAAGGCTGTTTAATTTCATGACATTTTCCCATTTGGATTACATTTTCTATACTTTCCATTTTCTTTTTTTTATATATTGATGTCTCCTAGAATTTTAACGTGGGCTGCCTTACAATTTTAATTTTATGAGGACCACTCCCTAAACAGTCACATAAAACTATAAACAAAAGCCCACTGTGTCTGTGAGTCAGATGTGATTTATTGTGCAAGTGGTTATAAAACCTTAACAATAGCCATAAAATTAATAAAACCATCTTTAGCGTTGTGCAAAGCTGATGCAATTAAGGCACGTGATGGCTTCGAGATACGCGACAAACGGAAGATACATAAATGTAATTACAATTTACAAGTGAGCATTATCTAATGGCTATAAAAGTCACAGTTCATGACACAAGAAGCGAGTGACCAACAAATGGAAAACATAAAACGCTCTAATAATAGAGCACTTAAAATACTTGGCTGCAATTGAACGCAGACTGGGCCAAGTCCGACTCAAAATGCCTCAAAAGAAAGTTGTCGGCTTTTGGCAAGGCGACACAATGCAAAGCCAAACAAAACAAAAACATTGTTAACACGGCCAGAACTTTGTCAATTGTGTTGGCCCTTCTGTCATTGTGACTCCTTTGAGTAGTAATTCAACACAGAATTGAGGTAAGGCGGCCACGGAGCACGTGCTGGGCATGGGAATATCTCAATCTCCAATTCGTATCTTTAACTTACCAGCATGTTGATGATAGTTTTTTGGTAGCAGCTGTCTGGCGGGATAATAAGCCTGCTCTCGTCTGTTTTGTGGTTTCACCTGTTAATTTGCTATTGTTATTTCGCTCGTATCCTTAATTATTTCATTGAACTCTTGCTGCAAATTAACTAACTGAATGCTCGAACGACTTTCACGCAACGATCGAAATAACAGCAACAGCAGCAAAACAAAAACACCGCACACGCAAATTGTTAAAACTTGGCCTGGCTTAAAAAAGAGCAGAAGCCAAGGAGGAGATGCGAATCGAAAAAGTCGTATCGAATCTGTTTGCTTCTTGACGCGACTGCTGCGCTTGAGATGTGCCCGTTGACTGCCACTTGGCCACGGTCTCGGCCAGCAGGTAAGGTCTAGACTTGGACTTGCAGTCGCAGTCGGAGTCGGACTTGGACCAAGCCAAACCAATTTACTCTCGACCGACCAGTCTCGGGCGCTTCTTCAACGTGTTTGCTTTGTGGCGACGACTCTCGACTCTCGACTCTCGCAATTTGCGCTCTCAGTTACAATTTCGTTTTCAACACTTTCTTCACAATTTTCCCCTAAACGGCAGCAGCAGCAGCAGCAACAGCAGCAGCAGACGATCACCTCAAACGGAGACTCGCACCAAAAGCGCCGACTCAGTTCGTCTGCCATTGTTGACTCTATTACGAATAGTCGTGCAATGGGCCAGAGCATAAAAGTGTTTTGCGAACGTGACAAGCACGCTGCTGACGTCACAGCTAACCACAGACGACAAGGCCTGTTTGACCCAACCGCAGCTAAAGCCACCCAACCCAACCCAATCCAACCCAACCCGACTCAACTCAACTCAATCTATACTCATTGCTCTGCTGCTTGAGCAGTTGCTGCTCTCACGTTTCCACTATTTGCATTGCAACATGTGGCACCTGACACTTAAAAGTAGTAAAACTATCTGCTGTTGTATGTAACACTTGTCAGTTTAAATAGATAATCCGAATTTTTGAGCTGCAGATCTAATGTAAAGGTCGAGTGATGATCAAAACTGCCTAGGGAACGAATCGGATCAGTTTTGACAAAGTTATGGGAGTTTGAAGTCTGGGAAGAGCATTTCTTGGGATTTGATAGTATTCTCGTGATAGAAAATCGAAAAATTCATAGTGCTTCATATTTAAGTAGAGATCTAATATAGAGGTCAAAACATGATCAAAACTGCCAAGGGAGCTAAAGTCCGATCAGTTTTGACAAAGTTATGGGGGCTTAAAATGTTTTAAAGTCATTTCATGGCTTGTTTTTTATAGAAAATCGAAAACTCCTAAGTATTCGAGACTTACATGAAGAATAACATCTTCGCAAGAAAGGGAATTAAAAGTTCGTCACTACGTTTTATTTTCTATCTCATTTCTTGTTTTGTATACAGTCCAATCATATTTGCCGGCTGCCTTTTACCCGCTCTTTTGTGATTGTTTTGACCCATTTCTGCTCCTCTCTCTTACTCTCTCTCTCTCTCGCTCTCTATCTCTCTACGCCTCCCATTGAGCCGTCCATTCACTAAGTCTTAAGACCCTTTCATACAGCAGCTGTTTTGCATGATAAAAGTGCGTTTGGTATCAGTTTCCGATAAGCATATTAATACTAGAACATTTCGTTTTTGATTTGTGTAGCATCGCATTCCCATTGATGAGCACTCATAACAACTTACAGTTATCCAGAACTTGGATTTGGGCGTTGCTTAATGGGCCAAGAGTCAATCAACTGATTAGCCAAAGGTATTCTGAGACTTTCAGCTGACAATTAGCTTCCAGACAAGTGCAGCAGCCGCAGCAAGGCAAGTTTCAAGTTCATTGCTCGTCGTGCAGTCGAAACATTTGTCTTGCCAATTACATAATGGAACTACTACTATACTATACATAGCAGCAGTGTGTGAAATCCGTTAGGCACATGTGGTAAGCGCGGAGCGCACTTCGAGCCCTAAAGTCATGACCATGAATGTGCCCAAGTCGCGATGTCAACGACTTCGTCTGGGTCTAAGTCAATGGGTCTGAGTCTGGAGCTTAGGGCGGCTTCTTGTTTGAGTAGCTGTTACTCGAAATGTGTCAAAGGCGTCATAAATGCCGAGTGAACAATTTCCCTAACGGTTTTCACGCCTATGCCATGAATTAGCAGTTTTCTGGTTATCAAAATGACATCATTAGATTATATCATTTGCATTTTTATTTTGTACTCATAACTGTCCACGAGAGTCTCGGATGTGAGTTCTTTTACAGTTGCTATTTAAAGTAGACGTTTTCGTAACTTAAGCCAGTGGGGAAGGATTATCTTCGACGTGCCGAAGATTTTACACTCTTATCGAGTCTATGAATAGATTTCACTAGCTTATATTTGTTTTGCATACTGGAGGTAACTTTTTGGGGATTTTCGACGTTTCCTTCTATGTACTACACACTTCAGCACAAAATGAATAAATCAATAAATTTGGTTTCAAACGTGTTTTTTGGTAACCCAGAAATGCCCTTTGAAGACTTCAAAATCACATAACTTTGCCAAAACTGAACGGATTTTGAAGTTCCAGACCATTTTGTTCATGGTTTCTCCTCTTCATTTATTCTACATTTAAGTTTTACCAATTTTTGATATTTTCATATTTTTGAGTTTTTTCCGAAAAAGGCATGTACTGTTTAAATTATCTTAAATGTAAAATCAACAAAAACTTTAGCTTGTCAAATTATTTGTTTTCCCTTTGAAGACTTCAAATTTACTATTTTCTTCGAAAAGACTATAAACATTTTTATTTAACAACATGGACCTTAAAACTACTGGAGAGGCTTACAAACTATTTTTTACCATAGTTATTTTGGTTATAGGCATTCGAATAGTAGCTCTGCCAGTTGGGTGTGCTCAATGAGGCATAGGGATTGTAAATGTTATTGTTGTTGGAGTAAGTAGGATACAGATACTGTCCGATGACATAGGGCCAAATGCGGATGCTGACATCATTGTTGTATTGTTGATTGTATTGTGGATTGTATTGTTGATTGGCCGTAGGATAGTAGTAATAAGGAGAAGCAGTCGTGTAGTAATAGCCGTTCAAGCTGGAGAATGTGGGACTGGGCGTGTTGTAGGGATTATATTGTGTATAGTACTGGGCAGCAGCCATCTGTCAAGAACATTGAATTGGTTAAGTTTTATTGGGAACTCAAACAGATTTGTCCAACTTACCACAATCAAGGCGGCGAACAGCAGCAGGCAAGAATATTTGTGGGCCATCGTGTGTATGGAAATGAAATCACTATAGTAGATATCCAAGTAGTTGTAGATAGTTGTAGCTTTGCTGGTAGACTAACTGTGTAAAGCCCACCCCATTCCCATTTTATAAAATACGAACCGGGAAGCTGCAATTTCACGCACTGGCACCTTTAGCTTTTTTCTACACTAACTGTTTTTTCGATACCCTTTTGCGTTTCGTCATTGAACTTGACTCATTGGGGGTTATTTACCCATTACCCATTTGCAGCAGTCGCATGATTCGGTGACTCCCACTGCAAAAAAACAAAAGTATAAAGTAATTTCGACATTTTGTTAATGGGTGCAAAACATTTTGTCACATCAACGCAATTGGAAATTGGAAATTGTAAGCGCAGTTAAAAGGAGAGCAATTATTTCATATGCGAGTATTTTATGGGCGCAATTTGATTACGATTTATTTCGTTTATTCCGCTTACAAACAAGAACATTATTTGTAAATTATATAGCAATGTGACGGCCTCGAAATGATGTTGATGTTGCCATTGCTGTTGCTGATGTTGTTAGTTAGTGGCCTTCTATTTACATTATTTACACGACTCTCCATCGATACTCCAAAATTAGACTACATATCAAAACGAAACTCAACAAAATCGTCAACAAATCTCTTAAATTAGTTTACACATTTGTATGGAAATTTACAGGGCCCACATTTGCCAGTCTCTATTATTATCCATTTCGTTCATTCGCTTGCTCCATTTAATTTAATTAGTGTTTGCTCCTCAAAGACAATAAATATTTAATTAATTGCATTCAATAGTCCTCATCGTCTTCGTCTGGCGGATCTGTCGCATACGTTAGCTCGTTCAGATAGAACCATTTCTGGGCAAAAGATATATAAACATATGTTTATTAAACTGATCATATTATGCATAATGTTCTGCAACTCACCGGCGACTCTGTGCAGTTGAAATTGTAGTCCCAATCACATATTCTGTATTCCTGATTGAAGCTCGTCTCGTTGGCGCACAAATGCGGTATTCGATTGCCCTCCTCATCGCACATGTGGAATATCTAAAGTGAAGATATATATATTTGATTAAATTCCACTCACATTGCATACCTATAGCTGTTTTTCTGTCAAGCGTTGCATACTTTTAGGCGTTCAAATAAAAGACGAAAGCTCACAAAACTCTCTTTGCTTTTGTAAACAAGCTCTTCTCACCTGACAATTGTACTCCATGTCCGCATAGAAGCCCACCGAACGCCGCTTACAATCGAAGGAGAATGTGATATTATCTAAATTCGTCCATTCCTTCGTCTTGTGATTTTGAAATACTGGACTGGCTGGCTCCTGCGCATCGATGGCAACCAGCAAGAGGTGAGCTACAAATAATATAGGATCAAATACTGTTTTCTTCTTCTTGTTAACGTATAAATAAGTCAATGTCTTTGGCTTTGGCTCATAATTTATGTGGCTCACGCCTGCCATCGATTCGGCCTCAAAGTGTTCGTCTAATCGACGCACTTAGCATTTCATTATTTTCGCCAACGTTTCGTCTCGTCTCGTCTCGTGTCGTGTCTGTTGTCTCTTGTCTCTTGTTGCTTGCTTTTTGTTATTGGGGCCACAACTCACCTAGTAAAACGCCGGAAAGCCATAAAATTCTATAACTGTAAACCATTTTTGTTGAGCTGCACATTTTGGCCTCTGTTTTGTTTTTGTTTGGCGGCTGCTCGTTTGTTTTGGCTGCTCTCCGAATATCAGCACGCTGTTGTCCAAGAGCTGCACTGCGTCGTCCCGTCTCGCTTTCTCTCGCAGACACACTCACACTCTCTCTCTCTCTCACACACACACTGAGTTTGCCGCGTGCTACGCGTCCATTTAGCTGGCAGTTTTCAATTAGGAAGCGCGGCTTTGTTTATGGCAGCAGGCACATGGCTGAAACGAAAAAAGCGCAGAGAAAAACATCAGATTGTTGTGGCAACTGGCAACTGGCAAACTGGCAGCGACAGTTAATTGGCGCCCAATTTTGGTTGGTCGGACCAAACACACACACAAAATTCATTAACTGAAATTACAAAATCTTCAACAGCAGCAGCAGCAGCTGCAGCCTCAGCTTATTCAAATAGGCGAGTCAAAGCCGCGAGATTTGGGCCTGAGTCATGCGCCGGATGCCGGCAGATGTGTTACGCGTAATCCAATCTTTGATATCCCACTCAGACTCTGCTGACGTCATCGGAAGACATCAGCAAACGCACCCGCATAGCTGCAGGATAATTGTCTAACGTCTAGACGCTATCTTGACCCACTTGCTGCATTGGAATGTTTGCCAGTTCTGAGCTGCGCATTCATGGGTGTTTCATAACAATAACTTCACATCAATCATTTGACAGCGACTGCCAAATTAACACACCACAATAAAAGAGAAGGAAGCAAGGTAGAAACACACAAAGACACACAAACATTTTGAAATGCCATTAAAAGACAATAATTCAATGGCAGATCCAATCAGCAATAGAATTTATTTATGCAAATTGAGTGTTTTTTGTTTGTTGCTCGTGGAGGTATTTTAGCTGACTGACTGACAGCCGGTGAGTAAAAGAAAGAAACCATTTATAGGCGACCTTGCTCACGATTGCTTTTGTTGTTGTTGTTGCTGCTGCTGTTGTTGTTGTTGTTGGCTGGGCTAACTGCAATTAAAGTGTCAACGAGGCATGCAGCTGAGGCTCAGGTCGGCCTCCAGAGCCGCACAACCCGATTGAGCGATTAGCGACCCGCTGATTGCATTTTATTGTGCGACGATCTTTCTCTTTGCCAAATCCTTGACATTTTTGCGCTGCAATTTATGGCTGCCGCCTGCGTGGACAACGGCAGCGATTAACAACGGCTCCTCCAGTCACCGTGCAGACAAATAATCGTAAATTGTTGTGAACAAAACTACGCCTCCCCCGCATTTCCAACTAATTTCGCAACAGGAACGCAGGCCAAGAGCTGCACACAGCTCTTTAGCTCCAGAGTTAACTCGCCTGCCGCCGCAAAATGAATGATATGCAGATTTTGCTTCAGTGAAGGCGACGTTAAAGGTCATCGCTGCCAGGCAGCCAAGCCGGCAACCCAACGATTCCCAGCCAGGCAGCCACATCTCAACATCTGCTGCACAGCTCAACCAAAAACTCATCTTCACGCAGCCACGAACAAAGAGGCGCCTGCTGCATGATGACACAGCAGCCACTGTATACTGTATACTGTTTACTGTACAGTGTTCACTCTGTCCGTCCCATTTGCTGTTTGTCTTTCACCTTTTGCTTGACCATGGCGCCTGCCACAATTGCTGGGGCTAACCACCAGCCAGCCCCCCTCCTCTCCCTCCCCTCTTCCCTTGCGAATCTTTCGCCCATGCCGCAGCTATTGTCAGAGGCAAAGCTTTTAAGCGTGCGTCGAAATTTCCGCAAAATAATCGACGCAGCTTGCGACTTATTAAATGTAGGGTAGTGCTCAGACCCTTATGCATAGGCTATGCTGTTTGTCACTCAAGGATCAGACCCTTATGTTTAGACTATGCTGTTTGTGACTCAATGTGATGTGATGTGTTGATAACACAATGTGAGACAGCCAAAGCACAATAAGGTTAATGACAAAAGCGGAAAATGGAACTTTGAGTATGTTAGCTAAACATGGTTATAACTTAACCGTTTATCCACAGATTTTGACAAATTATGCCTTGATTGACGCTGAAAGAATATGTTTATAAGCTATAGGTGCAAAAACACCCTTTGCGATTTTTCTCGAATTTTCAGTGTGCATTTTATGTCATAACTTTGTACAGAATGTGGAAAATTGTATCAATATTGTCGTAATATTTAATACAATAACTTCCACACTATAATCTATATGTATGAAGTGTAAATACCAATTTTAAGCACTATTCTCTTTTAATATTTCTGAATTCGAATAATTTACACTCTTGCTATAATCAAATATTTATTGTTACATAGTTTTCTTTGTTACTGAAACATTGCTATTTATAATAAGAGTATTCGCCGAATATTATCAGAATTGATCTATCTTCACTTTTAAGGTTCTCATTCGATTCTAGTGCAAAGGGCATTCAAGTTTCGGTGCAGTGTGTTGCATATTTCATTTCTCTTCTTGTATTTTCATGTCTTTAATGTGCAGCGGCGTCACTTTTGACATTTTCTGACAAGCGTGAGAAGCGGCTGGAAATACCTGCCGAGACTGAGACCGAGACGGAGATGGAGACGGAGAGTCTTTGGGTCTCGGATCTCGGGTCTCGGGTCTTGGGGGACCCATCCATGACTGGGCCATCAATTTGCTTAGTTGGTTTGCCAGCAGTTCTCAACTTGCATAATATACATATACGAGTAAATCCCAAACTCCAAGCTCAGCCACACTTGGGCATTTGTTTCTTGTAATCATGTTTTTTGTATGTCTCTCTATGTGTGTTATGTGTGTGTGTGTTGTTTTTGTTTTTCCCGTGTGTAAGGCCTTTAGTTGTTGTTATTTTTTTTGCATTCCAAGCGCATGCGCGACATTTTTGGAAAGTTTGTTTTGCTTTTTGGGTGATCGTATTGTTTTGTTTTTGGCTGATTCGGAAGTTTGTCGGCGTTGATTTGCGAAACATCGCACTAATTTGTTAATTTTTGACGCGTAACCGAGGGCGCACTGTTTGATGGCTTTTTGCTGGCCCTATAATTTATGCAAATTGCAAATTATTTAATTTGTCGTAACACAAATGAGCAGCAGCAACAATCCCACAATTTGACTTAATGTCAAATTTCGTTTGCGTTCGTCAAAGAAAATGCAGCGCTGAAAGGCGAATAAGTGACGACAACAACAAACAAGTGGAGAGGAAAAGCTAAGAAAAGTTTTGGTGTGTTGTTGTCTGGTGCTGGCTGTGTGCGACTGCAGCGGAAGCGTCGCTAATTGGCGGAACTGAACTGCTCGGCAGCAACAATACAACAGGTAAAAAATGTTGCAACGCCAGATGACGACACTTGAGACTTGAGACTTGAGACGACTTATGGCCGCCGCCCCGCTATCGGATACCGCACTTACATAAGTGCAAACATGGCTTAATCATCTCACCAAGCTCAATTGATTAGGCCAGACTGCAGCAGCAGCAGCAGCAGCAGCAGCATCAGCGGCAGCAGCATCAGCAGCAGCTGCTGCAGATTGAGATGAGACCGGGATGGCGAAGGCGACGCGCTTGACACTTGGACTTTTGCACACATTTTTCAACGCTATAACAACAATAACAACAACGACAATTACAATAACAGCAACATCAACAACAATAACAGCCAGCAACTAAAATTTCATTTAATTGATCAACAGCCGAGAAAACTTGTTAGCTGACCAGATTGACCAGCACTGCCCCCTCCCTTTGCCCCACCCCTGGTTCGCTGTGCCACCCCTCGCTTATTGGCCTTGAAAAAACGGTACGCAGAAATGCGCTTAATACGAAAAATCAATATCGAAAACACACACACATACACACACACACACACACATTGGCGAAGTTGCTGCCTGGCAGCAAATCAGTGGGAAAGAAAAAAGTTGATCGCTCGCCAAAAAAACCTGCTCAAAGTCGGACTCGTACTAGGCGACAGCTAAAAGTAAATTTAAAATGAAACAGCTACACCAAAGCGCGCTAATACAACATAAATTTTAAATATATATATATACGCTATATATATACGCTACGAGCCAAGATCTTAGACAAATAAATATTGCAAGTCGAAAAGCCCCAGAGAGAGGTTTTTGCCAGCGTGACAAAAATAACTGATTGTATGACGGCTGCAAACTTGACAACTGAAACTAATAAAAAACCCAGACGATATATATCATAAAGTTTTGTTTTAGTTTGCTAAACGCAGCCATTAATACAAATTAAATGTGCAAATTTGCAATCAAATAAAGAAATTCAAATCGATTTACGACAAATTAACATGTTGGCCAACGCAGTATAAGGAAACACAAACAAAACTAGCTTAGGTAACGCTCATTAAGTTTTAGGAAATAGCTAATTAAAGGAAGAAGAATCAAATATTGTCAAACACAACTCCGATGATATATTATTTAATTTGTTTGATCATTAACAGAAAGCGCCGCCCACAAATCAATCCTCGCATCTGACGCACAACTGACTAAAATGTCACTTCCGCTGGCTTTTTATTTATTTGTATAAAAAACGAATAGCTAAAACCCGCTTTTATTGTTAGCATTTGGAGCTTGGCAGCTGAAAAGGCCGCTCAAAACTAATAATTAATTAAGATTCCATTAAACGCAGCCCCATCAAGCATCCATCGATCCATCTATCCATCGATCGATCGATGACTTAAATGCCATCAGCTCAGTCGACAACAACAAGGCGGCTGACAAGCAGCAACAATGGGGCAGAGACAACTGCAAATCGGCTACTGATGCGAGCTGAAACCATGCTCCAAAAATGCCGCTGACCAGCAGCTTCTCAAGCCAACAACACTACTACGACATTAACATATCAGCTTTTAGCTTTTTGTGTGTGTTCAAATCCGAATATTCGTTACAAGGGCAGCAAACAACGAACAGAAGTTCAGTTATCTGGGCAGATACTCGGATACTGCTCATCAGCCATATATATATAAATATATAGTTTTGATTACCATTACCTTGCACAATTTGCTATGGTAACAGCCCATTGAAGGTGCTTTGATTGATCGCCTTGATTGCTGCCTAAGCGCTCCTTTGCCAACAACAAACAGAAAAAAAAAAACCAAAAATCAAAAATCAAATTCAAAAATCGAAGATCGAAAAAGCAAAACTCATTCGATTTCTGGTGCGAATTTAGCCAGCGGCTACCGTTGACGAAGTGCTTCTGAGAAGTGTGAGAGTGTCGATTAGGCTGCCCGCTCAGCACTGATCACTGATCACTGATCACAGATGATCACACATTTAACGGCATTATTGCTGTCGCTGATCACTTTTCGAGTGGGTTCTCACATATATTTGCCACATGAACATATCTATAAATAATAATAAAAAGCCAGCAATAATTGTCCATAGCAAATCGATTGCGTGCACTTTTGCAACCGGTTATCATCCCTGTTTTTCAAATGCTAACCGAGTTCAAGGCTCGCCACGTGTCGTATACGTGATGTGCCGGCTGCTTTGGCCAAATGGCTGAGCAAAAGCAAAAGCTTTTCACACAATTAAGCAGCCAAGTAACAGCAGCAATAGCAATAGCAACTGCAGCAACAATTACAACATTAACTAACTGCTTTGTAATGTGGCAGCAATAAATTTTATGTAAATCGTTTTTGCTTTTAGCCATTTTTTTTTGTTATTGCCGCTAAAGAAGAAAACGGTGCACAGTTAAACAATGCAAATGAATTACATACCACCACATTGTAAAGCCCCAGCGGGTCTCAAATGATGTGCAAGCAATACCAGCCACAACTACACACACACACACACACACACACACACACAGGCACACACGCGAGTCTTTCAGTTAGTTCGGTTGCTTGGCTTACAGATTTTCCAAGAATGCGCTGAGCGGGTGGCTCTGCAGTCCCAGTCAAGTGTCTTTACACACACACAAACACACACACACTCTCACACACACACATGGCTGTGCGACTGCAAGCACAACAACAAATATCAGCAACAAGTTTTTTGTCGCTGGCACTTATCGAAATTATCGATTGCATTGCTGCTCGGTCCAAGTCGTTGCAACTCCATATATTCATGAATAAAATATCGCCAATCTCATATAATAGCCACTGCGACTACGACTACGACTACGACTATTAGGTGGCTAAGTCTTAATACGATTCTATTTGAGCTGGCGAAATCTAGAAATAATTATATTTATTTTGCTTAAATTTTATTTGCGCTCTTCCAAGAATGACAACCCAAAACCTGATACATGATTAGAATACCAGCCAAAAAAGCACACTCAAAAATTCCCCTTGACAATCTTGGCAATAATCTTTGTCGAGTGGCGTCTGTAGCTATTTCTAGCTTGTCTCTTGTCTCTTGTTGCTCAGTCTGAACTTCTCTGCAACACAATTGTGGTTCTTGGGCTACCTTTTGCTGTCATTGTTGCGAATGGCAAAGTTTAAACAATTGCATTGCCAGCTGCTTGACCAAATTGGTCGTCAAATTAAGGCCAATGCTTTCGCTGGCTTCAATCGAAATTGGCAGCAGCAGCAGCAGCAGCAGCTCTTGGCCATTTGCGCTTAGGCATTGAATATGTTAATAGCAACACCATCGATACATCATTAAGCGTGACAAGGATTGCATAACGAGCACCGAACATCGAGCACCGAACACCGAACACCGATGCCATCAAATGTGGAGCACGCATTGTATTGTATAAGAGGCAGAGGTGCAAATGCAGCTGTCTTCCATTTTGTACAATTTTGTACCATTTTTACCTACCATTGAGGGCCAAGGGAAGCGTTTCGATTGCCAGCCCCGCCAGCAGCTGCTATCCAACTGAGTAAATCTGTAAATCTGTAAATCTGTTGCCAAATGTGGAAGCACTTTAGCGAATTTCAACGCATTTGCATTTGGCATAAACACACAGCGAGCAATCTGATGATATTTAACACAATTATGATTTATGTAATAAGCTCTTTTTCGTAGGTTTTTGCACTGGAAAAACTATTTCTTATGCGGCTGCTGCTGCTGTTGCTGCTGTTGCTGTTTCATCGACAATTGTTGTTGGCGTTTATTTCGTTATTTCGCCACCAACAACATTTTTTTATTATTATTATATTTGCTCTTTCTTCACACGCACACCAAAGGCAGCGATCAACAGGCAGCGGTTTACACTCAAAACTCACACACACAGGCACACAGAGAGAAGCGCGCGCGTATCCGTCAGATACAAAAGCAAAAGACAAAGCACCAACTAGCAACTACCAACTGGCAACTGGCAACTAGCAACAAATAACAACCGTTCGCTGGCTGGCACGTCGCACGAATAAAAGCCAAGCCAAACAAACACTTGACGGCAACGGCAAATTTAATTTTAACTTTAGCTTTGCCTTTGCTTTTTCTTTTGGCTGCAAACACAAACAAACGCACAAAGCCACAAACCAAATCAAATGTACAATTTATAAAAAAAGTCTCTTGCGTGTGTTTACTGTTTACTGTTTTTGTTTTTCAGATGCGTTTCGTCAACGAACTTTTGGCCAAATGCATTTGTGGCTGGGCTCTCGAATTGGCACTTTTGAGGCGGCTAAGACTAAAAACAGTCGCTTGTGAAAACGTTGGCAAAGTCAGCGCTCAACTGGTTCGCAAGCCGCCGCTCAAATTGGTTTTATACGCACGCTCAACGGAGCGCATTCGGCGTCGCCATCGTCATCGTCATCGGACTCGGATTCGGATTCAGATTCGACTCAGCCTCCCAGCTGATGCCTGGCAGTGGCCATCTGCAGCTACAGCTACAGCTACAGCTTCAGCTTCAACTTCGGCAAAGAGCCAAACTAACTTGAATTCGAATTGAGGTAGGTTGAGTGTGAATGAATCTGCAAACGGTGCTGCCAACTTGACTCGATTTTTATTCGTTGTTGTTGTTGCTGTTTGTTATTTGCTCAAAAGCCCAAAAAAACGAGCGCATTAAACATAAAGCGCACATTTTGAATCTCATTCATAAAGTTTCAACTGAAGCTAAAGGTGAACTTAAGCTTTGCATATTTTATCATGAGCTCTACTTATTGGCTCTAATTTGATATCAGAGAAGAGCGCATTGGAATTTTGTAAGGAATTGATCGAAACATTTTAGTCGAGGATTGTAGATAATTTTGCATATTTTATCATGAGCTCTACTTATTGACTCTAATTAGAATCAGAGAAGAGCATTGGAATTTCGTAAGGAATTGATCGAAACATTTCAGTCGAGGATGGTAGATAAATGTCTATAGCTTTGTTACTATAAACGCTATTGCCATTGATTTCGAGTTATAGAAAATTTTACTTATAGAAGTTCGAGTTAAGTTTGGAACATATGCTTTTTTCGCTTTATAAAGTACACATGACAAAGTCTGCTGAATCAAATCATAAAAATGGACAGTTTGCTTGTGCTAAACACATATCTCATTCTTGCTCTCTCTCTCTCTCTCTCTTCTCTGTTTCTCTTGCACTCTAAGCCGTTATCTCTCTCAATCTGTCTAGTTTTAAGCTTATTGCAAATTTGCAACGATATTTAATCATAAGCAGCCTGAAAATAGCTTTACTTACTCGTTTTGGTATTTAGATATGCCTGCTGACCAGTTCTGGGCAGAATTTGCCGCATTCATCGCTTGTTTAATTAACATAATTAAATATAAATGCGAGCAAATGCGCCAGCGACAACAGCACAATTTACATAAGAACAACTTTTAGTTTTAGCCAAAAAAAAAGAGTAAATAATAAAGAAACAAAGGCAAATGTTGCTGTTTTGGTTTTTTGTTCAGTTTGCTGACTGCCGTTAAATCGACATCAAGTTCATCATCAAACACGTCTGATTGCGGTGAGTCTGCTGGGTATTTGGGTATTTGGGTACTGGGGTCTGTTGTTTGGGCCTGGCCCGTCCGCCCGCTCAACTGGTTGGGGCTGTGACTCTGGTCTGGTCATAAGATCTGGTCATTTGAATGCCAAAGGCATCGCTTTGCTCTTTTCACATTTTGGCTTGGCACTAAAAGGCAATTTATGATGAGCGCGTCAGTGCTAGAAATTAAAAAATTTATGGCCATAGATGACGGCGTCGAAGACGAAGCTGGTGCTGAAGACGAAAATGATCGACCAGAAATCACAAGCGGTAGCCAAGCAAACGGCCCAACTTAAATGTCAAACTAATTTAAACAAGACGCTCCATAAAAAACTGGATTAATTAAGGTGCTCTGGCAGTAGTCTGACATCGGGCTGACGGACGAGTTTTTGCAGCCCACGATTGATAGCGGAACCATAGCCATAGTCAGAGTCTCAGCCACACAATGCAGCAGCTAATGAGGCTGGAACTGTCCACTGTCCACTGGCCACTATTGATACACATATGACTGATTGGCCAATTGAGCGATTGCCCGAGTGCTCGATTGTCTGATTGGCTGCAGTAAATTAACGCTTTGTTCGACACGGACACTTGATGTGTACTTTGCGTACAATTGCTTATGTAATTAATTCAAATATCTATATTAATTAACAAGCGCCAGCCAGCCAGCTAACGGGGCGTATGCGCAATCTCTTGTCTTGTTATTACACTTATTCAATTAACTCGAGTCTCTGTCTGCCACATGCGTGTGTGTGTGTGTGTGTGTGTGTTGGCAAAAGGAAAGGTGTTGACCTTGTCAGACACGCACCGCGACACACACACACACACACACTCACACACACACACACATACACGTGACTAAAACTGGGCGTTCCAGTGGTTCACCTTCCCAAGAAAATGTCCAATTGCATTTGCATTGGCCATTAAGTGAAGAGCCCTTCACAAGAATTGAAATGCCTGAGCAAAAGTGAAAGCCACTTCAAAATCTCTTACTCTGTTTTGGTCTTTAGGCAGCTCCTAAATTATTCCTGGCCTTTTCAAGTTCAAGGCCATTCATTGGTCATTGGTATTTTGGGGGCTGTGCGTTAAATGTTTTGCTTCAGTCTCTTGGCATTTACTTTCATATGTATACAGTATACACAAATCTCATATATCAGCTGATTGTTGTTGTTGTTGTTGTGGCTGTTGTTGTTGCTGCAACACTTGTGCACACAAATTATGTCCATAATTACGCGGTTGTTAATCGATTTTTAAGTTGTTCCCCGACTCTTGGTTATACAACAAAATTTAACACCTTGCGGACAATGGAAATGACTTTTGTTGTTGTTGCTTTCGTTGTTGTTGCTATTGTTGTTTATAGCGTTGGCATTTTGGGGCGCGCACTCGCTGCTTGAACCAATTTGAAATGTATTTGAGAAACAAAACAAAAAACATACGAGTATTTTCGACTCAAGTCGATCGGAAAGTCAATAAAATATCAAGTTTTTATATATGCAACAAGTATTTGAAGCTGTTGCCAAGCTACACACACACACACACACACACACACACACACACACACACACACACACACACACACACACACACCGAAATACACACCCATAGCAAAATGTTTGCATTCAAAAACTAACTGCATGTTAGTATCTAGAGCATGAAATTCAACTGGCCGCCTGACTGGACTCGGACTGAACCTCGAGCAAGTGGCCAGTTGATTGGCATAGCGATTTGAGCCTAAAACCAATTGGCTAAGCCAAAGCGCATTTTAATAACGCTCCTAGCTAAAACTAGTAAAAAAGTTCCACTCGAGACGTGTCGATTGAGAAGTACCCTAAGAACCAAACTAAACTTAAAATACCAAAAAAATACTGGCTCTAAGACCTTAACTTTGTCAGAGCTACAAAAACCTATTTTATTTTGCTATAGTATAATGTTCTTTCCCAAACTTCTTTTTTAAGCACACAAATTTTTTGATCCCCTGTTGATGTTGATTAAGAAAAAATACATTATAATTGAGCTTAAACTTAAACTTAGCATGCCCCTTTTAAGCTTTTTACTAATGCTGGGTATAGCCGAGCAAACAACTAAATATGTGAATGTACTTAGCTGAATAACTGATATGTAATCAACTAATAATGTCCGAAATCTTGTTGCAACAAATGTAAAAATCTATAATCCATATTGAACGTTTAAATAGTATCAGCATTCAAATTGGTTTGGATATGGAACAGATGCAGATATTTCCTCGACTTCTATTTATTTAGATGCCCTATGACTGATCGTTAATTACTCACATACGTATATCGATAACGATATCGATACCTTGAAATATGTATGTATGTTTGCCAGAAGGAATTTGGAAACTCACCACTCTGAAATCGCTGTACACCTTTCAAATGCTGTCAGTTGTGCATTGTTGTGTTGATATGCTTGTTAGCAACAACAACAGCAGCAGCAACAACAACAGCAACAGTAAAAACAATGCCAATTGCATTTGATTCGATCTGAAAACTGCAACTGCAGCAGCAACCTCAGCAGGCAGGCAAAGAGGCCAATTACTCAATTCGCATGCAGCAGCAAAAACAATTGCAGTTTAAAGTTGAAGTTGAAATGTATTTGTGAAGTGATTGGTGCTGCCACCGCCCCAGTCTCTCCCTCTCTCTCTCTCTCTCTCTCTCCATCTCTCTCACTCTTGACTACATCGCGACACTCAAATTACCCGAGTAAGACTAATTTTGATTGTGTATGAACGCACACACACACACACACACACACACACATGCAGCTAAAGCAGCTCACGTGCACACATGTTGCATACTCCCCCCGCCCCCTTTCCCTCCAGTCTACTCCCCTCACCACTCTTGAGGGAGGTCGTAAGGCAGCGAGGGCGCTGTCGTCGGCTCGCGTTCGTTTCTTAAGTCTTTCGTTTTGCCTGACACTAAACTGTTGCACTAAAGTGTTTGTGTTGTTGTTGCTGCTGTTGCTGCTGCTGCGGCAGTTGCTTTTGTGACTTGTTTGTTGTTGTTTGGCGCTTGTCGATTTCCAGCCGAGTTTGTTTTGGGCTTTGAGTATTGGGTTTTGCGTTACTAGTTGGGTCAGGTTGCAGATTCGAAAGTGGGTCAATTTTTTTGTGTTACTGCAATGCATTTTTCACTCAGCTTTGTAGGCCAGTTTTGTGTGTTTTTGGAGGGGTTGTTGCTTAAAATTAATTAACTGTGAGTGGATTTTCAGGTGGGCGTGTTGTGTTTGCTTGCTAGGCGCAGCCGCCAAGCTCCAAGCTGTCCATTTGCCCCACCAAATTTAATCACATTTTTGGTCGCGGCTGCGTTTCTTGGCCAGTGCCTAATGATTAGTTAGCCGAAGGTCAGCTAGCGAGCAGGAACCAGCGCCACCAAAACACAAAATGTGGGTTAAATGTTGGGCTCTGTTTCTGTTCACTGCGCTGATGATGCACCACAAATTGCATAAGCCATGTGAGCAGCCGCCAGGCAGCAACAGCAACAGCAACAGCCACAGCAGCAAAAGCAATGCAGCTGCACTGAGAAAAAATAACATGAAAATCAGTCATCAAATGGATAGTTTTCATATCAAAAAGCAGTTCGATTTGCTCTTTTTTTTTAATTTAAAAAGAACATTGATTAACATAAAGTTTATTTTGACACATACACACAAAAATCAGTAAATCCAAACGTTGTTATTATTGTTACAGTAAATATATATTTTCACTGATGTTACAACAAATTTTCTATTAAAATGATCTGGATAAAAACTGATATTTGAAAAGTGACAAGGAAATATCAATCTTATAATAATTAGTCTTCTGTTTTTCTCTATGTGGAAATTGGGTAAAATGGTAAAAAGGCAGAGTTTAAGTGCCGGCTATAAATACGCCAGACAAAATAGCAAGCGACTTGTGCCTCATGCGAGTGCAGGCCATTAAGGAAGACGTGTCTGTCTGCCTGCTGGGGCTGCTGCTCTATTCGCAATTCGCTTCTTTTGGCTAATGCCTCCCATTTTGGTTTTATGTGTGAGAAAACTCACAAGCTGACAGACAGACAGACAGAGAGACAAACGCATTGGCCATTCAGCGTTTCTTATGGCTGTCGGGCGCAAATAAAGCAGAGCTCAGTGCGACACACAGAATTGCCATTGTGGGAGTTGCTTCAGCTCTGTGCACAATTTGTACGGGCCCGCTTGCGCATTCATCTTCCGATCGGGCCATAAAGCTAACGCAGCTAACCGAATTTGCTGTGTTATGGTTGTGTTTGCAAAAGACAGCCAAGTGAACTGCTTGCGCAAGCAGTATAATGATCGCTGCTGTAGCAGTCAGCTATTGAACAGTCCGCTAAGCAGTGTCTTCATTTTCCATGCAGTTGGCAGCTCTATACAATTCAGTAATACACTGCTTGCGCGCTGCTCAAGTGCTGGCTGCTACAACACCGATACTTGCACCCCCTCCTTGTAAGCAGTGATAAGATCAATCAGTGCTTATTTACTATCCATAAATGTATGACGATTGGGTGGGTATAAGTGGAGTTAAATGTTGTGAAATATAGTATGTACAATCAGTATATCAACACGAAAGAAACTTAAACATACATAGTAGCTCTGCCCTAATCAGCAGCAGCATCAATATCTGTCATTTCTGAGCTCTTCCATGGCTCTAAACATATGTACATATTTATGTACTAGATCTTGCATACGTAGGCATTCTTTTCTTAATACATATTTACTATCTATTCCGTACACACATACTATTTACGTAAAACGTATAACTTGCGGCGCCTGATACGGTCTTGCAAATTGAAAGTCTTTCAATATGCCAGTTTTTGTCGCTTGGCTGGTGTCAAAATTATCTGGTAATCCGACGCTCTCTGCTGAGCTTGAACAAAATGTACGATTTGGTCTCCTATTCCCAAATATCAAATAGCAATCAAAATAGCAAATTAGTCAAATATCGTCAACAGCTTTTATTGAAATAGACGTTTATAAACAAATAAGCAAACAAACAGTTACAATTAGCATCACAGACCCTCCGGAACGCTCGGAAATTCAACAGTTGGCTGTGAAAAAAAGTAAAAGACAAGATTATAGCATTCGCCTGAGCGCCATATTTAAAACACACACACATGCAAATGCTTGTACATACATATTGCTTGTTCTTTATCAATATGTACATACATACATACATACATGCTTATCCACATTTTATTATATCTTTCGCTGCGCGCTCTGTTTTTGTGTCGCAATCGTTGGTGTTCTTTTGTTCCACATTTGCTGTGATGCTACGGTAATCGGCGATCCGCTTTAATGCTGCTTTGACTCCTTGCTACACCTAACCTCTCATAGGCTATGTCTGACCGTATTTGAAGTGCACAGACAAAGCCTAGTAGAGGCTAGATTTATAAGGAAATGGATTTGCTTGCGTTCGCCGTCGGAATAACACACATCGACGATCCACGCCCACTTGGCCCAACTTTGTATTTGTATTCATTGCGGATGATGATAAACACGAAGCGGGGGCAGCTGGGCAACACAAAAATATTGCCAGTGCGCCGCTTTCTTTCTCCTTGTTTCATTCACGCTTGCGTTTTAGTTTTAATTTATTATGTTGTTGCTGTCGAGTGCTTCGTGCTTTGCGTACGCGTCGGCTCATGTATTATTTTTTTGTGATATACATATGTACATTTATAAACAGCCATGGGCCAACGAGCTCTTTTCACTCTTAGCAAACAGCAACTTTCACTTTTCTCGCATTTTCGTCAAATACTAAATTAATTGCAGGCAGAAAAAATCGCAAAATCGCAAAATCAAGCGGCGAAAATTTCGTGCGAACCAAACGAAGGCGTATTCGCGATTGACCAGAGAGAGATGAAGAAGGAGAGCGCAAACGATAACTAGAATAACAGCAATAAATTTATATGCATGTGCGTATGTGTGTGCATATGTATGTATTCATGCAGTCGGTTGGTTGCTGGCAGTGAGTGCATTTTAAAGTTCAAGTTCAATGCTGCTGCTCCCGCTGCCGCTGATTGCGCCGCATTAGAATCGTTGCTCTGCTCTCCAATTGTCGGCCCACCACACACTCACACACCCACACCAATGTCATGACAAAGTGCACGTACACGCGAATCGATCGTCATCGTCGTCGTCGTCTTCTAGTCGCTTTCTATTTTGAGGCGCGCTGGCACACGAAGCTGTCGCTTTACTCTCTCGCGTTGGCGCTCTCGTTTGCGCGCTCACCTCGGCTGCTGCCGCCATGTACCTGAACATGTAGCACATACGTCATAGACGAAACTAATGCTAGTTTCTCTCGGCTGCGGCTGCGGCCGCCAATGGTTGTTGGTGTAGTTGCTATTGCTGTACCGTGCCGTGCCGTGCTTTTGCTGTTGTTGTTGGAGCAGAAGTAATCCATGTCAGTAGAGCACGAACACTTTCGATTTTATTTTATTTTTTCGTATTGTTTTGCGCGTCGCGTGGCGGGCGCTAGGCGTGCGCCTAGTTTTTACGTGTTTTCTCTTTAGTTGTGCTTCTTCATTTTTCGGTAGTGCATGTTTGCGTGCGTTATCAATGGTTTTTTTTTACTTAAATGTGCGGGGCGTCGCCTTATTTCACAAGCAATTTAAATTTGGTTCTGCACTTTTTAATCGACTTTGCGACTACAACGATCTTGACACTCGCACAGTTTTGGTTTTAATAAACTCGAGTACGAAGCGAGTTAAAGCTTTTATACTCTCCAGCGGCGTCGACGTTCAATGGCGGCGCACGCAGCGTTGCAGAAAAAAACGTTGAATTCCGCGCGTGTGTGTGTGTGTGTTGTGTGTGTGTGAAGTTCTGTGTGTGTGTGCGTGATCGCTGCTTTCGTATGCTTCATTTTATTATTTTGTTGACTTTTTATATTCGAATTCTTGGCCAGCGAAATATGTACATACAGAAACGAAACGAAACGACGACGGAATGAACATTTTGCATCTTTCGATCGTCGTTTATATTGGCAACGGCGATGGCGTTGCCTCTGCCGACTGCGCTGTTGCCGCCGCCGCTGCTGCTGCTGCTGCACACACGCACACACATACGAATATGAGTTACTTGAGCATCATTTTGTTTTGTATTTCGGTTGCTGTTTTTCACTTCGCCTTTTTTCGGCCAATTGCTTTGCTTTTTTTTTTGGTGATTTCACACACACACAACACATGCACACATAAATATCTGTTCTTTCTGCAGCCTGCGCCGCCCACTCTCCCAGCCGCAGGCCCCGTTGCCAGACGTGTCGTTGTAGTTGTCGCTTCTGCTTCTGCTTCTCCTACTCTTTCTCTCTCTCTCTCTCTTGCCGTTTCAAGCCGCGTGTTGTTGCGTATGCTGTGCCTGCCTGCCTGCCTGCTATTTTTTTTGTTTCTGCCTTGCATGGGTGTTGTCTGCCTTTTTTCTGAGGGCGCAAATTAAGTTCGACTCATTAAACCGGTCAGCTAAAAGAACGCAGCATCTGAAACTTAAGTGAAAAGCAGTTCATCAAGGAGTATCAACAAATTTGCGGCTGCTTTTTTGCTGGTGTTTTTCTTGTTGTGGTCACTTAAGCGTTTTGCAACTGTCTCAAAGTTATTGACCGACTTTGCTGTAACCTGAGAGAGTATATGTATGTACATATGTATGTATGTATGTATGTACATGTGTACATACATATAGTATGTATGAAACCCAATCCGGGCATCAGCAACCAGAAAGGCGCCAGGTGCCAGCACTTGAAGTGAGTTTAACTGGACTTTAATTGTTTATTAAACCATTATTAATATATTTATTGATATGAAATTGTTAACTGATAATACTTCGGCATATTCTTATGTGTGCGTATAGTATGCAAATGCCAAAAACGTTGATAAATCAACTTGAACTCTCTATGCACGCGCTGCTTTTGATTATGCACAATACATATGCACATACATACATACATACATATACATTCATATGTATATACATATGTATGGATGTGTGTATATATCAGTCGTTCCTGTTTTTTCAAGCGATCGAATGCAATGAACTTAACAACGACTTTGCGCTTGTTTGTTTAAAAATACAATTTTAACCAACAACAAAAAAAAGAAGAAAAACAAAATAAATAAATAAAAAAGCGAATCAACAAACAAAAGGAATTCTTTGTTTATGGTGCGTCCAACCTGTGTGGAATCAGCGAACAGAGCAGCGTAGTCCGTTTGCTTCTTCTTCGTCGTCTGTTGTTGACGCTTCAATTGGGGCGCAAATTGCAAAAGCCACAGCCACAACAACAACAACAGCAACAGCAACAAAAGCAACTAAAAACGAAGCAAATTGCAGCCCAAAACCAGAGAACATCAATTTTGGGTGAAGAGTTTGCATTGAGTTCATTGGCATCGAATGTTGCTCCATGTATGTACATACATACATATGTAGAATTTATTTATCAGTTGAAATATTTTTTGCTAACAAATTGCAGTCAATGACATTACTCTCCACACCACAACGCACATGTGTGTGTGTGTGTGTGTCGCACACATCCACAGGAATCGAGCAGAGCAGCAGCGGATGTGCTGCGCCTGTGTGCGTGGGCAGCAGATAGATGAGCGGGAAGCGGGAAGTGGGAAGGGGAAAGGGGGCAGCTGGGCGGCAGATCGACAACAGGTCACGCAAGCGTGCTAAGGTTTATTCATCTCGCCCAAAATGCGCAGCAGCCTCAACTCCACAATCGACGCCAAGTCTGAACTTCAGGCTAAATCAATGAAGGATGCTTTATACCGATTGGTAAGAGAGAGAGAGAGAGAGAGACAGAAAGAGAGAGAGAGACAGAAGAGAGAGAGAGAGACAGAAAGAGAGAGAGAGAGAGAGGGAGATGTTGCGGCCATGGCTGCCACCAAAACATCTAAATAATAATATATAAATATTTAAAATCCTTAAAATTTAAATGCAGGTTTAATATATTTGGCAAGCCATTATCAAAACTGCCTGGAAATCGAAAATCGGTTCAGTTTTGACAAAGTTATGGCAGTTTGAAGTCTAGAATGGAAATTTCTTGTGATTTGATAGTCTTCTCGTGGCTTGTTTTTTATAGAAAATCGAAAAAATTCAAAGTTCTTCAGATTTAAACATATAATATATATAATATACATGTGTTTTTATAAAAAACCAAATAATATATGTTTTAGGAATATATATTATAATATATACAAAATATTTCACATAATAATAATATGTATACATACATATATGCATTTAAATAGGTATTGTAATCAGTATTACAAGTAGATCTATAAACTGGCTTAAATACAAATAAATCCAATCGGCTTATTGTTTTCTTTCGTTGTAGCGTCTGAAGAACTGCACTATACGGAGTGGTCCAGTGGCGTCGGACAACACGATCATGGCGGCTAGGTAACGGATCCGTTTCTGGAGATGAGGAATGTTGTCATCAAAATGTTCTTCGGTAAGTTAGTCGCCTCCTTAGCGGCAGCGATAGTTTCACCAGCAAATAAAACCTAAATTACTTTTAGATACTGAAAATGCTATGTAGTAGTACAATGTTCCAAGTGGCTTGGGCTTCAGCTGCCCACATATGCAAAGCTCCGACAACAACAACAGCCGCAAGAAGCAAGCTTTTGGCTAGCTGCTTCACAAGTTGGCAGTGGAGCAAGAGAGAGATGCCGAGGGAGGAGGGCAGCTGGAGCCGGTGAAACGTTCTGCTGTCTACGAGAGCAGCAACAATAACAACGAGAACAACAGCGGCCTGTAAAATTGTTTAATTATAAATTGTAGAAAAGAGAAATAGTCAAGCAAAACAAGCGAGCGGAGTGAGCGAGCGAGATGCACAGCGAGGTGAATGCGAGATGGAGATAAGTTTTTGTTGAAGGACACACACGGTCTTTAAAAGTGAGTAATGCACTGGAGGTTGTTGACTCTGTCTCTGCCAGTTGTTGTTGTCGTTGCTGCTGCTGTTGTTGTTGTTGTTCTCGTTGCTGTTGCTTTGCCAGTCTGTTTTTTGCGTCTTTTTTTGCACTGCCCGCTGCCCACATACATATGTATGTATGTGTACGTATGTGTGCACGTATGTATGTGTAGAATCTTTTGTTATGCGTTTTTATTTTTCGGTGTTGTCGTTCTTTGATAGCTGCCTTTTCTCCCTCTCTCTCTCGCTCTCACTCTGTGTGCTTTTGTGTATGTGTGTGAGTGCGAAGTCAAAGTGATTAAACTTTTTGCGCAATTTATTTTGCATTCACATTCACCACAATAACAACAACAACAACTACAGCAACAGCAATGCCAAAAGCAAAATTATTGTTTAATGTTAATTCAACGCGAGCAACAAATAATTGCTGCAACAGGTTCTGGGGCTCACGACACGTATACGTAATTTTATGAGTCGAAATAGTTAAGTTGGCAATTGCAGTTGACATTTGTTTTGAGATAAGGCCGTTTAGCAGATGTCTAAGTAGATTATTATTTAGCATGCCACTGACTGCTTTAATTCTTATAATGTTACGCAGCTGATGGGTCTATTTTTCTAATGCAAATGTCTGTCTAATTTTAGCCTTATCAACTGAAATCAAAAAATTACAATTAGTACATTCTGAAATTATAACTTCCTTAACTTCATAATTACTTTAAGCTTAATAATCTGTTTGTTTTTATAGGGAAAGTAAGACACCGATCTGGCATCTATTGAATGCAGTCAGAATGCCATCCTGCATTCTACTGGCACCCAAATGACACAAGCTCAAGGAATTCGCGCGCTTTCCGGTTCAAGTTGCTGCCACAAAACAACTGCAAGTCTGCCGCACGAGGCAGCAGCAACATGTGTCCAGATGCGGGTGTCAAACACTGCAAGCGCTTCTCAGCTGAGTCACTGCCGCATTTGTGCAAGGGATGCAGGGATGCAGGGATGCGAGTTGCAGTTGCGGTTGCGGTTCCAATTGACATCCAGCAGACGCCACAGCAAACTGCCAGACTCCATACTTATATGTATATTGTGTATGTATATATTTACTTACTTTGTTGTAGACGAACAGATGCGCACAATATGGTGCATTAATTTCAGCTCCTGCCGGACGACGCAAACCAGGGACGCTGACTCGTTGTTGTTATTGCTGCTGTTGCTGCCGTTGTTGCCGTTGTTAATCGTCTTGACAGGCAGCCGCGTCGTGCGTGCTGCTCCAAGGCCAGTGCAATATTTTACACTGTAACGTCGCCTCCTCGTCAGTCGGCGACTTCCGTCAGCGTCTCCGCGTCCACCAGCAGCTCCTCCTCCTCCCACTCCAGCGCCAGCTCCGCGGCCACTGCAAGTGCGTCATCTTGCGATGGCTGCACTCGAAAAAATATGGAAAAACAGTTGATTTAGAACAAAAATTGCTAGAAAAGAAACATATTCGAAATGAATGAAACCAATGTGATGTCCCTTTGAATAATAATTCTCTGTTATTATTAATCTGTTATAATAATCTTAAAATATTTTAAAGTTACAAATATAGTAGATCTATTGTAAGAATAAATTTGTAATACTATTCTTATTTGTATCAGTCTGTAATTACAATTATGTTTGATGATTTTATTCAAATAAATGAGAATATAAAACAAAAATGTTTTCGTGTTATTTTGAAGTATCGAGGTTGAGGCTATACAAATTTGTAGACTTTTGAAAAACTTAAGCGCTCGTAGGTATTTGATGTCGGATCCTGGAAATATACACTAGGGCATACTCCTGAAAGGATACTCCATGGATTCGCATTCCAACTTGCTTTGAGAGCAAAAACCAATTTGACAAAATGTCCTTTCACATGTCCTTTTTATGATGGCAATCGTTAGTCCTGATCCTTACGATTTCTGCAAGGTATATCATTCGAAAGTCGCATTTCATATGGCTGAGTTATGCAGGTTTGAAAGTTTTGCACGAATTTCAAGGAGCGATAGTCCTGCTCCTTACGAGCTCAAAAAGCTATACCATTCCAAGATCAGGCTCTATTTGGCCGAGATATTAATATCCCAAATGTGAGATCGGCCAATGATGTTTTCCAGCTGCCATACCAGATAATTTCTTGCGTGCGGTTGTCAGAATGCGTCCAAGTTTCGAGCAAAGGCAAATTTCGTCTGTTTCACTTTTTGAAATACCAGGCGCACAGAAATCAGCAGCAAGCAACCTTGAAAATGCTGCAGAAAAATACCATTGCATACTTTTAAATATAAAGTATTGCATACTTTTTGTTGCGACTTTTAATTCAATTTTCAAGGTTGCTTGCTGCTGATTTCTGTGCGCCTAGTACCTCGACCGGCGAAACAGACGAAATTTGCCTTTGCTCGAAACTTGGACGCATTCTAACAACCGCACACAAGAAATTGGATGATTTGCTTACTCCGTTTGATTCCCAAATTGATTCAGACAAGTTTTTTGTTTTGAATAATGCATTTATTTGTAAATCGTTTGCTATCAAATATTAACAACATATATGCTTAGTTAGTTAAGGTTTACAAATCAGTTGTACAGATCATAAAAATATAGCTATATATATATATATATATAAAATGGCAACTGTTAGCGAAATATATATAAAATGGAGCCATTTTTCAGCGCCTGCTGCACATTCCTGGTGGAGACGAGCTTGATGGTCAGTGATGTCATTCAGATTCTGCATGTTGCACGCCTGGCCTTGGAGCAAAGTTACCGTTACCACCCGAACCAACTGATCGCTCTGTGGCAGCTGTATGCATAATTTGGTCATTATTCCCTGAAAGAAAATAAGGCAAAATTAGAAATAGTCAAGTGGGGATTTTATTAGACTTACGGCTTCCAATTTGATGTTCCGTTTGAGATCCTTCTGTACCGTAAACTTGTGCGTCTTTTCCTAAGTATCCAGGGAGCTTTAGCTGGAATGCAGCGCCCTAATGCCGGGGAACCACTTTACCGGCTCCTTCACTAGCGATTCGCCCAAATGCAGCTCATTGGCGCAGACCAGTTTGACAGCAGTGCAGGATATCTGAAATATAGATAAAGTTAAGGATCAGGTGAAAATATTTAAAACAAATACAAATACTGCAGCTATAAGATATAGTGGTACGATCCGGCCGGCTACGACTAATAATAATTTGAATAATTCTCTGTGCAAAGTTTTATAGCGATAGCTCAAAAACTGAGGGACTAGTTTGCATACATAAAGACAGACAGACGGACATGGCTATGTGGTATTTTCAGGAGAAACACTTCTTTTTGCGCAGTGTGCGAACGTGAACGGGAATGGGAACGCACATATTTTAGCTGGCGCTGCATTTCATGGCTGGCGTTTCGTTTTTCGCCTTGACGACTGTTTCATTTCTTGCTTGCTTTGTTGTTTTTTGTATTTTATATATTTTTACCATTGTCATTGTGTCCGCTCACACGCCCACACAGACGACGGAATTAAAAAGCAGACAAGCTACTCGGATATCGAAACACATTTCATTATAATTATGGATTGATCGACTCACTCTGATTCATTGAGGCTTTAGCGCAAAAAACAGAAGCTAGTTTACTTTTCACAAAGAACAAGTTTCGAGTACTGGAGCACTAGTATAATAGTAGTAGTATAATGGTAAAATATAACGATAAGGTGTGCCACAAATGCATTCAGCAAGATCATTAGTTATTCTTGGGTAGTTGAAGACTTATTAAAATATAAGTAGATTGCGCCATATTGGTCTAAACAAAAACATAAACTCAAAATGAAAATTTACGTCTCATTTGTGTTTTATGTTAAGTCGTTTAAGTCGGAAGTCTTATTTGCTTTCTTTCTTACTTGATTACTATGGAGCACAAGTCAGGACTTGTTTCAAAAATATAAGTACTTTTAAATATATATTTTCTTTACAACTACAATGGAATCGCAAACTTTCGACCTAAAAATGAAGTGAGTATGCGACCTATTGGTGGCCACTCTCTAAGATTTACCTGGTGCTTTTACAGGCTGTACTTTGTGGGTGCAGTGGGAGTGATATATACTGGACTCGTGGTTCTGCGCAAGCTACACACAATAGGTCAGAAAGTCGTCTGGAATATGGCTCTAGTATACGCTAAATACATGAACTTTACGCCCATTACTTACTCGAAGGACGACCATCTAACGCCAGTGTCCAAGCGGCGCCTGAGCCTGGTGCGCCGCAAGACGCTGATAGTGGACATCAAGTCATTGCTGTCGTCGGTGATTAAGTATCCCCAGGGGACGGAGCCAGCTGGTGCGCCCGCTCCGCTTTGCATACAACGCATTCGTAGGTCCAGGCAACGGATGGGACAGGTGGACATTCTGCCGTACGATCTCACTTTCCAGATACTCTCGTTGGAGGCCAATGTCTATGTTTACAAGCGACCGCACGTTGACTTATTTCTCGAACGCGTCTCCCAGTGGTACAATGTGGTCGTCTTCACTGGCGAAACGGAGCCCTGTGGCTCGATGCTGCTGGACTACCTCGATGCAGGACGCAATATGCTCAGTCGCGGCAAGTCTGAGCAATTCGCGAGCATAGCTCCTGAGGACACAGCTAATGTGCTGCTGCTGGGCGACGCGCAGATGGAGAAGAGCTTCAACGTGGGCCACGCCGTGCGCATTGAGCGCTTCCGCCGGGGCACCCATGACGAGCAGCTGCTCCGCCTGCTGCCCTTCCTCGACGCACTGCGCTTCACCCAGGATGTGCGCTCGGTGCTGGCGCGATGCACTCGCAGCGAGGACGACACAATCGCTTTGGCTCCTGCAAACAGAAACAAATATTAACTATGATATATATGTTTTGTAATGCGTATTCGTGCTTTCATTTGAAGCGCTGCAAGGTTTCGTATACGCATCCAAAGTCATCTTAGTCACCGCTTACGCTTAGTCACTGCCCAGCAACGAGTGCCAAGTGAATCACTAGCGACAACGACTTCGCCTTGTGCAAGGTTGCTGCCCTATCAATAAACTACAGTGGTCGCATTTCAGCATGAATTGCAAACACTAAATCGTGTAGTAAATGGAAATGTGGTATATGTATGTACATCTACATGTCAAACAACAATGAAAAAGGTATCTGAATTATTAATTATGGCAATGACAAACTTAGAATAATATTTATGAAAGATCACTGCATTATGGCTAAAGAGTTGATTATTTTAGCATAAGCGCAAACTTTGTTGTTGGTATATTAAAATTGTTTAAATTGTTAAAATCTTGAAAAAGAGAGTTTTTCAGACCGATTGATACTACGGAAGCTATGTGTATAATAAATTGGTGCAGTTGACCAAACATTCGAAGTTCCACTTTATTCCAGTAGATTATTCCATTCTAGCATTCTATTTGGAGTAAATGCCAAGAAATGAGACTTTACTCCCACAGTGCATCAGTGTATCAATCAGGGACATTGAGAAGTAGGCAAATGGATGAAACCTGTGCTGGTGTCTGTTGGAGTAGGAGACTCTTTAGCTAGCGAAAGCTCTATGTATCACATATGTATGTATACATCAGACCGCCTGGTTAAATATTCCTCTGCTAATCTGCTTGACCAGGCACTGGGTGCGGCAATTAAGTCACCACCACCACCACCATCAGCATCAGCATCAGCACCACCAACGACAGCAGCCACACACATACACACACACACACACACACACACACACACACAACAACAACAACAAAAATAAGTCGAGGGGTGCGCGCGTTTCCAGTGAAGATCATTATTGTCTCGCCGCGGATGTTGGCGGCGTCCCAAAAACAAAAAAACAAAAAAGAAAGAAGCTACAAAAAAAGAGCAGCAAGCAAGCAAACAAGTTAATGAACCCGTTGCCTCCGCCGCAATCCTTGAACTCGCGTCTGGTCCAACTAGTTTGGCTTCAGGCTCGTCGACGGCTGCAGAACCAGAACCAGAACCAAATCTGTGGCATGAATTCTCTGGAAATGATCGAAATTTCATTTCATTGCGACGGCGGCGGCGGCGACGACGGCAGTAAACTCCAAATTGAGTTCAACAGCATTCCGGTGCGGTCTTTCAGATTGGCAGTCTGCTCCTGCGACTCCACTGCTGTCTGGAGCACTCCGACTGCGCAGCGACCGCGCGGCGACTGCTCTGCCAACTTTCCATTATCCTTGAGGCTCAAGTCATTGCTCCCGTCTCGCATTACACAATTGCAGCAGCGAGCAGGAGTTTGCCTTTGGCCCCTGCCCGCTCGAGTTACACACAACTCCAGTGGCCTACTTCCACTTGAATGGAATTAATGGAATGGGCACAGGAACGGCAACGGGAATGGGCATGTCCCGCCCCGTCCGGCTGAAACAAAGGCTTTTGCAGCCTGCAGCCTGCAGGCAACCCCAACACAACCAGCGATCCTGTGGCCAGCCAAAGACAAAGAAACTCATTTCATTTTGTCGCATACAAAATTAATACAAAACAAATTCGAATGAGAGCTGACGGAACCAACGCACACACACACACATACAGATAAGCATTCGAATACATATGTGTGTGTGTGTATGCACATACATACATACCTACATATAATTTTATTTTTATAACTGACCTCGAACTTTTGTGCAATGTGATTGAACTGCTACTGCTGCGATATCTGTGAGCTGCACAGCCCCCGCTGCCCCTCGTTTTCCCTGCTGCAGCATTTGCATGCAGACTGCATACGAGGCGGTCGGAAAGTGGCAGCGATAATGTCGCCGCTGAGCTGCGGATCGGGATCTGGATGCGCTGCGACAAACAATATGGAAATTGAGCGTGCGAGGGGGAAGCGAATGGCGAATGGCAAATTTGAATGGTAAATGGTGAATGGTGAATGCTGATGATGGCTATGATGGTAAGTGAGTGCATCACAGAGAGAGGGGTGAGCCGGCGGCAGCCAGCAGTTGCAATCGACGACAACGTTAAATGCATAATAAATGCGCGTTTCGAGAGGTCTGCGAAAATAAAATGCGTGCGGCGACTGAATTGCACTTTCAATGAGCTAAAACAAAAAGCAGAACTAATGTAAGCGAATGCGTGTAAGGGGCGATAAGAACAACAGCTAGACGCGAGGGACGGACAGCGAGAGTGTGAGAGAGGGAGAGCAAAAAGAGAGCTGGGCAGCCCAGTGCGTTACGATGTGACCAACAAGCAGACACACCCATCTCCAAATAAAACAAACAAATTTCATTGAGTTCGGTAACGCATTTAACGCTGACGTTGATCAAAAGCCATTCAATTTAAGGCGTGAGCGGCCGCCAGAGGGAGAGAGAAAGCATACGGTACAGTTCTTTATCAGGCATACTCACTCACTGCTTGTTGGTGTCTCTGCTGCTGTGCAAATATTTGATATTTTTTGTTTTAGCACGAAAATCAAAAAACAAAGCACAAAACAGATATGTATAAAGCGAAAACAGAGGCGGGCGGCAGAGCAAGCGAAGAGGTTTACTCGAAGCAGCCCCGCCAAAAAACACTGTGTGCGCCACTGACCAACAATAACGAGCACGAAAAATGTTTAGCTGACGTCATTTGTCCTTGAAATCGTTTATTTGCCGCAAAACAAAATTCGCAAAATTCAATGCACTTGGCAGCGCCGACAGCGGCAGAAGCAGAAGCAGAAGCCCCGAAAAAACGAAGCTGAGAAATGCCAACAAAACAACAAGATAAGGTGTTGGAGCGGGAGAGTTGTGAGAGAGAAAGCAGACCACAGAAGCTGTGTGACAACAACTCGCCTGTATATACATACATGCATACATACTTTAGATGAACTGCGAAATAAATATACGTCACACATGAAACAACTATGTTGTGCTTAGAATATCAATAGTTACATACATATATGTAATTAAAGCTAAGAATTATTTTCTTGTTTTGAATAAAATTCAAACCAATTTTAACCGTTGGCTTTGCAGCGATACTAAACGATATTTATACTCTTTTCGAAGAAAATAGTATATTAAGTTTGTCCTGAAGTTGTAACGCATAGAAGGAAGCGTCGGAGACCACCAAAAGTTACTGCCAGTATGCTTAGAATGACAATACAAATTGATCTAGCCATGTCCGTCTGTCTGTCTGTCTGTCTGTCTGTCTGTATGTATGCAAACTAGTCCCTCAGTTTTTGAGCTATCGCGATAAAACTTTGCACAGACACTTATTATTCCAGGGGACAGCACATTGGTCGGAGCCGGCCAGATCGGACCACTATATCTTATTAGCTGCCATACAACTCGAAGTCGGTTTTGGCCATATATCCCATGTTTTTGAATCTATCGCGATGAAACTTTGCACTGATACTAATTATTCAAAGATACATCACATTGGTTGGAGCCGGCCGGATCGGATCACTATATCTTATAGCTGCCATACAACTCGAAGTCGGTTTTGGCCATATATCCCATGTTTTTTAATCTATTGCGATGAAACTTTGCATTGATACTTATTATTCAAAGAGACATCACATTGGTTGGAGCTGGCTTGATCGGATCCTTATATCTTATAGCTGCCATTCAACTCGAAGTCGGTTTTGGCCATATACCCCATGTTTTTCAATCTATCGCGATGAAACTTTGCACAGATACTTATTATTCAAAGTGACATCACATTGGTTGGAGCCGGCCGGATCGGATCACTATATCTTATAGCTGTTATACCAACTGGCCATGAATAAAATATTTTTAGAAAAAAAAAAAAGTTTTACGTGACAAAACGATTTTGTACAGCTTATGAAATTTCAGTGGTGCAGTTGGCAGAGTGAAAATTGCCTATAGGTTCGAAAAGAGTATAAAATCTTCGGCACGCCGAAGATAATCCTTCCCCACTTGTTTTTATTTAAGACTCGTTGCTATGACATTAACGTTTGTCAACTTTCGACACTAAAAATGATATGCGAATATAAATTCTGAAGTTAATTTTGATTAAAATTTAATGTTTTAAGAAACTAAATTGTTTGGACAATAGAAACAAAAGCATTTACATTATTAGGCGAAACGCCAATGAAAAAGTACTAATAAGACCTAACGACACCTAATATTTGTACCGTTTTTTTGGCGAAAAATACTAACTTGTGTTATCGATAGTATCGGCGATATTTTGGCCAACCTACGTTGCATTTGCGCTTTTATCGATTACGATCCGAAATTGTTAAACATTTGGATAAAGAATTAATTTAAGCGAAAACAGCGACTGCAAAACACGAAGGAGAGCACGTGCCGCACTCACCTGTCCGAGAATCCACACACAACAGCAATCACCAACACCAAACGGAATCCAGCAGCAAGCAGCACCGGCAACAGTGTTTGTTGCATTAATGTAGTCGCAAAACACATTCAGCGAGCTAAAGTTGTTAATGTATTGGAAGCAGCGGCAGTGCCAGGTAAGCTTAACAACCACTTATTGATAGCCACTGCGATTGTTCTAAACATGTCACTTTTTATATTTGGTCTGAATCTATTGTAGTCAAGTGCGTCAAACGTATAGAAGATATGGAGCAAGTGCATGAAAGTACTTGCTGAATATATTCTTTTTGTTCTGTGTGTGTGCGTGTGCGTGTGTGCGCCGTCACAAGACAGAGACAGTCTTACAGTTAGTCGTGTTATCAGCGTTTATCTGGTTTTGGCCTTCGCGTGTGCCCTTTGCCCACTGTGCGCCGTGGGTCAAACATGCAAGCATGCAAATAAATGTGTAATCGCTTCGAACCAATCGAATGACACATAAATATGTTTGCTTGTACATTTGCAGCACAAACACATAGAATGTATATAAATAACGGTTTTGAAGCTGCCAAAATAGAGTCGAGCCGAGTCGAGAGACTATTTGTAATCTGCACGTTTGTTTGCTGCGGGCTTATGCGGGTCATATCATTAATTTGATATGCTAATCTCAATGCACACAAACACACACACGTGCAAATGTTTATCTAGTATATGTGAAGTTGTGCTGTCAGTTTGGTGATTAACAATGTGCTCTTCGTACCCTTACAGACTCTGTTAATCAGCGCGCATTGATAAGCCAAAACAGGCAGCCAGCCAGCCAGCCAGCCAAGATGGGCCAGACGCTGTCAGAGCCGGTGACCGCCAAGGAGTCGTCCTACTGCCAGAATCAACAGTATTGCGTGGGCAGCAGCTGCATGCAGGGCTGGCGCATCAACATGGAGGACTCGCACACACACATACTCTCGCTGCCGGACGATCCGACAGCGGCCTTCTTTGCCGTCTACGATGGACATGGCGGCGCCACAGTCGCCCAATATGCGGGCAAGCATTTACACAAGTTCGTGCTGAAGCGACCCGAGTACAATGAGAATGACATTGAGAAGGCGCTGAAACAGGTGAGTAATGGCTATGATTTCATTTTTGGTCTTAATCACACTGATGAAATTGCAGGGCTTCTTGGACATAGACCACGAAATGCTGCATAATGAGTCATGGGGCGAACAGATGGCCGGCTCAACGGCTGTCGTCGTGCTGGTCAAGGATAACATGCTTTATTGCGCCAATGCTGGCGACTCGAGGGCAATTGCCTGCGTGAACGGCCAGCTCGAGACGCTGTCCGCGGATCACAAGCCAAACAACGAATCCGAGTCGAAGCGCATCATTGAGGGAGGCGGCTGGGTGGAATTCAATCGTGTCAATGGCAATCTTGCACTCTCCCGAGCGCTCGGCGACTTTGTGTTCAAACGCGCAAACAACAAAAAGCCGGAAGACCAAATAGTCACAGGTAACAAAGATCATTGTTCGCATTCGGCGCATTGTTAACACCTTGTCATCTTGCATCGCATCGCATCGTATTGTAGCCTACCCGGACGTGGAGACGCGCCAAATAATGCAGGATTGGGAATTTATTGTGCTCGCGTGCGATGGCATTTGGGATGTGATGAGCAATGAGGAAGTGCTTCAGTTCTGTCGGGCGCGCATCGGCATGGGCATGCAGCCGGAGGAGATCTGTGAGGAGTTGATGAACCATTGCCTTGCGCCGGACTGCCAGATGGGCGGCCTGGGCGGTGACAACATGACCGTCGTCTTGGTTTGCCTGCTGAATGATAAGCCCTACAGCGATTTAGTTGCCCGCTGCGGGAACAGCAATAAATCGTCCTATGGTCCCGATGTGAATACGGAAGCGGAACCACAAAGCAACTGCGAACGCGATACGGCTATCGCCACGGAACTTTAAAGCCGGCGCCGAGCGATAAACCCTAACCGGCATCAAATCCGCTGCTGGCAGCATACTTTTCTGGAGCGCCTTACAATGCCATTAAGGTGAAACTTTATAGATGTGTACTTAACTCGATACTCGTACAATCCTTATCAATTTGTTTTGTCTCCTCTGCATTAAATTGGATTTGTTCAAACCAAAATGAAGCAAGCATAGAGAACCTAAGAGGTCCAATCGCTGTTCATTGTTCTTTTTGTGATGCCCAAGCAAAAAACAGAAAAGAGAAAAAAAATTGTATTAATCGTTTAGTATTTATGTGTGTATGTGTACCTATATTTTGGGATTGGTTTTTTAAATGTTAGCGCAGAAGGAAGTAATTAATTAATATGCAAATGTAATAAAGCAAAATGTTTTGTAGTGCCCGAAAAATCGTTGTAAATTCCATTAAGTAAACCGGTTCACAATTGAGATCGATTCAAAGTAGTCTAGAGGCCTTTTTACATCGCAATAATAATTATATGAGATTTAAAATACACGAAATAGTAAAACCAAATTACAAACTTACGAGTCTTTCAATCGATGCTGGGGCGGGAATTATCTGGCTGGCTGGCTAGTTGGAACCCAGACACCGACTGGCTTCAGATGCTATATAGATGTAATCAATCTGTTGTGTACAGCATTTGCTGGTTAATGTTTTATTGGTTGACAAGTTTTCATAATCGTTTCGTTTCCATTTGATCAGCTAACTACATTTAATCTACGTATGCACGTTTTGTTTTCTGGTTTTTCTTTTATTTGATTCTCGTTTATATGATACATACAATAAAATAAAATATGCATTTATGATTTTTGTTTTTGTATGTGTTTTCGTTTTCGGTTTCATGTCTGGTGTCATTAGATGGTTTTCTTTGCTTCCCTTTAGCTGTTTTTAGTTTTTAGTTGTTAGCTCGTAAGTATAAATTGTGTTTACTTCTGTTTTTCATATTTCATGTGTCAATTACATTATAACGAGCACAAATTTCACTCTTTAACTACACAGAAAAAGTGAATCACGCTTTTGTTCATGTTTTTGTTTGTGTTTGCGGATGTTGTTGTTCTTGTTTTTGTCTCTCAGTGTGTGGTAATGTTTATTATAATTTATTTATACTTTTGCATAGGGATATTGTTTAGTTATAGTTACGTTTTAGTTTATAGTTTAATCATATGCAATTTTATAAACCTTTTTTTCTTTACTTTACAATTATCAATTTTGGTACAATTAATGTTATTAATCATATATTCTTGATTTTTATTACATGTGTTGCTATATCAATTTTTTTAACAGACATTCCTTTCATTTGTTTTTTTCTTGGTTTTCCTTTTTTTGTATTTTTCTTTTTAGTGATAACAATGTGCGTAAGCATTTCTATGCAAGTAATTTAAACAGAAAAAAAAACAAAAAATAAAAAAAAAGATAAACACTCCATATTCACGCCTATATCATCGAAAACAAGTCAAGTTTACTAATTTAACGCCCTTCACAAGGGGCGCAAAACAATATCAATCGATAGGTAGTATTTATGGAAGGGTCCAACTAACTTTAACTAAAATGATATGAAATATTAATGGCAGTGCCAAAAGAATGAAAGATAAAGCAGCAGGCGTTTATATATAGTATGTAAGTATGTATCGGGGTTATTCACAGCCAGGTCTAGAGAAGTAGCTCTCATCAATGTTAAGCTTTTGTTTTATACAGTTTCTGGGCAAAACTTGAACAATCTAAAAGGGTTCGCTATTAGCATGTGGCTGTGAATACCCCCGAACTTGTATAGTTATATATGAATATGTATAAATGTATATATTTATATATATATATATATAGTATATACATATATATATATAGATATATACATTTTTGTGGCAGTGCCAAATGATATATTATTTGGAGCATTTTCCTGCCGCCCTTGTGAAAGGCATACTCTTCCAATAATAAATAATATGGATACGTAATAATAATAAAAATAATGTCTTGAAAGCTATTTGAAATGACTCTGCACGACAATTGGATAAGAACTAAAAAAGGAATTTGGTTCTTAGTTCTGGCTGATTGTTTGTGTTGGTTTCTGTTGGAGGATAGTTACATACATATATCCATATATATATATATAGTGTAATAGAGCGTGTATTATTATTACATATTAGTATTATTATTATTGTTATTATCCGTAGTTTGTATAGTTTAACAAGGTGTCACGTGTCATTGTCAGTGTCATATGCGCTGCTTAAATATACAAAATAAATAACTTAAGAACTCAGGCTTTACAATAACAATTTAATTAATTTATTTGTTTGCCTTAAAATTATTCAACATCAACAATGTTTTTCTTATCTCATCCAGTATCCATCCATATCATATCATATCAATTACATTTCGTTTCGCTAACTCTATACCTCTATACTCTCGGACAACACCAAAATACACGAGAACTGGGATATACCCAGGCTACCTGGGATAGGTATCTGGATCGATTGGTAGGCAATCGATCTGGCAAATCAATATTCCGACTTTTTACATGCAATTAAAGAGTGCTCTTCTAATTGCATAATATATCACACATCACACGTGGCGTTTGCACTGTTTCGAAGCTATTGCCAGCTATTGATTCCCTAACTCCTGGATCCCGATCCTGGCTCCCTAGTCCCATTGTTACACTCGTTCTAATTCACTTAAAGCAGTCATCTGTACAGTGGCCAAGGAGTGAGCACAAAAACCATTTGAGAACTTTGAAAACCAACTTATCAATGCTTGGATGAGAGCGGAGAGGGTGTGGAAATGTGGAAATGGGCGGGCGGGAGTCATCAAACTATAAACTATGTATTCTGTGTATGTATGTGTGTGTGTGTGGGTGTGTGTGTGTGAGAGTATACGCACACCACTGAGCAAGGCTGGTCAGCCGCAGCAGCAGCAGCAGTTGAGACCAGTTGCGGCAGTCCTAGCCAAAGGACGAAGTGTATCCATGAGCAGCTAGCACTGGCACTGGCACTGGCACTCCCACTGCCAGCGGCATGATCAATCGATTAACAAATAATTAATAGTATATATATAAACTGTATTTAGTATTTAGTATGGTCTAGGGGCAGCAGTTGTGTGTGAACTTAAAGTAAACACCTTGCGGCCTTTTCTCAGTGGGCGACTATACAGTTTGTATGTTTGCATGTTTATTTAGTTAGGTTATACATATATATATATATATTTATATATATACACATATTTATACATATACAAGTATTTAGTTTAGGCACTTAGCATATTCGATTGTTTTTTATAAAAACAAAATATATTTACTTGAAATAAACATACGTTGCAAATCCTGCAATCTGTCTGAAAGGAGTCGGAGAAAATTTCGAAATAAATCGATCTATTTTCAGCATAAAATAACAACGTGATAGATATCCTTTGCAAACTGTCAGAGCATACCAAAAACAAATATAAATATATATAAGAATAATGCCTGATCGTCCAACGTAAGCTGATGCGCAAAAGTCCAGCCTGACTGAGTTCATACGCCAGCAAATGGGGAAAAAGTTCAGGAACGCGGACCGCATTGGACCGAGTCGCAGCAAGATTCGGTAGCGTCACAAGCTGCGCCAGCATTGTGTTGAATTGCAGGGCTGCAATCCATGCAATCCATGGTTGCAGTTGTGACGCTGCTGCACCTGGCTGCGACTCGACCCAACTCGTTCAGCGTTCCTGCTCTTTGTACCCATGTACTGATGGATGAACTCAGTCAACTTAGTTTTTGGGCTTCGGCTCTCGTTGGACGAAGAGACATTATTGTAGATCCGCTTCTGTTTTTTCTTTGTTTGTTTCGTATGCTCTCAAAGTCTGCAGATGATATCACGTTACCACCAGCTGAGCAGGAGCTTTTGATAGAGGATTTTGGTGAAGGATCACGGATTTTACAGCGATACGTTCTCTGTGCCCAACAGTTTGCCATTCAGCAATGAACTCGCAAAACAGAAAATATACACTTTATGTACTATATATATAAATATATGTATATATAAAATGAGTTCGAAGGATCAAATAAAGCGTAAGGACTGGAGGAGCGAGGACCTAAGTGTGTCGAATCTAGACACTTTTCATTTGGTATACTATTCAGTTGTCTGTTGTGAGAACTCACTCTGCATGACTCTAGCCTGGCTAAATAGTTTTCTACTTAGTAAGAAGTAATAAAGAAAAGAAAGGAGGTTACTAAAACCGAGGAACTCACTTTCTTTTGTGTGTTGTTTGTTGTTGTTGTTGTTGCTTTTCTTGGAAGTGAAAGGGCGGAGACGTTTGTTCTCAAAACATAAAATGTTGCGTATGCTGGATATCTTGCCTATATCTATATGGATATCTAAACATATCACTTAACACTAGCATAGCTTAAGCTTTATGTATGTATGTAGAATATATGTATATCGTATGCGCTTACTCTCTATAGATTAACTTCTGCCAATTTGTTTATACCTTAAGTTACTTAATTTACATGCTTATACACTTAAACTTCAACTTCAATCAAATAAAAGTTTAAGTAGCTTATATTCTCTTGCAGTTGTGTTGTGCGTACAAAATAATAATGTAAATTAAGCAAACACATAAACGAATATTAAAAAAAAAACCAAAAAAAGGATAATGAGCATTAGTGTTTAAAGAAAATATTTTTTTTTTCATTTTTGTAATTTTTTTTTTGGTTTGTTGGTCAACCAAAGAGAGAAATAAAATGTAAGAATATAAGGTGTTTATAGTTATATATATATGGTTATATATATATATATATAAATATCATTTTAAATGCCTATTTGTGTTGTCCTAAACCTCATAGAAATTTCACTGTGTGTGTGTGTGTGTGTGTGAGTGTTTGTGTGTTTAGTTTATGGCACCTTTTTTGTATAGTTTAAGTGTCGGTAAATGTGTGAGTCGTCGTATATACAAAAATATTTTTGTATGTTTGTGTTGTGAGTTTTACACGGTTTGTTTAACATTAGATAGTTGTTCTTTTCGTCTACGCGTTATAAAATTTGAGTTATTATAGCAATGCATTAACATGTTGCTTGTTTTTGCTGTTTTAGTTTTAGTTGTAGTTGTTCTTGAAATGTGTGAAACCATCAAACTGAGAAAATTGCCTTTATATGTGGAAGAAATGCAATTTTAAAATGTATGCACGTATTTCCATATACATATAAATATAAAATTAGCATATATACCAAGTGTGTGTGTGTGTATGGATGTGAGTGTGCCAGTCTGTGTCCGTGTCTGTGTGTACATGATCCCGTAGGACGTGAAATAAGTACAAAAATTCCCAAAGGCTCTAAATAAACTAATAAGCTGGTAAGAACGAAAGACTTCAATGGTCGCTTCTATCAGACAAACTAATAAATGTTGTACAGTAATATAAACATGAAAGAAATGTTCGGGACTAGCGTATATAGCCCGCTCTATATATATAGGGGCTTCATATAGGCTATATACTGATGTGTGTGTGTGTATGTACTTTTGTTTTGGCTATAATCTGTTTTAAGTTGTAGCATATAAGCAAATGAAAATTAACGTAGATAATTATTAACACGACGATTCATGAGCTTCATACATGATTCATCAGCAATGAGTAATGAGTTATTAATAATGAGTAATGCTATTGATTTGTTGTCGTTATTTAGCTAACATCTTAGCCAGATGCAACTTGGCTTACTCCAATTAAACATTACATTAATCGTAATCGTAAACTTAACTTGGGGCATATAATTTTCCTTCACTCTCTCTGTATACGCTCTACTAATCCTTCCTTAATCGTTGCGCTAATCTACATATGTATGTGTATGTGTGAGTGTGTATGTGTATGGGAGTGTGTTTGTGTCTCTACACTTCAAGCTAAGGTAAATTAACTTTAACTGATTATGTTTGATGTAGTAGTGTAGTTGTATGTGTGTGGGTGTGTGTGTGTGTACCTGCGTGTGTGTGTATGTGTTATTCTATTAATGTTATGCACCATTATTCCTTTGCCTACTCTTTATTATAATATGATAACTGGTCCAAGCTGGTCGCCTTTTAGCTTCTGCAGTGCGACGACAACTACAAACGGGATAAAATAGTTGATTGAAACATTTATTTATGTATTTATTTAATTGCTCACTCACCTTATATATGCCTCCTTGGTTAGCTCGTAAATATCTATAGCGCTTATAGATATATAACAAAAAACGGCTTCTGCTTGTATTTACACATGGAATTTATGTACAGTAGGGGGTGGTGGAGGGGGTCGGTCTGATGCACCTGCGGCACCTTGCAAAGTATTTTCACATTTGTCGCGGATTTGGCGACTTGCTCTGCTTTTAAGAGTTATTGGCTCTTGACTTGCGATTGGCATTGGTGTTGTGATCAGCGGCTGATCCGTAGTGCTGCTGATGCTGTTGTTGTTGCGGTGGTTTCTCCTTGCTCTGGTGACGCAGGGTGCCGGCAATCGCCGCATTTGGACGCGACTCGCGCTGTGCAGCATCTATATAGAAATAATAAAAATATAAATAACAACAATACAACAGATATTAGAGTTTCGTTCATTTGAATGCTGAATCGTTGCCGTTCAGTCGACTCTTATTCTCATTGTGTAAACAAAATTTCGATAAATGATCGACTGAACGATTTGAGACTCAAATGATATAGGACTCAAATTAAAGATAAGTTCGTTCAGTAGAAAACGAATTAACTGAATTTAAACTCTAGCTGTAACTCAGTGTGTAATTATGCGTACCCTTATCTTTGGCACTAGCAGCAACAGCGCCGCTTGCCTGATTGGCATTGTTCATTGTCTGTGTGCCGCTGGCAGTTTTGCCAGCCTGCGCAGCACCTGCTGTTGACTTGGCAGTTGTTCCAGTCAGTGCTGCCTTGTCAACTGTGCTTGTTGTGGCGTTATCGCCAAAGACCAGCTCCAGCTTGTGGCTGCCCGTGGGCGACAGAGTGCCGTCCTTGCTTTCAGAGGCAGCCTTGTGATGCTGCGCCACCTGCGCATAGCTCAGCTTGCTGGCCGTTGCGGCGGCAATATTCTCTGTTGACACTGAATTGGATGAGGTGGAGGTGGCTGAGTTGGCGACGCTTTTGTGTTTGCCGGCATCCTTGCCGGCGCTGTTGAGCTCCTTTTTGGTGTGTAGCGCGCCAGCAGACATGGCCGGCTTCTTGTGCTGGCCCAGAATTGGCTCACTTGGGCCGGTGGCCAGCGTGTTCGTTGCGACGCTGCAGGCGCCAGCGCCCGAGATCGGCAAGTGCCCGGCCATGGGCGGTGCACCAGATGTCACCTGCTGCTGTGGTTGCTGCTGCTGCTGCTGCTGATGACCATAGCCCTCGACTAAGCGCTGCTGCTGCTGCTTGCCTGCGTGTATTGGATGCATTTCATCCTCAGTCTTGTTTGATTTATCCAGCTGCTGGGCAGCAGCGCCAACGCCAGCTAAATCCTCGCCAACAGCTGCAGTTGCTGTCGTCGTCGTCGCATTGTTATTGTTACTCAACTTGTTGCTGGCATTGATATTTGGTGTTATACACTTTATCACATGGATCGGGTTATTACTAGAGCTCTGCTTAGTAAAGTTTTTAGTATTGTTGCCCATAGGGCGCGTCGCCGTCGCCGCTGCCTCCTCAGCTGGCACCACGACTACCATGGCGGGAGTGGGGCTAATGGCCAAATTGCGATGTTGTTGCTGCTGCTGCTGCTGATAGTGCTGCTGCGGCAAGTGTTGCTGCTGCTGCTGGTGTCGGCTATTTGCCGCAGCAGCTGCATCCTTGCGCGCCTTGCCTTTGCCCGTGCGCACCACGTCCGACAGCCGATTCTCGGCCCAGTTGCCAGGTGCGGCAGTGGCAGCTGCAGCCGTTGAATTGCTGCCGGAGGAACTGTGCGCATTGCTCTCGGCATGCGGATGATTGTTCAAGCGGGGCTCCTCACCTCCAACGGCAGTGCTGCACTCGACGGCGACGACCTGATGGTGAGCCTGTGTCTGCTGACTGGGCGCCGCCTGCTTGTGCGCCAAGCCGCTCGCCGCCGCTGAGCTGTTGCTGGCGGCATGCATGGAAGCATTCGTGTGGTGATGGGTCCCATGTGCCGGTGCTGAGGTGGCCGGCAGCGGTGGAAAGGCTGCAGCCTCCAGATCAAATTGCGGCGGTTGCACAGGCGCAGGTGGCTGCTGCTGTTGCTGCTGTTGTTGCTGCTGCTGTTGCTGCAGTTGCTGCTGGTGCGCATTGTGACCTTGATAGCCCATGCTAACGCCATGGTGCAAACTGCGTTCGTTGTTGCTGCCACTGCCGCCGCCCCCGCCAGCACTACCAGCAGCGCTGCTGCTACCAATACTGTTCGACATGTTGCTGCTGTTGTTGTTATTGCCGCTGCCTGCAGCGCTGTTGTTGCTGCTGACGCCGAGACCGCCACTGTTGCCCACATTGCTGCCAATGGAGTTGTGATGGTGATGATGATGATAGTTATGGCCCGAGCTCTGCTGGGCAGCAGGCATGTGGTGTTGCTGCTGTTGCTGCTGCTGCTGGGTCGGCAGCGCGCTATGGCTGGGATTGTGATGATGATGATGCGACATGGACGCATGCTGTTGGGCGTGGTAGTTCGGATTGTAATTGTTGCCCTTGTAATTGCCACGGTGCTGTTGCTGCGGCAGCGGCGGTGCGTCATGTGTACTGTAATGGCTTTCGCGATGCGTCGACTGCACATTGTTGGTGGACGACGCGGACGATGAGGACAGCAACTGCTGGGGCGAGCCACCGTAGATCTGAATATAAAAAAAATGAAATCAGTAAATTGTACAACTGAACAGGTTACATGTCAATAACATTTTAAAAAATCATTAGCAATTATTTTTTGTTGTGAAGAAGTAGTTACTAAGGCAAGCTCAAAACTCTACATTAGTGGACTTGAAAGTGGGAGCTTGCCTGAATTTAAATCTATTTTGCCTTTCAGCAAAAAAATAGCTGTCTTAAGTATTTATTTCCAATATTTATCAATAACGGTTCTCCACTTTTGAAAAATTTAGTTTTTGTATATTGTCACAACTAGTACAAATACCTATTTCAAACTTTGCCAAAAATAAATATATTCTTCTTGGGTTTTCCTTTAAATTTACTCAACATTTAATTTTGAAAAAAAAAACCAAGTACTTACATTAACACGACCGCCTGGCGAGTAATTGAGAGCGCCGCCTTCATCATCGCGCCGGCGCCGACGCGGACGTGTTTGCCAATGCAGCGGCTGTTGCTGTTGTTGTTGTTCCTTGCCGCCAATGGAAGTGGCCAACGAGGATGAGGAGCTGGCCGACATGTTGCTACGGCTGGGCTGCATGCCATGCGAGGTGGCGGCGTGCTCGACAAGCACAATATTCTCAGCGCCAGTCGCCTCCTGCAGCTCAACCGTCTGAGCATGCACGACTAGGTGATGATGCTGCTGCTGTTGTTGTTGTTGCTGCGGCGCCAGCGTCAACGTTGCAGTGTTCGCCTGCGAGCCGACATAGGTTGTGTGCGTCGTGCTGGCGGCACTTGAGGAAGGCAATTGATAGTGAGTCTGCTGCTGTTGTTGTTGTTGCTGTGACTGATGGTGGCCGTGACTGCTGGGCAGCGTTGGCACCTGGCTGCTGTAGTGATGGTGGCTGCCATAGCTCTTGTCCAAGCTCTTTTGCATGCCACCCTTCCAGTTGGTTTTCACCGCATAGCGCGTTGTGCCACCAGAGTTGCCAGTTATTATTTGTTGTTGTTGTTGTTGTTGCTGCACCTGCACTTGCACCTGCTGACTGGAGGTCGCTGGCTGTTGTTGCTGCAGCTGTTGTTGATGCTGCTGCTGAACCTGCTGCTGCTGTTGTTGTTGTTGCTGCTGCTGCTGTTGCAACGGCACCTGTTGTATAGGGTCCACAATGGCAGCCGGCACCACGCTGATGCCACGCAGTGCTGTGGACATTATTATGTTGCCGCCCTGTATATGGGATGGCGTCTGTTGTTGTTGTTGCTGCGCATTACGCGGCGGTTTGTTGCGCGGCTCTCCTCGTGCTGGCACACCAGCGCCGCCGCCGCTCAGATTATTGGGATTACCGCGGTGATTGCTGTTGTAGCGACCGCCACCACCGCCGCCCTGCGGCTTGTTGCTCACAATTTGTGTGGTGGTTGGCGGTGGTGCAGTCGTAAAGTTGGCAGCAACTGCCTGCGGTGCGAGACCATTGGCTGCAAATATGTTGCCGCCAATCTCATAGAAGTTCTGGCCATGCCCTGCGGGCGCTGCTGCCACTGCAGCTGTCTGCCAAGGAGCCATCAAACCGGCGTAGAATTGCTGCTGCTGAAAGGGCTGTACAGAAAGAGCGAGCGTTAAACAATTGAAATTGCAGTTTGCCATGCAAGAGACTTACAATCAACACCTGACCGTTATAGGGCACTCCGGTGGGCGCTATGGCTGCTCCATTGCCAGCATACACGAAACGCTGCGGTGCCGCATTGTAGCTGACGGCGGCAGCGGCTGCTGCAGCAGCGCCCGCTGCAGCGGCGGGATCATACACTGCGGCAGTTGGCGGTGAGTTGAGACGATAACCGTTCTTTATATTTGGTACAGCAGCTATTCTATTGATAAACGACTTGGGCTTGATGCGTGCCATTATGGGTTTGCCCTGAAACTCCTTGACCTCCTCTCGCAAGTACTTGAAGGCCTTCTGCGCATCTTCGTCCGACTCGAATGTGATGTACCACGAGTTGTTGGCCGCAAATTCACAGGCGATGGGACGCGGACAGTTCTCGCTGCTAAACAGAGCCTGAAAGAGGAAGAGTATGTATATATAATCTCGACTAATAACAGTTAATAGGAAGAGAGGACTCTGAATCGAATACTCGGCAGAGTCTGTCGTAATCAGCACAGATTGCCCATAAAGGTTAATGCAATGTACACCGGTTTGGAGTTAGCGGGATTTTCTTTCTTCTGCACTGATTCAATTGTGATTTGGATATTGAGGAAACCAGAATTGGGCGAGCATGAGACGCAAAAAGTATCTTAGTCATATAAGGGTCAGCAAATCCAGTTACCACATACGACAAATATATAGTTCTAGTATTGCATATGAAGACGTGATCGCTATATAGCAATTATGGGAATATTAGTGGTTGCGCAGTCATCTTTCTAATTAAGTTTAGTTTTGGTTTGGTTGTTGGGTGATTCGTTGTTACCTTGACGTCATCGAGTGGCGTGTTGTCGGATATCTCGCGCAATATGATGATGCAACGCTTGTGGTTGGGGCGCACGCGCAATCCCTCGTCATCGACCTGAACGTTGGGCGATTCGCGCAGCACCTCGGTAATCAGATTGATGTCCTTGGTTAGTTTCTTAACAAGATTAAAATTGGCCACTGTCTTTATGAGCACATATTGATCGCTGTCCATTTGGGACACCAGATAAGTATCGGTTGCCAGATTCTCTCTGAAAAAATAAGGATTGAATTTAGTATTTATTAGCGAGAGAGATTTATGATATATTTACCTGCAAAAGTAGTAATCAAGCTGCGTGGCCAGCATTTGCTTGAGCTTATCCAACGGCATGCCACATTCATCGGCCGCTAGCTGCTGTTGTTGCACCAACTCTGGCTGCTGCTGCTGCTCGAGGGCAACTAAATTCGTAGTGTTAACACCAGGTACGAGGGCCTCCGTAGTGTAGCAAACGAGGTTGCCATCTTGAGTCTGAGCTATGGCTCCATTCATGATGGCGTATTCGGTATTGTCGATTGCGTTCGCCTGAATGCTTTCGCCAGTGGACGGCAGCGGCGGCTGCTGCTGAGCCGGGTGACCGTACTGCAAATGCTGCTGTGCCGGATGCGGATGCGCCTGCAGATGCAACGGGCCAGCGGCCGTCTGTATGGTAGCCGGCGTTACCGCCTGCACCGCTTGGATGGTCTGCGTTGATTGTTGTTGCTGCTGATGCTGTTGCTGATGCTGTTGATGCTGCTGATGCTGTGCGGCGGCTGCGGCTGCAACTGCCACAGCGTGGGCGTGGGAAGCGTGCGTATGAGAGATGAGCTGCTGCTGCTGCTGATGTGGATGCTGTTGTGGCTGTGGATGCTGCTGCTGCTGTTGTGGATGCTGTGCGGGCTGTGCTGATGGGGGCGCTGCTGTTCCTCCTGTCGTTGTTCCTCCTGCTGCGGCGGCTGCTGCTGTGATCAACGGTAAGTGGGCTGCTGCTGCTGCTGTCGGAGCTGCGATTTGTGTCGTCGTGCCAAACAGATTGGTGGCTAACATTGCCGTTTCAACAGGAACATTCGTGTAGACAGGCGGCTGAATTTTGACAGCATCTCCATTCATATAAACGTAACCTCCTGCATTGCAAGCAAACATATGGTAAGTACATACATTAATATTTAAACTAAATCTTAAATTAACTCAGAATCACAAGTCGTAATCACGAACAGAAAACCCGTGTACTGTGGCCAACAGAAGATAAGAGCTCTTCGGTTACTCAGCTGGTTCTTATTCACGAGTAATTATAATTTCAAATTTAAAAAATATATGTGCAGTGTAAAAATAGGTGATTGTTGTATACTGTGTATTCAGTTTAATAATTACTACGGATCAATTTTAAAGGGTTTCCACTAATTATACATCCAAGTGTTGGAAAACAGTGCAAAAAATACATCAAAAATTACAATTCTAATTTTTGACAGTTTTAATTGTCAAGCGACCACTGTAGCAGGAAATATAATGTCAACTGCTGATGACATACTTGTGCATAACTCGGCACTGAATACCCTTTAAAGATTTTTTTCTTTTGAGGGTATAAAAACGGAAGAGTCGTCTTTGTAATTGGAGGCACTGAAACTTCTATTGGAATTGTATTGCTGGCTAGACGCGTTTCCAATGCATTTCATAAGTAATTATATTGCACAAACAAACAAATGAACAGTCGCCGCCAGCTAATTTGATCCTAAACATAACCACAAACGGCTGGGGTGTGAGAAGGGGGAAGGGGATCTGCTGTGGCTGCTGCAAAAACTTTGCGTTTTGGCCTCACCTTAAAGTAATGCAGCATACGCTATGTATGTATGTTTCTTATGTACTCGCGCATATATACGTGACGTGTATGTGCAAGTGCGGGGCATTGTTTTGCAGTTGTATTGGTAAATAGTGATGTATTCATGGGTATATATAAATACATATGTACCCCGCATATTTTTGTGTTATTTACAAATTGAGAATTGAAATTTCTACTAACCTAGGTAATATTCCATGGTAACGTATGTTGGGGAATTGTCAAGAATTCCACACACACACACACACTTAAAGACACAGCTCGGCTCTTCTTTTTTCTACTCCTCTTTCAAAACGAACACCCGACAGCCCCCAAAAACTTGCACAAACGACACACACACCACACCACACACACACACACAGGCTTGCACTCGCTCACTCACACACACATACACACACGCACACACACACACGCTGCCTTGTTGCGGCGGCGGTTGCTGCTGCTGCTGCTGCTGCTGCCACCCAGCTGAGACTTTTTTAATTGGAAATTTTGATTTTCACTTGTTATATTCTTATTGCATGAAACTTGATTACTGTTTGAATTTCTCACACACACACACACAATCGGCAGCGCTCGCTTCCTTCCTTCGCTTCGCTTTGAATATTTATTTATTTATACTGCTGCTATTGTTGCTGGCACTAATCACTGTCCACTGTCTCTTCTAATTCTCATCTCGGCTCGTGCCTCATTTTCTTCCAACTTCGACCGTTGTCGTCTAGTTGTCCGTGTCTGTGGCTTCAATGACTTAATTTTTGTTCTCATTTAGTTTTCTTTTCCGTGGCTATTTTCGCTTTTCTTCTTTGCCTTCGTTCCTTTTGTTTTTTTTTTTTGCACACAAATATACGCAGAATAAAATTGAAATTGGCCCGAGCAGCGAACCAGCAATTGATTTTTTGTTTTCTCACGTCCAACTTGTACCGCCGCACCAGCAAAAGTCGATCAAACGAAATGCTAAATTGTTGCAAATGTTTTAAATAATATTATTGGTTGTTTTCGACAACGAACTCGTCACCCGAAAATTTTTTTATAAAGCCAAAAATTTGACGTCTCATCGTTATAGAAAAACTTTCGCCCGTTCCTTTTGTCAAACGTTTCGATACACCAGCGTTTGCACGGTTGCATGCGGCGAAAAACACAGTGATCAACTGACAACTAGAAAGCGAAGCCAAAAACATTGCAAGATTTCGCGCACGCTTTTTGAATATTGAATGACAATGAGCACTAGCCTTCTTAGCTAATAACTATTTTTAATGCTGTTTCTATGGCTGTTGCAAGCCCCACTTAACTTAATGGCGCTGTGTTGGAACGTTGGAAACGAATTATGAGAACCTAATATTGTTGCTACTAATTAAACTAAAGGCAAACACTGAAGTGTTCAAATGTAAAAAAAATATCACAAAGGAATGCACACACTTACACAACGAAATGTACTCACCACGTAGCGAACTGTTCCGCTTGCCAATAAATCTCCAGCAAGTATTTTTGTTTGCAGCTCTTTTGAGACACCGTCGAAAGGAATTGAAAACCACTTGTTATGTGTTCTGGCCAGGGCAGCTCGCAGCGATTGCGATTGCTGAGCGAAACACCAGACGTTCCGCGTGGTACACGAACTCGGGATATCACGCCTTTCAACCAAACTTATGACATGCACAACGTAATTTGTGCACTTAATGATTAATAAAAATTAAATTGTGATTTATGAATTACAATTTTACTGCAGTCGTCAAAATTACAATGTGTGATTGTGGTGGTCGGATGATGTTTTGTGGAAAGAATGATAGAAGATTGATTGTATCGATATGTAAATCATTCCTGTATTAGCAACTCGATGGCATATTCATCGTAAGTGAGACCTTACAAGCTACTCACGACTGCATTTTGGGTCGTATTTATAATTAAATATTTGTTGTGCTTTACTTAAAGTTTTGATGCTATAAATACGCAACAAGGATCAAATTTTTTTTACATTTTGAGGTTTTGTTTATTATGGAACTATGCTCTGAATTAGTGTGACCATGGCATCGATAGATTAACGAAAACGAGCCCTATCGATTTTAATTGTTTAAATATTTAAGAATTCTTTACAAAATAGTTAAAAGTTGACATAATCAACACTTGTAAGCGTTAAAAAACAAAATTAGCAGTAATATTATGTTTTTATGGATTAACTGTGGGCACAGAATATGTACCTATACTTTTTGAAATACGTCATCAAAATGGCGGCTGTGGGCTGAAAACGGTGCAACCTTGGAACTGATGGTGATGCCTAGGCGTTGATAAACTATTGAAATTAAAATTTTATGGAATTAGTTGTGCAAACAAATATGCAATATGGGAAAACATTTTTTAAACACATAATTAAAATGAACATTTAATTTTATTTAACTTGTATGATTAACATTGTTTGCAGTAAATGGTCTATTGGTGTTGTCTTTATATAAATGTTTTATCAAGAGGAGTTTGTTGTTAATCGGAACAGAGAACTATAGCAAGTTTGGTATATATTTATGTGAGTGTGTGTATTGTATGTTTGTGTGTGCAAGACTCGTACGGAAATCCACACTCTTGTTTGTTCCTTGACATCAGTTTAGAAGCCGTGAACCTTTAATTGATCTGGCTTCGCGAGTCCCACCTTGGTCAACCATTGGCAGATGTTTTCACGTTGATCGCCCTGCAGCTGCAGAACTTCACCATACTCTGGATGTTCAATCACAGTTCCATTACAAGCAAATTCCTGCAGCAATATTAATATTAGCATTTCATACTGTTAATTAACACGTTGTTGATGAAAATAAGACTATTTACCTTTTTACAGGAGCGGACTATTTTCTTCAAGTCATACTCTGCGGATAAGCCCTGCACAGTGGTCAATGTCTTGCGACCGTTCCTCTGCTGGATTCTTATGTGCACGAGTCCGTCTTGAATGTCATCATCATTGCCCTTGATTGCATCAGCAAAGGGGTCTGTTCAATATAAACAAACATAGTATATGCACATGAAAAATCTGTAATCACATCCGTATTCCGTGCCCACGTTCACATACACCTCATTTACATGCACATGTACGTACGTTCATATATACATACATACATGTGTAAGCGTACGATGATGACTAGACTAGCCCCAATGAGCAGCCATTTTATGTACATACATACATGTGTAAATTACGAGATGCAAGTGTATGGGGTGGAAATGAAAAGCGTGCATGCTTACCACGAGTGTTTAAATTCTGGATGGACATACGACAATAAAAAGAAACCACTGCCTAAAACAAAAACTTTCTTAAACGTTTTAATACAATTATGTACTTTAATTTAACTTTTTGCGAAAAGAGCTTCGGAAATGTGTCTGACAAGTAGGGATGGCTCTAAATATCGATAAGGCTAGCACAGCACAATGCTCTGTTTTCGCGGTATCGATAAACATTGCATTGCAAGCTTGCACGCTTAATCGCAGCCAACTTGACGTATCGCTGTGGCTGCCATATTTCTTTCCTGCTTGTCTTTCAACGAGAAAAGGTGGGCATTTTGCATTGTGTCTTGATTTGGTTAAGTTATAGCTGATACAGTTTAGTGAACTCCACAAAAACATAGCACACCTATTAACTGGCACAGATGCACCACGTGTTTGTCCCAGCAATGGCCGATAGTCCGAAATATACTGGAGGTAAAACTTTGTGTTAACTCCACACGTGTATGGCGGCTGTAGTAGTTCAATGATGAATGATTTTGGCAGAAGAGTTCTTGAAGACTATATTCATCACCCAAGACTGACGACATTAATGAGCAGCCTGCTTTTGTCTCTTATGTGGCCAAACGTAACTATCATCTTTCTATTTTTAATTTCATATATTGCGCCTGCTGCCGCTGCTGTCCGTGCTGTGTGGTTTTTTTTCGGATGAAGGTAAGCACATGTGAAGGGATTTGGTGAACTGGTTCCGGCTCTGAAAGTGATGAATGATTTTGGCAGAAGAGTTCTTGAAGACTATATTCATCACCCAAGACTGATACCATTTATAAAATCAAAAAGTCTTTATCTGTTTCTGATTCGAAACTAACCTGACTTTCTTCTTTTTCCATGTTGCGCCCGTTGCTGCTAATTTTTTTTGATACCGTATAAAGGTAAGTCAAACTTTCATGTGGCTATCTCGGCGCTAGCTCATATGATGAATGATTTTGGCAGAAGAGTTCTTGAAGACTATATTCATCACCCAAGACTGAATAAAGCATTCAAAAGAGACGTCGCATATGTTTTTCACACTGAGGCTAACAAATTATTTAATTTTCTTTTTGCAGACGTACGATGGCAACCTCTTCGCACCTCAATTGGTTGATCATTCGCAACAACAACGCCTTCTTGTTGAAGAAGCGTGATGTGAAGAAGCCCTTCAGCACAGTAAGTGTCACAAGTGACAAAAGCCGAATATGCAAAATACCGTTTCCGTTCAATGATGTTTCCAACTTACAAACTTTCACAATGATATTTGAATACAACATGATAGTAATATTAATCTGACAACATTGGCAACACCATTTGATGCAGTTTGCGAAACCAACACTTCTAACAAATTTACCTTTTCAATTTAGGAGCCTAACAACTTGACCAATGTGAGCTGTTATCGCTTTAGCGGCGTGGTGCACAAGAAAACTCTTGGTGTTGTGCCCGCTGCTGATAAGAAGGGTTTCACTGCCGTGCTGAAGAAGGGCAAATATGGCCAGCGTCCCGCTAAGAACTCTGTGCGTGTCAACTTCAATGCTGGTCCCCGTCGCTCCCTGAAGAAGATGAGGAACCTGTTGACAGGATCCAAGTACCGCAAGGATCTGACACAGGTACAGCATTGCAGTCGAATTGTATTCAATTCCATTTACTATGATGATATCTTTTTTTAACTACTACACCAAGATCGCAGAAGAGTCGTGTTGAAAAACTTATCTGATTATACCCTGAACCCATTAAAAATGGGTAAAAAGGGTATTATGGGTTTGTGCAAATGTATGTAACAGGCATAAGGAAGCATCTCCGACCATATAAAGTATATATATTATTGATCAGTATCAATAGCCGAGTCGATCTGGCCATGTCCGTCTGTCTGTCCGTCTGTCCGTCTGTCCGTCTGTCCGTCTGTCTGTCTGTATGAACACACAGATATCAGAGACTACAAGAGCTAGAGACTTCATATTTGGAACATAAGTTCTCCTAATCCCGGGACAGATCAAGTTTATTAAAATTTATCGATAGCTCGTCCCGTTCAAAAGTTATCGATAAATTTCGATTTTAGACCAGCGTTTTTTGGATATAACTTACAAGTTATAAGAGCTAGAGGCCCCTAATTTGACATGTATAATCTCGAATAGCATACACATGAACAAATTTTTCACTTTTTGGATACCACCCCCCAAACCCCCCAAAAGTTAAAAAAACGCATTTTTGAAGGTACGACCTTGCAATTTGGTTTGGTCACACATATTATTGACAATTGTTTGCCCCAAAAATTTCAATAAGATCGGACGATAAACACAGAAGTTATTTAAGATTTAACTTTCCATTATGTGGGGCTCAGCGAAAAGCAAGCTAACTGCTTAGACCGCTTGCACTGCTTGTACTGCTTGTACTGCAGCATGTATGTGTTTAGATTAATATGAATGATTGTAAGGACTGGGTTCAGGGTATCTCGTAGTCGGGCACTCCCGACTAGAGCACTCTTACTTGTTTTTAATTTAACTAACTATATTTGTATGCTACTTGTATCATTTACTAATGGAAATCTACGTTTTTATTTACTTGCAGGTAAACACGCACACTTTAATCCTAATCTCACTGTTGTTCTGATGAAATTTAAATACAACCAACCAAGATCTCTGAATAGAAAGTGTTGAAATTCTTTACTGAAGCCAATTTCAATCTAAACCGGAATCGTTAAATATGATCAATTGTAACCGGAGTTTTAATTCTTTGCAGGCTGCCCTCCGTCGTGCCTCCGCTGTGCTGCGCTCCCAGAAGCCCGTGCAGACCAAGGCCAAGAAGCCCGTTCAGGTTTCGGCCAAGAAGCCAGAATAAAAGAATTGTTTTCTACTCGAGAATAAAAAATTTTAAATCCTAAATTACCAAAGAATTTGTTTTTCTTTCACGCATTTTAGATAAGACAAAGAAGAATATTATGTAATATGTATTGACCGTTTCGATTTATGTACATAATGCGCTCAGTTATTGTTACTGTTTGCCAATTATGTTGTCAATTGTGAATAGTGTGGTTGTCTTTGATCTGTTGCTTGCAGCGGGCGCAGTGGGCGTGTCGCCGCCCAGCAGCTCCTGTAGGCCGTTAAATGCATCGCTTAACACCGGCTGCCGTCGGGCGAGTGGTGGCGTAAAGGCGCTCGGGGAATGTAAATCCTCATGCAAGGCGTTGTCCGCAGAGCTCTGAGCGGTTCTGCTGGAGCATGGGCTGTCGGCTGAAGCTTCTTTCACATCACTGCCACTGGACAATCGCTCGTTGCTGAAGAGATTATTGAAGCCGAAGGACACCGATAGATACTGACGGTGCAGCTCCGTGATGCGATCAGAATAGTTTGGTCTGAGCGCAGCCGCATTGTCAGTGCAGAATATGTCAAAGTCGGGTAGCGAGTCACTGGGGGATCTTACCTCTCTATCGTTGCTGGCGTTTGATTCCTGTGAATAGGAGATTGTTAATACGCAAGCCCAGCTCTTGGATGATTCAATGCATACCTTGCCTGCGTCCCGCTCGTAGCGACTGCTGCTGGCGCAGTGCCGCCTTCTGGTGCGTCGCCGTCGGTAGTTGCCCTGCTCAAACATATCCGTGGCGGAGGCGTCCAGCATCCAGTAGCTGCCCTTGCCGGCGCTGTCATTGTCGTCGATGGTGTTCTTATCACGCGGCACTTTCACGAAGCAATCGTTCAGCGACAGATTGTGCCGGATGGAGTTTTGCCAACCTTGTTTGTTCTCACGGTAGTACGGAAATCTATGAGAAAGATTGAAAACAGAAAACACAATTTAGAAAAAAATATTATCTTGATCAGGTGCATTATGTTACAAGTCGAGGTCCAGCTGGTTATATGCTCTGCAGATCATAAAGATCGCTCTTTGGCTTATCGACCCGAATTGGAAATGCGCCAAAAATTTGGACGTCAGCCTCAATTCAAAATTGTTCTGATATTTATACTTTGTTTATGTATAGCAATTATATTTATTTTTCATAAAATATTATCCGTATATATTTTAATGGCAAGTTAAATACTTATACACCTACATTTCGGAGGACTATGTTTATTTTTCATTTCTTTCAAGTTCTGTTGAATCACAAATTTATTTAGACTGAGAATGAATTTGGATTTTAGTTGAGGATATGGAATACATCTATATCCATAGTTTTCTAAATGGGTAAAGCTTTATTTATTTATTTATTTAACGTCGACTAATTGCAAAAATGAAATCAAAAATGAATTTAATAATTGAATGTATGTACGTCTTAAATTTTCTATTAACTTGTGGCATTTAAATTGGAAATTTCGTTCCAACATTTGAATCATGGATGGGGAAAACCCAGAAATAACCCATTTAGACCAAAAATAATAAGAAATTCAAACAGATTAGTAACTGTAATTGGTACTGGTGAAAATGTAAATCTACAAATACAAGCTAAGCAAATCTTAAATTGAGTTTTTGAAGAGACAATTCATATTTGCTACTTACTCTACTTTCAATAGTTATTTAACGCATCTCGAATTAATTTTATGATATGGATATTTGAATTAGTTATATTACAACCATCAACTGGTGACTGTGGAACACTCACTTATCCATGATAAATTTGTAGATGCCGCTGAGTGTCAATCTCTGATTGGGAGCGCTGCTTATAGCCATTGCAATCAGGGCGATATAGGAGAAAGGCGGTTTCTCCGGCCGATGGTTGTTGTGCAGAAATGAGATGGGCAGTGACCAGATGTTGTTCTGCAGCGCCAGGAAGTTATCCATGCCCTGGTAGTAGAATGCGGATGGAAAGCCGCTGCAAGCCAGTCCATCCATATTCACAGCTCCGACGGCACTAGCTGCCAATGGATTACTGGCGCGTAAATACTCCGGACACGCCAACAAAGAGTTGACCAGTTGTTCATTATCTTGCAGTGACGATGCACTCGTGTAGCAAGATGTGGGTAGCATGTTTATTTATTTATAATTATAAGTAAATCCTTTTTTGTACACTTTTTAGCTTGACACTAATGCGTTCTTTCCCCAGGAACTTTTGTATATATTCCTTGGATTGTACGCTTTTAAGCTTGACACTAATGCGTTCTTTCCCCAGGAACTTTTGTATATATTCCTTGGATTGCAAAACTGCGTTCTTTCCTCAGGAACTTTTGTATATATTCCTTGGATTGCGAAACTTGACCGAACTTCACTACAATCGATCACTGTGTTATTGCCGAATATGGTATTGAAGTACTTGAAGATTTTACATGTAGCCTCCCGAATTTCTAAGCGATCCGCACGCACCGATCAGTAGCGTCTGCCAAGAAGTCCAATCGACAAATAAATAGATTTGTGGGCTGGCTAAGGAGGGTAGAGCACTTGCAAGTAAGAACCTCCGTATGCGTGGGGAGAGCGCATCCGACTATAAATACATATGCAAACGATCACACACACACACACACCCAAACACACACACACATGCATGCTCTTGTGGAGAGTATGTAAATAGTAGGACAGAGAGTGGTGCTCATTGGATAACTATCGGAAGAGTATTCGCAATGGAAGATCGACAACATATAATGTTTATATCTTTGATCTTTGATCGATCTTTAGGCAATGTGTCTCTAATCGATCAATCAACAAGCATATGTAAGGCGAACATCATTGCCTTGAGATCTGCCGTTATATGCATTGTAGGGTTAATGCAGCTACATCATTGGTGCACTGACTTCCAGCAGGGGCGTCTCTCTTCACACACACACACACACACACACACACACACACAACCCACACATACACGGAAACACATGTTCGTGGCAAGATCTTTGCTCTCGATTATGCTCATTCGCCTGAAATTTCGTTTGTGGGCGGAGCCTGCGAGTGTCGTTTGGGTGTATTCAAAGTATTCGTTTTTATCTATATACAGAGATATGTAGAATCGTTCAACAAATGAAAAGTAAGCAAGATTACATGCTCGATTTGTCTATAAACAATGTAAATTTAGGCGCTTTAATAACTTTGTTGTTTATTTTGAGACTAGTAAACTTAGGAGCCTTACTGAAATATTCGTATAGAAATATTTTACAAACAAAAATGTTCAGAAAAGTAAGAAATTAGAAACAATCTAATAGTAGAGGTAGAATTTTCTCTAGTACAGTTCCTTTTCAATAATAATAAATAAAATGTTAACAATACCTAGATTTATTATATGATAATGCAACATGATTTAAGTGATTTTTTTTTTTGTATCACAAATGATATAAAATTTTAGTTAATCTCTTTTTAAAAGAATCATGTTAGGCATTTGCAGTAAACATAAGATTAATATTTCGTAGTATCTATAAAATATGAGCCTGAGACCTGGTTTATCTCTAGAACTCTCAGTGTCGCCGCTATCTGGAACGTAATGCAGTTTCCTTTTGGGTTTTACGACCTTTCACAAGTACTAAGAAGGAGTATTTGGAGGCATTTACTCCCACTACTCCCTATGTGGTAGTCGGAGTCGGAGTCAAGTGCGCCATTCTTGTACCCGAAACGAGAAAGTCTTTTGCCATATCGCAGAAGGTCGTAAAACGATGTTGTATACATTTAAAACACAGGACTACGATCTGTTTTACGATCGAGTCAAGGGAATGGGAATGGGATTGGGAATGGGCACTGTTTGTCTCAAGTAGAAAGCAGAGTCTCATTTAAAGGAAATAAAAACAATAAATACAAACCAATTGCAGTTGAGTCCACACATGTCAGACCCTGACTCTGACTCTGACTCTGATCTGTGAACTCGCAATTGATACAAAGGATTTTTCACGCTCTCTCCATTCAAGATTTTACGATCGCTTACCGCGGCCAAAATGGGTCATAAAACAATGGGTTATCCTAGACGAAGAAGAAGAAGACGAAACAGAGCCATGCAAAGCACAATGCTTCTTCGGGATCTTCGGATCTTCGTCTTCGTCTCCGTCTCCGTCTCTCAGCAGTGGGAGTAATTGCTGCATATGTCCCTTCGTGTTTGGCTTGCTTATTTTTAGACCTATGCTGGGAATAGTATTGGAAACAAATATATTGCTTTTTATTGCCGCCGTGCAGCACGCAAAAAGCAAACATTCCACAAGTCTGAAACAACAATGTTTTTATTTGGTTTTCGACTGATCGATCACGTTAAGCCATAAAACGCCCAGCCGACTGTTTTGTTTAGTTGCTCCGCTCGACCGCAAGTTAATCAATCCAACAACAATTGCAGTTATAGTTTAGTGCGTGACATCTTGCCGATCGATGTTTGTCTATCTATGCTGATTTATGTGCAGCTCCGGGGATTCACTAATCTACTACACAACTGAGCCGATCGCTAACACATGTACTTAGGATGTTGTGGTTCCCCCCGCCCAAACTCACGAGTCAACACCTTGTCAGAAAATTTGATTTGCTCACTCCGCGTGCAGTTGCATCAAGCATCAGATTGAATCCGAAACAACAACTCATAGATCATCGCTCTTGCCCCGCACCACATTTTGTGGCCGCTCTCAACAAGGGCGATTTGTCAAAACTGCCTCGCGCCACGTTACAACATTAACATCTAGTAGTGCCTATTTATAGTAGGTGCCGTTAAATGCAGCACAAGCCCAAGGAGCAGAAGCCCTAGACCAGAGCTATTAGCTGCGTGCTCTTGTTTGACAACAAATACGAGCAGCTATACAAGTACACTTGGGAAAAAGAGGCGTCCTCAAAGCCAATTTTAAATCATATATACTTTTTAAATGAAGCCTATATCAGTATGGAATGGCAATGACTCGAAACTCAAATTAACAATGCCAACTAACTTTGCAGATTATTTTGAAATTAAATGCTAAAGATGTTTATGCTTTCTCAAATATATCATACAAATAATTGCGTATAATAATTCCAACAGCCGAGCAAAAGTATAACGGTAGTCTAAGAATTGCGGCGCTTAAAAAACTATAATTTTCTCTTTTTTGACACGTTTCAAGCAAACCCGAAATCAACTTGTGACACCTTTTTTCTGTGTAGCTTCAGCATCCCCTCATCATCATCAGCAACGTTGTTGGCTGTTGTCTGGTTGTTTCTGTTGTTGTTGTTGTCGTCGTCGGCGGCGTTACACATCATTGACAGCAAATTATCCACATTACCTGAATTGTCAGAGCGGGCGCCCCATTTAGCCATTACGGCGGTGTGAACGTGACCTTTGCTGGCCATTAAATGGCACACTTTGAGTCGGACGCATTTGTATGTTGCCCGGAATCGGAAATTTATGCGATTCTTGACACTAGTTGCGTGGCACAGCTCCCTAAACCCATCTCCTCTCCTCTTCCTTAACTTCCTATTCATATATATATATTTATATCGTTCTAGATACTTAGGCTTGTTAAGTCAGCGACAGGATTCTCGATAAACTCAAAAATGGGAGCCATAAAGTGGCTGTTGACCTGCAGACACGAAGAAATCTTCCAATTGCTGACTTTATTGTCGACAGCAGCTAACAGGTGAAGGAGGCGGTTGTAAAATTCAAGAGGGTTAACTGACTAGATAGGGAGAACAGAGAGAAAGAGAGAGAGAGAGAGAGAGCGATAAGTATGAGGGAGAGAGAGATAGCGGTAAGTATGATAGAGAGATAGATAAAGAGAGAGAGATACAGAGAGAGAGATACAGAGAGAGAGAGAGAGATAAGAGACCAAGAGTGAAATTAGAGAGAAAGAGAGGAATAACAGAGAGAAATAGTTAATATGAGAGAGAGAGAGAGAAGTCTGTGGGAGATACAGATAGAGAGAGAGAGAGAGAGATAAGGTAAAGGAGATAAGGAGAGTAAGAGAGAGAGAGAGAGGCTAAGGTAGATCAGGAGAGTGAGAGGCCATTAAAGAGGGGACAGAGAGAGAGAGAGAGAGAGAGAGAGAGAGAGCGAGAGATTAAGAATGGGACAGAGTAAGAGTAAGTTACCTTGAGAGGGCGCGAGTATTGTATTAGTTGCTCCTACCAAGAATAAACAATATAACAAACACACATATACAGATCAGTGAAGCCATCAAAATCTGCACGCCTCATTTGAATTCTTGAGAATCGCGTAGAAGGGCGACATTTAATATACGTTTTTCCAAATATGAAGTCTCAAGCTCTTACAGTCTCTATGATCCGCGTGCTCATACAGACGGACAGAGAGCGTGATAGACAGACGGACAGTGCTATATAGACTCGGATGTTGATACAGATCAAGAATATATATACTTTATGGGGTCGGAAATGAATATCTGATCAAGCAAAGAAATACTTGAAAGTCAAACTGTGTAAGGTTAATTATCGCATCAATTAGATATTTCTCTTTAATAGAGAGCCAGAAATATTAGTGGATGAATTGCATAAAATTAGTGCTTCCCAGTCGTGTAGTAGCTATTATCTATGGGGCAAAGATAAACCTAGCACGCATTCAGTTTATTTTCTTGAGAATGATGAATCAAATGATTCGGTGAATGAATTTCGCACGTTTAAAGTTTAAGTGGCAAATTATCGGCTACTCAAGGTGCAACGAAAGAAATATCAAACAGTTTTCCGTGCACAGGTTTAAAAACAATAAACTTTCAACAAGCAACAATCGAAAACAAGCAAGCAGCAGCAGTAGGAACAACAGCAACAGCAACAACAATAACTCAAATGGGTACTCGTATTTGTTTATTTGTTTAAATTTAGAATATCGACCACATTAAAATAGCAACAGCTTCAAAAGCTTCTCAAGTGGCCTAGCACTAGGCCGAAGAGCCATTAAACAGATTTTCAAGATGTATTGTTGACTGCCAACCCAACTGCGCTCCCCAAACTGCCCCAAACTGCCCCGACTCCTTCGATTGCTTGTAGAAATATGCCTGGTTGACCCCGCGGGTAATTTGCACTTCAAAGAGTCCAAGCAGCGTGTTTATGCCATCCAAGTGGGCCAGCTGCTGGGCCCGAGATCTATGGCATTTATGAGTTACAGGGGAGCGGGCCGCTTACCGCTTGCCGCTTTCCGTGTGCCATGTGCTAATGAGCTCGAGATTCCGTTTCCCCCTCATTAGACGCCCCTGCCCCCTGCTCAGGCTAATTATCCCACAATGCCACAATGCTGTTCGAGAGCGCGCACTTGGCTGCAAAAATCACAAACGTCAGCTGGCAGCAGAAGGATGAGGAGGAGGAGGAGGAGGACGAGGAGCAGGAGCTGGAGGAGTTTACTGCTTACGCACCTGACATGCCATCATCGATCCTTGTCGTGCGACAAAGCAGATGTCAAATCTTCAGTTGACAGCCACTTTCATTTCGATGCATTATTAAAATACGGCAACAAGGCAACATCCTGGCACATCCCACCACATAGCTGCCCCTCTCCGCGCCAGCTCCTCTCAACCCGCCAGGTGCGAGACAAGCGAAAGCACAGCGCAGACATCTTGGCGACTATCGTGTTTATTTTCATGGGAAAAGTCAGCGTCCTAGAGGCTGGGGCCACCGGGGGGATGGGAGGTGAGGAGAGGGCAGGCGAGATGCTACTGCTGCACTTGGCAATCGGCTGCTGTTTATGTGCCTTGTGTGTTTGTATGTAAATAAGTGTACGCAAAACTTCATGCAGTGCAGCGGGCAACGGGAATGGGAATGCGGCTGGGGCTGGGACTGGGACTGGTGCTGGAGTATTGGGCTGTGGAACACACGCATCGCGTCAGCGGCGCAACAAAGGCACGTGTAAACAACTCGAACTAGTTGCCCCCGATCCAGCGGCTGCATCAGCTACCCACAAGTGACGATATAACAATGCAGCTAGCTGACTTTGGCACGCCGAAGTTTGTTCACTCTTCCAACTACAGCTTGAAAAGCAGAACTTTACGAAATTCAAATCCTACGTTTAATGTAGAACACTTTTGTATGTAATTTGTGAAGTAGCATAGTGTACTACAGTAATCAAAGCCTTTTATTTGCATTACCCCATTATAAGTTACTGTTAGAAGGTATAGCGAAGAAGGGTTTTCGTATCGAAAATTATTGGTCTAAGCCTCATTGTCAAAAACGATATACACTTTGATACACCGTGTAATTAGTCAGAGATTCAAACCTTATTGTTTAATAGTCTTATCAACCTTTCTGCCGACGACATACTATATATATCTAGGTATGCCAGCTTCATAAGGATGTCACACAACTCCTCGGTTAGGGTATACCATAAAAAAGGGCATCTATGCATTTTGCTTCATACGAATGCAGGCCGCCAAGGCGTGGCGAGGCAGACAGAGTGGCGTCAAAAGTTGGTCGGGTTGGCCCTGAGGGGAGGCGGGGGGAAGCACATGTCGGTTAGGATAGTGGGTTGGGAGCAGGAGGGCAGAAGGGGATGCGGGATGCGAGTAGTGTTGTCTGTTATGAAAACAAGAGGCGGCCAAAACCACTTGGCACGGCCCGCACCTCGTTGTAGCTCCAATGGTAAATGGTCGACAGTTTGATATGCGGTTTGGCAGCGCCAGCAGAATATCAGTTTGCCATTGCAGCAGAAACGCCAGTTGCTGCTGATTTAATTTGGAATTTGGAATCCCAGGCGCAGGATCTGGGTTCGTCCAGCGAGCGAGCCGTGGCCGACTTTCGCAGGACAGCTGCGCTAGCTACACTTTGGGTGGTTTTCTTTTATATTTGCTTTGCTGTGCTTTCTTTTTCAAGAAGAACTCGTCAAATGTTTACAAGCAAATACGCCACATCATCAAGCAGCAGCCGAGAAGTCAGCAAAGTCAGGTTCAGCTTTTGGGGAGGGTGAATTTATAGTTTTTGTGGCACATCTTGTTAAGCAGTGGGCGGATTGGGATTAGGAGCAAGACAGAGACACAAAGAGAGAGAGAGAGAGAGAGAGGGAGAGAGAGAGGGGGACGGGGCAACAAGCGGGGACAATAAGTTGGAATTGGAATTCGCTTTGATCTTTTCGCACTTTTAAATGTTTGGGAAATCTGTGTAAAGGCATGAATCGCTTTTCGGAGAAGCAATAAAAAATTAATGGCAGCATTTGCTGTTGCTATTGTTGCTGCTGTTGCTGTTGTTGCTGTTGTGGCTGCTGCTGTTATTTGTTTTTTAAATTTTCTGTTTGATAAAGCGCGCCACAAACAAAATGGGTGGCAAAAGTAAATGCCTAATAAACGCCACGATGTGCAACTAGTTCTGGGCAACTTGCCCCCAATGCCACAGAATGTTGCTGCTACTGGAGCAGCAGTTGGCTGCTGATTTACATTTGATTCGATTTCAAGCGGAAATCTTCGGCAATTGCAGATTAATGCCCTGACAGCTGCCTGGCTGGAAGCTGTAGCTGAAGCCAAAGCCAAAGCCAAAGCTGGAACGGAAGCTGCCTGTGGCTGGGATGCTGCTGGCATCTCAGGTGTCAGGATACTTTACGCTGATTAGATAAGCATTTGGGGAAATGTGTTAAGCTTTGTTTGGCTTTTGTTTTGCGCCACGTGAAGTGCCGTTTAAAGCCAACTTGCTACTCGCTGCTCGCTGCTTGCTGCGGGCCAACTGCAGGCGAGCTGCCAGCGCAAATGGCATTTTTATTGAGCCATTAAAATTTTTCGGCCTCGGCCTCAAGTGTCTGGCTGCGATACGGATACGGATTGGGATACGGTCTCGGATTCGGATTCGGATTGGGGGGCCCTTACATTTTGATTAACGTGCTGATGCCGATGTTGGTTGCTTCTATTTATTGCTCTTCTTTGCTTACACAGCAAAAAAATAATAGCTAATCTGTAAAGTTTCTATATTTGCATAATTAAATTCACTGATTAATTTTACTAATATAAAAATGTTTATATGGAAATTGTGAAAATGTTGGCTTCAAGTTCAAACCGAAATGATTTGCATACATACTTAACTTGTTTTCTTTACAGTGTACTTCCTTTTCGCATTGGCCACAAAATGCCACCTAAGGGGATAAACTTGTGAAATATTTTGGGATTTGTGCGGCTTAGGTGAAAGTACCCCTGCATCCCGCACAGTCCGCCCTACCCACCGAGAGCTTTAGGTGATTAGGCAGCAATCCATATTTTTTTTGGTCACCGCGGCCGGCGATCGTCTTGGCCAACAAGAACCGTAAACTGCGGCCATTTGCGGCTAAAGATTTATGTACATATTTGTTTGTTGTTAGGCCGCTGCCTCATTAGCTGCATTTCAAAGTCCTGTCGCTGTCTCCGCCCCCATGTCCTGGAGGCGCGTGCGTGTGGCTTATCACACGAATGTCATTACGCACCTTGCCGGGAACATAACTTTAAGAGCTGCCCCCGCCCCCACTAACCGCCAACCATATACCATATCCACTTGCCCCTTTAGCGACACATCCGAAATGTGCGAATGCGAATGCGAATGCGAATACGTGAGTTCTGCAAGTTATGTGCGCGTAAGTGAATGAAATTACCGTAAGGCATTTAAGCAATGCAAGAAAGACGCTCCGAATAGATACATAAATGACAATGGCAGACAGGCGACACCAGGCAGCTACAGCTCCAGCTCCAGCTCCAGCTCCATACCGAGCCCTTCTCCAACAGCAGCAGCGCAATTTTAGCCACAAAACGTTTAAAGACGCAGCTCAGCACTTGGCATAAAAATCCTGTCAGCCTCCTCCTGTCTGCTCTTGATGCTGCTGCTGCTGCTGTTGATGCTGCTGATGCTGCTGATGCTGATGCTGTTGCTGGTGCTCCTGCGTGGGCTGTAAGGCGCGCTTATCGTTTTGACAGGAATATCTGCGCTTTCTAAATGCCGACGCCGTCGTTTATGATGCTTCTGCTGCGCTTACGATTGAGTTTCTTTCACAAACCAACCAACCCACCCAACCCACAGACAGCTTCCCCTTCCCCTTCCCCTTCCTTCAATGCGATGCCGTAAAAACGTGCTGTGCCTGGTTGTTACTTTAATGGCTTTTACTCCCCACGAATCCCAGAGTCGTCAAGCGAATTATGGAAGCTGCTTTTCTTTTGCTTTCTCCCTTGCCTTTGCCAACGTCGACTTTGCCTTCTTCTTAGCCAGGGCTTTGTTTTTCAGCACTTTTGCGTGCCTGCGTGTGTATTTAATAGTCTGTGGTTTGACATTGACTGCCTGGTTATACCTATGTATATAAACATCTATACATATTTATATATATACAGACAGCACAGCCCAAGTTGTGCATTAATGCGCCTCCTGTTTGTAATCCGAAAAGGCGAAAAGGGCTGCTGTGGTTTACCTGCCTAACACCGAGGCAATTCGATTATCGTGTCACATTTTAATTACTCAAATTACAACTCGGCTTTTAATGCCCGCGACTTACTTTTGTGCCAAGTTGTCAACACTGTCAGAGCTTTAGGTCATTAAACAACTCCGACTGCCGTTCGGCTTCTATTTATTCCATTCCATTCTGGAGCAGCACTCACAAAAACAGTTTGTGAGCTTAAAACCCCTCTTAACAAGATAAACAATTGCCTTGGCGCTCTGTCCAGGGATGGCAAGCACTTTTCATTTTGGCCGTGACAGAGTTGTATTACCAAAAAGAATGTATAAACTTCTAAAGCTAAGATCTTGACAAAGTTGAACTTTTTATTTGTCTTAGTTTTTGTGAAATTTGAACAATTTCCGTGAACTCATTTCTTTGCGAATCAATAAGAAAAATCTCTCTTTGTTAATGTATTTTGGAGGCGTGTATTCCATAAATGTTTATTTCTTCAGAATAGTTTAACTATACGCTCAAAAAATACTTTTTTCGGCACAGCTTTCAAGAATTGTGGCTTGATTTTGATAGCAAATCGAAAAATCCTCAGTTCTTCAGATTTAAATGCAGATCTAATGTAGGGTTTAAAACATGGTCAAAACTGCCGCGGGAACGAAAATCAGATCAGGGAAGGACATTTATAGGGAATTGGCATCTTTAAACATCAATAGATGTGCTTTAGTTTTTCAGTATGCTCAAATATACTTCAATAACAAAATTCAACCTATTGTAATTCTGTTTCAAGTCTTTTCGAGTCATTAATCGATTCGCAATGGTTGCCGGTGAATGATAACGAATAACTTTGGGAATTATATCTGCCGGCTGCCAACTCTGGTTTTAAAATTATCAATAAGGTGGGAGAGGGAGGGAGACTGATGCGATGTGTTAGGCTTTTAATATGCCTAGATTGACGTCGATTATGCACGCACTATTTATAACGCGCCTTTTGCGTATCCTGGCCATGACGTCTGTATCCTAATGAACGCCTTTTTGCAGCATACGCTTTCCCAGATACCTCACTTTTGGCCCCTTCCAACCAACTTCCACCATTGGCAGCCGCTTGCCACCCACTTCGAATTTGCGCTGACATTGATTGATTATAAATCGGCATACATTGCAAATCTAAAGCGCACACAATAACAAAACTGTTTCTGTTCATGTTGCTCTTGCTGTTATGGTTGTTGTTGCTTATCCTTTGTGAATTGTCGGCGCTGCGGTTGCTTTTGTTTGGCCTGTGACAGCTTTTAATTTAGCCTAGCACGAGGCAACTGCCAACTGCGTTGCCAGCAACAGTAGCAACAGCAGAAGCAGCAGCAGCAACAAAGGCAACTAAAGTGCCCGCCTCGACAGACAGACAGACAGATGGACAGACGGACAGATTTGAAAATCACTTTAGTTCATATACGGACAGTGCCTGAGACTTTAGCCAGTTGTCATTCGTTGTTGTCTCTAATGGAGCTGCGGTCCAGGGCGCTAATGATGCGGTCTCTGGCTGACCTCAGCTTATGCTGCGTATACGCAATGTCCGATCAAAGATGATGCGCTAAAAACTGGCACGTTTTCGATTTCAATTGCTGCTCGTCAGAGAGTTAAGCGTCGACTTTATGTGCTGTGCTGTGCTGTCTGGCCTATATAGGTTGCTTGGCGCCATTTTACGTAGCAAAACAAAAGTTATGGCCCAATTTTGTAGCCCCAGCATCCATCCTAAGCAACCAAACCACCCCCACAAAGGAGCGCACGGTCTTGTAACAAGTGGGACATTTGCCAGTTGCTGCTGTTGTTCTCGATGCCGCTGGCAGCAATAAAAACAAGAAAAAAATGTTTACTTCTCAAGGCGCCATCCTTTTTTCGTTCGTTTTTGCCTTTTTGCCTTTGGCTTTGGCTTTGAGTTGGACTTTCGCCTTTTGCCCCCTGTCCGAGTTTTATGCGTAAATCGGCATAAGTATATGTGTACATAATGCGATACATAGTAGTACTTGGGGCTGGGGTACGGGGTGTACCAACTGTTCTATGATAATTTTAAGCAACAGCAACAATGAGAGCGCGCAATCAACAAACAAAAACAGCAATAACAACAGTACACTCGGAAAAAATTGACATATTTGTATAAATATTTATGGATTTTGTTGTGTATAGTTTGTAGAAAGAAGAGCTCTACTTCTAAGGGAAAATAACCTTGGTTAAGAGTTTTTATTTATAGATTACAGAATTATCTTAACTCAATTGCTTTTTAGAAAATAAAACACTAGATAGCAGAAAAGCAAACTCTTTAAAGTGCGGCAATGTGCCCTTTGGCCCCTTTTTTTAGGGACGATTTTCAATGATTTTTTGATGAGTGTAGCAGCAACAAGGACAACTGGGACAACGGGGACAGCAACGACAACCATCAGCAAAGTCAATTACGTGGCGCTTTCACAAATCTTTGCCACAACAATCGTGTGCGTAGGCATTCTGGTAGGCGGTGTTGTTGTTCGACGTGGGGTTGGCATTCAGCCATTGCAAATTAATAGAGAGCACACACTCACACACACTCGCACACACACACGCACACACACATCCCCTGGCGTGGCTGTTGTTGCCTCTCGCATAAAATGTAATGTCATAAGTGCTGAACCTAAAACACTCCGCTTAACATTTACCACTCATATCGTTGCCGTACTCGTCGTAATAGAAAAGTGCTCCCGCTCCTTGATGCGTAGTCCTTTTGGGTGGGTGGGTGAAAGATGCGGATTAGTTATGCTTTTGGTTCGCCTTCGCGGGGGTTGCTTTCGCTTTGTGCCCAGGACTAGCATGTTTAATTCCCTGGTTATGCATGTATTGTAGTTTCCTTGCTATTTAACAGCTGCATTCATGGACGCACAAATTGGCAGACAACGTGCAAAGGATTTGCCGTAACTGTTGCTTGTGCCACGAGCGGATTCCAGCAATCGTTGTGCGGGGCAGATTGCTTATTTGTTTGCGCCAAGTCAGCAACATCAGCAAGCGTTTCCTGTTCGGCAGCTTACATTCCTAAGCAGGACTCCCCTTAGGCGTTAGAGGGGCGTCTTCACTTCATAATTCTTCTTCCGCTAACGCACCGAAGGGGGTTTGGTTGGTATTTACGAAAATTTACAGTTATGCTTTGTTTTTTGTTATAAAACCCATACAAATTACTTGTAATTGTAAGTTTATCTTCAAAAAATCGGTGTTTTTGTTGTATTTTTTTTAAGTATTTCTATAACGGATATTAAAGACTTTTCAAACAGAAGTCATATACATGGAGTAAGAACCAATTGTTTGATATCCCCAAAAGTGTTCCAGCACGTATCCTTAGCAGTAATTTCTTGCTCGATGACTGCTATTTTCGCTTACTCCTTTTCACTATTTGAATATACTATACATATGTAGTTTGTAGTTGCTGTTATTTACAGATTTCTTTGGAGCAACTGAACCATCTAATTGTCAGGTTAAACCACAAGAGCGGAGCAAATCCTGCTGGCCCTAACAGCCCAACAGCCCAACGGCCCAACAGCCTATACGCAATTTGGCAATGGTTTCTCTCTTGTTGCTTGTTTAGAAGATCCCAGCAATGAATAGCCAGCTTAGCCCAAATGGTAGCTGCAGACCCAGTTCTCGTCTCAGTCCGGGAGTCGTGCTAAAACTTGAAATTAGGGGTGGCAGAAACAAGTGGGCGGCTGCGGGGGCTTCGCTTTTGGCTTGACAGTCGCATTAGTGTGCCCTTCTTACGCGCCATAAAATTTAAAAGCGAGCAAAGCATTTTAGCTCTGGTGCAATTTATTAGGCCGGCTCATCGCGGCGCGTAACAATTGCCTTCATCTGTTGATAAATCCTTGGCATGGCACCAAGTAAATTGAAAATATATTGTGTGTGTGTGTGGGGGTGTGTGCGTGTACCCCCACCAAAAGGTGGACCCTGCCCCCGGGCCAGGCAATGAGAATGTGCAGCCAACTGTGGCGCAGTTCTAATTATCCACGCACATGTCTCCGCCAGAACAAGAGACGGAGACGTTGAGCTGGGGCTTTAAGCGACGCTGGCAACGTTAAGGACACAAGCACTCCTTTTTGGCGACAATGGTGCTGTGTGTCCTGGCTGCTGGATGCTAGCTGGCTGGCTGGCTGGCTGCTACTGAGGTATCGAGCGCGCTTCCGCTTCTGTCTTTTATGCAACTGCATTGGCCGCCCGCTGGTAGAGGCGCATTCAAAACAGCAGCCAACATTCAAACAGAAGCCAACTTCGAGCCAGCAACCAGCAGCCAGCAGCAGCCACCAGCTGTGCAGCTGCCTCCGCATCCAGCAGCCAGAGTGGCACGAAAGTTATGAATTTTAAACAGCAAAAAACGCCCCTGCAGCCATATCCATATATTTGTGCAGTGTCTTCGCGACTGCACAGATTTATAGCACACCGAAATCTACAACTCTGCCACTTTCGCAAAAAGGTACAAAAAAGCTCACAACTTTATTATTAAATTTAAAGGTAAAACTCGCACAAAACATACATTGTCTTTCACTATTTCTATTGGCATCGAATGTCCTTTCAGTTAGCCGCTCGTGGAGTGCGCCAAATGTCCACGTCAGTTTGCAGGCATTTTCTGTACTTGTAGTTGACCAGGCCAATGGAGTACATGGGATTGGAGGCCTTGTAAAAGTGCAGTCCCCGTCCGATTTTAATAATATAGCCATTGCTCAAGCTATAAGCACAAAGCATAAACAGATAAGATAAGCTGTGTGCAGTGAGTCAATAACCTAGAAGCTTACAAAATCTTACGATCGTGCAGTGTGTCCTCGTACTTGATGTTGAAAGCGATCTGTCTGCGCTCCAGATCGGCTTTGATTTGCCCCATGTTGTTTCGCTGCTGTTCCTGGTTTTCCATATCTTGTTTCGTTATCAACCGAAAGTATTTCAAGTGCTTACAGTTTGTTACAGCCAGCTCCAAGAAGCGTATAAGATTTTGATACTTAAAAAGTAAATACAAAATTATAATATGCTTGATCGTTTGATTGGTAGTTGAGATGCCTCCAAAGCTAACCTGATAGTTTTTGCTCAAGTAGGGCTCCTCGAGCATTATCTCGACAGTCTGATCAGTCATATATTTGCCAAATATCTGATCGTAGTCGTATCCCGAATCATTCTCCTCGATCGACAAGTGGGTAACCACCTCGCCCAGCATCAGTTTGCCATTGACTCGCGCCTTGATCGCATCCGCCCGATCCATGTACTCCTTGATGCGCGTTAGGAAGCCTTTGCGCTTCACCTCATCCGGCTCGCTGCTCACAAACGACATTAGCTGTGCAATGCCATCTTGATAGAGCGTTTGCGCCTCCAAAATGCGTCCACTCTGATCGCACTCGACTGCGCGTATCAGTAGTCCTTTGGCTTGCAGTGCGGCGCTCATCTTGATCGCCAAATGCTTTAGCACATTCCTCGCAATTCGACTATATAGTTGTATATATACAAACTCAACTGATTTGGGTGCATTTAAATTTGTTGTGATGGCAAACAAAGCCGCAGCTGGTTTGAGTCGCAGTCAGCTGTTAAGTGTGGCCGCATGTATTAAAAATACTGAATGTAAAAATACCACAAAATAAGCGATATTTAGCTGCAGTATTGAGCGACTTACTGCATATCATAAGTATGATCATAAATGTAGAAAAACTTAAATATACATATATGAAAATAAGTTTCAAGACAAACTTTAATTTACTGCCTTTAATTTTGTAGCTGAAATATATCAGAATTTAAATACCGGAAACGGTCACGAGCAGTTCTTTTTTGTTTGGCATTTGCATTTGCATAGAAAGCTCGATTGCTACTAAAGTAACCAGTCGAATGTCATAAATATTCACTTTCCGTTTTATGTTTATGCCACTTACAAGCAATTACCTGAAATCGAAAGCGTTTTATCGTCAGCCAGCAGACAGCAGCACTATCCCAGTTGTCCTCCTTGTCCCTCTGTGTCCCGCCGGACACAGGATACTCGTAAAGAAATTGAATTTCACTAAGCCAAATATTAATTTATTTGTGTTTTCATTTCTTGCGCATTGGCAGGTGATTGACCACTGGGGGTGAAGCTGCGGGCAATGTGGTGGCTGTGTGGCTTTGCGCATCCAATCGAAATCGAACTGGCCCCCCGAAATGTGGAAACGTTTGCTGCGTGTGTTTTTGGGTGACTGCTGTCCAGTACTTTTATTTGTGTCATAAATTTTAAGCCATTTGGGAGCTGTGAACGGGAACGCGACGTCAGCTTAGGGGCGAATTTTAAATGCTCTCATACCCTGTATCCCAGAAATTGGTAAAACGGCAAATTTATGCAGCAGACAGGAGGACACATATCCAACTCTATCCATTCCAGATCAGGTTTCAAATATTCACAACTCTTACAAAACTCAAGCGTAAAACTGTTGTATCACATTGTAATTTGTTTTCTAAATATTTTCATAATCTATTACGTTTGCATGCTGACAAAAGCTGCTTGTCGATCTTCAAATAAATTGTTGCATACTTTCGCGCTAATGAGATGAAGGCAAGGCAAGGGAACTGCGTAGTTGTCTCCTTTCTTGCATAAATACTAGCTACTCGATTGCCACTGTTGACTAACTTTTCTTCGGAATTAACTGAATTGTATCTTGTAAAACACAAATTCAAGAGGGCTAAAGCCGAAGCCTACAGCCTCTTCACATGTCAACCAATAATGCGCTGTGATGTGCGAAGCCACTTGCCAAGGGGCGGCTGCGGACTGTGGACTGAGGACTGCGGGGATGGGGGTGGGGTGACAAGGGTCCAAGGGGGGAGCAGAAGGGGGCTGGGTCGTCTTTCGTCTCGGTTCGGGCTGGGTCGGGGCAATGGTTAGCTCATATTACGGGTATCTTGGCGCCAGCTTTTTATCGACGATTATTTTGCTTATATTTGTAAATGTATATGTGTGTGTGTGTGTGTGTTGATGTTGTTGTTATTGTTGTGCGTTCAATATTTGCTTGCTACTGCTACAATTCTCTCATTCAGACTGTGCTTCCTTTTTTTCCGCCACTTTTGCAGCCTTTCTCGTTGATTTTTATTTGTTTCTCTTTCAATTTATTTTGCCATTTCGTTTTCCTTTCTGCTGTCATTGTTGTTGTTGCCATTTTCATCGCTTTTATTACAAATACAAGCAAACACACACACACACACGCACACACATCTACACATAGATATAGCATACACACTAACACATGTGGCAAGCTCTAACATTGTGTGTCCTTCACAGCCGCTGTGCGTGTCGCTCTCTGCGCTTGTGTGTGTGTGTGTGTGTGTGTGTGTGTGTGTTGTATGTGTGTGTGTGTGTGTGTGTGTTGTAAGTCTGTTTGTTTGCTGCTAAATGTGCGCTCAGTCCGCCACTCATTTATGTCGTCGATGCCACCCGCCCTCCCCGTGTCGCATTACGCCCCTGCCCCGCCCCGCCCCCTGCCCCTGAACCCAGCCCCAGCCCGTTTGGCTATTCGGCTGCTTGAAGCTTGTTCGTTAACGTTCAGTTTTCCACTTGATGCTATTTATGTTTGCTTCCATTTTTCAAGAAGGATCAAAATTTATATTGGCTAAAAAGTCCCTCGAGAGCTTTCAGCTTCCTCACACATTTACAGATGTAACAAATTGTAACGCAATCGTAACTGTTTATTCTGGGGGCTGGCAGCCCAAATCATAACCTCATGAACTTTCGAGGCATCCGTACGTAAGTAAGTGAGTAGCCAACCGCCAGGATACCCGTGGTCCATGACACTCGGCCTGGTCCTTGGTCCTTGCTGCTGGTACTCATCTCGTCGCCAGCAATTGAATTGAGCTGCAATTGTTTTGATTTTTGGCCCCGGGGCCTTCGTTTCACACACACTCACACACACACATATACTCACATATGGGATAACCATCTACACGTATCCTTAGATTCGCATCGCATCCTGTTGGCAATATATGAGCGCTTTCGTATTTATCGCCGCTCTTTCGTCAAGTGTGCAGAATGTAATAAACAATTGGCGCTGCTTTATGGCAGCAGCATCTCAATTTATGTTGGCCGCCTTTAAAGGTAACTTCAGTTCCTAACGGTGGCCCAGAGTCCTCGCCTTCGTCCTTCGCTCGCGTCTTGGCCTTTGTCTCGCTTTTGTTGCGCGTCAGTTTCCAAATTAAGCACACAAATTGATGATGTTAACAATGACGATACGAAAATTGACTTGCTGCATGACTGGCAAACAAGTTTTTGGCGGCCAAGCGAAACGCACAGGACGAACACAACAGAACTGAGCAGGACAGGAGCTGGCTGCGAGAGCTGCGGGCATTGCGGCCACGCTGCCCAAAATGGAAATGGCAATGGCAATGGCCATGGTAAATGGCAAATGGCAATTGGGAATGGGAAACTATCGCAGCCATATTTCATATTTCGACCAAAATGGCTTTAATGTTTTCACATTTGCTTTGTTGGCTTTGATGGACGCTCAACCTCGACTCCTGCTCGACTCCTGCTCGACTCCTGCTCGACTCCTGCTGCCCCATTGGTGGCCACCCACTGGCATGATGCCGCAGTCACTGGTTCGACAAATCAATTGAAAACTGACAGTTGTGACTAAACGGCGCATATTTCCTTGACATCTGTGTGGGAGTCTGTGTCTCTGTCTGCATCTGTGTATGTGTATGTGTATGTGTATGTGTCTATGTGTGTCTGTGTGCGTTTCATGCATATTTCTGTATTGGATTTCTGTCCATTACGCGCAGAGTTCGGGAATTGGATATTGGCTTTTATATGGATATGTCCGGGGCCTGTTGCCGTTGCCGTTGCCTTTGCTTCACTTTTTGCTTCTGTTTGCGCTCGGAGTTCTGTGCATTAACGAAATTCACGCACGCCAGAGGCTAAGAAAATGTCAGGGGCTTGATTTATCCTGTCCAACTCTGCGTGTTTGGCCACAATCAATCGATTGCCGACCGGCTGTTTGTAACTGTCGTTCAGGGCGTGCCTATACACTCAGCCAAAATGATGGCCTACCATTTGGAGCATAACCATATTTTTGGCAGCTTTGGCCAGTCAATTTGATTCGAGTTACACAAAATTCCACTGAACGTCAGGAACTTAAGTTTTATTTTGAAAATTCACAAGTCTATTGGGCACAAGTCTTATTCTTGAAGTTAAATACATAATACATAGGAACTAATGATTACTTTTGGGGTTTTTCATATAAATAACAAAATAACTTTTATATAGAGAACCATTACAATCTACAGGCCTTACTTGAATTCTTGAGAATCGCATAGAAGGGCTATATTTAATATGCGAAAGTGTTATGAAAAACGTTATGTAAGCATAAATTTCAAATGATTGGGTGCCTCTAGACCATGAGGACAGACAGACGCACATATAGATTAGCTGATCTAGAATATTCAGATACAATACACATGTTGTCATTTCAAACTTCCATCTGAAACCAAAAGAATTTGTCCGAGTGTAGGCGCAGGACGAGCTGCCTGCACCCAGAAAACAACAGCAACAATTCCGAATGCGAATAGCAATAGGACTAGGAATAGGAAAAGCCAGCAACCAAAGGCAACAGCTGAGCGCACAGTGCGATAATTAAAATCCGTTACGCGCCCTGTAATTAGTTGCATAGGCTAAACACAATCCAACACAGCAGACACACACACAGACTGGCATCGTACCCAACCACCCAACATTCATATCCGGGGCGCTATATGCTATCTATTTTTATGGACATGTGCGTAAGCGATCCGTGCGAAAAATGGGCGCTTCGCGGCAATTACCTTCAATCCGAAACAGCTCGAAGAGATTCATCAGCAGCGATAAGCGGCCAAGCGTTTCACATTTTGCGTTTCGAGTCTAGTGTTTGCCCGCCTACGCACCTTTGGCGTCATGCAAATCAGTTTGGCTTGGCCAAGGACCCCGACCCCACTCACATGCGTAACACGATTCGACCTGGCCACAAACACCACTCAACTGGCCACACATGCGAGGGCCGTTCCAAAAACAGAAACATGTACCACTCCCAGAACTCTCAGCTCCAAGTCAAATATAAATTGATTATAGCGCACTGAAGGCCAGAGCTATTTAAAACTTGGGCTCATAACACTGGGCAACAAGATATGGCAGAACTTTATTGATATGGTCAAAGATGGAAAAGTATAAATGAAGTAATCCAATAGAAACTCTAAACAAACTTTAAAACTGGTTTAAGAGCATAGAAATACAAGATAGCGTAATTGATGGCTATCTGCCTGGCTATCTGATATAATAATAATGGCCGTCTACTTTTCTTAAGATTAACTTCCCTTCTCATTTACTCAAACATAAGAGGATTTCAACTCATTGAAATGCCCTCGCTGGGCGAGTCTAGCGAGTCTAGAGTCCAGGAGCAGCCGGAACTGGCCAAGTTTATCATTGCGTTGCAAAATGTGAATCGGAACATCCGCTTCTAAATGCCAGGCATTTTGCCGTGCCCAGTGCCCAGTGCCCAGTGCCTATTGGCACTTGACGCTTGGCTACTTCGCAGTGCCTTCTTATGCAATGGGGTTAGAGACTTGAAGCCGCCGTCATATGGTGGGCAGCAGCTAAATTGAAATTGAAATTGAAATTGACCAAAGCTGCGAAAGAAGCGCCAATGCCAAAGCTAACTCCAACGCCAATGCGACTGCGACTGCGACTGCGAATGCCTTCCGTAGCTTATGTAACGCTTATATAATTTTGCCGCCACTTTCGAGATTTATAAAATTTCGTTGGCTGCTTTGTTGTTTCGTTTTTTGTTTTTTCTTTCGTTTTTGCTTTGCACGTATTAAGCCAGCTGGACGGCGCTTCATTATCAGCGGGGGCACGGACAGGGAGCGGATGGATGGGGGCGTGGCACTAGAGACGGCGCTCAGAAGTGTGCAATGTAAATAAATGGATAGGAAGAAATCAACGTTAAAATAAATGACACTAAAACTGGAGACAGTGTTTTTGTTTTTGCGTTTTTTGGCATTCTTTTTGCTGTGTCTTTACTGTGCCACTGTTGCTAATGTTATTGTTGTTGTTGTTGTTGTTTCTCTTTGCGCTGGCTTGCTCTTCAATTGGCTATTAAGCAAATTGATTCAGTTAAATTTATCTTAATGCAATCTCCGCTCGTCCATCCGTCCCACCACCGCCTCCGTCTCCTTAGTCGGCCAGATAGTGCATAATTTGAAGGGCATAGTAAACAAGGCAACAATTCACGCGCAACAAAGGCAAGATACACGTACTTGCGGATACAGCCAACGGCTCACAGTCCGACACATGCCAACGACAAAGACGAATACAAAAAGAAGCCGGCGCCCAATCGCGCTCTCCAATCCCGGTCACAGTCAGACTCACAGTCATAGCCGCAGCCACAAACAAAGTCCCAATCCCAGGACCTCAATTGAGCCTACCATTTCTGGCCGCGGGGATAACAACATGACGACGACGACGACGACGACGGCGACCATAAAGCGCTCGAAGCGTGAAAAACAAGGGTGAATGTGGAAAGTTACAGAAAAAAAGCATTAGAAAATATATCTGGCATGGCTTAAAAAGCGCGCTGTTGATTGTTTTGCTGGATAACGGCAGCCAAAAACGGCTGCCCCCGTCTCAACAGCCACTAACCGAACCCTGTTGCCAGTATCCTAACCCATCCCCCACCTCTGACAGAAAAATGCCAGTGACTTTGTTGTCGCCATTCTACGCCCCAAGGGTTGCTCATCCGCTGGCAAACTATTCCGTATATGTGCCAGTGGGCAATCTATAAGGCCAGCGCACAGTAGCCGGCCAAATAAGCCATCGTCTGAGGACAATCTACTAAAAACATCGCCAGGCATCGCATCGCATAGTCCTCGTGCCATTGATCGGGCCATAAACAGCATTTTTGCCTTGCGATTGCCTCATAGGCAAATCATATAAATTATGCTCAATTTTTTTCCGTTGCCTTTTAATAAGCATAAAACCTTATGATATGTGAAAATATGCGCAACAAACAACAACAACAATGATGACAGCAGCAACAACGACGACAACAACATCAGTTTGGTTATTGCGCGAAATTGAAGTTTGCTGGAGATTTTCATGACTTAAATCAAACAGAGTATATACATATATATGTACATATGTATGTATGCATGTATTTTAACGAAACTGTAAGCAAACTTGATATAATAAGTCACTATGCTTTCTTTTTACAGCAGCAAGTATCGGCATTTAAGGCATAATCATAACTTGTTGTTTAACAGCAGATAATACCAAATACACTAACCTGAGGAGTAGGAAATACTATCTTTCGGAAAGAATATGGGATATATTGCCAGATGCGAATTCGCGATGTATGGCAGCTATAAGATATAGTAGTCCGATCCGGCTCGTTTCGACCAATGTCCTGTACATTTGAATAATAAGTGTCAGTGCAAAGTTTCATCGCGATAGCAGAAAAACTGAGGGACTAGATATCATACATACAGACAGACATACGGACATGGCTAGATCAGTTTTGTCATTCTAAGCATACTGGAGGTAACTTTTGGGGGTCTCCGACGCTTCCTTCTATGCGATACAAACTTCAGCACAAATTTATTGTTTTTAACTCTATCCATTGCTCTATAATAAAAATAAAACTTTAATCATTTGCTCTGCCTGCAAACACCATTCAATGAAGAAGCTACAGAACCCATGGTTAGACTTTTTATTTGTGTTTTACTCTTGTCATAATTTATGATGATTTCTTTTTTAACTGCATTGCCCGCTTTCAATTGCTTTCAAGCCATTTCGAATGGCTTGACGTTCTTATTGACAGCTACTTATTGAAGTAATCTATTGGCCAAGCCCAACTGAGAATCGCTCCATTATGGCCGACAGGAAATCTCAGCTGAATGCCAGCTTCCCTTGTTGTTGGCTGGATTTCATTCTCTTTAAGCTCAAATGAAACGCACTTTGCAAGTATTTTTTTTATACATTTTTTCAGATTTTTATTTTTATTTACTATGTTTTGTTTGTTCTTTTTCTCATTTACTACGCAAGTTGTTTTGCATTCGTCGCATTTTCATTTTCATGTATAAATTTGTCATGTGTTATGAAAATATAATATAATATACTTATGTACGTTTATGTTTTACAGAATGCTTGGCTTTTCCTCTTGTTGTTGTTGTTGTTTTGTTTTTGTTTTATTTTTGTTTTTAAGTAGTTAGTAACTATGCATTTAACTTTGCCATTGCTTTTGTGTTACTCGTATTTGTAATGCTTTTATGTATGTTTATATATGTTTATGTTTGTATGTATGTATGTATGTTTGTATTGCGTGTGTGTGTGTTTGGGGATAATAACTATGTGCATATATGTATATATGTATATCGACTCTATAATGCTGGATTATAATTATACAAATTAATTGGTTCAAGTACAAAATATATTTACTGTACTCATACCTCAATGGAAACCACGCATCGAACTGAAGACATTTTTTGTTAGTGTTTAGTTTCTTTTTGTTTTTGCTTTTATTTTTTATTTTAAATTCTTGATGTTTGTTTTTGAAGCGGCTCAATTTCAACAACTTAGCATTAAATATGGAAACGCGAAACGACTTGTTTTAATTGAAATTGACCATTTTGCAAATTGACTTTTGAAGGCAGCCGCCAGGAAAGGACCTCATTCTCAAAATAATTGTAATCCTCTGTTACTTTTGCTTTGATTGTCCTTTGAATAAACTGGCGAGCCCATTCAGGTGATTGACAGCCTGTGCCTGGACTTGTTTGTGTGTGTGTGTGTGTGGGTGTGTGGGTGTGTAGGTGTGCGTGTGTGTTTGATGTACAAATAGCATGTATGTACATGAATGTCATATACATAATCTATATAAAATGTATAATGCACTAATGTATATGTATATATCATCGCATAATAAACGCATTTCTCGTGTATATAAGTAATAATAATAATAGTTTCGTTTATGTATGTATATTATATTAGTTTGTTTTGCTTGTAATCAATACAGTACAAATACAATGCAATGCAATAAAATACATAAGTATGTATGTATATGTATGTATTATGTATCTGTGTGTTTGCTTCTTTTTTTTGTTGTTTATTTGTTATTTATGTTGCTGTTGTTGTTGTTGTTGTTGTTCTAGGTACAGAATTGCTTGCTGGCTCACTAAGGTGCTGTTAGTCGTACTCTAATTGTAAGCTTAACTTTAAGCGCACTCGCACTCTGTTTACTTGTGTGTGTGTATCTGTGTGTGTATCTGTATCTGTATCTGTATCTTGTCTAGCTGTGTTTTCTTGTTCTTGTTGTTGTTGCTGTTGTTGTTAATAATAATAATAAGTAATTGCAACGCTACTTTTCTACAATGCTACATTACGGTGTGTGCTCTAAATACAAGTTAAAATGATTTATTTCTACGCTTTAACTTCTTCAGCTATGTATGTATTCCTCGTATCTATGTATGCGTGTGTGTGTGTGTGTGTGTGTGTGTGTATGTTTGTATTGGCTCAAAATAGGTATTGCTTGTAGGTTTCTCTTTTGTATGTACTAAATCTATCGCAACAATGCACCTATGCAAAAACATAAGATGAGTTTTCATTTTTTCGTTGTATAAAGTACATCAATTGGTCTCGTCAAAAGCAGCACAAAAGTTGCGATAACAATATGCCAAAAAACAATTCTACCGTTATATATTATATGTATATTGGTAACTAATAATCGTTTAATCAATTCGTTATGCAGCTAAATCCAAAATCGCTACGGCTTATTTTATTACGTTTTTTATACGTTTTTTTTTCGTTTTCGTTTCAATATTTTTGTCTTGTTGCTGGTAAACTAAAAGCTAAATTTGTATTCATATATTAATATATATGTATGTAGTATGTAAGTATGTATATAAGTTTTTATTATGCTAGTGTGTATAGTGCATAAATATTTTGGTTTCGCTTACTTATCGCAATAGTTTAACGAATTCCAAATATTTACTCATAGATACATGCGCTATAATACTTTTTTGGTTACCTTACTCGTAATGCTCTATTGCTCATTGCTCATTGCTCTGTTTTCGTTTACGTTTACGTTTACGATTACGTTTTCGTTTAGTTTATTATTGCTGCTGGTTTTTCTGTTGCTCTTCGTTGTTTTGCTCAATTATGTTAATTAGTACTCGTACCATATACAATACAATACAATAGATGTAAATAAGTTTTTGCTTTTTCATAATATATATTCGAATTGTTAAGTCTTTTATTTTGGTTGTTGTTGTTCTTCATCATCTTCATCTTCATCTTTGTTGTTGCTATAAAGTATTTATTTATGCCTTTAGATTTTTCGTTTATTACTTTATGTTCAATTTTTTTAGATTTTGTTTTTTTTTATTTTTAATTTGGTTTCATTTCTGAAATTATTCGTGTTAACGTGCTAAGTCTTTTTTTGTTTAATCATTGCTGTTGCTCATTATTTATACATAATTTTCATTTCCACTACGTGTTTTTTTGCTTTTTTCTTTTGTGTAAGTACTGCGGTGTATAAATAATAAATCATAAATACTAATAATAATATCCTATTTACAGACCCATGCAAATGAAACTGTGAAGAATTAAATGTGCGGCACTCTAATATTGCCAATCTGGGGTTGGGTTAAGAGTAGGGGTGCCCGGAGGGCTGGGGGTGAGCCACGCGCTGACGCAGTTGGCGTCTCACTTCTTTTTTCTTTTTTTTGGTTATTTTATTACATTTCCCTTTGTTTGGGTCTTCCTAACGAGCGCTCGTTAAAATGCATTGACACAAAAAGGACAACATTGTCAGGGAGAAAGTGCCTGGACAGGGCAGGGGGGGGGTGTTGGATGAGGGTGGTCAGCAACAGATAATGGAAACAATGGATCATGAACCTAATGCTACCAAATACTGAATTCAACAATTGTAAGTATTTAAAGTTGCGCTGGTTCCGATGATATACAACTATGTCGTTAATATGCTATGCTAAAAATGTATCAACTTTAACAATTTTTTTTCTTTTAACAATATTCCATGATCCTTATAATGTTGGACGAACCTATAACATGTGTGCGTGGTTGACGAAACCTATCAAACCAAATGAAAACCATAAAACGGGCACTTTTTGAAAACAAAAATGTAACCGCTGATCTTGTTGGAGTAAAGCTTTTCCAAATATAATATATGTATATATATATATCTATGTATATATATATCTATGTATATGTATATAGATGTATGTATATGCTTATATGTATGCAATTTATGTACTACGTGTCGTTTGTTGGTTATTAAAAATTTAAAAATTTGAAAATATTCTTTTGTTGCTTTGCAGGCAGTAGCCGCTCAAAAGTATCTCAAGTTATATATATATATATTATGTTTACAACTACATTTTATTGCTTCTCGATACACGTTATGCTATTTATAGTTTCCTGGAGCTCATTTCAATAATTCGTTTTTGTTTTTTGTTATCAGTTGAGCAAAATTAATGAATTAATGACTCTTTTGTTGTATAATCTTGTTAGTCAGCTGTCAGCTTTGTAATTGTGTGGGAATATCACAATAATCGAATTGCTTTGGGTTCTTATTCTTTGCCTATTGACCTGGTTCTGTATATACTCTAACAAAAACAACGCTCCTCCATATAATCTTACTCAGCATAATAATGCAAAAAATAAAAATTGAGAAAAGAAGAGTCCAGTTCTGTCGTATAAAATCCAAGGAAGGTGTGTAAATCTTGAAAACGAAAATTGTAATTTGTTGAAAAATAAAAAACAATTGTTTTGCTGTGTATAGTGTAAGTATTTATGTATATGTATTGTATATATTTAAATCTCTATAATTGTTTCTTGTAATTTTTGTTTGTATTCTTTTGTTTTGTTTAAATACAAGTGTGCTGTCATTACTAATTTTAAATAGTTTCAACCTTAGAATACTTAATCACTAATAAATTGATTAACCATTATGTTATTGCTTTCATTCACATAATTAATTATGCATTTTGCTTTTTTTTTTCTTTTTAACTTGTTTACATTGTTATACAAAATTTAATATTATTGCCGGGCTTTAATTAAATATATTCGCTTTGTAAATTTTAAATGAACTCTCATCGCCAAATACAGACAAACGAATTCAAGTAGTTCGCATATTTTCTCATCGAAAATAGTACAAACACAAATACAAATAATAAGTTGGTAACGTAACTATGACTATAAGTAGCTTGTTTTTTAAAGTTATAATTGAATATTTGTTGTTTACTTTTGTTCGCATTGTTCGCTTTGTTGTTTGCTGTTCATTTGAGTATTGCTTTGGTACTTTAGCCGATTTCGATTTCGACATCGATTCTTTACGATTATTCCATACAAGTTTTGCGCCGTATCGTCTCGATTTGGAGTTTTCGACGCGACGTATACGTAACGCAAAACTCTCCACGCTTCTTCTTTCAACAGTATAAAAATAATTTTGTTGTGATTATACTTACTAGGTTAACTTAGGATTATATGTATACTATATGCCTAAATAATATATATATATATTTATATATAATATATAATATATATATATGTATATTTATGCATGAATGTATATTTAATTGTAAATATTACGCAACTACATACGTATTCTAAATGTTTGTATGTATATATATATATATATATATATATGTATATATAGATTCCATTTCGCTCGCTTAGAAATACCAACAAGTTTCGACTGGGTTGATCTAAACATTGCTACTCTTTAGGCTAAGTTCTCTACAACTATGGCCAAAAAGTTCGTTGCACTTTTTTGAGATCGGTCGCTGAAGCTGATTTCAGTTGAGTGATATATTTGGATTAAATACTATTTACATGTTTTTGTGCAGCGTACTTGTTTAATGTGTGGTGTGGTAATTGCGAATAAGTAAATGAACATAGTATGAGCTACATAATTTAAATAGGTTTAAGTAATATCGTACTAGGTAAGTTTGAAAAGTGCAAAAGTATTTTGTATGTCTTTCGTTTTTTTGTTTTTTGTTGGTTTTTACGCATGGACGAAGTGTACTGTTAAATGCTTGAGACTAGATCACACTCGATTCATATTTTTTGCTGGTTTGAGGGGCACGGTTAATGCTGCGATCGAATACGGATTTGAGTAAGCTTCAAATCATTTGGTCTTGGTCGCTAATTATTTACTCGTAAATGGGCCACAACAGAATGCAATGCTCTAAAACTATTTGTATTTGTATAACTGAGGTCTGGGTCCTTCTTCTTGAAAACTCCTTATGCATTTGAAATAAAAAACTTTGCTGTTAAACAGCGACTAGATTTCTTTGCATTTGCTGCATAATGCTTCTATAATAAATAATTCATCCTTTTTTTATATATGTATATATTTGTTTGCTGTAATTGCCTGGAATGCTAATTGACTATGTGGCTACGCATCTTTTATAACTTGGGACATGAAACTGAGCCTGGCTGCTAACGCAAATAATATGCCCAAATCTGTTTCAGATTCCCCCCTTTCCAATGTTACTCTAGCCTTCAAATCATAATTGAATGCATCAAAACTCTACCAAAATTTGATTAAAATGTGCCAATAATGTTGATGATCTATAATATATGGTATATATTGCTTTTCGTTTGCTTCATTTTGATTAATTTTGGGAGATTTCGAATTTAAGGATTTAGGTTTTTTGTGTTTTTGTTTTTTTTCGTTCGATTCGATTCGATTCGATGTTCGAGTGCTTAAATGTTGCTACTGCCATTTCAGCTATGTGACTTAGTTTAAAAAGATGTGAAAAAGCGCAGCAGAATTCGCTGCTCACTGGCGCTACTATATACTGCTTATAGATAGGCTGCCCTTACGACCTAATTCGTTGTTTGAGAAACATTGCATTTGCTTTTGTATTCGTTGCATTAATTTTAATCACTTCGTCTTCGTCAACGTTTTGGATTAAAGGAATGTTGTTGTTTTTTAGTTTTTGTTTTTGTTTAGGTAGAGTTAGAGTTAGAGAGGAGAGCTAGAGACTAAAAGTTTTGATAGCTACAGGTTATAGTACATCATTATATATGTATGTATTTTTATGTAGTATATCATTAGATAGATATAGTAGATAGATAGCGCTAGTTGTAGCGTAGAATTGCTCAAGTTCAGGTTAAGATTGCATTCGGATCGCACCTACTGCAAAAGGCTTTCTGTGTGGTGTCGTTTTGGATTCTTGTGGTGTCCTGTGTGTGGTGTTGTGTGGTGTGGTGTATATAGGGTTAATGCTAATGTTTTTCTTTGTTTGGGTTAGGAATGTTGTTCAACTCGCTTAAGACTAAAAGAAGAACGAGATTAGGTTTACTAAGTGTATTTAGTTTGTTTGTTTTGTTTTTTTTTTTGTTTTTTTGTTATTTGTTTTTATGGTATTTGCTGCCTAACGTGTCTAATGCGAATTTCTACAGTCTCTGTGTTACTCTACTACACTTGCTTTTGGACGTATTGTGATGTCAAGTATGTAATCGTATTTATATAAAAACTGCCAGCGGTTTGATGTCGCTATCGATAAGGGCTATCGATCGGTAACGATAACGATAACTTTAACATTAACGGTAAATTAACTAGGGCTTTTTGGCATTGGCCAGCACTGCACTGCACTGCACTGCACTGCACTGCACTGCACTGCACTGCATTGGCCAGCACTGCACACTTACTCAACATTTTTACATGGCATAGGTGACACTGCCGCCACCTCCAACTCCACCACATCCAACTCCCATTCCATTGCCCGGACCCTCCACCTTCACACGCTCGAGAAACTCATGTGGTGGCGAGGCCAAACTGGCGCCACTTTCACTGTTGCTGTCCGTATGGCCATGCAGCGACATGGCCATCATGAGCTCCTCCTCGTCCTTGAGGCAGGCGGACTCCAGATGCTTGTTTAGGTACGACTTCAGCGCGAACGTCTTGTGGCAGCGCTTGCACTCGAAGTTCTTGTCCACCGAGTGCGTCTGCATGTGAGCCCTCAGATTGGAGCGATCCGCGAACGCTTTGCCGCAGTGTGCACAGCCGTAGGGCTTCTCGCCCGTGTGGGAGCGCAGATGTCCTTGCAGCAGCCAGGGGCGCGAGAACAACTTGCCGCAAACGCCACAGCTGTGCGAAAGCTTATGCGTCAGCACGTGCATCGCCAGCGCGGGCATCGAGACGTACGCCTTGCCGCACGTGTGGCACTTCTTGGCCGACTGCGAGTCGAGGGAGCGGTGCGTCTGCTTGTGGCGCGACAGGTTGCTGGAGGTGGCATACTGCTTGCCGCACTCGGAGCACGTGTACTTGGTCTTCTGCTGATCCGGCAGCACTATAGAGGCCGGATCGACGACATGCTTGCGCTTGGAGCGGCCATCGCTCACGAAGAAGGCCTCATAGGTGTAGGCAACGGTTTTCGCTGCCTGGCCGCCGTTGCCATCGGCATCCACATCGGTATCGCCATCAACATCGCCATCAATTTCGCCGTCGCACTCCTGGCCGAGACTCAGACCCAGTCGCAGCTGATTGGTGTTGGTGGTGTTGCTGTTCTCGTTCTGCACGTTGCTGCTGCTGCTGCTGCTGTGGTTGCTGTGGCTACTGCTGCTGCTGCTGTGGTTGCTGTTGCTGTGGCTGCTCGCGCTGGAGGCATTGCTCAAGGGGCGTTGTTCGTTCACCGCGCTGGCTGCAGCAGCCAGTTCGGCAATCGATGACGTGCTGCGCACATGCGCATGCGCCTCCATCAGCGGCGTAGAGTGGGTGTGAATCTGACTCTGACTGTGACTGTGACTGTGACTATGACTGTGGCTGTGAATGTGGCCATGTGTGTGAATATGTTGCTGCTGCGGCGTCTGCTCTTGCTGCTGCTGCTGCTGCTGCAGTGGCAATTGCTGCTCGTGTTGCTGCTGCTGCTGTTGCTGCAGTTGATGGGGCTGCGTGGGCGGGTGAAAGGCGGTCGAGGCGCTCAGATCGAGTATGGCGTGCGCCGCATGCAGGTCCTCCTCGGCGGGCACACGCCTCCGATAGCCATGCGCCGGCTTGTCGTCCAGCGAGTACGGCCTGTAGATGTCCTTCTTCTTGGGCGGCAGCGACAGCGTTGCGCCCGTGCTGCTGAAGCACTTGCGCTCATGCGACGTCTGGCCCGACTCCATCTTGATGTGCCTGCCGGGACTAAAGCTGTCGCTGTGGCCAGGCGAGCACGATGGCGACGATGTCGTCGACGAGGGCGGCGTCTGATAGGCGGCCAAGTGCTGCTGCTGCTGCTGCTGTTGCTGTTCGCCAGCGCCGCCGTTGGCTGCGGCGGCCACCAGCGCTGTGGCTGCCGCACGTATTACCGTTATTTCGCTCTCCATGCGGGGCAGGTACGCAGTGTAGTGCAGCGGCGACAGTTCGCGCGTGTAGCCTGCGAAGAGGGGTAAACGAGAACGGGTTGGGTTGGGTTTAGAACTGGGTTTCCTTTCATCATTTGTTGCATACTTTTCAAGGAAACTACACAGGTTAATGCTTAATTACATGTGTGACACATTTTTGTATATATGCTTATAAATATTTAATACAATTGTTTTCAGTTTTAACCAGCAGTTTAAAATCAATAATTGTGAATATTCAATTTGTTTTTGGCAAGTGCCGAGAAGTATGCAACAAAAAATGTTATAGCTTTAAATGACATGCAAACTTTTCTTTTGAAATTAGACTGTGCTAGTTTTAGTTTCTAAGAAAGACAAGCGGTTCTACACTATTGTGAGTCCCAGGAATCGAATTGCATCATTACTTTGGTCTCATACAACTATTTTTTCTGATGATATAGTGAATTTTTCAATAATTCTTTTGCTAGTTCGAAACATGACAGAGATAAGCTTTTATGAATACACCAAATTTGAAAATTGAGTGAAAAAATCGTATTCTATTTGAAAGAATATTGCAAGTAGTCGGAATGGCATATCCGATACTGATGCAGTTCGATTTCTGAGGCCCGAAATAGGGTAAAAAGCTTTTTCGTAACTTGCATAGCGCTATTTCGATAAAATATTTACTTGATTGCTACTCACCATTGTAGACATTGGTGGCTCCTCGCGTCGCTGCCTCCGGCGAATGCGGCGGCGGACTTGGCGCCGTGGTGCCCGCCGTTGGTGAGCTGGGTCCCCAGCACTTTGCCGTTGTTGTTGCTGTTGCAGTTGTTGTTGTGGCTGTTGATGTTGTGCTGTCGTTTGTTGCTGCTGCTGCTGCTGCTGTTGCTGCGCCCGTTGCTGTTGAGGCAATTATTGTGCGTTGTTGTTTGTCCGACTTGGTGTGGAGCTTGTCGCCAACGACATCGATCTCCTCGTCGTCATCGAGCGTGGAGCGCCGCGATTTGAGATTGGGCAATGGCGATAGCTGCTCGTCTGTGGAAGTCGTCGTTGTGGTGGCTGTGTTGTTGGCGTGTTGTTGAGCATTATCCTCGGAGCGATCCAGCCAGGGATATGCCTTCCATTTCTTGGCAATCAGGCAGCGCGGCATGTTGGTTGGTTGGTTGGTTGTTTGTGTGGTTGGGTGGTTGGGTGGTTGAGTGATTGAGTGGTTAAGCAGTTGAGCGGTTATCAGTTGTCAGTAGTCAGTAGTCAGTAGTCAGTAGGCAAGTTAAGTGTTAAGTGCTGAAGCGAGTGGTTTCTTTCGTACGAGCAAAGACCGTCTTAGGGGGTATTCGTTGGTGGCAAAGCGGAAAGGAAATGTTGCAGTTCTTATTTCGCAATATTTGACGCATGTGAAAATAGATTGGCTCGCCGAAATGAATAGAGTTTAGAGCTTACTTATAGAGTTAATATTTCTTGGCATTCGCATCGCTGCGACTCTCGCTCAAACTGTTGCTATTATTTGATCATATTTCAGTTTTCAGTTTTCAAATTGTAAATTGCATTTTATTGTTATATATGATGATAAATTGGTATTGCGGTTTTTGGTTTTTCAGTTGTTGGTTTTTTGGTTTTGGTTAGGATACTTCAAATTTCACAGCCACTTTACACATTTCTGCGCTTTATTCGTACTCTCTCCGACCGCTGCTCCAGTCTCGGAGTTGTTGTTGGTGTTGTTGTCGTGTCTCACTTTGGGCCAACTTTAGTATGTTTTTGGTCAACTTTGGTCCGTACTTTGGTTTCGGGTTTGGGTTTTTGTTTTTTGGGCTCTGGACAGGGACACGTTTTGCTGCGTTTGCGTTGGCTGCGTGTGGTTTATCGATTTTTACATTTGCGTTTACGTTTACGTTTGTTTTTACACAACGGGGGCTTAAAACATAACGGTTCGGTCAACTGGGAGGGGGTTTCATTGGTAATTGTATTGCTCCATATATCCTTTGGCTTGTTACGCTTGTTAGTTGCGTTAGTTTTTGTTGTTGTTGTTTGTTTATTATTATTATTATTATTGTTGTTGTTGTTGGTTGGTTTTATTGTTGTATTTAATTTTTTGTTTGTTTTGGGAAACAATTTAAAATTAAATGTTGTTGATGTCGAGTTAAATAAGTTTTGATATTTGGTTTTGTTTTATGTCGTTTTTTTTTATAAAACAAAAATAGAGACGTTAGAGTTGTAAAAGTTAAGTTAGTTGACACGAGTTTGTTGAAAAGTTGAGTTGAGTTTTAATTATTGTTGTTGTTGTTGGTAGTGAAAAAATTGATTTAGGAGAAAATATAATATTATATAAGATAGAGAAGAAATGCGAACGAACCGAACGTAAGCAACTCTTGAATGCTTATGAGAATACAACTGAACGAAACGTCGCTTATAAGGGTTGCCGAACGAAATGGAAAGGAAGAGCGAGCCGAAACGGAACGGAACGGAACGCAACGAGATGGAGTGCATGGAACACAAAACACACAGCCCCTAAACAACCCCCAAATAACAGCGTAGCTGTTGCGTGTCTTTGGGCCAGCTGCACACGTTGCAAATGGGAAATTGTTTAAATTTCGTAAAATTTAAATATATTTCATGCTATTTATAATATTTAATTACAAAGTTTAGACTATGTAGATCGCATAAGTCACACAATTGGGCGTCCAATAAGCTTGAATGTTGCTTTGCCTTTGCCATGTCTGATGGTGTAGAGCGGCACCAAGGATCCAACAATCAGGAAGTGTTTCGTTGCCACTCGGTTCGCAATGCCTTTTTCCTCCAATTGTTGCGTCCCTCTCTCCTCTTGGCTCGTACCTGAATTGGCTCATGGCTCCTTTTTGTTATTGAACATTTTGGGGTGGATTTTTGCAACAGCGTCTCCGTCGTCGAATGTGGCAGTTGTGCCGAGTTAATTGCTCTTGCTGTTGCATTGCATTTGTTGCTGAACTTTGATTTTGAACAAATTGCCAAAAATGACGGGCCAACGGGTGAGAGGGGTGGAGAGAGAGAGAGCAACAGTCGTTGGATTGTGGCATTGTTGATTGCTAGCAGTCGCTGGCGAGGGTGGGCGGGGGATGGGCTGCAAGGATAAAGGGTATTCGCTCGCAGTACATTAAAGCTTTCGCTTGGGCGTAGGTTTTCGTATATCAAAGGTCAGGACATGTTAGAAATTTACGATTTCAGTAATCTATAGTATACAATGTAATTGGAAATCGCATCGCAATGCATATATGTATATATATGGCTGGGAATGGGATAACTAAATAAATCGGAGAAGTCTTTAGAATTCTTCACTAATAATTATATCATTATCTGTTCGAGTACTTTCTAAGATGTTTCTTAAATAATAAGATTTAATTTCTAGAATCCTTTTCTACGAATGATAAAATAAATCTGAGTAACGTTTAAAGTCTTAATTAAATAATAATAATTAATTTCTAGAAATACTTCCTGGCATGAAAGTCGCTAGCATAAGGTTGCTTTCCAAATGTTCAGCAAACTCGCAGAGTCTGAGCTAATTAATTAAGACATAAAGTGCCGAAAAAAATTGAGAGAAACTTTTATTTGTTGCTTTTCGCAACTGTCACATTGGATGAGCTTAGACTTAGTTATAGCGGAAATATGATTTATTCCATTATCCTCACATCTTTCATCGTACTTGATAAGTGCAGGGCAATCAAATGAGGGCCCACTATTGGCTCAAAATGGTATCCATTTCAGGCACCATTTGACTGATGAAAGAAACAACACAACGCAGTTTATTTGACAGATGGAAACCCCTTCATATGGCCTCTTGAGTATGAGTATGAGTGCTTAACCGTTGAGTCTTGTTGAAAAGCCAAGAAATGCCATTCATTTTATGGACAATCCATCTAGCTGTCAGACCTTAAGGACCTCTTAGCATATATATGTACATATTCCTTGAAATGTAACGTACAGACCATCTGTGGAATTCGGCTGCACTAATTACAATGGGCTTCGGGCGCGGCACCTATGGAAATGGAAGCCCTAAATATGCGCCTTCCCAAGTCCTCTTAGTGAAACCACACATAGTACGCTCGCTCTCTCTCTAAATTGTAATCTGCTTTTCCGGCTAAAAGCAAACTTGTCGCGACCCTTGCGATGTGCTGCTTGCAAAGGACGCCAAACTTGCATCGAAATTGTTGCGCTTCGTTAGCCGTTTTAGGGGGTGGCAAATGTGAATGAGAATGAAAATATGATCGCGATCGCGATCGCATTTAGAGGCACGCGCAGATGCACTGAGGCGAGCACCATAGGAACTATGCTATATGGATGTGGATGTGGATGTGGATGTAAGAGCCATATGGCTTCGGGGCTGGACTCGAGCGAGAGGCCACGCGTCACGAGCGGCGCCCAAATTATGCAGCCGACGCAAAGCGAGATTCGTTCAGCTGGAACAAGGACAGGACAATATGGTTAAGGCAGCGACAGCTTTTCCTGTCGTTTCGAGCGTTATTAGACTTAGTTTAGGGGTAAAAACCAAGGTGCAACAACACACAGCAAACGCTCTGAGCCAGGGATCCAGTTGAGCGCGTTTGCGAGCGTGCAAAAAACAGGAAATGCTCTACAAGTGCAGCTGCCGGGGCCCAGGACCTCAGGCTGAAAGTCCAGCTGGTTGGGTGGCTCGGTTGTGGCTGTGGGTGGGTCGTGGAGTGTTGTGCCTGAAATTGTCAGCTTGCCAAGCGCTTTTGGCGTTGCCTAGCGAAATAGAACGCCCGCAGTGGCGCCCCGCAACCCGTTGCTGCGTCCCTACTCCTTTCTACCACTAAACGCCGCATATTCGAATCGAGCGAAGTGTGACGCTCGCGTGGCACGGGCCAGGAAGTGGCAGCTGTAACAGAAATAGACACAGCAACAGCAACAGCAACAGAACCCAAAAACTGTTGATCCTGCAGCCGCTGCTGTTGCTGTTGCTGCTGCTGCTGCTGCTGCTGCCCCGTGCCCCGTGCCCCGAGCACCCATTGTTAAGGGCCCAAATGCCAGACGCAAAGCGAGCCCAAGCGAACCAGGTGTCTGGCATGCTCTTTCTGTTTTCCTTTCAATGATGTATTAAAGTGGAAACAAGCACGAGTTCTGCTTGCCCTGCTGCTTCTTTCCACCGTGCACGTATTGTCCGTCCGTATATCTGTCTGTGCGTCTGTCTCTCTGTCTCTCTGTCTAACTGTCTGACTCGCGAACTGGCTGCCTGGCGCTGTCGACTTTTTCCCAAATGCTATTTGTTCCTGTGTTCTGCTATAATTTCATTGTTACTCCTTTTTGAACGGCTTTGCAACCACCCCATCATCGTTATCATCATCAACAACATCATCATCATCGCCATCAGCAACAGCAACAGCGGCAACAGCAACACCACCACCACCACCAACAACACCACCACCCAGCCAGCCAGCCAGCCAGCGTGCAACCCCCTCTCATCGTTTGCCATTTGGCGTCTACATAGAAACAGCAAACAGGTAAAGCAACAACAGCAACAACAACAGCAGCAAAAACAATAGCAACATTTCGTGTGCCTGTTTCATTAGCAATAAAAACAACAACTGTAACTACATGGAATACATAAAAAGAAGTCAGTTTACGTCATCGCCAAATTGCGCTCTACTCTTTTCGATGGGGCCCAAAACTTATTAGCATGTCCTGCAACAGGATACACAAAAGTTGGTCTCACTTGTGCGGATTCTTGAGCTGGACGCACGTTCAGTTTGGCATTCCAGTAATTTGAAACTTTGTATTTTTAATTACATTTGTTGAGCACTGCCAAATCTTTCAGCTTCGACTCGCGACTGAGGAAACTCGGGTTGGACTTATAATTTTAGTTAATTTTCCTGTGTCGACTGTTATTAGTCGACATTAAACTCGCAGACAGCAAGCAAGCAGAATCGGGATATTCAGGAGGCAGCTGTTGCTGTTGCTGTTCCTGTTGTTGCCCACAAATCGTTAGATGAGATGAGTTCAAAGACCTCGTCCATATATGCGAGCGGGGAAAGGGCACGGGACGTCCTCTAGAAACCAGGTAGGCAAACGGGTCCAGAAGAAAACGAAATATGTTCGGTAGCCTGGCCGAGGCTCGCCCTACGATTCTGACGCGACGACGGGACATCATTTGACGATCTACATACACATAACGGCAACAACAACAACAACAGCAACAACAACTGGCTTTGGTGGTGCTGTTGCCATTGATGATTGTGATGATTGTGGATGCTCCGTGTGTAAAAAAGCAGCTAAAGGGCGAGACGCACACGGAGTTGAATGCGCGCGCGGCTTTTCATTCGATTTTCAGCAATTTTCCGACAGCTGTCCACGTTTGCATTATTATTTTGTGCCGGGGTGCTGCATCAGCAGCTGATTCCTGACCCTGGGCACCGGTACTGGTTTGGGCTTGGGCTTGGGCTTGGGCTTGGGTTCGGGTTCGGCCTCGGCTTCAGTCTCGAGTCCTGCGACGCCGGCTGCGCCCAGTTCTTGTATTACATTTCAGTCCGGGCTTAGGTGAGTGCCCTCTGGCATTTGTTGTGTGTGTGCATTGTTGTGTTTGTATTTTGAATTCATCAACTAATGGCGGCTCCTGAAGAGCCAGGCATCAATTTGAATATGGCTCTCAAGAAATGTCTGGAAATGCATTCATTTCATTGATCACTCAAGCAGTTGATTCCATTAAACTTATAGTTCTTTCTTGTTTGTTCCCTTTCTTGTGGTTGCTCTTAGGCTAAATTACTTGGAACATGATCACATTGTGAATTTTCTACCGCGTTTTATGGCTAAATTAAATTATTTATATGTAACGAGCGCTTGGGTATTAAAATATCCTTAGAAAACTAAGAGCATAAGCATATCTATTTTATAAAATAATTTTATAATACAGCAACGACAAAGATAAACTAATATTATGTTAACTTTAGCCGGGATAAATACATAAATACATACATGAGTCTTACTTTTATAAAGCTTGGCCATTTTTTACAGGAACCCTTTAAACAGTTGAATAGCATATCTAATGATGATGCATATACTTAAAGAAAAGAATTACAATTCAGAAAATGACCATACTCTTTTATATGTATTTTCCAGAAGTTTTGGCTTAGGCTACTTTAAACTTTTGCAAAAGTAAGCAAGGCGATTTCTAAATTACAGGTCTCCTTTATTCTGAGTGTATGTGAGCGCTTATGTTTTCTTTGTGTATTAAAGCACTAATACTAATTACTTGTTACATTTTGAGACTAGACACACTCATACACATAGCTACACACATAGCACACAACGAAAGGCACTACTAAGAGAAATACTATCGATTGCAGCATGCAACAAGAGCACTTAGTGGTATCCTGACACACACACACACACACACACATGCATGTATGGTCTTACATATGCATATAGTATAGTTTGCGTTGTCCTTTGGTGCTTGGGCAGCCGCAGCCTCTCATCAAACTCTCATCTGCCTCATCTGTCTCATGTGCCTCATGTGCTGGCTGGTTTTACGTATCGACGAGTACGTCTCTTATTCTTTGAGTCTCTTATTGAAATAAATTCTCAATGAACGAGCCCATTCGATGGGCCTTTCATTTTCATGCGTGCCATTTGCAGCAGCTGGCCGGGTTTTCTTTCTAGTCCCATCCTCCTCCCCCCCTCTCTTTCTCTGTTTCTCTCACTCTTTGTCTCTGCCTATATTCGCATACTGCAGCTTGTTGCTGCCGCAGTGTTGCTGTAAATATGAAACGTTTGCAAATCTCTGTTGTATACATAAAATACACATTCTCGTCTATCATATTTGGGCCGCGCATTAGCCAGCAAGGCTAAGCACATGCTGCAAATACACTCAACCAAAATCTCGTCAGTAAAATCAACAAGCGTTAACAGTAACTTAAAAAGTCAACATTTTTTTTAGAATTATTGAGAAGATTAGCTCAGTGGGAAAAAAGCCTGCCTATTCAGGACCTTTTCAAGTAAGTTTTTTCAAGAGTATTGTTATTGAACTAAAAAGTTTTAAGATCTTTCAACGTTGTAGCACAATAAAACTGTGTTATACACGTGTATTAGTTAACTATATCATAAGGCAAAAATCGATACATAAAGTAACAATACTTGCGATAGTTCTACCAAAGAAATGATCACAGTACATGTACAAGAATATCCACATACTGTATATTTGACAATTTTGCTGTATATTTTTTCTTAGTGTACACATAAACTTACACATACATATGCATACACATGCACATACACATACACATAGATGATAGATAAGTATATGGATATGCGAATACATATGAGTACTCGTAACCTGACATGTTTGGATATACATACTCATACTGATATACATGTTATTTGTATGCAAGTGTATGTGTGTGTGTGTGTGTGATGTGGGGGCATGTGAATGGCAACTGGCAACGTCGTCCTTGTGCTTCACTCGACAAATATTCAACACGTATTCATTTCCTGCGGACGAACAGTTGCCAACTGGCAACATTCTGCACCGAGATGCTGCACAAGTGCACTCTGCTGCCTGCTGCCTGCGACTGAGACTGCGACTGCGACTGCGACTGAGATGCGACAGCGACATGATACTTGCACTTGATGCCGTCGCTGATGAAGTAGCGACAATGCGGCAATGCGTCGCAAACTCACTTGGAGTGCTACTTGGCAGCGGCGTGACGACGACGGCGTCCCAAAATGTTGATCCTTTGACGATTGCCAGCTCTCTTCCTCCTCTCCTCTATGCCCTCTCGCAAGCCAGCCAACCACCCACCCAACGGGGGGTCCAAGGTAGCGCACTCGGCGCGTCAAGAGACGCTCTCGATGGCGCTGGGGCCAGAGGAAGCTGTGAACGCTTTAACGCCATTCCTTTACCCACACACACACACACATACACACACACACTCAAACCCATACCCGTTCCATACCCATATCCATTCCCGTTCCCGGTTTGCATTCGGTTCGCATTCCCCACTGAGAGCTACACGTTTTCATGAAATCATTTTTCACCACTTAGTCACGTCGCTTTGACAGCCCAGCCAGGACACGGGTTGGGGCAGGGGGCAGGCTGGGAGGCAAGGAGCAGTGGGAATGTGGCAATGTGGGAATGGAAACGACAGCATCCTCTAGCGTTATCTGCGGTTAGTTGCTTATAATTGGCAGACATGTGAGTTGTGAGCTGCGAGCTGCGAGCCCTGAGCTTTCCCTTAACCGGATGCCAGACAGAGACTGGGAGGTTCGGTACTAAGTATTTAGTAATTATAGCCCTGGACAAGTGGCAGGACCTCGACTTTCCCATAGCGCACACGGTTCCCACACAGGACAGGACAGGACACGTTGCGTGCTCAGTTTATTAGTGGTACACACTCAGCAATTACAAAATACTCAATTGTCCTTTTTTTGTTGTTTATTGTCGATCGCGGGAGAACTTTGTGTGTGCACAGGACATATGGCATCAATCATGTGGAAACCACCAAGTACACTCTATGCAATGCGGCAACGTTGCCCACAATAAGTTAGCAGGCACAGTTACCAGTTAGTTAGTCAGTGGCAGTGCAGTGCAGTTGGAAATCTCTAGACATGTCCAACATCGCCCCCTTCCCCGCTAACCGAATCCTGCAGCATGGTACAAGGAACAGCAAGTGCTGTTTTTGGTACGTGTTATCCTGCTATTTGGTTACCTTGTATGGTTGCACTTCCTTCGCTTTTGTTGCCAGTGGCACGAATCAAAGTATTGAATTTCTATATCCGTTTTTGTGTATTGTGCTGTTGGTTTTCGCCTCGTTCGGCTGCCACCGAGCGAGAGTGCACGAGGGAGGAGCAAAACAGGAGTAAAAGTATTGTATTGTACAAACCAAATGAGTGCACAGGAAGTTTTTGTACATTGCTCACCTTGAATGGCAGCGAGAACTGTGCTGTGCACTGAGTGCGGGGCAATTAGGCGACTGTGCTCTGAAACGGAAACTGTCGCAACTGATCGGCGTGTTGATAAGTTCAACAACAACAGCAGCAGCAACACCAGAAATGACAACAGTAATAACAACAACAACAACAACAACAACAGCAACAGCAAACAGGAACTACTACAAGCTAACGAAAAGTGTATAACGCATTTTGGCATTTTGATACTGCGACACTGGAAAAAAAGTATCACTATCAATTTGATACGTGCTGTGCAAAATTAAAGAGAGGTAGAGAAGCAGAGAGAGAAAGAAAGAGAGAGTAAGAGAGAGGAGAGAGAGAGAGTTAGAGAGAGTAAAAGAGAGAGAGAAAGAAAGAGAGAGTAAGAGAGAGGAGAGAGAGAGTTAGAGAGAGTAAAAGAGAGAGAGAAAGAAAGAGAGAGTAAGAGAGGGAGAGAGAGTAAAAGAGAAATAAAGAGAGAGTAAAGAGAGAGAGAAAGAAAGAGAGAGTAAGAGAGGGGAGGGAGAGAGAGAGTAAAAGAGAGAGAGAGAGAGAGAGAAGAGAGAGAGAAGAGAGAGAGAAGAGAAAGAGAAGAGAGAGAAGAGAGAGAGAAGGGAGAGATAGAGAGAGAGAGAGAGAGAGAGAGAGAGAGAGAGAGAGAGAGAGAGAAGAGAGAGAGAGAAGAGAAAGAGAGATTTAGAGTAAGAGAGATAAGGAGAGTAAGATAGGGAGAAAGAGAGAGTAAGAGAGGTTAAAAGAGAGACAGTGAGGGAGAGAGTAAGAGAGGGAGACAGTGAGGGAGAGATTAAGAATGGGGCAGAATAAATTACCTTGAGAGTGCGGTAGCGAGATTTTCTCAACAGCAACAAACAAGTCACTTGAATTCTTGAGAATCGCATAGAAGGGCGTCATTTATTGTACGTTATTTTTCAGCTACAACGCAGCTCAAGAAATCGAAACGATCTTGAACGGCGGCTTTATAAATCATGATGCACATTTCGTGGCATTTAAAACGATTTTTTCCTTAGTGTACAAGCTACCGAGAATTGTATAACGAATTTTGGCATTTTGGTACTGCCAGCAAAAGTTTTCGAACGCTGACAAAAATCCATTTGTTGTGTATTTTTTATTTTTGGATGTTGTTGTCGTTGCTGTTGTCGAGGGGTTGGGGGAGAGCAGCCGCCGAAAACAAAGTGCTATAAAAGTCACGCCCGAGGCCAAAATGAGTTTCCAGTTTTGGTTTCAGTCTTTTTTCAGCATCAGGTAACCTTTTGTGCCGCCCATTAGAAACATGCACGCAGGCGGCTTACTTAAGCATACAAATTGTGCGAGTGTGAATGTGTGTGTGAGTGTGTGTGTATGCAGCATGTATCGTACATGCAAATGTGAATGAGATTCAGATGTGGCTAAGGCTGTATGGAAACGTTGAAATGTGGAAATATGGAAACGTGCGGGGATTTGACTCGGCTCCACAGCTCCTGCGCGAAGTGCCGGGCCAGATGAGAACTTCGCCATGCGTGCCGCCATTTGACTCGCAAGATTGACACGCTGCTAAAACGCTTCGAGCTACAGCAGGAAAAACAGCAGCAGGACGTGCACGAGGGCTGGGCGGATATGGCAACAAATGCCGCTGGCCAGGGGCAGAGAAAAATTGTGCAGATGTGTCCAATTTAGTGGAACAGTGGACCCGGGCCTTCAAGTTGCAGCTCAGGTACTTATGTCCTGCAACTGTTAAGATTAAGATTATTACCAGAGTCGCCCCGCAGGCGAAGCAACGTTGCCAATTTGTCGCTCCGTTTTTGGGGTGAGTGCGGTAAGAAATTAATATAATAATTGCGTTAAGTGGTTGTTTTTCCCATTTTGGGGCTTCCACACTGTTCAAGTGATATATGGCAGATGCTATTCGGAATTAATATTAAGCCAAAACAACTTTCAAGCTTATACTCTCATAAGCATGACAAAGGGTTGGCCATAAAAGGAGAATTAGAGCAAAAACAACGACCAAAAAGACATTGGGATCGAAAATCATTTTAGTTTCGACCAAATTATAGGAGTTTGAAGTCTGTGAAGGGAATTACTTGTGATATGATATCATTCTCGTGGCTAGTTTTTGATAGAAAATCGAAAAATCCAAAGTTCTTAAGACTTAAATACAGATATAATATAAAGGTCAAGACATGATCAATACTGCCTCGGGATCGAAAATCGGATCAGTTTTGACAAAAATATGGGAGTTTGAAGTCTGTGAAGGAAATTCATTGTGATATGATATCATTCTCGTGGCTAGTTTTTGATAGAAAATCGAAAAATCCAAAAGTCTTAAGATTTCAATGCACATCTAATGTAGAGGCCAAGATATGATCAAAACTAATTCGGGAACGAAAATCGGATTAGTTTTGACAAAGTTATGGGAGTTTGAAGCTTGTGAAGGGAATTTTTTGGGATTTGATAATATTTTCGTGGCTTGTATTTGATAGAAAATCGAAAAATCCAAAGTTCTTCAGATTTTAATGCAGATCTAGTATAGAGGCCAAAATCGGATCAGTTTTGACAAAGGTATGGGAGTTTGAAATGTTGAAAAGGCATTGCTAGGGTCTTGAGATCCTTTTCATGTAATTATTTTTGAAGGACAAATCCGCTTTTTTTAAGTGCATCGGATTTAAATACAGCATTAACATAAAGGTCGACCCATCAGCCTAGTTTCCTAGTTTTATAAAGCAGACATATGCCCCAACGAACTGTACTTGAGATTTTATGAACCAAACGATAACCCCATTCTGGTCGTACTTAAATCTAGAGCAGAGTTTTTCTTAAGCGTACAAATCGCACAAGTTGCTTACCCTGCAGCGGTCACTCGAAGGTCAGATTGAGCCCATAAATATTTCGTATTGATTCTACCTGGCCAATCTACAGATTCCAGATAAAACTATCTATCTTGTGCTACGCTCGCTCGCATGTGTGTCAACGACAGCCTATGCAAAATGCCAAGTGGCCAAGTGGCCGAGTTTTACCCGCCCGCTGCTCCTGCTCCTGCTGCTGTTGCTGCTGCTGTTGCCTTTGGTGTCCCTTGTCTCTGCCTCGCCCAGAGAATCTCAGGGGCACAAATATGCGGTTGCCCATCCCCGATTGCTCCACTCGACATGGCTTCAATCGCTGGAATTTGTCGTGACAATAATCAGCAGCGTCTCTGCATGGTGTCAAAACTGGGCTGGTCTCCATGTCCCAAGCCCCGCTCCCGCTCCTCTGCCACAGGCAATTCCCCCTGCCCAGACTCTGTGTCCTGGGGTAGTTTCTGGTCTGTTTCTAGTCAAGCCACAAATATGAGCATTGGAAGCATTGGCACGCTGCTGTTGCTGCTGCTGCTGACTGGCGACTTACCAGCGAAATAAATTAGGCAACAAAAAATTGACATTCTTGGGCGAGAGGAGGAGTTGGAGTGGTAACTGGTGTCATTAAAGCCAAGCGAAGGCAGCGAGGAGACAGCGCCACTGATTAGAACAATATGCGTAAATATGTAAGGACATTCTATATACAATATAGATATATATATATATATACTTGTGTGTATATGTTGTATATGTATTTATGTATCGCATTTGTACGAGTGTGCTGGCCAAAAAAGGATGTGCTCAAAATAAATATGCGTGCGTGTTGCTTCCCCATACCAACACATAGATTTCTAGCCATGTTGTTGCTATTGTTTCTCTCGCTCTGTGTGTTTGTGTCTTGCCTTTCGTTGACACTTTCACAATTTATGGCAAATGCTGTCTTTCACCCTGGCACAGGAAAGGCGCCAACATCGAACCAACCCCCTCGCACTGACTTTGACTGTAATTTTTGGCCACCCAACGAAAAAAAAAACAGAAAATAAACGAAAAAAGAAGAATAACAAAAACAGCAGCAACAGCAGCAACAACAACAACAACAACAACAACATTCTGTTTACCAGTTCCGCAGTTCCGTAGTCGCAGTCCCAGTTGTACACAGACTCATTTGAAATAAATATTTTTGTGTTTTTACTTGGAGCGACAATAACGCAAAACATGAACAGCAGCAGTAACAAGACAAATGTCTATGTGTGTGTGTGTAGTGTGTATAGTGTGTGCGTGTGTGTGTGCTGTAGGCAAAACACGCGCGGCGCTGCGGCGTCAAAGCCGAATTACTCATACGCCACGTTCGCCGCTGCTCGTTGGCGTCGTCGTCGTCGTCGTCCTCGTGGCTGGCTGACACAATCCGTGCCTACTATGCGCGTTGACGTTAAAAGCTACAGAGCAATTAATCATTAGCTTTTACAGGATTTATTGCAAATACTTTTATCGGATATATTAAATGAACTCCACTCCACACGAGCGGCAGCAGCTCAAAGCTGGCAGCTCTGCCAACTGGCAACTGGCACTCCCCACAGGGGCAACAGGAATTATGGCAGCATTAATCCAGTGTAGACTATCTGCTGGCAAGCATCTTAGTGCTTTAAGATTTGCGTCATCATCAGCAACACCACCCACCACCCAGCGACCCATGTGGGTCAAATCGCATGCGGCACACAAAATTTAACTGCTGCGGCACGTTAAAAAAAACTTTGCTGTCATTCGACATATGCGCACGCGATGTTCCTGACATGTTCCAGGTGAAGATGGTAGTAGGTGGTGGTGGGGCTGGGCTGGGCTGGGCTGGATATGGATGTCAATGTAGGAGCTTAGCAACAGTTTAGTTGGCATTGTGTGTTGTTTACTTGCTGTGACAAAATGAGTTACAGGTTTCATTCATTGGCCTTCGAAGTAATGCAGCTTGATAAATATGCGAGCATTAATTACGCAACAGCGAGCTAATGTGCGAGGGCAACAAATAAACGCGAGTGTTGGGTAACGCTCGATGGGAAAGGAACTAAGGTTTAGCTGTTCCTTGCTTTTGAGTGCTCCGTGTTTCATGTGCCATTAACTCGCAAGCCTTTGCGATTGATCTTGCTAGGGACTGCTTGGGTTTTATTTTATCGTTCACCCACACTAACACTCGTACACACACACTCACACACACCCACATCCATATCCCCAGCCACAGTTGCCGCATCCAGTGCAAATGCACATGCAAATTTATAACAATTTTACGTTCTCACATGCGTTGGCTCGTAAATCGTCTTTTAGCAAAGGTGCGAACTGCCAACGAACGACTTTCCACACGACTTTCCACACACCATCTTCGACTTTCCACCTTGCCTGGCAAGTGCCTGTGCATAAAAAATCGTTTATGGCTTTGCAGCGCTCAAATAGAACAAAGCATAAATCCTAATTTACTTACCGTATAACCCGGTGGTGCCACTGGAGGCATGTCTACTTGTGTGTGGGTGTGTGTGTCGGTGTGGATATATATCAACAACATCTTAAACACATGACGGTAAATAAATACAAATGTGGAAAATTGTGAAAATGTTGCTGTAAATTGCTGCGAATGGCAAAAAGCAGTTTCAGCTTCGAAAGGTAAACGATAAAAAGCTGCACTATGGGAGACACTAAGAAACTGAAGTACAACAAGTTGCAAACTGCAAATGCATTGTGTAAAGCACAACGATTTACGATTCGCTTAAAAAGTTGCAAGTTGGAATTAGATAAGTTGGCAAAGCGTCGGTCGGTCGATTTCAACATTTCAACAGTTTCAAAACTTGTCCTACGGCCCATCTTTGCGCAAGTTTAATAATGCAATTATTCACTTAACAACTTTTAGCTGTGAACTTGTAGAATACCTCAAGGATTAATCAAGTGACTGGTATTTCTTGTAGGACTAACAATCTTAAATAGATAAGTCAACACAAATCTATTAAAATATGAGACCAGTTCCTGTGGTCATGTTTCGTCATCATAATCATTATCGCATCTTTAATATTTGTGCGTGCATATTTTGTTGATAGTATTTAAAAGCAGCTGCTGCCCAAGCAACGCTTAATGAGTTGAACTTAGTTTTGTTGGGCAAGCGAACCACAGAACCGCAACCGAGCCCCCACAACCACCAGCCACATCAAGTGGTTGGCTACTGTCTGCATAAAAAAGGGGCAAACAAGCGTTACATTGTTATAATTTATGGCTAGCAGTTGCGAGAGTTCAAAACAAATAGAATTACAAATACAAATGCAGGCGACATTAGCAATGTCGGATCTTGGAATTAACACGGCCAACCTCTAAGAATTCGGAGCATATTGTGTGTGTGTGTGTGTGTGTGTGGCTGCTTGCTTGTAAGCTGCTTGACTTTGCAATCCGAATGCCAACAGCTTCCACACAAAAAGCAGCATGTTAAGTAAACTTTATGGCCAGCAGGAAGAAGCGAAAGAAAATTGCGGCGCGCAAATAAAACCAGCGCAAAAGTGAGGCATCAAAAAGCAACAGCAAGGAGCAGCAACAACTATAAAACCTGCAGCGATAGTAAAATGCAAATTGGGTGGCAGTTGGAGGCAGTTGGGGGCAGTTTGCTGGCTGACAGGCGGGATTCCCTCGTTTTGCCTGGGTCCGGCTCAGAAACTTGCAAAAAGTGGAGAAAACGAACAAAAAAAAGAAAAAGAAAAGAAAAAAGAATACCACTCGCATTCGCACTCGTAAAATAAAAGTAAAGTGCAACAGCAATTTGTTTGCACAATTGCTGAATGCGGCTGTTGCTGCTGTTACTACTGTTGTTGTTGTTGTTGTAGCTGTTGCTGCTGCTGCTGCTGTTTGTGTTGCTGTTGGCACTCGTCGCATTGTTTGCTTTGTAGCCAGTTGTTGTACATTTTTATGACAGCTCAAATTGGCCCCCGTCGCCGTCGTAGACGCGATTGCCGGCAGCAACACTGTCAGCATATGGCAATAAATGCGCTGGCCAGGACGATGGACGACGGACGACTGACGATGGACTGTGGAGCAGGCTTACCGAGCAAGGAGCACAGGGAGCGTAAATGACGGTGGGTGCAGGAGGCAGACGGATGACTGACGGCGATTGGCGTCTGATTTGTGTTGGCAGCACTAAGTTCATTTGATGCTTGGTAGAAGACCCTGGAAATCCTTTTTGCAAGCCCACAAAAGGCCGCCACTTGCCCCATTTAATTTTCTATTTGGCACTCTGAAATTAAAATAGAAATCCCGCGCCGCTTTTGACAACTTTTTAAGCTCCATTAGTGTTGACGAAAGAAAGCATAACAAGGAGCCGGCGACGAAAAAGGGTCAATGTAACCGCGTAGGAAAACCGCAACGCGGCAGGACACCACACAGCAAGCAACCTTCTGCTGCTGCTGCTGCTGGTAACCTTGAGGGGTGCTCCCCTTGCTCCCCAAAAGCCCTACCCGATACGCAGTCCTGTTTTGGCTGTTTTGGGGGTGTTGGTTGCACTCTTCCGCAGCTCGAGCGCTCGAAAAACATTTAACTGTTTGGCTGTTTGGCATTCATTGCGAATTTAAAGGGCGGCTTAGTGACAGGAATAATAAGGAAGCCCGCGACGGAAGCGTTGATGTCAACGCAGCAGAGCCCAGAACCCCGAAAAAACCACAAGGGACATCGGACTTGGGTCGGAGAGACACTGGGCCTCTCCGCCTCGGCCATACACAGCAAACAATGTTGGAGTAACAGAAAAGAGAGAGCAACAAAAAAAGAGATATACAAACAAAATTAACATATTCTATATGCTGATTCTATTTTAAGAACTGCCAAAAATATTGCAAATGAGCGAACAAATTTGTTCCTTTCCCATTTTGCTTTAAATTTGAAAGCAAGAGTAGTACAAATCGGAAATGATCTTTTACTATTCCATCTATAAGCGAAAACAATATACAAATTGCTATAGCTTAAAATGAACTGCAGTATGTATTTATATCAATTAAATTGTTGTTGAATAAGTCTTGTAGTTGAACCTGAAAAGTCTAAGATCATAAAGTGTTAGACATTTTTTACTGTGTAGCAATAATGGCAACAGCAATGGGCCACAGGGCCACGGGCCATGACGTCCTTGTTGTTGTTGTTGCTGTCCTCGTTGTCGTCCCCTTTTGATTTGGTTGGCGCTGTGCAAACAGAGCAAACAGAGCAAACCAAACGAAACGAAACGTAACGTAACGAAATAAAGCCCAGACCTCAAAATGTTAAAAAGGACAACAGGCTGGCAGGCAGGCAGGCAGGCAGGGATGCGGCAGGGATGCGGCTGAATGCCCCCGTTCTGGCCATTGTGCTGGCCGGCATGGTTAGTGCCGCTGCTGGCCAACTTGTGTGTCAGCTTTTGGTCAAGAGCAATGCTGAGAAAACTATGCGGCAATTGTCCAAATGCAAAATAATCAAATTAAATGCTTTACCCATCTCTAGTGTGTGTGTGTTTGAGTGTGTGTGTGTGTGTGGGTGTGTGTGCAATGCATACTTTTGTGCAGAAGCGCTTCAAATCTGGCCATAATTCAGCTTAAGTTAGCAAGCGTTGCTTGCTACATTGTTTGGTATTTTTAAACCAGCATCGTGCCAAATTTGGCAGCTAGGCAGCCAGGCAGCCAAGTGGCAGACATCAAAACACACCCCCCAGAAGCTGATGTTCATTCCAACCCTCAAACAGCCCAGCAGCCCAGCAGCCCAACTACCCATTAAGTCCCCCACCCAACTGCTGCTGTTGCATAATTTTCGGCAATCCACAAGTGTGTGTGCTCGCCTCCTTGTTGTGCGCCTGTATGCGTGTGTGAGCGTGCTGAGCGCTCTCGCTACATTTGTAGCAGATTGCGGAGCGACTGCGCAATCGCACTCGCTGTTGACTCTTTCTTTTTTGGGGTTGCTTGCTGGGCTGCCTTTGGGGCTGCTGCTGCTTGGCTACTTGTTGTGTCTTTGTGTTGCCCAACAAAAACAAAAAACAATTTATCAAAGCGCGGCTTATCGATCTACACAAATCAAAACGCAAATTAGACACGCTTGCAATTGCGATTCTTTGGGCAATATTAGAGCTGAGTTAGAGCAACCCTTCTGCTGTGGCTGAGCTTAAGCTCTCACCCTGCTCACCATTTGCTATGGTATGGCATTAATCGACACCACCACCGCCACCACCACCACTACCCACGGCAACAACACTAACAACAGCACCGCCACCACCAAAGCGCTGCGTTGGTGTTGTTGGATTTGGTTTTGCTGCTGACCCGAAATCACGCACACTCGCTGTAAATTACACACACACAGAGAGACTCATTGCGCCTGTGTGTGTATCACAGTCACGACAGCAACTGTGACGTGACGGTAACGGCAACGGCAAAGGCAACGGCAAAGGCAACAGTAAAAGCAACGGCAACAGCAACGGCAACGGCAAAAGCTGTGAAAACGAAGCGCACAGTTGAAGAAGGGAGTGGTACGTCAATAACTGACGCACAGCGGCAGTAAATTGTGCTTCAAACAAGAAGTCCATAGTTCTCTCAATTTCAGTAACAACAATCAACTGTTAAACATTTAAAAATCATATTTATAATACTCGTACAAGTGCAAAGCGACGACAAAACGAAAAAAAACAACAAGAAAACAAAGTGCAATAACAAATGCCAGCGAAAAAGAAGGTGTGCAATTTTCAACAGGCTAACAACGAAAATCAGAGCGAGTGAAATTCGTCTTGTTTGCATTTCCTGGTGGCATGGAAATATTTCCTGTTCGCATCATAAACAAACTACATCAAATACGTGTACAACTAGCAGAAAACTCAACTTATGCATGAGTTGTTTTTTCGCTGCTGCGGCAACTGCGCTCAACTGTCAACTTTTGTTGCATGTGACGTATGCAACAAAGTGCCGTATATGTGTGTTGCTGTACATGTGCTTATGTCTGTGTGCGAGTGTGTGAGTGTGTCGTATACCGCAGCAACAGCAACGAAGACACTAACGACACACTCGCTGCAGCAGCGAGCGCTGCAAAGTATGCAATAAATTCTCGCATTGTTTATGTGCAACGCGCATGGGTTAAAGGGGCAGCCGCGGAGTGTACTGTGTGTGTGTGTGTGTGTGTGAGTGTGAGTGGGGGTGGCGAGCACAGTGAGGTAGGCTAGGGCAACCAACAGTTGACTATTTGTTGCATGTATTCCGCACTCGTCACTCGTTACTCGCCCGTACTCAGCAGTGCGCTCTCTCGCCACTCTCTCTCTCTCTCAGTCTCTTCCTCTCTCTGTCCCTCTTTCTTTTAGTCCGTCTCGCTCTGCGTGTGGTTCTCGATTCAATTCACAAAACATTCGACAAGTGCAGAGTGAAACAAGTTGTTGTTGCTGAAACACAGCGAACAACGAACAAAAATTTTCTCATTTTCTTCATTCAATTTCAACGACTGTAAGCTTCGCAAAATAGAATAAAAGTGCGTTAAAAACATACAAATATTTGCCAATAGTGATATCGCACCGCATGAATGTGCTTTCTAACACCGAAAAAGCCAACAAAAACAAATGGCATTTGGCAATTGAAGTCTGCATTTCCTAAACAAAGCCAACGAGTTCACGAGTATGCGCCATTTTAAAAAGTGGGATAGGGATAGATAGTTTCGTGTGCGTGCGTGCGCGCCTTCCATTGGAAGAGCAGTTCCTGACCCCCTGCCCACTGCTCCTTGCTCCTTGCGCCCTCACCTACACACGCTCAAAGCGCCCCCTTGCTACCCACTCAGACTTGCACTCTCGCTATATTAAATAAACTGATTCTAAATGTTACAATAAAAGCATAAATATAATATATACAAAGTGTTGCGTCTCTGCAAAGTGTTGCCCAACAACTTAGCCTTGTAAGGTAGTCGAAGCCCGATTGGAAACCAGCTCAAATCTGCGAACCAGTGCGCGAACTTGTTTACAGTTAATAGCGTCTAAATTATGCAATTTAAGGGAGCAATAAATGCGGCAAAGTTCAACCAATCAAATCACATATTCTATGTAATGCAGCGAAGAGTTCAATTGACTGTCAAAATAATGCGATAGCAACACAAAAAAAACAACATCATTAAATGATCACAATTATGTTTTTTATGCAAATTAGATTGCAACAACACTATAAAAAGTTATTGTTTAATTGAAAAAACTTTATGGCTTTGATCTTGAACATTTTTAGCTTAAAACTGTGTACTAACTTAAATTAAATCAAATTTGTATATTAAACTAGATCATTCCAGCGACTTAGCTACTTAAAGAGTCGGTGATTTGTTAAACGATTTGATAGATATTGTCTGCACTAACTTTCAAAAAATAAATTTTATATCTTTAAACATTGCCACGCCCATTTTGTGTCCATCATAAACCATCTACGGTACAATAGCTTTAAAAAAAATATTAATATCTGGTCAGTAGTTATATTTGTATCATAAATTTAGATATACTTTTAGTATGTAGTATATAAAGTGTAATACAACTCTATCAATTTCATTTGCAATCTTTGAAGAACTTTGAAACGGCAACAACAACATCGAAAGCAATACCTTAAACTACTGTGGCAAAGTGATTGTGGCAAGCAGATAAAGTGATATAATCAACACTGCTGCAGATGTTGTAGGATAAGCAGCTCGTAGTGAGCTTCGGTGGCAGTTGGGCCAGTGCGAGAGCCAGAGCCAGTGCCAGAGCCAGTGCCAGATCAAGATCAGGATCAAGGATGCCCGCTAGTCGCAGCCGGCACAGGAACGGGCACAACAAAGCAGACGCAGAAGCAGAAGCTGGAGCTGGAGCTGGAGCAGAGTTGGAAATCGAAGAAGAAGTAGAAGTAGAAGTAGAACCGATAACAGGAGCAGAAGTAGCGCTACTCTCAAGGCAGCTCATGTCAAAGTCGAAGTCAAAGTCAAAGTCGGAGTCAAAGTGAAACATTTTACTGCAGACGACTGTGGAGTCGATGTGAAAGAAGGTTGTGCTATATCTAAATAGTAAATAAATAAAATAAATAAATAACAAATGTAAACATAAGCAACAAAAACAAAAACAAAGGAAACAAACAAACAAAACGAAAGCATAAACACAAATAAAAAGCAAAAGCAAAAGGAAAAGAGCACCCAAAGGGTATATACACATACATAATAATCTAAGGGGGTGCATACTCATAAGTAGTTTATAAAATTTTATCGAACGACTCAAACTGGCAAGTGGCAGTAAGCGGAGACGGAGACACAATGTCTGTGGACTTTATACTGCCCAATCGCAACAAGATACAAACGATTGCCTATGCGAGCAAGAAATATGCGCCAGCCAGCGAACTGCAGAGCTGGCGACGTCCCAAGCCCAAGGCGAAGCCCAGGACGAGCAGGAGCGGCCAACAGCAGACGCTGCGCAAACTAAGGCCGGCGGCCAATGCCAATGCCAGTGCCAGTGAGGATAAGTCCTCGGTGCTGCGCAATGCCAATAACAATAACACTAACACTAACAATGGCCTGGCCAAGATGACGTTCAAGTCGAGCAGCAGCAGCAGCAGTGGCAGCAGCAGGGATAAGGACAAGGAGGCTAAGCGAAGCGGCAGAGCGGCGCTCAAGCGTGAGATAATCGAGCTGGACGATGACAAGGATAATGTGGGTGTGCCTCCTGCTCCGCCGACTAACCAACCGGACGAGCAGCAATTGTGCGAGCACTTGGAATGGTCCGCGGCACAGTCGCTGGTGCAAATGAACTCCAAGCAGGAGAAGCAGCGCCGTCTGGGCGCAACAGGAACCGTAACAGCAACAGGAGCAGCAACAGCAACAGGAGCAGGAGCAGGAGCAGGAGCAACCAAAATAGTATCAGCAGCCGCAGGTAGGTGCAACAGTTAACCACATATCCGCTTTCCGTTTTAGGTTTTGGGTTTCCCCCTTGTGTCCATTGTCCATTGCTGCCCTCCTGCTCCCTGCTCCCTGGCCAGAAGTTGCGTCACAACAATGTGAACAGGTGGCTGCGACAATTTGTGTACTCGTGTACTCGTATTTATTTTTAGTAGCCCTTGCCCCAATGTCCACCCACGTTTTATGGCCGCCCACTGCGGCTCCACTAGGGCTACTGGATGCCTGCTTGCCCTTCTCGTCCTTCGCTTTTGTCGCTTTGTGCGCGTGTTTGACATTGTCGCCGTTAGCTAATCTTTTTAGCGTATGTTGGCATTTTTCATGTTTGCCTTCTTGTCGATGTTGTTGCTGCCGTTGTCGTTGTCGCTGTCGCTGTCGTAGTCGTTGTCGTTGTCGTTGCTTGTTGCTCTTGACAAAGGCGGAGAAGCGAATGCAAACACGAAAACCAACACGCGTCATTGTCATGGGGTTGGCAAAGGCAAAGGCAGAAGGCAGACGGCAGAAGGCAAAAGGGGGGCACTTTACTTGTAGTCGCAAGTCTTATCGATTGAGCATACCAAATGTAACAGGTCAGCTCGAGAATTAATGGCGTCAACTTCAGTGCTGCCAACTATCGATTAGCACAGCAGAGCAGATCGACCAGAGAAAGGCCAATGTAGGCGGACAATTCATTTGAATTAGAACAAGTAAAAGTGCTCTAGTCGGGAGTGCCCGATTAGGAGATACCCTGAACCAAGTCCATACAATCATGCATACTAATCACACACTAAGCACACACATGCTGCAGTTCAAGCAGTACAAGCAGTGCAAGCGGTTTAAGCAGTTAGCTTGCTTTTAACCGAGCCCCACGCAATGGAAAGTAAAATCTTAAAAGACTTCAGTGTTTATTGTCCGATCTTTCTGAAATAGGACATAACATTGGCTATAAAATGTGTCACCAAACCAAATTGCAGGGTCGTACCTTCAAAAATGCGATTTTTCAAATTTGGGTGAAATTGGGGGGTGGTATCCAAAAAGTGAAAAATGTGTATACTATTCGAGATTATACATGCCAAATTTGGGGCCTCTACTCTTATAACTTGTAAGTTATAGCCCAAAAACGCTAGTCTGAAATCGAAATATATTGATAACTTTTGAATGGGTCGAGTTATCGATAAAATGAAATAAACTTGATCTGTCCCGGCACTACGAGAACTTATACTTATATTCTCTAGCTCTTGTAGTCTCTGATATCCGCGTGTTCATACAGACGGACGGACAGACGGACAGACAGACAGACGGACATGGCTAAATCGACTCGGCTATTGATACTGATCAAGAATATATATACTTTATATGGTCGGAGATGCTTCCTTATGGCTGTTACATACTTTCCACAAAACCATAATACCCTTTTTACCCATTTTTAATGGGTTCAGGGTATATAAAGAAAGACACAACTAATTGTTTCCCGGATAAATTTAAAATAGAATATTCAGATATATGGGCATATGTATATATTATACTTTCTTTTGTATTACTATTTTTATGCTTTAGCGCTTTTTGTTATATACGTTTAAAAGATAATGTTAAATGCACTTACCTGAGGAGTTGGTTTATTTTTGTGCAATTTATCCCAATGCTCTGCTCAGCACACAGCATTCACATGTGGATCAAGTGGATCAAGATAAAGTGAGCCATTTTATTTGTTACGAAAAAGCTTTGCACACAACATTTTGCGAAACACATACGGCCGATATCGAAAAAAAAACACGCACACACACTTAGTTAACACTAGCACTAGTAAAAAAATAGCGGGATCTCTATCACGGACTATGCTATCGGCAGAATAAAACTAATGTAACAGAATCCAACAGAATCCACCTTCTGCAGTACAAATGGGCTTTCAGGCAAAACAGTGATCTGTTATTTAAACTAACAGCAGCTATGTTTACACTCGCAAAGGATGTTATGATTTTAACAGTCTGTTAAAAAATGTCCAGCTCTCTTTTGATTAAAATAGTGTAGACGCACTTCATTACTTTGTCATTTTGTTGTTCACGGGGTTCTTTTCAAATTGAGTATACACACTGGCCAATTACTGCAAATAAAATTAAGAAAAAGAAGAAAAAATTATGCATTTAGTTGGAAAATGGTTATTCTTATAGTTAAATGTAAAAAATACAATAAAGGAGTGTAGGGTGACACTGGTTACCCCACACAACCATGGTCACACTCGAAAAAATTCAAATTGTATTAATATTCTTTTTATTAAATATATCTTTTAAATTAAGGTTTGTAATTATTGCTCGTGTAAACAATAGACTAATTTCTGTGTTGATTTGGCAATACTGGCCAGTGGCATCACCACCTGAAAAAGCTATGTCATTTGTTTGGCAGGTTCACTTGTCAGACTGCCTGTCTCAGCACTTCTTAGAAAATAATCCGAATATTGTGATAATAGTACGCTTACGATGCAGTTTGAGTGGAAATCAGTTGAAATGGAGCAGGGTGACGGCTATGATATGCCTATTGATTGTTAGTGATTTTTAGGTCAGATCTTTGTCTGCACCCATTTGCAATAATCATTTCAACCTTTTACAGTATCAATGCGCCGTCCAGTGGCCTTCGGTCGCGCCCCGGCTGAGGATGGCAAGGTGATCTTCTATGCGCCGCCGGCAAGCGCCAACGGTGCTGCCAGACAGCCGCAGCCAATGGCCATAAAGCGCGAGCGCGAGCGCGAGCAACAAGTGGCTCCAATCGTCTCAGCAGCCATTTACCGGGGCCGCAGCGTGGAGGAGACGGAGGCGGCCCACGATCTGCTGTCGCTGTCGCAGAGCCTGCCGCCACTCATACCGCCCTGTGTGGTGACCATCATGAAGCAGGAGGTGGCACACAAGTCGCCGGAGCATCTGCAGGAGATCTCGAACGCCTCCGTGGCGTCCTCACCGCAATCGCAATCGCCAGCGCAGTATCAGAGCACCGGGGCCAACAGTGGAGGCAGCTCGAACATTCGCTTCATTGGCAGCAGCTCGTATGACATGCTGAACAACGTGCCGGAAGCATCGAACAACTGCTCGCCGCTGACGCCGCCCAATTCCGATCACAGCTCTGATGTGGACATCGATATGTCCTCCTCGTCCGAATCCGGCCAGCTGCACTGGAACAAGTCGCAGTCGCAGTCGCCGCCGCAGCAACAGCCACGCGGCTCCGCCTTGAAGCTGTGCCTCAACATGCTCGATGGCCGCACCAAGGCCAGCAAGGCGGCCAGCAAGGACAAGGATCAGCAGCAGCGACCCAAGAGCATCAGCAGCCCCGAGCCCCGAGCGATCTCCACAGGATCCGCTACTGCTACTGCTACTGCTGCTGCTGCTGCCTCAAATGCAGCTGCCGGCGGCGGAGAGAACTATGCGAAGCGCAAGCGCGGCTGCTACAAGTGCAGCGAGTGCGGCAAGCAGTATGCCACCTCGAGCAATCTGTCGCGCCACAAGCAGACGCACCGCTCCCTGGACTCGCAGTCGGCCAAGAAGTGCATTAGCTGCGGCAAGGCGTACGTCTCGATGCCGGCGCTGGCGATGCATCTGTTGACGCACAAGTTGTCGCATAGCTGCGAGATTTGCGGCAAGCTGTTCTCGCGTCCGTGGCTGCTGCAAGGACATCTGCGCTCGCACACCGGCGAGAAGCCGTACGCGTGTGTGCACTGCGGCAAGGCGTTCGCGGATCGCTCCAATCTGAGGGCCCACATGCAGACGCACTCGGGCGACAAGAACTTCAAGTGCCATCGGTGCAACAAGACGTTTGCGCTCAAATCGTATCTGAACAAGCATCTGGAGTCGGCCTGCTTGCGGGATGCTGGTGCCATATCGATGGGCAAGAGTGTGGATGGCGATGAGGATGAGGATGATGAGGATCTGAAGCACGATAATGATATGGAGCCGGATGAGCTGGATGGCGATGAGATGGACAGCGATGAGAACAGTCAGGATATCGTGGTAGCTTAAGCATCTAATAATATCCTTACCTTAAACTTATACAAACTTTATACCAAAAACAAACCTATAAGCAATACTCGAGCACCCTTATCGAATTAAACAACAACAAAAACAAAAGAACAAAAAACTAAAGAAAAATGAAAAAGTAAATCAAAGCAGTCAACTAGCAGCTTATACGAGTAGTTTTGAGCATGGAATTTTTAGGATGGAATGTTGGTAACGCTGGTGCCATAGATCTCAAGTCAATAGCATGTTTTCAAGCAGTTATACTACATATGATTATTATGATTATTACGACCTTATATTACTAACAGCAACATTATTAACTGACCTTTTCCGGTTTGGGTACAATAGCGGAATGAGCGAAACTTTCCAAGTTGGGCATTTTTATTGAATGATTGCAATTGAAACAAAATAAAACAAAAGGTTTAATATGAAATCCAAAATGTAACTTATAGTAAAAATCTGACACAACGAATATTATGGAACATAAGTAGAAATTCTATATATACACACAGAACAAATAAGCATATATACAAGAAGAGCAAAAAAGAAAAGCAAAAGCAAAAGCAAATTATATATATATACATACTTATCTATATGAATAATATGAGTACATAGCGAGCAGAACCAATTTGCATGTTTTTTGGTAAAATACTTTAAGGCATCGTTTTAGGGCTCTAGAGTTTAAATAGCTATGAACGACATACACACATAACTAACTAGACGACAATTACAAGTATTAGATGCGGAAACAAACGATTGCTGATATATTATATACATATATCAGCACTTCAGCATGCAATCCATGGAAATAACAAAACGTGTACTCATATAAGGCAGCGTCTTAGGTAAAAACAAAACAAAAACAAAATAAAAACAGCTCATTTCGAATCTTAGCAACTAATTAACTAGTGGACTTTTTAGCACTTCCTGTAACTATCTCTCGCTCTTAGTCTTTTGAATATTTACTTAACACTTACAAACAAGGCATCAAGTTTGGTAGGCCAACAGCAACAGATTAGCAATGAAACGATGAAATTGATAATACTCACAATTTTAAACTGCAACAACTTTATATTCTAACCCTATTTAAGATGAATAACTTCCATAATATGCTCTAACTCGATAAACAAAAAACTACTTCAATTACTTAGCAATGATTAAAATTAATGAGAATCAATTTAGAAACATATCACAAGGACAATACTTAAACATAAATGCATTCAAATTAACATATAAAAACATAAAAAATACCAAGAAAAACCCCAAAAAAATACAAAAACAAAAACAAAAACATAAGCAAAAGCAAAAATTCAATTAAGATATAGAACTCACATTCTCATACGAAACAAAAATACAATTTGCAACATAGTTATTTTATTACTAGACTTAAATTATGTACATATTAATCCAGATTATAACATAATTTTATACAACAAATAATCCCCAAATGGAACGTTAACCTTGGCCATGCCGAAGTTTGCTAATCCGCGCAAATGTCTGATGCATTTTTCAAGATATATACCCATTCCATAAGAACGTCTACTAAATCCATTTGCGCGGCTTAACTGTAAGTTTGGGAATGCATCTGAGAAGGATGTTCGATGCGATGGTGAAGTTGATGCAGATGAAGTAGATGAAGCACTTGTAAAACAAAACGACAACTAAAAGCAATTCCAAAAGTAAGTGACATAGTTTTAAAAATTGTAACTCTATAAAATCGAAATAGTATATATAATATATATACACCAAACATGTATTTATTTTACGCGTAGTTTTTATTCTGAAAAACCATAAGCAAAATGCAGAAAACAAAAAAAACAACAAAAAAAACAAATTTAAAAGCAAAACCAAAAAAAAGAACAAAAACAAAAAACCATTTAATTAAATTGTCAATTACAATTATTTCATAATTTAAGAATTGAAAAGCTGACGCTGATAGAGGTTATTTTTTAATGCATATATAAATATATAGAAGTATATATATTGAAAAGAGGCAGTTTTATATCAAAATTAAGCATAGTGAAAACACAAACAAAAACATTGAAAACAATTCGAACTTAATTATACAACGAGAAAGAAAACAAACAAACAAAACAAAAAGAAATATATATATTAATTATTAACTTCGGAGGTACATGGAAGGGCACACACACACACACACACAGCGATACACACACACACACACACACACACACACACATACACATGTACACACAATTTTATAATAACAAGAATAAGAAAAGAAAAAAGTAAATTATATCGTATATACATAGGTGTATTTATGTATATGCAAATACATAATTACACACACAAATACATATACATTTGCCATATGCCGTATCAAATAGCAAAAACAGAATAATTGAGATTAGAATTTAGACCACAGTGCTATGTGCAATTGTTTATAGGGCCATAGTTCGAAATCGTGTTTATGCATGGCTTTATTGATGATTATTGATAGCGTTTTAAATAGCATTAAATGCCTATATACATACATATATACATAAATAAATAAATAAATTCCATTGAACAGTAGTGGTAACAATTATGTGATTTGCAATTTTACATTCAAAATATATACATGCATATATATACATATGTATATATATATATATATATAACAAATAATTACGAACAAATATATTGTATATTGAGGCAAGCGTTTAATTGATTCATTTACAAGTTAGATTTATTTATACACATTATATACCACAAAAACCAAAAACAAAAACAAAATCGAGAAAATGCAAACAAAATATTTTTACACAGATGCTTTGTTTTAGACATACAAGACAAGTTAATACTCCCCCCATTTGACCAGGACCCTGACAAGTGTGCACTTAACCCCCCCAAAACACATTGGTTTGCAATCCATGCAGATTCCTTGAACCATATGCAAATGAGATCAAGTTCAATGACACCAATTAAATTTTAATTATTATACAAATGAGATATTTTATAAAACGGATAAGAAAAATAACGTAATAATATTAATTTATATATTCATATATTAGAGATGCAAAAAGACTTGAACAGTTATATATACATTTAAATTGCAATATATTGTAAACTTCATTAAATATATATACACACACACACACACATATAATAAATACTATAAAATTATTTATACATGCTTACAGAGAACCATATATACTTACATACCACTTAAACGTCAAAACTAGTCAACTACTATCTTCAATGAAAACGTTATACAGCCCTTACAAATTACAAGTACTAATACTAGTACCACTTATATGTATTCTATAGGTCCACAGCGGCAAACAGCAGCGATTTCAATGCAATGCATTTTTCTCTTAATTACTTAGCATTTGTTCTTGTTCGAATTTTAGTTAGATAATGTTTTCCTCTCCAATGGGAATGAGCAAGCAATTAAATAGTTTCAGCTTTTGTAGGACATAATAACGACGATATAAAAAAGCAAACGTAATAATCAACTATTAAGAGACACCAATTGTATCTAGACTCGACTCGAAATTAACAATTCCCCAATTACCCAGTCTATAGTTCTTTGAGCTATCTCGCATAATTGATATAAATCGTACATACTCGTATACTTACATATACAACTACAAATACAAATACAAATACAAATACAGTACATACAGAGATTAACGAACATACACTTTTTACATACATACAAACATACATACACATGCAATTTTATGGCAAAATATGTAGAGTATATAACCTATTATATTCCCAAAATGCTTATCCATTCTTAAATTAACAAAATACGCGAAAAGAAATTCACAGAATCCATAACGGTATTAAACGATACATACGATACATACTTTCAAACATACGATACATACGATACATGCATACATACGAGTATAACATAATACAAAATCAAATGAAATGAAAACAGAACACAACACAAGATATAATATTAATTAGATATAGTTACTTATTATAGCTACACCTACACATTAGTGCAGCCATGTAACTATTTTTAGAGCCTCGGAAATAAACATACATACTAAACATAAAATACATAAACATATTAAATAAACGAACAGAGAACAAGCTGCGATCTCTTTTAATTGGTGCATGCGCTAAAAAGGACATGTAAGTAACATATTGTATTGTATGTGTAAGGCATCTTAAATTTAACTACCATTTTGCGGCATTATAAACTATGCAATAGCTGCCTTAATTCAATTCAGGTTCACTCACAAGTGCCCAAGTAGACAACAGAGCAGCTCGAGAGTCAACAATTCGATGTCAGCACTTATACATATTTATCTGACATAATCGAAAATGTCGTCTGACTGTAGTAGTATGTGTATGGGTGTTGAGTGTGTTTAAATGAAATTGCTTGATTCGGCATAAACATATTTACTCTGTTGAATATTTGCTCAACAATTTGATTTGAAATCTTGCTCCCTTACACACCACTCGTGTTTAGTCCTGCGATACATACATATGCAGTAGTACATCCAAATGGAATTGTATCAAGGACGCGCTCAACGGAACAATCGAAGTAGGCAAACAAGCCCAATAGCCACCCTACCCCTACCCCTACCCCCACTCACCAACCTTACTAACAACCCCAATCCCCCTTAGCCTGGTAGTGAATAGCGTTGTCATAGTCAGAGCCAGATTGACAGTCGCAGTCGCAGTCGCAGTCGCGGCACTCATGTATTCCTACTGCTCTACAGATGTCAGCAATTTCTCGATTTGAATACATTCAACAAAAAACGAAAGTGGGCAAACAATTCAACAGAGAGCGCAAGCAAGCAATGAAAAGAAAGAATGAGAGGAGAGAAAAAAAACAGAGAGGAACCCGCGCAAATGGCTTCTCTAACGACCCAATTAATTTGAAACAAAAAAGTACAAAAAGTTTACACAAAACCAAAAACAGAACACGAACGTTTGAATTTGAAGAAGAAGCGGCAGCGGCAGAAGCAACTGCTTTATGGCCACAGAGTGGGTAACGCCACAGGCCAGTAAATGCCGTCTCCAACTCCGGTCGCCCGATTGAAGCAATTGTGCGAGTAGTAAAGTTGCCGCATAGCTCCAAGTAGAAGTTGAAGCTGGAGCTGGAGCTGGAGCTTTTGATGGCCCCCACCCGCAATAGCAATGGCAGCAGCTCAGCTCGAAAAGTTCGCCAATGCCGACAGCTTCATTACAGCCATCATCATCATCTACCCATGAGTAATTTGCCAAGCAAAAGTTTATTGTTGCTGGAGCACAGCTCAAGCTGTTGATGATGTGGAGTGGAGTGGAAAGGAGAGTCACTGAGAGATGAGAGTGGAGGTAGAGCAGAGAAGTTCGCTTAGAACGCGCCAACGATATAAGATTTAAGCACAGATGCTGTACGATCTCAGTCTTGAGTCTTGAGTCTACAGTCACGCTGTGCGCATGCCAAAAATCAAAGAAGAAATACCTTACACAAATATATAGAAATATCAATAAATAAACGGAATTAAGCAATTAACTAGCCAGAGTATGTTCAAGTCTGTGAGCCCCATATTAATCGCTCTGATTATGCTAAGTCTGTGCATTTGGGCCAGCGGTGAGTACCCGCTAAAACATATAAATATAAATCACTTAATTTAAATTGGGCATAAATGTGCGATATTTGATTTTATTGCACATCTGTTCACGTTTCTATTGTTTGTGTGTGATGAGATGTTGAAACAGGTTTTAATTTCTAGAAGCATGGGCGTAGAGAGCGCAGAGGGGTTGTGCGATAGTAGCAACAGCAACAGCTTCAGCTTCAGCTCTGAGCTCTCAGCTCGTTAGTCATAATTACGTTGTCGCTGCGAGTCGTGATTCAAGGTTTCCGGGTGTATGTCATAGAAGATTACCAAGCTGATAGGGAAAGAGCTGGCAAAGCAATGATTTAATGGCTTGTAATTAAATTTTTCTTAGCTGCACCCTATCAGGAGCTGGAGCCCCGCAAAGGACATGTACCAGTCTACATACGGCACGGGGATGAGTCTCTGAGTAATATACATGCCGGCCTGGCGGAGGCCTTCAAGGAAGGCAGCTCCCAGCCACAGCTACTGGCAGAGGTAAGACTTCCACAAGACTTTGCTAATGCAGAAGTTAAGAGCTTTGCGATTTGCAGAACCTCATCACCGAAGTCCCACAAACCACTGAGGCGACGGCGGCGGCAACGAGCGCAAAGAGCTCCACGGAATCGGATATTGCAAGTTTCGATGCCATCAAAGCTAAGGACGAATAGTGCAATTGAATAAATACACAGTGAAAAATAATGGTTTAATTTGAAAACTTGCTTTCTATAGCCAATTTTTTGTTCTTCTTCAAATGTGCCTGACTGAAACTTATGATGGCTAGTAGCAAGTGGTAGATTTAAGTCGGTGAAATATTCGCTGGGCTGCTTGGCAGCTCGTTAACTGTTTCGTATCCGTCTGTCCAAAATCGCCTTAGAGCTTTGCGTGTGATTTACTTGTTGTGGCCCATTAGTGAGACAGGAACTGGCTCTGGCGATGCGGCCTGGGATGCGGCGTCGCAAACGTTTGTAATTAATATAATGGCGACGGCTGTGTTGGCAATGGGAAATAGCGATGGCGATGACGATGGCGATGGCGATGGCAATGGCAATTCCAAAATGGCCTACACACGTTGCGGTCCTGGGGCCACAAATTGTTGTTTCATTGTCCTTGTCTGCGGGCTGCTGCTGCTATTCTGCTGCTGCTGCTGCTGCTGCTACTGTGAGGCTGTCTAACGAGCAATAAAACTAAATACATACACATAAAGTTAATTATAAAAGGGCAAAAGGAAATTGAAGCTACCATCAGACTATTGAGCTGTCGATGCAAGTGACGGATTAAGCTAAAATGGTCCAGAGAGGGGGCTGGTGTCTCTGGCTAAAACGAAATCAGCCAAATGTCGAGAGCGATAGAGAGAGAAAGAACTTTGCCAAACGGCTGCAATCAAGAGGGCATTAAAATGGAAGAAAAACAAAACCAACCGAAAAAAAGGCAAGGAAAAACTACGCGTAGTAAAAGCGATTTTTATGGTGCCTGGCGTTTAAGAACTGCTGCTGAATTTAAATTTCCTTGCCACAGATAAAGGAGCAGAGGCAGCAGGAGCGGCAGCAGGAGCCAAGGCTCATGGCTCATGTTCGCCAGCATTTGTATGTATCTTTGTGTGCGTTCGAGCGCATTCAACCTCAAAATGAATAATTGCATATGCTTCAATGATTTGCGACTTTGTTCGAATGCGCTACAAGTTCGCCAGGCTTTAAGGCCAACTCCACTCCACTCTCCTCCTCTCCACTCTCCTGCAGGATGCTGACCAATATGCTGCTGCACACGACCAGAGTTAAAGGTGAGTAGGTGTTCTCTGATGCTCCCGCGTCGTGCTCGTTCTCGTTCTCGCCCACGTCCTCGTCCTCGTATAAATTGCTGGCTAATTTGAAAATTGGCCACTTAATTGCACTGCTGCTGATGGTCAAAACGAGCGCTTAAACAATAATTGAGTTAACTGTTATGTGAACGATTATCGCACATTGGCAATCCGCATTGCATGTTAGCTACTCGTATTATTATTATTGGCTGGCCATTAACACTAGCACCAGCTTCCCAATCCCAATGAGATTCGATGGCCCAGCTTTAGCTTTTTTTATTAGTTTAATGTGCACACATTTTTGGGATTAGCAGTGCTATTTGCCCAGCAGACTGCCCAGGATTCCGCCACCGCCAGCACTGCTTCCGCCACCGGTCACGCCGGGTATGCTCACAAGGTTCCCAAGCAAGTTGTTGCCATTAAGGTTCAGCAGACAACTGGGAATGTCAGGCAATGTAAGTATTATGTAACACCCAAACACACAATAAGCTTAAAATCAAACTTTTTCGACTTAACAAATCACGGGAAAGTTCGAAAAACACTTCCAGTCGCATCAAATTGGAAAAAAAGCTAAATTTTGTTACATAGTGAACCTGTTTACGGTTCTTAAGATCCACTTACCGCAGATCCAAACGTATGACTTGCTGACACGCCCATTGTTGCAGACACTACAATGGAATTTTCAATAGTTTTTCTCAATTGTTTCCCAATCAACTGCCAATACTTACTTTCAAGCTCTCAGGAGAGGGTCTGGGACAGGACTCTCCGCCTGAACCACCGCCTCCACCGCCCAAGATGCCGCCACCTCCCAAGAGGCCACCACCACCTGAACCGCCACCACCCGAATGACCACCACCTGAATGACCACCACCTGAATGACCACCACCGGAATGACCACCACCTGAATGACCACCACCTGAATGACCACCACCAGAGCCACCTCCACTTCCTGGCTTAGGGCGTGGATAGGGTCTCGACTTCACTGGGCCTTCATGTTCGTTCTAGTAGGTCAAAAAAGGTTTGAGCTAGCTGCCAACTTGATCTGGGCTCTAACAATAGTACTTACATTATGCGCCAAAGACTAGACACGCAGAAAAGAATCAATATTATAGCTTCCAACCGATTTCGAGCAGATATTTAGCTTACCAGCGCGAACAGGCCTAGGGCAATAGTCACAAGTAGAAATCTCGGCATATCAAAAGCTTAAGGTAGACTCGGATAACTGACTGACCTATCCAGCAGACGCTTTTATAGTCGCAACTGACAACGGAGCAGTCGCTATGGGCACACAGCTGTTTCATTATGGGCCTCAATTAGGGCATTGAACAATAGTGCTTTCTTATTCAACTTTAAAGAATATACACTAAGCAAAAAAAGGCTATTGTTCCCATTTCAATATCATAAGCTTGCTCTTAGATTGTAATTGGTAATAAAAATGGAAAAGTTTTTATATCAGGACCAAATGGTACATAATAATAAAATAATACAAATTATTCTTAGTGTAATAAAAAATCGTAGTGGAAATTTGAACAGAACGTTCTTGAAATTGGAACAGGGGCATTAAAAAAGCTGTTATTTTTGCTTTTGATAATCATAAATATTTATTCGTCATGCAAACCGTTTTACACTTACATAAATAGGTAGGTTCATTTCCATTACAAGTACTTTTTCAATTGTGTATATGCGGTGTGTGTGTGTGTGTGTGTGTGTGGGCAACTATATAGTAGGTAAGTATATATGTTTACGATATAGTATGTACGTTACAAGAACTACATAATTGTACAATAATTCATCTAATAATACCATTTGTGTATACGAGTAATATGATCATTCATTATTTAGCTATTTGATTAGTTAGTTATACAATTGATTAATTGGGTCTGCAGAACCGTTGCAGCAAAAAAAGGACTAAACGGCACATTCATACGAGTAAAAAGCGGTATTTCATCAGTTGTACAGTTGGGTGATTCTAGCGATTCTATTTGAAGTCTAACTCGAACTTGAACTTGTACTGACTGAAACTTGTGTGTATGAGCAGCTACACTAGTTTACGCCAAATAAGATCTGGTTTCTCTGACTTTTTATACCCTGAACCCATTAAAAATGGGTAAAAAGGGTATTATGGGTTTGTGCAAATGTATGTAACAGGCATAAGGAAGCATCTCCGACCATATAAAGTATATATATTATTGATCAGTATCAATAGCCGAGTCGATCTGGCCATGTCCGTCTGTCTGTCCGTCTGTCCGTCTGTCCGTCTGTCCGTCTGTCTGTCTGTATGAACACACAGATATCAGAGACTACAAGAGCTAGAGACTTCATATTTGGAACATAAGTTCTCCTAATCCCGGGACAGATCAAGTTTATTAAAATTTATCGATAGCTCGTCCCGTTCAAAAGTTATCGATAAATTTCGATTTTAGACCAGCGTTTTTTGATATAACTTACAAGTTATAAGAGCTAGAGGCCCCTAATTTTGACATGTATAATCTCGAATAGCATACACATGAACAAATTTTTCACTTTTTGGATACCACCCCCCAAACCCCCCAAAAGTTAAAAAAACGCATTTTTGAAGGTACGACCTTGCAATTTGGTTTGGTCACACATATTATTGACAATTGTTTGCCCCAAAAATTTCAATAAGATCGGACGATAAACACAGAAGTTATTTAAGATTTAACTTTCCATTATGTGGGGCTCAGCGAAAAGCAAGCTAACTGCTTAGACCGCTTGCACTGCTTGTACTGCTTGTACTGCAGCATGTGTGTGTTTAGATTAATATGAATGATTGTAAGGACTGGGTTCAGGGTATCTCGTAGTCGGGCACTCCCGACTAGAGCACTCTTACTTGTTCCAATGGACGTTGGCAAGTAGTTTCCAAAAATATCAATCATCAATAGCGGAAGCTAATCTCAAGAAAAACATTGATAGTTTTAAAGCCTACGTCTCCAAATACCTTCTTGAGAAACCAGATGTCGCGATTAAGTCCAAATTTGTAAACTAGTGCTATCGATCAGGCTTTGTTGGGTCTTTTGATCTATGGATCCTTGGTAAGTGTTTACTGTCAAGAGAGAAAATTACTCATATCTAAAGAACAATATCAAAATGACTAGTGCCAACTACTGCTGCAGTGGAGCATCCTCAGACGCACTGCATCTTCTTGCAGTTGCACAGCCACTTGATGATCCGCGCATTGCGCTCCACGATCGATGGCGGCTCCGAGGGGCGATAGGGCTGTGTGGTCTGCGGTTGCGTTTCAGTGCTGTCCGGCAGTCGCATCGAGTCCACGGTGCTCACGTCCGAGAAGAACACCGTGCTGGAGTCATCCGAGTCGGTATCGGGATTGTGCTGACGCCTGGGCTGGCTGTAGATCTCGTGGAACGCCTCATCGTTCAGGCCCAGGCGATCGAAGAACTTCTCCAGCTCGGAAATGCTGGCATTCAATGCCTCCCGCTCCATGTCCAAGCCCGCCGAGCAGGCGTACCCATCCGCTGAGAAACCTTTGGGGAAGAACACATTCTCGTGCTCCATGTTGCCGCGCTTGTAGCCCGCCGAGCCGCCGCCGCTGAGGCACTCCACGGCCGCATTGATGGGCGATGTGCGCGGCTGGACGGGCAGCCGGTTTCGATTCTTGAAGCGGATGCAGCGCTGCCGCTTGAACTGTATGGGCGGCGGACTGATGTCGTCCACGGATGGCGCCGAGCCCGGGCTCTGCACCAGCGAGCTCTGCGAGTGGTTAATGCTCGTGTAGCCCTGCGAGCTGGTGTGCAGCTGCTGGCTGGACGAGCTCGAGTAGCGAGGCGTTTGCGTCTTGAGCGGCGTCGGCGTATAATCATCCTGAAAGGCCTCCGGCACCTCGGGCGTGGGCGTGAAATTGAGCAAGTAATCGGCAGCGGCATTGTCATAGCCCGGCGGAGCAGGTCCACTGCCCGTATCCTGCTTGCAGCGACAGTCAATGCAGTCCGTGTTGCGTCCATGCAGCGGCGGATAGTCGCCGGCTGGCGTCACATAGCCACAGTACGAGTTGGCGCTGTGCTGCGTGGAGGAGCCACTGTCGCGCCGTGTGGCTGCCACCAGGTTGCAGCAGTTCTTAATGGTGCCACTGGCGGTGCCCGCATTCGTGTCCCGCTGCCGCTTGTAGCACGGCTCGCTGCGGTGCGTGTAGTGGCCGGAGCTGCCACCCGAGTCCCGATTGATGGACGACTCGCCGGCGGACTTGATGGAGCGATTGCCGCGGCTGCAGCAGCTCAGTATCTCGCTGTGCGGCGAGTGGCGGCTGATCTGTGTGTGCAGATCCGGCAGCGACTTGTGGCTGTTGATGTTGAACTCACCGGCGGTGTACGGTGCACGCTCATCCGGATTGGCCACCTCGTGCGAGTGCGAGTATGAGCGCTGATAGTTGTATCTGTCACGGCAAAATGTGTATTAAGCATTTAGTAGAGTTGCTCAAAAGGACCATATCGAAATTTAGTTTTGTTGATAATAAACTTTATTTTTGTTATCCACTAATGACAATCGACGCGGAAAACTTAATTTAAATTATAAATAAATTATAAAAATATATTAAAAATATAATTTGAACTTTGTCTGTGACTTATTATACTTATTTTCATTAAATAAATATATCTGAATTGAATGTGTCATGAATAATCGATATTTAAAGGCTTCCCAAATAAAAATCAACAAATAGCAATAGTTATTTTGAAGAATTATCTTTTTACACTCTTTCCGAGTCTATGGATAGATTTCACTAGCTTTGTTTTGCATATTGAAGGTTACTTTAGGGGACTTTCGACGCTTCCTTCTATGCACTACACACTTCAGCACAAAATGAATAAACTATTTTCTTCGTCAAGAGTATAATAACCACATTTTTGGTTTCAAACGTGTTTTTGGTACCCTAGAAATGACATTAGAAGACTTCAAACTCAAAAAACTTTGCCAAAACTGAACCGATTTTGAAGTTCCAAACCATTTTGTTCATGTTTTCTCCTCTACATTAATTCTACATTTAAATTTTGTAAATTTTTCAAAATTTAATATTTTTGAATTTTTTCCAAAAAAAGGATGTACTCCCCCCTTACTGGTTTTGGGAAAAAATTTTTTTCAAAATATAGAATCGCGAAGTTTTAGTTTTAATCGATTGCGGGTGTCATATTTAGTAGGAAAATCTATAAGAAAACCGATTCTGGGGGGTTTCATTTGTTGGTCAAAAATCATGCCAAAATTAACAAAAATTTTAGCTTGTAAAATTATATTGTTATCCCGTTGAAGACTTTAAACTCACATAACTTTGCCAAAAATGAACCGATTTTGAAGTTCCAAACCATTTTGTTCATGGTTTCTCCTCTACATTAATTCTACATTTAAATTTTGTTAATTTTTCAAAATTTAATATTTTTGAATTTTTTCCAAAAAAAGGATGTACTCCCCCCTTACTGTTTTTCGGAAAAATTTTTTTTCTAAAAATAGAATCGCGAAATTTTATTTTTAATCGATTGCGGGTGTCATATTTAGTAGGAAAATCTATAAGAAAACCGATTCTGGGGGGTTTCATTTTTTGGTCAAAAATCATGCCAAAATTAACAAAAATTTTAGCTTGTAAAATTATATTGTATCCCTTTGAAGACTTTAAACTCTTATAACTTTGCCAAAACTGAACCGATTTTGAAGTTCCAGACCATTTTGTTCATGGTTTCTCCTCTACATTAACTCTACATTTCAGTTTTATAAATTTGTGAAAATCTGGTTGCTTCCGTCCAATGTTTTGTACATTTGAATAATATGTCTCTGTGTTTCATCTCGATAGCTCAAAAACTGAGGGACTAGTTACCATACATACAGACAGACAGACGGACATGACTATTTCAATTTGTTTTGTCCTTCTAAGCAAGCTGGAGGTAACTTTTGGGAGTTTCCGATGCTTCCTCCTATTTTCTTCGAAGAGAGTATAAAGAGGGCACTAAACACGCTCTCACCTGTAGCGCTCGTTGTGCGCCTGGCTCGACTTGGCCGCATACTCAGCCGGCGGACTGATGGGCCTGTAGTTCTCGGTGAGCACCAGCGGCTCCTCGCCGCCGCTGTTCGGCTCACTGGGATATGCACCGTAGCTGGACTCCCTGCCGAAGGCGTGGGCGGGCAAGTAGAGCGGCGGCGGAATGCGCAGCGCATTGCTCTCGTCCTCGCCGTACTCGGCCGCCAAGAGATCGGGATTAGCATCGCTAAGCTCATGCCGACGTAGGCCGCCGCGCTCCTTGCCCGCCTCCGAGCCGAGCAGCATGCGCAGCTTGTGCTGCAGCACATTGTTGTTGACAGCGGCACCGGAGCGACTGTGGGGTCCAGGATTGTGTCTCGGGTGATGGTGATGCTGCTGGTGGTGGTGATTGTGCATTGAGTACTGTTGTGCCTGCTGCTGCTGCTGCCGGCTCAGGCTCATGTAGCGTCTGTCCTCCAGCTCATCGTACGAGGCGGTGCCGCTGTAGTGCAGTCGCTCCTCCTCCGGCCGGCGTCCCCGCTTAAGACCAGCTGCAGCGCCATTGACACCGGCGCTTGTTGCACTGCGATAGCTCGACTGCTGCAGTCGCTCAAAGACCGCATCCGACTTGATGTAGAAGGGCTTCGATTCGGCCAGCAGTTCCACGGCTGACTTGCGCTTGTTGTAGTTGTAGTGTCGCCCACTGCTGTGGTAGAACGAACTGTGTCCTTGACCTTGTCCTTGGCTCCAGTAGTTGCGGCAACCGGCCGCCGTCTCCGGCAGAGCCGATGCCGAAAGTGGGCGCTGTGACATGGTGCCGGCAGCTGGCATATAAAGGCCTCCATGCCCATTGTACTGACTCTCCATGGCCATGCCGCCAACTCCGCCGCCAAAGACCTGCTGACTGGTCGCGTACAGCGTTTGGCTGGCAGTGCGCGAATACTTGGGCATGGTGGTGTACATGGCTGGTGTGCCGTTGTGGTGGCCGCCAGGCGAGCTGCTGCCGTTGCAGGAGCGCTGGCGCGGACCGCTGCAGCCATGTGCCACCGTGGCCATAGCCGAGCCAATCGAATCGAATGCAACCGAATCGAAGGAATCAGTTGCCACAATAGCCTTGAGTTTGCACACTGTCACCTGCTGCTGCTGCTGCTCTGGGATCTCTGCTCGGCCTCGGGTGGGTCTGGGTAGACGGAGGTGGAGACTGAGACTGCGACTGCGACTGGTACTGCTACTGGGTTTGGGGCATGCGCAGTTGTAGGCGTGCTGCGTATACTGAAATTACAATACAAATAATTTTCAGCTGCGCGTTTCTTTTTGCATGCGACATTAATTAAGCCATTGTTCACTCTTCACTCTCAAATAATCACAGTTAATTAAAAGTCTTAAAGCCACACACGCCAGACACAATTGTATGTACCTGCAGAATATTTATAGACAGACACTTGATTTTTTTTTTCTTCTCACTTTTCACATTAATTAATATCGGCTGAAAAGCTTAACACACTTTGGGGCACTGTTGAATTTTGCACTTTTCACAAACACATACACAACAAGCATTTGAACTCACCCAATAAATTCCTTTAATGTGCGTTTCTTATAGCCAATGTGCTGGCATGTGACGACGGCTGCAAGGACTACGACTACTACATTGTGCCACTTTGAATAACAGATGTTGTTTCGCTGCCAAACCGTTTCAACTGCTAAAGCTTGCGCATGCGCCCAACAGCCCCAACCAACCAACCAACCCGACCAAGTATACTCAACGCATCAAAGCTTGGCCCAGAATATACATATTTAAATAGTGTTAACTTCAAATATAAACTAATTGTTTGCTTAAATATATTTGAATTCACCTAATGATCACAAACTTTGTCATTGAAGAAATGAATAATTAATATAATTATTACAAAGAACACAAAATAATTTCATTATTATTATTGAAATAACGCTTAGCGTATTAAGAAGTGTAACATTTTGAAAATAGCTGATCCCAGGTACCAACGAATAAATACTGCACCGGTTTTGGTACAATCGTACCACTTTCGGCATATGTGACAGCAGCGAATGCAAATGTCGCCTACACTCGACCGCCGAAGCTTTTTAGAACACGGAGAGCTTTTGCTACCGAGAACATTGCGGTATTAAAGCGAAGCGTGCGCAGATGGCGAGCAACAGTTGAAAGGCAGCTGGCAGAGAATTCGCAACATGTCGGCATCGAAAGCTCCATACGTTAAGCACAATAACGGCACCCAAATCCAGACAATTGGTCTGGGCACGTACACGGTAAGCCGTACCCTGAAATATTCCAGCCCATAGAGATCACTGCGAGAGCTTATCAGCTCAGCGCTGAGCGAGACAGACAATGATATCGCTCACTATTATGACATATTTACGACTTGCAATTATCGTATCGTTCCCAGTCCCTTGGCGGAGATTGCGAACGGGCAACTCTGCATGCAATTGACGTGGGCTACCGGCACATAGACACCGCCTACTTCTACGAGAACGAGGGTGAGGTGGGCACCGCGGTGCAGAAGAAGATTAAAGAGGGTGTCATCAAGCGCGAGGACATCTTTATAACCACTAAGGTGAGTGATGGCAACACAGCAACACAAATACACTCGCAAAAACGAATCGTTTTTATCAAGGAGTGTTTTTTCTTGAGAAAATTAAAGATGTAACTTTCTCAATGTAACTTTAATCATTTTTGATGGTGCTAAATCAACCCCTTTAACCATAATGTGACGCAAATTTGCCACAATCGAATGTATACTTTTTTTGAGTGTACTATTAATTGTTTCACTTGGGCAGCTGTGGTGTCACTTTCATGAGCCGGAAAGAGTCGAGTATGCCTGTCGCAAGACCCTGCAAAACTTTGGACTGGACTATGTCGATCTCTACCTGATGCACTGGCCGTACTCCTACGTTCATCGGGGCGACAATGAAATGATGCCAACGGATGCCAAGGGCGAGGTGGAGCTTAAGTAAGTCCCTGACAATTTTGCACACTCAGGACTGACAATTAATATGTATTCACTTGCCAGCGATGTGGATTATCTCGACACCTGGCGTGCCATGGAAAAGCTAGTCGAGCTCGGCCTGACCAAAAACATAGGCGTCTCCAATTTCAATTCGGAGCAATTGACACGCCTGCTGGCCAACTGCAAAATCAAGCCAATACATAATCAGGTAAACCGATTGCGGTCTTTATACTATAGCCTAATCTAATACACCAACGCACACGCCTCTGTAGATCGAATGTCACCCGGCGCTTAATCAGAAGAAGCTGATTGCGTTGTGCAAGCAGCACAACATTGTGGTCAGCGCCTACTGTCCTTTGGGTCGGCCAGATCCTGCCAAGCAGCAGCCGAGCTTCATCTACGATGCCAAGGTGCAGGCCATTGCCGACAAGTACAAGAAGTCGACAGCACAGGTTGTGCTGCGCTATCTGGTGAGTGCTGATAAAACAATATTTGGCTAAGTACTCTCTATAGTACAATTGTAGATTGAAATCGGTACTGTGCCGCTGCCAAAGTCATCCAATCCGAAGCGTATTGAGGAGAATTTCAATATATTTGATTTCGAATTGGATGCTGCAGATCATGCTGTGCTGGACACATATAATACCGGCGAGCGTCTCATCAAAATGGAGCATGCCGTTAAGAGCAAAAACTATCCATTCGCTATTGAATTCTAAAGTGCATATTTCCAGTAAATGCATATTACATTTACATATACCGTATATAACAGAACTAAAAAATAAATAGCCAGTACTTCTAAAACATATGTATATTATTATGTGGGGGCTAAACTGGCACTTTAAGTGTGTGGGAAATAAATTGAATACAAGTATACAAACAGATGCTATCAGTACTTATATATGTATGTATTCGCATACTGATCTTAAATAACAACATTTGGGAGAGAGCTTTTGCAAGTTCGTTTACATTTATACACAGACCAATAACAAGACTCGAATTCGCATCCGAGCTTTTATTTTCTATCCTACTCTATGACATTTCTACAACAGCGGTCGTATGGAAAATTCCACATTGAAATTCCAAGCAAATGTGTCTGCAGAGCAGCTGCGTTCAATTCAAGATAGTATACACTTTAGTTATCAAATGAGTCAAATTTTGGCGCAAATGGTCAGCTGTAGCACTTAAAGAGTGACCATACTTTGTGCACTTGCAGTGTTGCCAGATGTGGTGCAAAACAATATTCTATTAGGCGAGTGGCAGCCCCTTATTGCTACCGCCGCACTTCACGTCTTTGCGACTAATATCAAAACATTCTGTGGGGGAATTTTAGACCCGAAATATGCCGCTTGTTGTTGCTGGAAAACACCGAGTCAACGTAATGGTGTACGTGTACTTGCAACCCCCAAGGTGTCGACCCACTGCTGCATTGCAGTTGTTGTTTCTGGATGCGACGCAACATCGCTAAAGCACGTGAGTGACATAAAAAATGCATGAAATTCCTTAGTAGTTGACAATTGTTTTGCCTGCAGCTTAACGACAGACATTTTGGACAATGATTTAACAACAAAATTTTGATTGTGCAATATTTTCACAGTTTGTTGGAACAACAACAACAGCAACTGTGATTACGACTAGCTGCAAAACTGAAACAGACGTCGCTTCCGTCCAAAGACCAATACTAGTGCGAGTGAAAGAGGTGCAGAGATCTGAGTGCAGAGTGCAGAGGAGCAATCGATGCCACACTGTCACACAATGGTCTATTTGCGCATTGTGCTCACCACCCTGGTTACCATAACGTGCCTCTTGGGTGACAATTTCGTGGAACTGACGCAGCATCCGCTGCTGAAGGCGCTGGCAGATAATGCAACGCATGCAGCCATTGGCGCCTTGACCGGAATCGCATTCGCCATGCAGTTCTATGAGCGGACTACTCAGCTTTTCGGCTGGACATTGATTTTCAGCTGCTTTGTTCTCTCCTCGTTTATTGACTTGGATCACTTTATAGAGGCGCGTTCGCTCTACTTGGAGGTGAGCTCTAAGCCAGGAACCGTAACGGTCCCTGTTCTAAGCACACAACATTATTTCGATTCTAATACGTTGCACAAATGATTTGCAGGATGCCACCAATCTATCGCGTCGTCCATTTTTACACTGCTCCAGCATTGTGCTTGCCATACTGTTATTCTACATATGCACGGCGTGCCTGAACTACTTCCGGAGCAGCTTGTTGTTGGGCGCACTGCTATGTGCCTTCATAACGCATCATACCCGGGACGCTGTGCGGCGGGGCTATTGGTTCTGGCCCTTCTTTGGACACACGGATCGCATTCCGCAGCTGGCCTATATTGTGGGCACTATTCTAACGCCATATCTGCTGGGCTATCTGCACAATGTGTGCCGCAGCGCCTGGGTGCTCAGCTTTTTAGGTCAATATGTTAAGCTAAGCGAGAGTAATTATCGTGTAGGCGGCTCAGCTGCCAGCTATCGCTATTTGCAGGTGTGAATTTGTGATACTACAACTGAAACAAATAATGGAACTGCTACAAATGCTTTTTAGGCTTCAAGCTCAATAGATTAGGCTTAAGTGAGAATTTGATCAAGCGAGAGACCCAAATACTTCCACATTACAGGACACAATTTTATTACAATCGCATATGTAGCATGTGCGAGTACCTCTAGGAGTATTTTCCAATTAACTAGCGTAGGTTTTTACTAGCATCGAACACAAAAGATAATATCCAAATTTATGTGATATTTTAGCATAAGCATTTAGTATGTAGTCGAATCAAAGCATAGCGCACAACTAATCGATTTTCAATTATTAATCTTAACACCTTTAATCATAGGTAAAATATCGACTAATTGTTATACATATATGATGGAAATGGTTTTAATCGAATCAATGTTATAATTAAATCAATAAATTGCCTTCGAAAACTGCTGTTGCATCAGCACGAAACATAATCGTAATACCTATTGATTTATTGGCCAACTCGGCTCAGTTCTTTGTCGTTTACTTGGCCAAAGCTACGTTAGTTGCCACAAATTGTTTATCGGCCAATAGTGTGGATCATACACGTGATTAAATAGTAGGAAGTTTTGTCTAATTTTGCGCATTTACAATTAAAATTAGATGTGAACAGGTGGACTGCAATCTGTAATCTTCAGTGTGCCCAAAATAGCTACAATTCTTTTAATATTCAAGTTTAAATGCTGTCTATTTATAAACTCAATTCAATTGAAAACCGCCAAGACACGCGAAAAGTGCGATTTTCACTGGAAAATTGCGCCTCCGTGGTGATAAATAAGTAATTAAAACCGAATGTGAGAAAAACCAAATACGAAAATATATGCCAGCCGTTTACAAAGCGCGGAGACAATTAAAACTCAGTACAATGTATTAGCCCACAATGTACACACCTTTTTAACACACCCACGCCACCAAAAACCGACGGACAGACAGACACCCGACGACTACGGCAGCAAATGGCACAGAGTATAGAGAATAGAGTATAGAGCGCAGATCGGTTGACAAACGAACACGAATTATGATCATTTGCGTTTGGACTGTGTTGCCGTTTGGATGATCACTGCTGCTCGTTTCTGTATTTCGTTTTAAAACACTCCGACGAATAACTGTGTGAAATAATAAACGGAATAAGTGTCGCGTATCCTGCGCTTTGATCTGTGCCGCTATCGTTCGTGCTACTTGAGTTAAAATTGCCAAATTGGCGGAACAAGAGGGCAATCGTGTAAATCCGACCGCTGTAAGTGCAGTTTACAGTCGAAACCGCACTTTGAAATAGAGTTTTTAGACACACACGTATTATGCACTTAACCTTGGAACGTTTTTTACGCTTCGTTTGGCAGCAATTAGCTTAATTAGCTGCTGCAACTGTGTATGAGCTGATGATTTCATTCACCACAACACTGTCTGACTCTTCATCATCTCTTTTTATGTCGTCTTTTCCATAACTAACATGCTAAATGCCATCAATTTACGCGCTGTTTACTCGCATTATCAACTGCCGCACATAAGTATCCACTTTATATAGTATATATATATACATAAGTGTATATTCAACGTTCGCATGACTGTGCATGTACACAAGAGCAATTTCATAATATTTATCTAACGTGATCATAACATATATACCCCCCGAACACTATATTAGTTCTACTTGTTCAATTTGTAAAGTTTTCTAAAATAAGCCCTGTAAATATTTACATTGATAGAATATTAGCAGTGGCAATGAGCGATGGAAATTCAAAATGCTGTTGAAATTAATCATTGGCAAAAAGCAAAACAACATAAAACAAAATTTTTGATGCCAAATCAACCAACTGTTTTTCATAATTCTTGCTGTGCATAATTTAGATATATATTATGGCATATTGGCTCTAAGGATACACATTGTTGTATGCTTAGTGTTATTGGACAACGCGTGGCACATTTTATGCATTTTTGTGTGGACTTTTTAATAAATTAATAAAACACCTACACAACTATGCAAGTATGGCACCAGGCACTGATCTTTACAGACTGATAATGAATTCGTTCCGCTTATGAGTCAGTCTTCTAACCACAACATATTCACCTGCTGGAGCCAACATTAAGTAAATATTTGCCACAGACACAGAAAGATTCATTGAATGGATGACGTCGCAGACTTTTCTCATCCGCAACGCCAGTCACTGATAAGAACGTAAATTTTAACCTGTTATGAGATGAGTGATGCGCTCTATTTGATGTCTTTTTCAAGTGCTAACCACAGTCGACACATGCAAATAATTTAAAACTTAAGATTTTAAATATATTGTTAAATCAAAAGATATATTCAACTATTAAACATCTTTGTCAGGCGTCCCATAATAGGTGAGGCGACACTCTCACTGAGTGTCGTGTACATACATTGCGTATACGCCGCATGATGCGACAACTAACGACAGCTGCCTAATTAGAATTATGAAAGCGCTCTGCTCGACTCTTTGTTGCCGTGTTTTCCTTTTCGTTTTCGTTTTCTAACGGCTGACTTTTGATCTCTCTCTGTTGTTCGATCTCACTGCTGCACTTGCCAAGTTTCTTTGCGCTTTACATTATTATTTAATGATTGCTCTGCGAAAGGTGTGCGGGGAAAATGATCACAATCATCATCGCCGAGCAGCCCCTTGACAGCTTACTAAAAATAAACTATACGCAGCGTGTGCACCTCAAAGAGGCACGCACTTAACTTCTGCACTCACTTGTCTTATTTTTGCAACGGGGTTGAATGACTTGTCACTTAAGTTTGAGCGCTCTCAATTATATAATCAACGCAAATTGATGCTCTTTACAACTAGATATACATATGGTTCGAGAGATTTCAACGCGGTCGATTCAATGAATCGCACTAATCAGCATTCATCAGCAAAGCAAAGATCGTATTTTTCCATTGTGTTGTGAGAAACAAATGATTTCCAAAATAATCCGAGACAGCTTTACTGTGTTTTATGTCTGCTATATGCTCAATATATTATGTATATGTATGTATCTACATATGTATCTATTGGATACATATAGAAGACTAACAAATGAGTGTGTTCTACTTTAAATCTGTCGTAAATACACGAACTTTCCCAGCCCAGATGCGTGTGTCGTGATTGTTGACAAGAAAATACGAAATAAAAAAAGTTGAGGGAAAATTGTGTAAATCACAAATGAAAATTAAGGAAAATGGCAATCGCAACAACAAAGGGAGAGAGATTTCCAAATTCGTGTGGCACGGCAGCTGCCGGTCAGCGAGCTGTTTTGTTTTCATTTTCAGCTAAATTTCTCTTATTTTATTTCTTTTCTTTAATATCGTTGTTTTTTTTATTATTTGTCGGCTAGTCTAGCGCCCACAGTTTGTATATATATATATATATATATATATTAGTTGTTGTTTCGCCAACGTTTCGGCTGCCTTCGTAGATCGTTGGAAGCGAATGAAATGCTCAATATTGTTTGGGACTCCGTTGCGAGACGATCGTTAAGCGGAACGTGCGCGACTCAAAAAAACTAAAAACTCAAAACATTTTTAAAAATCATACAGAAGTGTTGTTAAAAGATTACTTATAGATATTTGAAACTCAGCTAAGCTGGTGGCAAGTTTAGAACTGAAATTTTGCCTTTCTCCTTTCTAGCAGCATTTTGTGGTATTTTTAATGGGCAATTTACTAATTGACTGCACGCGGCGCATTTAGCATTTAGCAAATTTAAATACACAAACAAAGTGAGAAGTGTTAACGAGTATATACAAATAATTAAGCAAAATTTGCATAATTGGCAAACAGTTTCAGCTGCGCTTTCTTCAAAGTAAATCAAGCCAGTTTATAATTCAATCACATATAAGCACCAGCCACCAAAAAGTAGGGCATATATAAATATTACACATACGCCACCGTCACCAGGCACATCAAATTTTTGCGATTTGTTTTGGCTGTCATTCCTCTGCTTGTTCTCTTGCATCAATATTGAATGAGCCCAATGAGTGGACTACGTCAGCAGCTAAAGGTGAGTAGCACATATTACATACATATGCGACCCTTTCATAGGAACTAAGCCCTGCGCTAACCTGAACCGCATTGAACCCAACTCAACTGAAGCAACATGCCAACAATTGTGTAAATATTTATTAAATTGCTTGCAAATCGAGGCAGCAGCAGGTACTAAAACTGTTTCGTATATACAGTACATTTTTAATGTGTGCAAATATTAATTGTTGCCATTCGGCCTTTGACGCAGATGATAAATAATGTTTATAACACTATTAGCACAATATTTTATAGCTTGTTTAGCAGCTAATACAAAATTCACAAGGCGACAACTCATCATAGTTTTAGTACACACCGCAAGCTTGTTAATCTGTGCTCACTATTTGTTTTATGAGTAAAATGTATTGAACGAGTAAATAATGATTTTAAAATAATAACAAATTAGTTGTCTGTCAGTAACAGGCCTTGAAATTATGTAGTCATTTTTGTTCTTGTAATGTTTATCAAGCCAAAAATGTGTTTACTTCGCGTCGTTAATTCATAAGATAAAAACAATTTTCACAATATTGGATAAACACCTCAGAAATAATGCATTCATATTTATGAGCTAAGTTCACAGGACTATAAATTTCCCTAGTTTAGAAATATCTATGAAATAAGAGTGCGAGATGAACTAAACCTTTTTTAACTAGTGTTATAGACTGCCTAAAGAAATAGCTTGAAATAACTGAAAATTTCCGTCTGCAACAATCCAAATTTTACAGGTAGAGAATGTCCCCATCTTAGAAAATTCACTAGGTGATTAAAAATATCAAAAGCTGCGGACAGCTGAAATGTTGCCAAAAAGGTCATAAATGTTTGGATCGACATTTACAAGCACAAAGCACATTTTGACACATAGTATTTAATGAGAATGTCTCTTATTTGAACATATATGTATATCCGTAATGGCTTCTTAATGTACGTCGTCAGACGGTGGCTGCTTAATGTTGTCTATGGCATTAAAAAGTCTAGTGCTTAAACAAGCGTTTATAAACAAAAACGATTATTAGCTTTTGTTCTGCCAATTTATTTCAGACACAAAATATGATGTGCCAAAGAGCAAGGTTATAAATGCCTCATACTATTATTATTTTTGAATAAACACAATTGTTTAGATCATACAAACATGTAAGAGACACGTATTATATCTTGTTAGTTCCATCAAATATATTCTTGCTAATCTGTTTTGGTTTCTGGTCATAAAACTTAATAAAAAGTTTTCAAGAAACATAGCACAACAAACGAAAAATTTAATGGGTTCGTCAATCCTCATTTTGAATGCCGTTGAACTCTTAAATTTTGTGCTAAGCATCCTTGTCTGCTTATAATGAATTTAAATGCATATATACCAAATTTGTCACACATTAAAACAATAATTTATGGGGTCTAGCAAATTATGTGAAAAAATGCTTTAAAATGTAATATTAAGTATACAAACAGACTGCCACAAGAAATATGCAATTAAAAACGTATTCTTTAAGCAGTATATAAATTTATAAAAATGCTTTTTTATACTCATGTAATACGTGAGCGAAAAATCGAGATTGTCTTGGCATATTAAATTTATGCTTATGCCGGCAACAACTAACCTCGGCCAAGGTTTTATAAACAGTGGTAGGACACTGCATTATGCGCATGCCTTATGAATACTGATGGGCAGATGACTTGGAAACTTAAAGCAAGATTTATTTTAAATTAAGGTCATGTTTATAGCCTGCTTGTAAACGGCAAGCATTTCCTTCTCAGTTTATCTGAAACTAAACAAATAATAATTGTTTACGTTTGTAGTATATGCAATTTATGCAAGCAAATTTATCAGATTATTTAAATACCATCAACTAATTGTCAAAAACTTAAGGGCATGTAATGAGATCGGGAAAATTAAAAATCAATTGCCCACAGTTTGTTGGCTATTTGTTGTCTGTGACCCATTTGAGTTTTCACTTTAAGCACACAACAAATGCCACAAATTCTTTACACGAAAATAAAATTCGCTTTAAAATGAAAATAGCATTTACAACACGGGCGTTTAAATAACGACGTAATAAACAAAATGTCAAAAATAAATAAAATACAAGCGGCCAACTACAGTAAACAATCGCTGACTAGCACCACTTCGCCTGCCAAGTTAATTTCAAATTTACAAAATATTTACACAAGATACAAATGCGCCTGAAAATATGCTACCAATAATAAGAATGTGGCGTTCTACTAACATTTTCGCTTGTGTTTAAAAAAAAGAACCAGAACGCTTCATTATATGATTTATATAGTATATAGTATTTATTTTGGATTTATTTCACAGATGCTGGGAACAGCGCTGCTGGGCAAACGTGCCCCAAAGGTAAATATCAGTACACATACTAGCAGAACAGTGCAATTTCATAAACATTGTTGTGTGCTTTTTTATTAATTTACTATTCTCATATTTTCATTTGCGGCTGTTCTTTCCACAATGTAAACAACTACAGGCTGTTAAGAAGAAACCATTTACAGATGTCGAAATTACAGGTTAGTAATAATAAATATTATAATCAATATTTACCAGGGACCCTATCGAATATAAGTATAAATTGTTTAGGCTTTAGGAGTATCCTTATGGGGCTACCTTTTTTGTAGTATGTTCATTTGCTGCTTGTACAATCACGCACGTATACGCAACGTATACGCAATCTGGCAGGCCATCAAATTGCAGTGCATATTAGTTATTAGCAGTCTAAATTTAGCTGTGGCCGCCTTTTGCGTGTCGCTAAATACTAAAATTAATTTGTGTTTGTGCTTGCTATTTATTTGCAGACATTGCTGCTGCTTTCATTTCTCATAGTGCTATAAAAGTTTGTTAAACAGATCACTTATTTTTGGCAGCAGAGACGACAGGTGCACTGACACTTCAGATATGTGGCTTAACTTGTTCATTTCCTAGTGCTATTTGCAATCTCTGGGTAAACAAGAAAAAGGTTTTAAAGAAATTGAAAATGTAAGAATAAGGAACAACTATGTGCAGAATTCTACTCAATGGGTCTTAATCTAATCGAGAGCCGCAATCAGAAATATAATTTAATTAATTTGCTTGCCTCTTTGACTGATAGTAAATACTTTGAGGCCAAACAGCCGAAAATCACGTGGCAAATCTGAAAGCCAAATAAATAAATAACGCTGACTTGCCAAACAAATGAAAGTGGGATAAACTTATAAGTCGTGAACAAACTAAATTAGATTTGCGTTGGCAATTTTAAGCCAGCTGACAGGATGTTGAAGTTGATATAAGAATTAATAAATTAACCAGCAAACAAATATATCTCATCATAAAAATGATGATAAAAACAGCTGTTATAATTGAGTAACACACGTTGATATATTCACATCTTGTTTTTAACATTAGCTCTTTGTCTTGTCTGTCTCGTGCATTACTCATTTTATGAGCTATGTCCACATGAAGGCGTGTATATTATAAGCTATCTTCAGATAAAAATATAGACAGTGTTGCTTTTCTGCGTCGGGCTTATCAACTTGAAGTGACTGCTTAAAGATCAGAGCACTGTCAACTCAATTAAGAGCTACAAACACGAACATATTCCTAAGTCATGATAGACAATTAAAATTAACTGGAGCTCTGGTCTCCATTTTGATCACGATAAGCTATTGAGAAGAAAATTGTTACCAGGATACGCAGGGTAGTTGCTGTTCGATCACTCTTTGCTTATGATATCTTAACAACAGATTCACAATCAAAACAAATCTCTGGTAACTTTCCATTTTTTTTTTTAAATTAAACAAATTAATAAAAAAAAATAGATTCAAATAAACTATAAGATCTATTGCAGAGTATTCTATGCAATAATTGAAACAGCCCACTTATAGCTCAGTAGCACTTGTCGTTTTTGGGGTAAGGACTTTCGTATCTCATAATCTGTCGAAAACGTCAACAGCAAATAAAAAGCGGCAATCAAAGCTTATGGCAAATAATATTACGACACATATCTTCGCATATGTATTTGTGTACATGGCATATTCTTAGTTACTTGCATTACATTCATATAGTTAATGAAATCAGAAGCACCCCCGGACGCCCTGTTCGCCCACGAGTTCGGAACTGATAAAAAGCCTTGTTCTCGTAATACTATTGCAGTTATCTCAGCTGTCAACGCAACGACACACGAAAGGTGTTCCGGGTTGTGTTTTTCCCGTATCACCAAAATGAAATATAATACAATATAACATACACACTCTCTCTCCGTCTCTCAATATATATCTCTTTCGTTCGCGCTCTCCCTCTCGCTCTGTTATATGTTGGCCAAAAACAAAAGTTAGTCATTATCTTGGAGTTTTCGTAGATAAATCGTGCGGCACGGTGTCGTTTTGGCTTTCCTACAGCATTTACAGTTCGAGTGCCTAACCCAGACCCATCAGAGTATATTCAGCTCATGTCCCGTTAACAGCAACAAAGATTGCCACCAGTTCTGCAGCTAAAAAAGTTGTGACTCGATCGAATGACTGACTGACTGACTGAGTGATTGATAAACAGCGTCAGTATTGTCGAAACAATCAAGAGACGTACATTTCGCAAATATGAGCAAAGATGATAAGTGTGAGTATGTGCACAGTGAAAGAAATAAACTGCTATATAGACAAACGATTTTGGTCTACAAATTCCGTTAGTTTGAAATAAACTTCTGTATGTATGTAAATCAATATCATGTGTTATTAAAACTCAACTGGTTTTCAAAATATTTTGAATTACCATCAAGTTTAACAATGAAACTATTATTTTTTACTGTGTGTCAAAGAAGTTCAGGTATTTTCATGATTCGCGCGCGTGGACTTCAGTCCAAGAGGCAATCACGATTGAAGCGTTGTGTATTCCAGTCCCGATAGTGTGCTGCCCACTATCAATGTGCTTGAGTGTGCGTGTAAATCCGAATGAATATCTAAGCTGAAAACTAATTAAACGTTTTGTCATCAAACACACCCGCGCAATTATTGCCAGCAATCTGTCTTTGTGCTGTGTAAGTGGGTGTGAGGGGGTGGGGCCAACACTCTGACACTAACACTCACACCCACACCCACAAGCACACCTCCACACCCATGATCTAAGAAACACCACCAACGACACCAGTTGGCAGTTAATTTGCTGCTGATGAAAACTGACAAGAGCAACAACAAGAACCATTTTTGGACACGACTGCATGTTGATTTATGATTACGCAACTTTTTGCGCACAATTCGCATTTTTCTGCTCGTTCTTTGAGTCTTCTTAGGCTGAGTTACGAGCTGCTGCTCGAATTGCCAGGCAAGTAATTAAAAAACCAAGCTCCATAGTGAAAAATGAGACTTTTTTGTCAAATGTCACAGCACAGTGCTTAAAATATGGTTAGAGAACAAGTAAATTCGAAACAGTAGTCCTCGATAGGTTTTCTAAGAAATGCATCTTAAGTAGAAAGACTGTCAATAGAGTGAAACTGATTAGTTCTGGAGTTATTTTTAAAAATATGCATTTCTACATATAAATAAGCCTAACCCTTTCAATAGCCAGTTGAATAAAAGAGTCTAAAAGCAAGGATAACGCATCATTTGCGCATCAAAGCTCTGCCATAGACAAAAAATATTTCAAGTGGCTAAAAGCAAAGCAATTTAAAGCTTGCACTCAATGAAGGATTGGCAGTTCCATAAAAGGAAAAAGACCACCAAATTGCAACCAAATTTAGTTGTTGTACATTTTGTTTTTGTGCGGAACAAGTATTTAAGAACAAAATCTGAAGCGTTAACAATCCGCAATAAATGTCAGGCTAAGCGAATCCAGTCTTAGTCCTGTTCTGGCCTGGCCTGACGTGGCGCCCTCTGGCGTTCGGCACGTGACTTCATTTGGCTTTCATGCTGCGTGAATATAGCCCTCATTATCATCTACGCCGGCTGATTTAACTTTTCGCCTATTTACCACTCGTAATGGAATTTTCATCTCTTTCACATTTTTTGGACGTTGGGTTCGTTGCGCCTCACAGTATGCTGAAAGTGCAATGAGCTGTGCCTTGAAGTATTCTTCGGCATTCTTAAAGGCGACCGTGAATTTTGTGTGGCTTTCGTTTCGTTGTTCTACAAAGTTTTGCTTAATTAATATTAATTAAAAAGTTCTTTGCTTGCACGCTGAGCTTAGTTCAATGAACTCCAGCTGCGCTTAATCAGTCTTACGAGCCAAAGTTAAGACAAACCAAAATGTTCAAGAACAAGAAACATGAAATGAGAGGATTAAAACGGCTGTGTTAAGATTTAACTTTAACATTATTACGAATACATAGATTTATGCGAATTGAATAATTGAATGCGAATTGCCTCAATTTAAAGCGCAATTAAATAGTGTATTATATAAAAGGCCACCAAATTGTTGCATAAACCGTTACGTGCTATTTTCCCCAGCCTTTCTCAATACACTCCAAAACAGATTTACACTTCTGCCTTCTGCCTTGTGCTGTCTGCTGTCTGCTTCTCTGCCTCCCTTTTTTGCCACTGAGTGCTGCCAACAACACCAAATCGTTTTCCGACAGTTTGTTTTGCTCCACACTTTCGCTGAGCCAACACATGGCCGCCAGCGAAAGCGACAGACAGACAGAGAGAGAGAGAGAGAAAGAGAGAGAGAGAGGGGGCAAACTGAGAGCTCTAGCCTTACCCCTGCAAAAGCGCAGGCACTAGCATAGTGCGAGAGAGTGAGATAGAGAGCACGTGTGATTCCACTTGCATGCTGCACTCATCGCACTTCTGCTGCTGGTGTTGGTTGTCATTAAGTTTCGCGGTTGCCGCTGACAAGGTTATTGGAAAGCGTCTCCTTGCATGTGGTTGCCAAAGGCTCTTGGCAAAATACAGGGTGTTCTGTGCGTCTGTGGTACGATGTACTTATCATATGAAATGATGATCATCTTTTAAGATTGGATTCAAAGCTGTTTAGTTCTTTAATTAAATAAAAAAATTTACTTTATAAGTTAATCAATCCAGAGACAAGACTCTCTTATTACCTTTTTTTTATAAAAATCATTTTGAAAATAATCATTTTGGTATAAGAATGGAACATGAATATTAATATATTTTCAATTGAAGTCATTCTTTCAATGAGGAAATTAATTCTAGATCTTTTTAAATGAACTGTTTCTGATTTTCACACAAACGGCAATTAGCCTTTCAAAAAACAAAGTAGACAGCATTAAAATGCATTACTCGACTTCAGTTGCAGACAACAACGAAGACTTATCAAGTTTCAAGTTTCAAGCACAAAAGCCCCAAAGTCCTTCACAATCAAAGTACGAAAAATCAAAACAAAAAAATTAAAAGAAAGAAAAGACGAACAACAAAAAGAATCTATCACGTGAGCGCGCCGTCAAAAACAGTTTTCCAGTCCGCTTTCCCAGCTGTAGCAGATAAACAAATCAAGAGGGGAACCTTTTGCAATGCAGAGAGCGAGAGAGAGAGAGAGAGACGTGCGAGCGAGCGAGTGAGAGATTGAGCGAAAGCGAGAGCATAGATTTTTCAAGAAGAACGTTATGAAAACAAAGGCAGCAACAAAAACAATAACAAAAACAAAAGGGGCAACGGCGTCGCTAGGCTGCTTTGGTAGGGTGTTGTTGCCTAGCAATGAATGAATGAAATCAGCCGAAGCGCCGCCGCTCATCGTGGCCCGATGAGGAGGAGCCGAAGCTGCTGCCAATGGCGCCGACGTGACCATCGCCAACAGCATGCACTCGCCTCGGTGTTGAAGTACTATTTCAGTTGCGAAGTCGACGCGCTTGTGAACAGCACACACTGACGGAGTCCGGAGTCGCCGCACTTGCCAAAGCAAACCAACTAACCAACTAGCAACAACAACTAACTATCCGTGCGCTATCTTTCAATCGGTCTTTCGGTATCAGTGACACCAATCTGTGTCCCCAGTCCAGCGCGCGTGTTTCTTGGCCGAGCAGGAGGCGGGCGATATTTCAGGCCCCAACTATATCAGACTATATCTCTTGTGGTAAACACTGATAAGAACATGCATGTACATTTGTTGACTGCTAGTTAATTGCAAATGCATTCATTGTGTCACACTTTGAACAATTCGTTTAGCCGTTGAGTGGCGCACCTTTTAAATATGTTCAGCCCTACTTACAACAACTTAACCCAGAGTGCCAGTAATAGGAGATAGCTGCAGTTTGCAGCAGCTAGGAACCCGGTCGGTTATGTCATATGCCTGTCGGTGCGGTTTAAAATTGCATTCTACTCTTGTCTTATGAAATGTAAATGGGTTCTAAGCAGAGCAGCGGCTAGAAATTGGAAATCATGTAAAGTTTTGATTCAAGGCAATGTGACAATTCACTGAGCTCATCTTCTGCAGAGCTACGCTATAGAAATGTTTGAATTAATATAGGTCAATTAGTATGAAAATAAGCAAGAGCATGAAAAGAAAGACTGAATCACTCATAATTAATGAAAGATATGCTTATATGTAACATGTCTTACCAAATGACAGGCTACACGGTAAAAAAAGCGACCTGTACTGCATTCCTATATATGTTTTCGAATCAATGCCATATGCTATTAAAAATAAACAGTTCTGAAAGAAATTTTCAATTTAAACCATACAAGCTTTACAAAGTTTTTAAAATAACTCTATTCGTTTTTACTGTGCATAAAGTGAAAGAAAGACAAGACAAGTTCAATGGGACTGGTTGGGTTGATCAGTAGAAGACCTTGGGGCAGGGGCCGAAAACCGCTCGATTCTTGCTGACAACACATGGCTCGCAAATTATGGACACACACACACACAAACACACACATACATGAATTGGCAGCGCATGTTGATGCAGCTAAATTGGAGGCAGAATCAGAATCAGAATCAGACCCTGACCCCTTGCCACGCCCCCTGCCATGCAAGTTTTGGCTGGCACTTTGACCTCAATTAGATCTGATTTGTGTAATTCATTGCAATTAAAATGCGTGAGGCACACGCGAGCGATTTCCAGGCCAGAGCGTGAAAGTTCAACAGAAATCCATGCATAATTGACTTAATTATAATGTGATACATGTATACACGTAATTTTGAATGCTTTGCCTGTGCTCTGCCAAGAAACACAATAATAATCACAATCGTCGTTTCCCTTTGCTATTTTTAAAAAGCGCGTGAAGAGTAAAGCCCGAAAACGGTATATTACTCATACGCCACGTTGGACAAGTCCAAAGACAAAAAGTACAACCGCGAAATAATATAATTGCCACAAAAAAAAGTTGTATACATAACATACAAAAGCGAAAAAGAACTGCTAGCTATAAATACTGTATACACAAGTACTTTGAAAGTATCGGCGAGAAAATGGAATCATCGCAAATGGATCACAAAGCTATCGCAAGTCAAGTGCGAGGTGAGCTAAGTATGGACATCTATTGTTTCTTTAATAAATTAGTATAAATAAGAAATGTGCATATTTATTTGAATCTATGTAGTATTCCAAAAACCATCAAACATAAGTAATTTCATTGCATTTACGTATGTACGTATACTCGTTACGTATACTCAATTTTGATACTTAGTAATCAATCTTCATATCCATACATATGTTATTGGTAAAAACTATTACGAGCATATCTAATCGAGCTCAAGTTATTATAGGCGAACGATAGCGTCCAGTTCAATGGGCAGCAAAAAAGTACAATTTGTCGGCTGATTCAACAGTTGGAATATCACATGCAATAGCATTTCCGTCAATATGAGTAAAACAAACTGTTAATTGACTCAACAGTTTGTAGAATGATGTATTAAATGCTATGTATTATTCAACATTTATGTATAATTGTATAAATGGTTTTAATAGCAGACACATGACATCGAGGATTCGCAAAATATGCTAAACTAGCAAGTAGGATTAAATAGCAAATAAATAGTATTTAAATAAGCTGAATGCCAGAAGAGAAACGAACACCGTGAAATGTGATATAGATGAGTCAAGCCGCCCACACAGCCAATAACAAAACTCATTCAAAGGCATTTGCCAATCTAATCAGCACGAGCATTTTGTACATTTATTGCTGCCCACTGGCAGCTTAATTGGTATTACCATTAAATTCCGTATCGAAGTTGCGAATTTATTATCGCTTTTACTTTTATGCTGATAACTCAGCTGCTATAATTTGCTCTTTGGTCATCTTGTTTATCACTCGATGATTCTATTATTGTTTACTTAGTCTTCGCGCTCTACGAATTTGCGTCGTAGAGAGCTTAAATACTAAAATCAATACCGCTGCTTAGAGCATTATTAAATTTTCAGTTTTATATCGAATTTGACATGATTCAGACATGAACTCAATTGGGTGTAGATGCGAGATGTCATGACGGATGTGACAAACGCAGCATGTTATTCGTTTCCGCTTCCTTTTCAATACCAGCTCTTGACAATACACGCAAACTTGAGCTCGACACGTTTCGAGTGTTGGAAAACGCATGAATATGTTGCTATATTGGAGTATGGCAATACAACTGAAGCACAACAATATTAGGCACTTTATAGATGATTCTTTTCAAAAGTCGCTTTGCAGCCGAAGCCTTTCGTTTCGCTTTGTGTTTGGCAAATCTTGTCGAAATGTGTGGAAAAGCAACTTGAGCGGATCGTAAGTTTTCAGCGTTATTTACGACTGTGTGCGCACATGAAACTATTTGCAAGTTTTCCAACTCAATTACACTCTGCCAGACTCCAGGCGAACAAAATGGGACCCAAGAGCAATGCCTGAATGCCGTCATGCAATTATCAAGTTTGATGGCGAAGCGAGAAGACAACAAGCAACAACAGATAACAGACAACAAGACAACAAAGGGCGACAAGAGCCGGGAAGCAGCCAAGAAAAGCAAACAAGAAATGTTTATGCGAAAAACTTTTACCCTTCAAACAGAAGGAAATTGACTCAAATTTCATGGCCTTTGTGTGTGTGTGTGTGTGTGTGTGTGTAAGTGTGTGTAGCAGCCTGGTGAAGCTGTCAAGTGGTCGTTGCAATTAGTCGGTGCGACATTTACAGATTGCAAACTTTCTGCCTGGCTGCACATTGAGTTGGTCACTTGAGGCAGCCGGAAAGGAGCGGGCGGCAGGAAGTCACTTTGTCTTTGTCCTGATTTAATTTTGCAATTAAAAACTTTCCATAATTGCAAGCGTCAACGCTTTGCATAGCTGCTTAACGTTGGCTGGTTGTCAGGCCAACAGCGAGCAGCCAACAGCCAATAGCCGCCGAGCCAACTGAGGCACAACTTTCAACCGCGTCGAGTGACAGGCCAAAAGGATGACAAACAGCGGGTAACGGGATAATACAGGTGTGCGGAGGGAGGCGGCGTGGGGGGTGTGGTCTCTTTGTCAGCTGACAGTTGACGGTTAAACGATTGGCATTGCCTCTTAATTAGCAAACATTTGCTCCGCTTGCCAATTTATTTCCACGTCTATCACGCGGATAACGCAGCCATTAACTATGGCGCTGGCTTCTCAACTAAACTCGATTTCCATAATGACTTGTGAATACAAAACCTGTAGTCAGCCTCTACTTTCCTTGCTACACTGCGAAAAACGAAGCCTTCTGTTATTTGCAGCATTTTATACCGATTTTACTTTGGTGTATATCTTTTCTTTTGAGTGTGCGAATTTTGCTGCAATTGCTTGCTCATCTCCAATTATAGTAAACTCTTCCTGGAAAAATCCTGTCAAAGTGGAACAACTCATCGTTTTAGTTGCCAATTACGTTGGTGCTTGCAACGATTTGCATTTGATTAGCATTTGGCATTGGCAAACACTCAAATTTACAGCTAAAATATCAGATTTCGACTTTGTGGCCACAAAAGCAATTTACCTTGTGCCTTTGAGCCCAAAAGTTCTGTGTGCATTTTGTAGAAATTTGCCGAATTCGTAGCAAAACTGAAATGTCTGTCAAATGTGGCAAAAGGTAGCCTCAATATGTTCTCATGTCAGTCGCTGCTACCCCAATGCAGTAGTCGTTGTTGCTTTTGTTGTTGTTGTGCGAAATATTGGTGTCAATGTGTCAATATGTGAGGTATTTGCACGTGTGCAATTACAAGCCATACAAACACCCACACGGGCCACTTCACTGTGTGCGGTTGTGTGTGTGTGAGTGTGTGTAACAAAGCTGCAAACGGAAATGCTTTACACACACACACACACTTTCTATTGAGGTGTTAGCTCAAAGCAATTTACATGCAATTTTCACATACACCTTTGCATATTCCAGTGCACATACTTAGAGTAAATTGTGCATATAATATTTCATGTAATTTCTATGCCAAATGCAAATTTGCCAGCATACAATTTAAGTGCACAACTTTTGCAGGCGAAACTTTTCTCTGATTGGAAAACTATGGGATTTCAATAATTATGGCAAAAGCATGATATGAAACTAAGTCAACTGCAAGTTTGATCGATTTGGCATTGAGTTTGCGCTGAAGGCACAATCCAAAGGCTCCAGGACATAAGCAAAGGTCTTGTCTTGAATACGAATGGAAGGAAGGTCACCGTCTCAAGGCAGACAACTCTAATTTAATCACTGCACACACTGACTTGGGTTAAGGATAAGCAGGATGATTACAAGCTCAAAGTTGAGGCGTACGCAATTTCCGCTCAAGTTTAAAAGAGACAGCTTCTGAAACATAATCGCATTGATCCATACAAATATAATAATTTATTTATATTTACATGTACAATAATAACAATTTACAGAGTAATCAATGATTTACGTCATACTCTGTTGTCCTACCATCCCTGTTAGTATCGGTTTTCATTCGCTATTGCGTTGTACTTAAAATTTCCATTGAAAATCACGCACTTTCTGGTGAAATGTCCTTGATTCTTATGTCTGCTTTTGATTTTCTGTTCAGTTTTTGAGCGAGTGCTGTGAATTGTACAGAATTATGTGCTGTCTGTGTGCGTATACGTGATATTTTTACTTAAAAGGTACTTATGACTTTAATATCTAGGCAGAAATAAGATGCATATTATATTCCTGTGGAAAAACAACTCAATTTAAGAGCGATATTTTCCTAATGGTCTATTTTATTCTAATTTATATGTTTCTTATTTACTTGCAGACCTACGCACAGCTTTCGATCTATTGGATAGAAATCGAGATGGACGCGTCACGGCCAATGAGTTGCAGTTCATGCTCAAGAATCTGGGCATAAATGTGCGTGATGATCTCATACATGATCTCATACGTGAGGCAAGTCATTCAGGTGAGTGCCACTTGCTGTCCAGCCCCTAGCCCCTAGCCCCTAGAGCAGCAGCAACAACAACCACAACAAGGGGCCACTTTTGCTTAAGTTGTTGATGTGAACACAAGTGTTGCCCTAAAAAGCTAAGCAACAGTTTCCGACATGTGTTTAAATGAAAACGTACAAGAATAATAAAGCTGCCCCTTCTACAAAATCAAATATGGCGTATACGCGCTGTATTTAACAATGCTGCAGAATACTATAGGCAAATGATTCTAATAAGAAGAGTTCACAGTAAAAAATAGTAAAATTACTTAGACTCCTTTTAAATTCGCCAATTTCAGTGCAAAGTTATACAGGATGGCAAATCAGAGCTTTTGACACTTGGGTAATCGATTGCAGACATAAAAGCCGTCTACCGGCTAAGGACAATCCGCATTGAGCCAATTTGTAAAGTTTTTTCATTTAATTTACTCGTTAGCTAATGCAATTTTGATTTGAAAAATTCTGCAAGCGGCGTCTTTGCAAGCATTCCGTTGCTTAAAGCGCATTTTATTAGATTTGAGTCCAAGAGCCATAGCAGCACAGCTATAGCTATAGCTGTAGGGAAGGCAGACAAGTTGAGAAGGCAGGCAGCCTGTCAGCCTGTCCTGTGTCCTGTGTCCTGTTCATGTTGTCGTGTTCATGTTTTGCTGCCATTTGCCTTGTGGCCGCACGTTGTTGATTTTATTTGTTTGATATTATTTTGACGGGCTGGCTTTTATATTGCTGGCAAACACATAAAAATGAATTTAATGCAGTCGTGCAGAATAAAACTGAATTTAACATTGAGCGTTCCATGCATGCGCATAATGTAAAGCTGCAATTTATGCAAACTATAAAAGCCATGTAAATTGTTGCAACACATTCATAAATGACCAACAAATGATGTTTCGTGGAGTGCATTAAAAGCTTATCTATTGAAGGCCTCTGGCTTGCAGCAAAATCTGCAAATTGAAATCACAGTCACGCGCAGTTCTCATTTGACATAGCACCTAACCACACACAAGCATGCACACACCCGCAAACACACACACACACACACACACACACACACAGACATCGTATCGTATAACAGGAGGCAACTGTTGCTGACAGCACTGGAGAGTTGTTTTGATGCCCGCCACTCACAGATGCCGCAGGGCACGGTTTATATACACTAGTTTTACACATGTACATACATTCTAAATAGGACTTTAACAAACAAGGCCAAAAAACCTCCGTCAACCACACGTGACTGACAAAAAACTGCGAATTTATAAGATGCTTAAAGTACTTTTTTATATCGGCTTGCAGGGGATATAAAGCATTAAACTGAAATTTGTATGGCTCGGCATTCAAATATGTTTGCATAATTGCAAGGTTTCAGTAAAGTTTAGTATTCATATTTTAATTAAACTTATATTTTATTATTATGGATAATTTGAACCATAACTATTTGATTAACCTGAATATAATACCCAAACAATTGCCTGGAATTCGAAGCCGAGACCCTGCAGCTCTTTTGCTCTTTCGCAACATTAAAGTTCTTGTTGACCGCATTTCATTTTTCGTTTTGCCTAGTCTCTCGTTTTGCTTGCTGCAACAACATTTTTATCAATTTGCCACAAAACTGCTCAATGCTATGTGAAGCGCACACTTTATGGCTTCATTTACATTCCTTGGGTTTCATTATTGGCTCAAAGTCAGCCGTTCGACAGGCTACGCCATAAGACAGTCGGTGCCCTGATTTAGATGCTTTTCAGCGACGCCTAGTGGCAACATGGCCCATAAGAATGGCTCAAGTCGTTGCCCAACTCCCCCCATTTACTAAGTTATTTATGCTTGTCTTTATGTGTCGCAGCAAAGTCTCCGCGCACAAGGGACTGCTGAACTTCTAGGACCTGAACCCAAGGGTCACTTGTCGCATAAACAGGGCCACCTCCTCGAAATGTGGACGCGATCTCTGACAGGCTCTTAGGCGCTCTTTATTTTCCAACACAAAAGTCACACACAATTAATGTACGCGAAAACAAGTGACTAAAACTGTTGCGGTCACTAAAAGTGTCCTTCAAATGCATTAAATATATTTTTTTAAATGGCATTTACCGCACAGATTGCGTATGCGTGATTTTATGCGCTGGCCTGCACACACACACACACACAAACACACACACACACATTGGCATTGCGTGCTGGCGACTCGTTAAGTGCCAAAAGCCAAGCAGGCCACATTTAGCTAAAAGTGTCACTGTGTGCATGCTGTTTTCAAATTAGTTTATACGCTTTCAAACTGGACTTTCTCGCTTTCTCTAAGCCCCCACTGGCTGTCCACTTTGATTGAAATTGCCTTTGTGCATTCTGCAAACTGAAAAGTCACAATCAAAGCGTATCAACATGGAAATGCCAACTTTGTTAGTGAGTTTGCATAACAAATGGAAACAGTCCATAGCAAATGGTCTACATTAAATACAGGTTACTCGGCAAGAAGCCAGTTGAATTCTAAGAGCAGAGAGACTGTAATGCAAATGGCCAGCAGAATACTATGCAAATACAAGAGCTACGAAAAAAGAAGGCCCAGATTCGAGCAGAAGCTGCTAACAACACAGCAAGTGAAAGAAAAAGCAATGAATTCAATGGCTTAAAGCCAAATAATTATAACAATCCTGAGCTGAGTTGAGAATGGAATAGATGAATTATTTGGATTTTGAAGAAACCTAACAAAGTCTCCCTAATATAATGGCTCTCAACACAAAACAATTTGCAGAAATTCCAGTTAACATTTGATAAATGAGTCGCTGCCATGGTAGCTTATTTATTTTATACACAGTAAAAAAGTAATCGGTACTAAAATTATATTTGAAATAAAATATTACTATAAATTCAAACTAACTTCAATATGTATTTAAGTCAAAGCTATGTGGTAGACAATTAAACAACATTAATTGTCATACAGTTTCAAAATCAAACCAATATTGTTTACTGTGTAGAAATAAGCAAGCTATATATATGGTCTCATCGCAGTTGATTTAGTATATGGTATATTTTTATATGGTCAAAGACAGCGCTGAATGTTTATTGCATGTTTTACAAGAAAGAATGCACTGGCATTACACAAAGAAAGAGGGAGAGAGAGTGAGTGAGAGAGAGAGAGACAGACCTGCAGCATATAGGCAACAATCAAGCTTGAGCATGCACACCCACCCACACACAACCACACCCACCCACACACACACACACACAGACAGAGCACACTTTGTGGGCACACTTCCGTTTCCGCTGCACGTTAGCGTTGAGGTCAGCAGCAGTTGCAGTTGCAGTAGCATTCGCAGCAGGTGCATTTGCCAATAATTGATTGCATTTTGGCATGAAGCTGTTGCCATTTGCCTCTGCGTTTGACAGCCGCAGTTGCCATTTGTTATTGCCAACAAAAGAATGCTGTTGGCCGACTTGGCTGCTTTGGCCCTAATGCAGTTTATAAGCACTTCATTTGTTCATTTGCAGCGTGCTTGCCGTTCATTGCTCTCTTTGATAAGCAGCTAAAGTGATTACTACCCTTGCAATTTAATTGCTTGCCTGATGTCATTATCGGCAGTCAGTAAGAAGGCAAATTGGAGAGCACAAAGAGCCCCTACGCAAGTCCACACATGTCCTCAAATCGCCAAAGCAACTCTGTATGCTGAGTCATCGATCAAAGCCAACAAACAGAGCTAAGCCAAACTAATTCGAGGCGAATGCTACAAATATGGTTTAATTCCTACTGCCTGCGGCTAAGAAATGCGCATGAGAAATGAATACAGTATAGAGCAGCAGCCTTTGGCGTAGTAAACACAATGATTCGTCCCACTCGGCTGGGCTGGCATTGGCCAAATGTCCTTAGTGACAATGACGAGCGCGATGATAATGGCAACAACAGCGCCGCCATTTCCATTATCCTTGGACTTGTCGCTGGCTGCGACAATGGGAAGGCGCACAGCACAAGCCAACATTTGGTTTTGTATTTTGTATTTAAAAATGAAATGACAACATTGCGGAAAATCCTCGGCTCAGGCTCAAGCTCTGGACCAACTCAGACAAATGAAAATGCTTTTCGCAACTGTCAGAGCCAGCAGCTAAGCCAGTAAATGCTTCAAGCAGAGCCAAGAAAGTCAGCCAGATTGTACACTGATGATATCCTGAACGCGACACTCACACACACACACACACATTCACACATGCTTTCAGCTAATGATGACATAATATTTGCCTACGATATGACAACGATAAAAGTTTCTTTGTAATAGAATGCTACTGAATCAAAAATCCTATCATTTTTTATGACTTTGGATGCAGTTTTTAATGCCAACAATAACAAAGCGGCACTCTCACACACTCACACACAAACCATATACTAGAAACCTTCTTGTGTGCCCAAAAACATCGTAAACTTTTCTAGTACATTATCAAGGTCACTGCCTCCGAAGGGGAGGGTCGTAATTACCAAACATTTGTGCAGATTTTTTTGCCTTCTGCGTCGCCAGCTTGTCTTTGCATACACTCGTATCTTGGTGTCCTTGTGGCATTCCCTTTCGGGCCACACTCAGCCAGTTTGGGGCTCAGCCTTGGCATTGGCATTGGCAATGTGTTTGCGATGGCCAAAAAATGAAAGCTTGCCAACTTTACAGTTTATGGAAATTACCTGATTTAATGTTTTTGACATTCTCTTTTTTTAGCAACTTTATTGATTGACAAACAAAGTTAAAGCTTCGAAAATCTTTCTTTATTTCTTTCCACTTTTCTGCATTCATATTCAAATTTAATTTATTTCTTTTTGTTTTGCACTCATTATTGTTGCCATGAAACGAATTATCAATTCACATTTGAAGTCTTATAATTACCAATTTGAAAAATACGCATAAAGTTGAAACGCGAAAGCGTTGCGTAATCAGAATGATAATTTATTTTGAGGGTCTTTGCCACGCCACAAAATTTATGCTCAGACAAGATTATCGCTGTTTTCAACTTACTTTCTTTTTCGCTTTTGCACTTTTTATTCTATACCCCAAAACATAATATAAGCGAAGCGGGTATAATGATTATATAATACGAAGCGCAGCTCAAACTTATTTCAAATAATATTCACAATTGAATTGCTTGAGTTTTAGTTTATTTTTGAATATTATCTAAAGGACATTGGTTTTTTTATGCCGAAAGTTTCTTGGGTAGTACAGGGAATCTACAGTTGCAGCGCTTGTAACTGCGACAATCGTACTTTTTTGGTATGTGCTTAAGGTCAAGGTTTTGGGTGCTCATGTTGCTGGCGCTGTTGCCGGAAGTCAGCAAACAGAAAAGCGCTAAAGCTTCTTACTGGCTTTTATCTTTGCACTTAATTATAAGAGTCTCAGCGGCGCTGACAGCAAGCACAAGTTAAGGCATTAACAGGGTAGCATGGCATTTTAATGGCCCCCCAAAAAATGACGTTGCACTAAGCGGCAAATGTGGTGCAAGTGCGGCCGCAATGGGAGCCAGCTACCTGGTTGCGCACTCAAGTAGGCAACGCTTGGCTGCAAATGCTTGTGTGTGTGCGGCTGTGTGTGTGTGTGTGTGTAATGGAAAATAACAATGGCCGTTTTTCTCGATGTTGTCCTCGTAGCTGGCGCTTGAAGCGTGCAGAAATTGTTCAGCTGGCAAGCAACAACAAAAGCACGCTTTCAATTACATTCTCCATCTCTTAACACACTCTACACGGAGAAAAACAGTTAAAGTCAAAATATTGTTGAATAGTTAAAAGTCTGAGATGTTTATAAATAAAACTATGATTTCTCACTGTGTACATCTCTGTGTGTGGCACAAAATAGAAATGCTGGAGTGTTTGTTGCTGCTCTCTCGCATTTAGCTAAGCTCTTACTGCTAAACTGTGTACGTATTTACCCTCAGCATTCACACACTCGCTAAATCTCGACATTCAATTACAGGCAACGGTTTAATCAACGAGGCAGAGTTTCTCCAATGGGTGGGCAGAATTCAAGCGCTGCGCGACGACCAACAGCAGCAGCATGACGAGAACTCCAGCAATCCCAGTAAGCCGATGGATGAGGCCGACGATGTCACTGAGGACTTAATAGCTGCATTTAGGTAAGACCCGCTCGAGCTGAGAATGCAGACTGGCGTTTAACCCCTCCCCACTCGTGTACAGAGTATTCGATCGTGATGGCAATGGATTTATAACGCGAGATGAGCTCCAAACCGCTATGGAAATGATTGGGGAGCCCTTGACCGAGGCGCAGCTGGAGCAGCTGCTCGCCATTGCCGACTTGGATCAGGATGGACGCATTAACTATGAGGGTAAGTTCCATACACACATGCGCTGCACCCACAAAGGACATCGCTGACGCAGGCGAGTGCGAGGTTGGCCGCACTCGGTGCGAAGGACCCGGACCCATTAAAAAGAAAACCACAAAATACTGCTGCTGCTACTGCGTTTACTTTCACTTTCACTCTCACTTTTACCGTTACTGTCTGCGCGTTAATCAAGCTGCAGCATAAAACGCACACAAACAGGCATACATGTATAGCACTGTGCCAATATTTGCGAGCGTCGCCTGGGAGAGCCTCACTCATAAATCAGCTAGACAAATACGAGTAAGAGCACAAATACAAATTGAACGAGAACGCGAGTTAAAGTTGAATAACCCCAGCGACGACACAGGTCGTCTATTCCCTAATGCCTACGACGTACTTTTTATGTGACCGCCATATTTGTTTGCTTAGCTTTTTTTAATGTGAATCGCAGAAGGAAACGCATTTAAGTTAGCAACAGACTTCTTTAGTGTTATGCTTATATGTAAAATAAAAGACTTTTTTGTAAATCTCAAAGACTAACTTAGCTATGAAAAGCCGACTAACTTTAACAGAAACATCAAGCATTTTACAGCTATTCATAGTTTGCTCCTTCCACAATCAAACAGGACTTGCACATTTCTAGATACTCTCTATTTACATGCATCAATTGACCTATTCCCGTGCTGGCTGAAAGAGGCAACACAAATACTTAGTTGGCTAAGGACACGTTCAGTTTGTCCCCTGCGTAGCATTAAATTGATTTACTAAACACAAACCATTACACACACACACACACTCACACACACACACAGATAGCCTCTTCAGGCTCGAATGTGTGTGTGTCGACTTAGACTTGGGTTTATCATTAGGTTGATAGGGAGTCGTTTTACTAGTTGATACTTTGACCTTGTACCACATGGCGCTTCTCAGTTTGTTGGCAACATATTTATTTAACTTTATTTACCTTATACCGCCATGTACGACCAGAAGCAGCAGAACATTTGTTGTATTATGTTTGCTCTGTTTCGCTGACATTGCATATTGTTGTGGGCGTTGAGTGGGCGTGGCATTGATGACTCGACGCGCAACGCGTTTAAGTTTAACATATGCTCAAACAGGCTTTCATCACATTGTTGCTGTGCAGCTCATAAAAACAGGAGGGGTCCACCAAATGGGTACCAAAGCATGATCAGAAAGGACTAGCTTTTGAAAATCGATCCAGTTTTGACATTATTATGGCAGTTGAAACCAATAATATAGAGGTCGAGACATGATCAAAAATAGTTATGGCTTTTGGAAATTTCAGCACTTGGTCACATGCAATTTTTCGGTATAGAATCTGAACATTCTGTTGTAGGCGAATTTGCTTAAAGCTTTATTAAAAATACAATAATATACTAATTAAAACATATTTCTCCTATTTTTTTCTTATTTTGCAGAGTTTACGAGACTTCTGCTCTAAGTGAACGATTGAGTGCAATTAGAATCGGATGGCTAAAGTTTAACACTAAACATCAATTTTAAGCGATAACTTACATACTCAGACAGAATTCATGAATGTTTTATACAAAACATAAATATAATTATTTATAAGAAGAACTGGAATGAATTGTAAGAAACACAAGCATACACACATACAAATCTCACATTGAGTTGATCCTAATCAAGCTTCCAGGTGGAAAGGTTCAACCAGCTTTGAACATGCACACGGACACACACATACCAACATAAACACACACACACACACACGTACACACACACACATCCACACATTAGTCTCTAAATCATTTGTAAAAACGCCAATTCTTAATATTCATTTTTTGTACGACTTTAGTTATTAGTGACACAGTTTGTATGTTTTTTGAAGCAGAACGAAATTAATTCATAAATTATATATTATGTAATATCATTACATACATACATACATACATACATATATGCAAATTCGGATAAGTCTGAGCGCGTGAGTGATATTGTGTTTAGGGTGCTGCATCGACAAAATGAGAGCATGTAAAAATTTAACTATTGCATATACATAATTAAATAAACAAAATCATATGTTTGTGTCTTAAATTAGTTAATATGCTTTTTATGTACATGCATAAATATGTGTGTGTCTTAAGCAGCAGCAAAGCCACAAAATGTTTAAAAGTTGTTAGCCTAAGCGATAAATGTTTACAATATATACCTAAGACACAAAAAATAAAAAAGTGAAATATACTATTTCGATTTTCAAATCAATAAATAAATATAAAATTATTTTAAACGTCGAGGTACATTATTGTTAACCTATTGAAATATATGCAAACATATATAAAACAACAGCATCAAATATGAAAAACTATTTATTAAACAGCTACAAATTATCAAAATGCAATTAAACTGCAAAACAGAGCTAAAATCTCAAAAAATAAATAAATGTTATGGTATTTTCAAAATATATATTTAATAAAAAATATAGTATATTTCTGGCCAAATCAAAAGTAAAAAGCAAGCAAATAAAATCAAAATATTATTTTACAGTGTATAATCTAGTCATCTCAACTATCTTCCATTTGTTTGCTTCCTTAAGATATTTGAGTTTGTTTAATAGAGAAGTATATATATTGCAAAATTTAAGTCCATTGCATCGCCGTCCCATTACATTATAAAACAACAACAATAAGAATATATATTAAAATGAATATCACATAAATTGGCTTTGGCAGTGGTTTCAAATTATTTTTGCTATGTGCAGCAGAAAAGAGTAAACTGAAAAATAAATATATTAAAGAGCTCTTTTACATCGTCAGTTAAAACAACTACAAATATTATATATTTAAACCAATATACAAGCTTGTATATTCAAAAACTTAAAGATGGCGCAATAATTCATCAGGTCAATGGTACAAATAGTCAAAATGGAAATAATTACATGCAAGAAAAGCAAACAATAACATTTTTCTATGGCATTTACAGCTAATGCCAGACAGGATATACACATATATATAAAAATATCGTTTGTTACAATAAATACCCAAAGTACTTAACTAACGTAGATTTTTATGACCTCTAATTGTGCTTAAACTATTTATATGCAAGCCTATACTATATATCTATACTATACATACTATATACATACATATGCTGTTTTCGTTACAAGAAAGGCCCTTAAAAAACTATTTCAAAATACATAATGTGTGAGAGACGCAAAAATAAGACATTATCTAAGTATATGCATACATTTGTATGTACCTTTGTTTAAGCATTATGGATTTCAAAATTTTTAATTGTAAAGATTAAAAAAAGGATATAATAAATAACAACCGACGCTCAACGGAATTGTTTGTTAATTCTCAATTTGGAGTAGAAGGCTTTGCATATTTGTTTCGGATTCAGACAGACAGTTTAGACTAACTTCTACAAGCACTAAAGAAACATTCAGTAAGAAATATATTGTCGCAGAATTGGTCGACATTTCTAAATTTTATTCTGTGCAAATCGTGTATATTTTTATAAAAATAACAGAACTTGTGATATTGAAATTCCCTATAAACCATGAGCGAGGCAGATGACAAGGTAAATATAAAGGATAACGCAGTATGTACATACCTCAATTTAAATTGGTTTGCCAAGCACAATTAGATATTATTACTTCAATCGGTAAAAAAATTTGCACTTGGTAACACTTATTTGCCAACTATCGATAGTTGCAAAACAGGATACATATTCACGATAAGCAATTACTCAATGCGGATCAAGCTCACCATTCGCGCCATTTTTTTTCCTTTTGGACAAAACATGTTACATTCGCGCCATTTTTTTCCTATTGGACAAAACATGTTACACCGCGTGCAATTTCATTTACATTCATTTATAATAAAGAGATAAAGTATCACTCTCATAACTTCTTGGTTATTATACTTTGATATAAATTAATTGTAAGCACGCGCGCGAATGCACAACTAAAATAACGGGATCCAAATAGACTTGCGCAAAGACGTGGTTGTAGTAGACAATATATTATTATATACGCGCACATCACCGACAATACTCACAACACTCTATATATATATATATCATATAACTAGTAAGCACACGAAGTATAGATTTGCGGATAGGAAAGACGTTTCACTTTTCTGGTTAACACGATTTAAGAAATGGCGATTTAATAATCGATACCCGCTATACTCACCGATAGTTCGAGTAGTTCGCTCAAAAGGCTTCATGAATTGAGCCAGTTCGAATTGGAACGATACCGAGTACCCTCGCGGAGCACACACAAAATCAATTTTTTACAACGAAAACGACAGTGCACACTGATTTGATTGTCCAATTGTATACCCTAACGTTTTTGTGTTGTACGTGCGAAATACAAATAGAAAGGGTAACATTGCCCCATTTATATTTAACGAGTGTTTTAAATAAAGCCGCAAAAGTGGATACCGATAACGTAAAAATTGAGGATTTGATGGACTCTGATCCTGACATTGAGTTCATTGAAAAGGATAGTGGGATGTCTTCGTTAGGTGGCAGCAAAGACGAAACGCCAGAGCGCCGCACCGTAGCCATTGTAAGTGTAAAACGTAAGGAGCTCAGTGCCATCGCCGTTTCTCTTATCGTGCTCACGTAATTAGAGAACTAGACCATCTGCTTATCATGCGTATTTCATATGTACATTTCTGCACTTATTGATTATTACAACGTGCGTGTGTTTGCATTTCTTTGCAGGCAGCAAACGATGAGCCGCAGACGGATGCTGAGAACTACGATGATGTAAGTAGCGCATGAATTCTGTTTGTAAACATCGCCGTTCGTTTGGTGCTTATCCAGTGTATGCATTCTAACCTCACATTTGATTTGCTTCGTTCAGGAACCAGATGAGTCGTTCGGCGAGCGCATGATGGGACTGAGTGAAATGTTCCCAGAATCGGTGCGCAATGTAGCCAGCACCGTGACCAATGGCACTGTGAAGAGTTTCCGCAGTCTGTACCAGTTCTCGTGCAATGCATCCTGGATATTCTTTACCAGCTCCGTCATACTGTTTGCTCCCGTCATCTTTGAGACCGAGCGCGCCCAGATGGAGGAACTACACAAGTCGCAGCAAAAGCAAGTGCTGCTCGGTCCTGGCAGTGCCATGGCCGCAACTGGACCGTCGCCCAGTTTACCATTGATTCGTTAATTACCATTTGATAATACATAGATACGTTAGTTCTATTTAACAGCGGGGGACTCCGTAACAATAATGGGATAATGCCACACATGCTAGATTATAAGTCGAATCAGTCCAAGGTCCCTGCGCCAGTTAACAATAAACACACACAGCAATAGATATTCCAACAACAAGAATAACAATCACAGCCATAGCAAGCGCCTTAAGCATTTACCATCGCTGCACCCATTGGAATCATTGGACTCATCCCGTCGGACGTTAGTTGGCAGAGCTTCAACTAGGGTTTAGTTCGAGTATTTGTAGTTGGGCTACACACACACACATCTAAACAACAATTACTGTTTAAACAAATTAATAAATATACGTTTATTAAGAGTTAAACACAAGAGCCGTATCATATCGATCAGAATAAGTTTGATCCAACTATTCACTATACTGAACGAACGAACTATATCCCTGATTGTTGTTCTCTATAGCTCAAACAAAAATTTGGGACGATTCCAAAAGTTAAAATCGAATACATGTGTATATCACAATTTCGGGAAGTTGGTTGAAATATTTTGCAAAACTAATTGTAATGACAGATTGAGGTTCGCGTTAGAGAAGTTTGTCTGTTTATGACCGATTAGTGTGTTCAGCCAAATACTGAATTTGTACTGCAATTAAACACCGCCCAAATACTCTCGCGGTATGGGATGATCCGTGAAATAGCGCCGAAACTCGCCAGCGTATTTGTTTCGTAACGCTCGCTCCCCGTAGTCATTGAAGCGCTTGGCCAGAAACACATACACGTCCAGCACCTTGGCGTGGGCCGACAGCTGTTTGAAGGACTTGGCCGCGCGCTCGAGCATGTCCAGTGACTTGAGCAGCTGGTCTTTGCGCGCTCCCGCCTCCGTGATGGCGAGCAGGCAGCGCACGAACACAAAGTCCGTTTTGGCGCGCTCATAGAGACCGCCATTGATGTGAATGTCGTCCATGCTGCGCTTGATGGCCTGGTACGCCTTCTGCGGCAGGCCCAGCAGCAGCAGGACCTGCGCCAGTAGCTTGTCCACGAGGGCCAGTTCGTAGTCCATCTGTGAATCGGACATGTGCTCGGCGACGCGAAGCAACAGCGTGACCGCCTCGCTGGAGAAATTCCCCTCGGCCAGGCTGCAGTAGGCGAGCAGCACCTGGACGCGCATCCGCAGCAGAAAGGGCAGCTCCGACATGGCCGCCAGCTTGTCCAGCAGACGGCGCGCATTGAAGAACTCCCGCTTGGCCACATAGATGGCCGCCCGCTGCTGCATGGCTCCGGCGGCATCAAACAGATGTAGCTGATCGCAGGCCTTGAGGGCGTCGTGCCAGCGACAGCAATATATGCCGGACTGTATGATCACATGGCACTGGCTAATCATCCAGCACTCGGCGCCGGGCATGCGTGGCAGCTGGATACGCGCCTGCTGCAGCAGCACCTGCGCGAGGCCCAGCTCACCCTGCAGATGCAGCCACATCGCATAGCTGGCCAGGGCGCTGCCCGTGCCCGCCGAGCCAGTGCGGTTGTTGTAGCGATCCCGTTTCGAAAGCAGCAGTTGAGAGTAGAGAGCGGACAGCTCGTGCCGGCCGTAGGCGCACCAGACGGCGCTGCGCAGCGCCAGCGCTTCGGAGGCATGATTAGACAGGTGGTTGCGGTTACTCAGCTGATCGCTATGCTGTAACAGATCGAATAGACGTAGCGGCTGATAGCCGGCCACCGTACCCAGCTTGACGGCAAAGTGCAAGGCAAGCGTGTAGTTCTGGAGGAGGTTTCCGTCTGCATCTGTGATGTCGGCAACGCTGCGCTGCACATAGGAGAGCGGCAGCTCATCGCGGAGCAGACAGTACCAGGTGTTGGCCAGCTGAAGGCTGCGCTTGTCGCCGTGTTCCTGCGCCAGCATGATGCTCTCTCGGAACGCGGCCAGTGCCTCGTCGCGGTGTCCGAAGGTGGCGTGCAGCACGGCCAGATTGATACAAAAGTACTGGTAGCCCTTCTCCTGGCTCATCAGACGCACCGGCGAACGGTCCAGTGCGCGATGCAGCGATGACAAGGCATTATAGTAGTCGCGCACGCGCAGTTGATTCATGTAGCCCAGAAAATAGGAGGTGGTGCTCAGCGGCAGATCCTTAATTATTTGCTGCACCTGGCGCTGAAGCTCCTTGGGCGACAGTGCGCTATTCTCGTCGTGATCCAGCAGCTCCGACTGTGTGTTGATAAAGAACTTCGCCTGCTTGGGCGCCCATTTGCTGAGGGAATTGTGCTCGGTACTGGCATCGACGGTGTCCTTTGGTTTTGATGCAGCAGATGCTTCTGTTGGTGGCGGCGTTGCTGATCTACGCAGCACTCCTCCGGCTATAGGCTTACGTGAACCCGTGGACAGGGCACGTATGCCGCGCTCATAGTATGCGCATATGTTCCGGTACATGAACATCATCTCAGAGAACGTGAAACGCTCAAGGACGACGCCAATGCGTCTCACATAGACACCCACCATGCTGAACTGGCTAACACCGTAGTCCTCGTTGAGCAGCGTGTCTATGTTTTGCATTTCCGCAAAGTCAAACAGCGACTCTATGCTGGCCGTGCCGCAGAACTCAGACATGCCCTTCTCGAACGCCTCCAACATCAGAGTATCAAGTTTGAATGGGCGGGTAGTGAGCAAATTGTGCAATTCATGATAGCACATGTCCGCATCCTGCACCAGCTTGAACATTAGCATGCAAAACATGCGGCGTCTTTGCGGACGCATCGTAATGCCCGTCTCCATGGAGCACTTTTTGTCCTGCGAATATGTTGTGGGGTTAGTGCACGAACATGAACATGCCATTAACTGCAGTTAGATGCACTTACTCGCACGTACTGTTTCAGCAGTATAAGAACGGCTATTTTGTGTGGTGTCGGCGTTTCAATGCGCGGCGGCGCCATTTTTGAGCCGGGATCCAGCGTATCCAGCTCCTCAAACAAGTTCATCCTTTCGTTTAGTTTGTTTACCGGCACAAAAGCAACAATTGCCAATAGCGGCCAACTTCACTAATTGCGCGATGCCAGCTCGCTGGTAATATCATATGGCAACGCCATTTGGCGGTCATTATAAGAAACAATAGATCCATTGAATAAACAAAAATTTCGCTGTAATCGATACGGCTCACGCTAAAGAGAACTACAACACAAATTATCTGAAACTCTCGTGTTTTCTCAATAATTATTTATAGGTGCTTTGCCGGCAGAAAGCAATAGCCGCCAACTTTATTACCATTTAACATATGGCAACGCTAAATGGCGGTCGTTTTTGAAATTAGGTAAGCATTGACGCAAAAAAAGAAAACTGTTGCTGTAATCGATAAGGTCAAAGTCCAAAAGAAATACAACACAAATTAGCTGAAACGCATGTGTTTGCCCAATAACTATTTGTTGATGTTATGCAAAAACACAAAGTTCGAAAATCTATTACCCATATATATATTTAGCTGAGCTTCCTAATTATATGTAATGCCCTTGGAATAAGTACAGTAAAAGGCGTAACTGCAATTTGTAGATATTGGTCCGCTTAAAGGACAAACGGGAATATGGCACGACGGCCCCTCGGGTAGTCTTTGAACTCCTTCTTGTAATTGCGATGCTTAGCAAGTGCCCAAATAGTCATCTGGAATGCACCGGCAAAAGCAAACAGATAAGCCGGCAAGCACGAAGTCAGTGCCGAGAAGCAGACCCAGGCGCCAATCTCATAGGTGTAATTGGGGCAAGAGACCAGGCTAGCAATGAAAATAAAACATCTTAAGAGTCATATATGTAAATGTTAGTAAATGTCACACGACTCACTTGAACAGCTTTGTCAGCGGATTGGCGTCGGCCACTGGGATCTTACGCACCTTGGTGCCCGGCGGGCGCAGATTGCGCAGGGCAATGTGTATCGAAAAGTTGCCCAACTCACAGAGCTGCAAAGTAAGCGAAACCTTCAAGAACTTTCTACACAACAACTATTTAAAGACAACTCACGGCAAAGGCGGCCAGCGCCACCCAAACTGTGCACATGCAGGGCGAGGTGTACAAGGGATGGTTGACATGATAGGACACGTAGGCGGTGAAGCCCCAGTAGTAGCTGCAGTTCTTGAAGAGATTGCGGATGGGCATCGTGTTGTGCGAGAAGCGATGCACAAAGATCGTCTCCAGCAAGCGCTTCACATAGTGAACCGTATAGCAGCCAGCAGCGATACTACAAGTTATAGAAAAAATTAAATATATAAGTTGAAAGCGTGTTAACCATCTAGTTACAACATTTTTTTATATAAAAGTAAGTGATTTTTATCATTTTTTTTCTTACTGTTATTTGTTTCCTAAATATAGGTAAGGAAATGAATCAAAACAGAATAGGAAGACTAATTAAAACACAATAAAGGCAACTTGGAAACTAGAGGGTTAATGATTATGCAGGCAGCAGGTAAAAGCGAGTCGATCACCAATAATTTGCATAAGCGCACAAAATTAACTTAAGTCTAGCGTTTGGGTCAAGCGGGTCGCTATCGCTGTGTGTGTGCGTGTAGCTCTGGCGAAAGTCACACACACACACAGACAGCCAGAAAAGCGAGAGACTTACTGTGTGGTCAGCGAGATGGGATTCCCGGCAGCCTTGCCATAGACGAGCTCAGGGCGAAAATAGAACATAAGGTAGACAATAAGAGGACCTGCATATTCCGCCAGGAAGACGGTCTTCCAGCCAATTTGCGGCCCAAGGTCCTTAATGTACACCTTGTCGCCATTGCCCAGGTTGAGCGAGCCCACCGAATCCGTATCCTTTAGGCTCTTGCCGCGCACCTCCAGGCGCCTGCAAAAATACATACATACATATATATTTTATGGCATTCATGTGTGTGTGTATGGATGTGAGTGTGCACTTACAGCGATATGCGGTCGGCATGCGGCGTTTGCTTCAATTGCTTGTGAATCAAGCCGCGCAGCTCGCTGACTGAGACAGAGGCGGATGCATTTACCTTGCCGTACGGCTTGGTAGTTTTAGCGCTGAGTACTTCGAGCTCCACCATTTTTCGTGACTGTCACTAAATTCCGCCAAGTTTAGTCTTTATTTAGTGTTGTATTTTTGGTGCAGAGAGAGTGGCAGCGTGACCGAACTTTATAACCAAAAATATACCTATTTGCTCGAACAAAATATCCCAAAATTTAACGTACGCTCTCAGCGACTTCTTTACTCAAATTGGTGATGTTGCTTTTTGTTTTACGTTTTAACAAAAATCGACGCCTTCTTAAACAATTTTAATATCGTTAAAACAACGATTTCAGTTTTCTTATTATGGCAAGCCCTGTTTCTCCAGTCACATTTGTAGTTCGAGAAAATTGAAAATTCACTTGGCCAGTCGATTCAGCACGTAAAACAGGTCTCGTCTTGAATTTGTTAGAAAATATATATTTTCATTGTGCGGTGAGTGTGTTTGTCAATCAATAAAATTCATAAAAACAATAGTAGGCCATGAGATTGTAAAGTTAATGTCCGACTATACCCATTTTCATTTATTCATTTTGAGTTTGACTTCGAAAGTGAACACATCAAAACTAAAAAAACTTGTGCAATTTCAGCAGTGAAGAAATATTATCAGAAATAAAAAGCAACTGAAACCAAACGTGTTGAAAAAAGTGGGTGAGTAAAAAAATACAAATTAGTTTGAACAAATTTATATTGGCGCACAAATTAACACTCTGGCAACACTTCAGTCAGCGCAGTGGTAGCCTTTGCTGCACAGTGCGAGCGAGATAAATATATAGCTTCTGTCGACTGCAGTTGCTGCATTACGTTTTAACAAAAATCGACGCCTTCTTAAACAATTTTAATATCGTTAAAACAACGATTTCAGTTTTCTTATTGTGGCAAGCCCTGTTTCTCCAGTCACATTTGTAGTTCGAGAAAATTGAAAATTCACTTGGCCAGTCGATTCAGCACGTAAAACAGGTCTCGTCTTGAATTTGTTAGAAAATATATATTTTCATTGTGCGGTGAGTGTGTTTGTCAATCAATAAAATTCATAAAAACAATAGTAGGCCATGAGATTGTAAAGTTAATGTCCGACTATACCCATTTTCATTTATTCATTTTGAGTTTGACTTCGAAAGTGAACACATCAAAACTAAAAAAACTTGTGCAATTTCAGCAGTGAAGAAATATTATCAGAAATAAAAAGCAACTGAAACCAAACGTGTTGAAAAAAGTGGGTGAGTAAAAAAATACAAATTAGTTTGAACAAATTTATATTGGCGCACAAATTAACACTCTGGCAACACTTCAGTCAGCGCAGTGGTAGCCTTTGCTGCACAGTGCGAGCGAGATAAATATATAGCTTCTGTCGACTGCAGTTGCTGCATTACGAGTCAAAAGGGTATTGAATAAAGCAATTACGTTTTTATTCCGAGCTGCATTGATTGATTTCAGACTACTTAATGCATGAACTACTCATACACAGTATGTGATCAACTATGTTATCTAAAAACAATAAGTTCTATTAATTTCAAAATACATGGCATCAGTGTGCGAGTGACACAACCGTATCGACAAAAATTTCCCAACAAAATTTCTGACATTTCCCCTTCATTTGCCAGAGTCTATATAAAGAGCAGCACAAATCCATTCGGTCAAAGTAATCGTAAAGCGGAGCAACTGGACTAACAGAGCAACTACGAATAAGCTAAAAAAAAAATTGAAGAAATATTTTAGTGAGAAAAAAAATTAATACAGAAAAATACGCAGTGAATACAAAAGTGAGTTTAGACAAAGTTCAAGGCAATAATTTTTTGTTACATACTGGTGAAAACTCGGGCAATTTCAAAAATTGATACCTTCAATTTTTTTTTCTTAAATTATTGCGTTTTCTTTTTGTAGAATTATAACACGGAACATTATATTTCAATTGCTTCACAAAAATAGTGTTTTTCATGCGAAATGCGTATTTAGCAACTTTTCAATTTATTGTGAAATTAGATTGTGGCGTCGTTGAAAATTCGAGAAGGCGCATATGATTATACATATACATATGTATGTATGTACATGCACACACACGATGCAAACGCATACATTTATGGGTGTGTGTGCATTTCAGTGCTTAAAAAGCAATGGCGCAGCAAATTAGTAATTTACTAGCTTTCTGAAAAAATATTTAATGGCGAATGTAAATTTTCCGATAATTACGTAGAAATGGGTGACGTTGGCTTATCTGTATATACATATATGTGTGTATGTATATACATATTTTTGTGTATGTATATGTGTGTATGTATGTATATACACACAATGACGCAGTGCAATGGCCGTCAACATGACAGGCACAAAGGTTTTTTCTTTGTTTGAAAATTTCACAAGGGTAGAAACTGAAGACAAAGAGTAAAAAGTGTGTACACACATTTTCTCACAAAGTAGTCTGGGATAAATACTTTGATATACTTTGACAATCTCCAGAGTCAACGTATCACAACATTTTATTTTGCGTCCGGCTCTGTTCAGATAATATAAAATTTTATTTTCTGATTTTGTTTTTCAGAAATACCAAAATGCAGATCTTTGTGAAAACCTTGACGGGAAAGACGATCACTTTGGAGGTGGAGCCCAGTGATACCATTGAGAATGTTAAGGCCAAGATCCAAGATAAGGAGGGTATTCCCCCAGATCAGCAGCGTTTGATCTTCGCTGGAAAGCAGTTGGAAGATGGTCGCACCCTGTCCGACTATAACATTCAAAAGGAGTCGACCCTCCACTTGGTCCTCCGCCTGCGTGGTGGTATGCAAATCTTCGTGAAGACCCTAACTGGAAAGACCATCACTTTGGAGGTGGAACCTTCCGACACCATCGAGAATGTCAAGGCTAAGATCCAAGATAAGGAGGGCATTCCCCCAGATCAGCAGCGTTTGATCTTCGCCGGAAAGCAGTTGGAAGATGGTCGCACCCTGTCCGACTACAATATCCAGAAGGAGTCGACCCTTCATTTGGTCCTCCGTCTGCGTGGTGGTATGCAGATCTTCGTGAAGACCCTGACTGGGAAGACCATCACTTTGGAGGTGGAGCCCAGTGATACCATTGAGAATGTTAAGGCCAAGATCCAAGATAAGGAGGGTATTCCCCCAGATCAGCAGCGTTTAATCTTCGCTGGAAAGCAGTTGGAAGATGGTCGCACCCTGTCCGACTATAACATTCAAAAGGAGTCGACCCTCCACTTGGTCCTCCGCCTGCGTGGTGGTATGCAAATCTTCGTGAAGACCCTAACTGGAAAGACCATCACTTTGGAGGTGGAACCTTCCGACACTATCGAAAACGTGAAGGCCAAGATTCAGGACAAGGAGGGAATCCCCCCAGATCAGCAGCGTTTGATCTTTGCCGGAAAGCAGTTGGAAGATGGTCGCACTCTGTCCGACTATAACATTCAAAAGGAGTCGACCCTTCATTTGGTCCTCCGTCTGCGTGGTGGTATGCAGATCTTCGTGAAGACCCTGACTGGGAAGACCATCACTTTGGAGGTGGAGCCCAGCGACACCATCGAGAATGTCAAGGCCAAGATCCAAGACAAGGAGGGAATCCCCCCAGATCAGCAGCGTTTAATCTTCGCTGGAAAGCAGTTGGAAGATGGTCGCACCCTGTCCGACTATAACATTCAAAAGGAGTCGACCCTCCACTTGGTCCTCCGCCTGCGTGGTGGTATGCAAATCTTCGTGAAGACCCTAACTGGAAAGACCATCACTTTGGAGGTGGAGCCTTCGGACACCATTGAGAATGTCAAAGCCAAGATCCAAGACAAGGAGGGAATTCCCCCAGATCAGCAGCGTTTGATCTTTGCCGGAAAGCAGTTGGAAGATGGTCGCACCCTGTCCGACTACAATATCCAGAAGGAGTCGACCCTTCATTTGGTCCTCCGTCTACGTGGTGGTATGCAGATCTTCGTGAAGACCCTGACTGGGAAGACCATCACTTTGGAGGTGGAGCCCAGTGACACCATCGAGAATGTCAAGGCCAAAATCCAAGACAAGGAGGGAATCCCCCCAGATCAGCAGCGTTTGATCTTCGCCGGAAAGCAGTTGGAAGATGGTCGCACCCTGTCCGACTACAATATCCAGAAGGAGTCGACCCTTCATTTGGTCCTCCGTCTGCGCGGTGGTATGCAAATCTTCGTGAAGACCCTAACTGGAAAGACCATCACTTTGGAGGTGGAGCCTTCCGACACCATTGAGAATGTCAAAGCCAAGATCCAAGACAAGGAGGGAATTCCCCCAGATCAGCAGCGTTTGATCTTTGCCGGAAAGCAGTTGGAAGATGGTCGCACCCTGTCCGACTACAATATCCAGAAGGAGTCGACCCTTCATTTGGTCCTCCGTCTACGTGGTGGTATGCAGATCTTCGTGAAGACCCTGACTGGGAAGACCATCACTTTGGAGGTGGAGCCCAGTGACACCATCGAGAATGTCAAGGCCAAAATCCAAGACAAGGAGGGAATCCCCCCAGATCAGCAGCGTTTGATCTTCGCCGGAAAGCAGTTGGAAGATGGTCGCACCCTGTCCGACTACAATATCCAGAAGGAGTCGACCCTTCATTTGGTCCTCCGTCTGCGCGGTGGTATGCAAATCTTCGTGAAAACCCTAACTGGAAAGACCATCACTTTGGAGGTGGAGCCTTCGGACACCATCGAGAATGTCAAGGCCAAGATCCAAGACAAGGAGGGAATCCCCCCAGATCAGCAGCGTTTGATCTTTGCCGGAAAGCAGTTGGAAGATGGTCGCACTCTGTCCGACTATAACATTCAAAAGGAGTCGACCCTCCACTTGGTCCTCCGTCTGCGTGGTGGTATGCAGATCTTCGTGAAGACCTTAACTGGGAAGACCATTACTTTGGAGGTGGAGCCTTCGGACACCATTGAGAATGTCAAAGCCAAGATCCAAGACAAGGAGGGAATTCCCCCAGATCAGCAGCGTTTGATCTTTGCCGGAAAGCAGTTGGAAGATGGTCGCACTCTGTCCGACTATAACATTCAAAAGGAGTCGACCCTCCACTTGGTCCTCCGTCTGCGTGGTGGTATGCAGATCTTCGTGAAGACCTTAACTGGGAAGACCATTACTTTGGAGGTGGAGCCTTCGGACACCATTGAGAATGTCAAAGCCAAGATCCAAGACAAGGAGGGGATTCCCCCAGATCAGCAGCGTTTGATCTTCGCCGGAAAGCAGTTGGAAGATGGTCGCACCCTGTCCGACTACAATATCCAGAAGGAGTCGACCCTTCATTTGGTCCTCCGTCTGCGTGGTGGTATGCAGATATTCGTGAAGACCCTAACTGGAAAGACCATCACTTTGGAGGTGGAGCCTTCGGACACCATCGAGAATGTCAAGGCCAAGATCCAAGACAAGGAGGGAATCCCCCCAGATCAGCAGCGTTTGATCTTCGCCGGAAAGCAGTTGGAAGATGGTCGCACCCTGTCCGACTACAATATCCAGAAGGAGTCGACCCTTCATTTGGTCCTCCGTCTGCGTGGTGGTATGCAGATCTTCGTGAAGACCCTGACTGGGAAGACCATCACTTTGGAGGTGGAGCCCAGTGACACCATCGAGAATGTCAAGGCCAAGATCCAAGACAAGGAGGGAATCCCCCCAGATCAGCAGCGTTTGATCTTCGCCGGAAAGCAGTTGGAAGATGGTCGCACCCTGTCCGACTACAATATCCAGAAGGAGTCGACCCTTCATTTGGTCCTCCGTCTGCGTGGTGGTATGCAGATCTTTGTGAAGACCCTTACTGGGAAGACCATCACTTTGGAGGTGGAACCTTCCGACACTATCGAAAACGTGAAGGCCAAGATTCAGGACAAGGAGGGAATCCCCCCAGATCAGCAGCGTTTGATATTCGCCGGAAAGCAGTTGGAAGATGGTCGCACCCTGTCCGACTATAACATTCAAAAGGAGTCGACCCTCCACTTGGTCCTCCGTCTGCGTGGTGGTATGCAGATCTTCGTGAAGACCTTAACTGGGAAGACCATCACTTTGGAGGTGGAACCTTCCGACACTATCGAAAACGTGAAGGCCAAGATTCAGGACAAGGAGGGAATCCCCCCAGATCAGCAGCGTTTGATCTTCGCCGGAAAGCAGTTGGAAGATGGTCGCACTCTGTCCGACTATAACATTCAAAAGGAGTCGACCCTCCACTTGGTCCTCCGTCTGCGTGGTGGTATGCAGATCTTCGTGAAGACCCTAACTGGAAAGACCATCACTTTGGAGGTGGAGCCTTCGGACACCATCGAGAATGTCAAGGCTAAGATCCAAGACAAAGAGGGAATCCCCCCAGATCAGCAGCGTTTGATCTTCGCCGGAAAGCAGTTGGAAGATGGTCGCACTCTGTCCGACTACAACATTCAAAAGGAGTCGACCCTCCACTTGGTCCTCCGTCTGCGTGGTGGTATGCAGATCTTCGTGAAGACCCTAACTGGAAAGACCATCACTTTGGAGGTGGAGCCTTCGGACACCATCGAGAATGTCAAGGCTAAGATCCAAGACAAAGAGGGAATCCCCCCAGATCAGCAGCGTTTGATCTTCGCCGGAAAGCAGTTGGAAGATGGTCGCACTCTGTCCGACTACAACATTCAAAAGGAGTCGACCCTCCACTTGGTCCTCCGTCTGCGTGGTGGTATGCAGATCTTCGTGAAGACCCTAACTGGAAAGACTATCACTTTGGAGGTGGAGCCTTCGGACACCATCGAGAATGTCAAGGCTAAGATCCAAGACAAAGAGGGAATCCCCCCAGATCAGCAGCGTTTGATCTTCGCCGGAAAGCAGTTGGAAGATGGTCGCACTCTGTCCGACTACAACATTCAAAAGGAGTCGACCCTCCACTTGGTCCTCCGTCTGCGTGGTGGTATGCAGATCTTCGTGAAGACCCTAACTGGAAAGACCATCACTTTGGAGGTGGAGCCTTCGGACACCATCGAGAATGTCAAGGCTAAGATCCAAGACAAAGAGGGAATCCCCCCAGATCAGCAGCGTTTGATCTTCGCCGGAAAGCAGTTGGAAGATGGTCGCACTCTGTCCGACTACAACATTCAAAAGGAGTCGACCCTCCACTTGGTCCTCCGTCTGCGTGGTGGCTGCCAAGCTTAATTTAGTTGCAAATCATAATAAATGAGCAAGACATGAATTATATTTAATCAAAACTCACACTTAAGATCAACAAGCTACAGAGTTGCTCTATTTCTATTTTCTGCAAGATTACACTGGATCGCAAGAAATAAATTCAAAATTACAAGTTCAAACATTGAGCCGGATTTACTGGGACTGCTGTTTCTTCTGGCTTAAATTATTTGTCTTGCTTTAAATTCCATATAAACAATAAATTAATTCATTATATTAAACAACGTAGCATTTATGGGATTGGTGGGGGTATGCATATGTTTATGGATATACATGTGTGTGTACATATTGTAATAGAATATTTGGTGCATACGAATTTCGAATTTCGATACCAATAATTTGCTAAAAAGCAAGAGATGTGACATAGTTAAGGTGTTCCGTAGAAATCCCCCATCTTTTCACATTCGCTGTGGCAAGAGCTCCGCTTCGATTTGAATGCTTATTCTTTTTGTTTTGCTGGTGCGTGTTAGCGTTTCAATGTGAATGGCAAAAGTGGAGGGCGTCTAGAATTCATGAAGTGAATGCTGCCCATTTATTTGCGACGAGGACAACCAACTGGTCAACTTGGAACCGAAATGGCGAAAGTGCTGCAGCGTGTTGAAATCACGCTACGTAGCTTTTACGTATTCAATTCCAGCTTGGGCCAGAAGGAAGGCGAGGTGAGGTGATAAGCTGATCCACTTGAATAACGCCTACAAATTGTTTGGCAATCCATAGGAACACAAGAAGGTGCTATTCTATCATCCCAAAGACATTGAGCTGAATACGAAAATCAAGGATGTGGGACTGAGTGAAGCCATCATTACCTTTACAGGGTGAGTCCCGCCCTAATGCAATATTTACCGATATTTTATACGCTTGGTTGATAACCAGAACATTCACCAATGAGGATGATTGCAAGGCTTTGCATACACAAAAAACCACTCAGCTGTTTTATCAGCCAGAGCCCGGCTTCTGGTTGGTGATGGTGCTCAACGTCCCCAAGGAGATCAAGCTCAAGGATGGCGTTGAGGTGGCCGACTATCGCGGTGGCGAAGTCTCCGACCGCATCTACCATGCGGTGCTCCGACAATGCTACCATATGTACCGTTTCCATCATGGGCCGCTGCAGTGCAAACTGACCGCTAGTCCGCTTACCGACCTTGCGGAGGAGCAGCGTGAACAGCTGTCTTCCGAGCTGCATCTGTTCTACGATAGTTATTTGACCAGCTTCAAGGATCTGTCGCATTGTGACATCATGGACATGCTACACTCCATCCAGTATCTAGCGCTGGACAAGGGTCTTTTCCTGCGCGCCCACAACTTCAGCATGCTGTGCGACACATTCGCCACCATCAAGGAGTGCATCATGCTCTACAACGACCAGGTCGTCTGTGGCGGCAAGCTAAGCGCCAGCGATCTGTATAGCTTGCACGCGTACATTCTTTCGGCAACAGCCGGCGACACTAATGCAGACACTTATCGATCGGGTGCATTTGTACGCCTTGCAGGTGACGAGGAGGCGTTGCCTACCAAAGTTTTCTTGGACGTTGGTACTAGCATTGCGCCTCATCATTTGCTCATCTATCGTGCTCTGAATGTGACGCTGTGCCTTTTTCTAGATGGTATTACAATAGTCCTTTAATTATAATGATTATGGCCATTGGCCATTTATAGTTTTCGCTCACTCATCCTTTTAATTTTTCGCACAGTCAAGCAAGCTGCGCCACAGCAGGAATTATATGACGAGCTGCACGTCTACTTGGGCCCACAGCTGTGCTGCCTGGCACGCGAAATTGCTGACGAAGTCACGCCCGCGAGCTCACTTTCTGCTGCCCAGGAGAGCAGCCTGACCGATGGCTCGCCCAAATATCTGTTCATCAACGAGCAGAGCCTCAAGCACCACACTAACATCTACCGACATGCGAAGAAGAGCATACCACGCAATGTAATGAGCATCATAGCGGATCTGGCCAATCCTATTGAGGATAACAATACTGCCACGGAGGAGCTGCAGGTGAAGACCACCAATGACTTTTGGGTGGTGAAGCGGCGCTGCAACTGGCGACAGTACTATGTTATACTCTGCAATAGCAAGGCGACTCTGCTGGATGTGACGCAGGAAGCTAAGCGTATATTTGAACAAGAACTCACAGATGATGTATTTTTTGACAAATAAAAAGTAATATTAAGTATATAAAGGGCGTTTTCCAATTGTACTGCCTGTTCCTTGCTGCTGGCTGCGTGTGCCGCCAGCAGAAGCCGCAACAGGCGCTGAGCTGCGTCTCTTGTTTTCAAGCCATCACCGTGCTGCTGCTGCTTGTGCTGGCGGGATTGGTGTTGGTGTTGTTGTTGCTGCCCTCGTTGGCATCATTGTATACGCTGGTCGAGGACGAGGAGCTGGTTGTGGCGCCGTTGTGGCTTTTGCTTAGTTTCACTATGTAAATGTGGCGATTGGACATGCATATGCTGTAGCTGTGCAGCTCGTAGTCAATTGTGATTCGCTCACAACTGCTGTTGGGCATGAAATTCTCATCAATACTGCAACAAAAATTAAACATTAACATAACGCTTTCGGTGTTCAACAATGTTTACTTGCCTTTCAGTTAGATTTAGCAGACCCATTATAACATTAGCGCTGCGCACATCGTTCTTTAGATCGCCGCCCGACTCGAGCACTGCTCCATCCTCCTTGAGTATCAAGTAGCCAATTTGATTAGGCACAAGCTGTTTATCCTTGTCCATTTTTCTAGTTTTCAATCGCACTCCCACACCTACGAATGCTTTGCTCTTTGTTTTCGTTGCTCAGCTGCAATTTTTGGAATTCACATAAAACCAGCGACATGTTTACATAGCGATATCGATATCGCTTGCGCATCAAATACAGCGCTGATGGCGATATTTTTTGCCATCTCTAATCAAGAGTGCCCCACCTCTAATACACTACATTTTGTAAAGTGCTCCCGTGCAGTCGTGTGAAATTTAAAGCGCTGCGTGAAAACAAGAATAAAGTTGAAAATCTGTAGTTTAACCAACAAATTGGTTGTGAAGCCTTTGAGCGAGATTTAAAGTGTAAGTTGCATATAGTTTTCTATCTACAACTATCAAATATATAGCTCAAAACAACATTTGAAAATCAGCGAGCGTGTGTGTGTGTGTGCGTGAGTGAAAATTTTTTCAATTTTCGGGTCAACGCCACACCCTCGCATTTATATGTACATAGATAATCCAATAAATCGTTGAAAATGTGAAAAATAAGTAAATCCATTTGCTTAATGTATAATCAAAGTGATTCGCTTACCTAATTATCTTATGAAAAGCGTGTAATGAGTGTAAAATTCTGTATCTAGGGTGCATGTGAAAAGTATCTTGTAGCTCCATTTTCATAGGCTCGTACATGTGTGTGTGTGTTGTGTATACGTCATCGAGCTGTGCGGCAACTTCAGTCGAGAGAAAGCGAGAGAGAGAGAGACAGCAGGCTCGGGTACAAGCCAAAGAGATGTATTTTGCTTGCGAGAGACATTTTGTTTGCCTTAATTTCAAATTCGCCAAACCTGTTTGCAATGTAAAATGTCCTTGACTTTGGCAGCGGTTTGTTTATATAGGATCAAATTGCGCAATATGCCGGCACTAGTTCTATAAACTCGTTTATGTATTTGTACTTGTATTTAAAAATAGATGAGCAAAATTATTCCAATAGTTACTGCCTTTTCAAACGCTCATGTTGGGCATTCATTGCTCATAGTTCCAAGTTGCGCGCATTACGTCATCCAGCTATTTCTGATAGACACTTCAATTAATGGATGTATGTATGTATATGTGCACGTATCGCTTATGTGTGAGAAATATATCTGTGATTGTATATTAAAACGAGAGCGTACGCTGCTCTCGCTCTTTACGCATTCCAAACAAATTTTGTACTCCATCTCTCTTTCTCTCTCTCTCTCTCTCTCCATATATATTCCTCCCCCTGTGAGTTGTTTTTGTTTGTATAAAACGGCAAACAGTTAAATTGCCTTCAATTCATTTGTGTTTGTGTGTGTCTGAGGCGACATTTTTACTGTTGTATGGCTGCTTTGAATACAAACAAAAACCCAGGCCTAGGCTATGTTTTTCAATTTCCTGCCGTGTGTTAGGGTGAAGCCGTTAAAAGACTCGCGTGACTAATATATATTTAGATACTAGTATGTACATGTGTATGTGTGTGTTTACATTTCTTCATATTTGAAGCGACCCACCCTGTGGCAAGATGATGTCATTTAAGTCAAACCAATTGAAGTCACTTCACTGCTACAACTCTACTAATTGACCTCCATTTACATCTGTATTTCTTATGAGAATAGCTACTGCTTTCAATGTACAAAAACTCGTAATATCTTTGAAATGTTCTTTAACAAATATTACAATGTTTCTAAAGGTAAAATTACAATACGCCAAAAAAAATCAAGGGTTAAGTTCCCTTTGAATAATAATTTATTTCCACTGCATGGTAAACGGGATTGTATTGGTAGAATATCTTAAAACATATATTGTAATTTATTTTAATATTTCATCTCGTAATATCTATTAATTAAATTTGTAAACAAATCTGAATTAAGCTTCGTAAAAGTTGTGAGTGTTGTGAGAAACTAAAAAAATCAAAGGCAACTTTAAAACTCCCCAAGAAATAAAACAAAACAAAACAAATGAAAGAGCGTACAAGCAAAATTTCTCTGTTCTCATCTTCCGTTGCAGGAACGGGACCTGAATGAGAGAGAATTATGTCATGAGAACGTGAGCTTAAACGTAATGAAAAGAAAAACAGTAACTGATACAGATATATCAATAAATTGAACTATAAAATGGAGCACGCTCAGAAAACAGAAACGGCATCTGAACCCGAACAGCAACTGGAGCAGCTCTTAACGAAACTGAAGCTTGTTGAATGCGCTCAAGTACCTCAAAAGATTAAGGAACACTTTCAGAGCGACAGCTGCAGCTTGGAGGATTTTGCTATTTACTACTTGGCCGCACTGCGACAGCACACGGAGCTGCATTTTCGCAGCAGCTACGATTCGGAAACACCCAAATGCCAGACGCCAGTGCGACAAGCAAAGCCAACGCCAACGCCAACAGATCATGAATTGAATGAGTCCCAGCTGAGTCAGCTCAGTGTCAGCAATGTGTCCACGCCAGTGCACCAGCAGGGACGTCGCTCCGCTGCCGCTCAATACAGCAGTACGCCACAAAGCAGTGAACGTGCGAATAATCGCAGTGGTGGCGGGGGAGGAGGCGGCAGCTTTTGTCTGGGTGACTTTCTGCTTAATACCACGCCCAATCAGTGCCAGCAGCGTGCGAAGAAGAAGCTGACGCCGCAGGAGAGCAACCAAAGCACCAGCAACAACAAGTCACAGAAGCCGCGGCGTCGCGTGCTGCCAATGACTATAAGTAAGAATGTATCGTCCTGCAGCTCCTTTGGCGACACCAGCTCCTTTAGCAACGATAACAATCTGTTGCGACACTCGCAAAGCTGTGAGTTGGATCGCAGCCAGTCTGCTGCCCTGGAACAGGAGGCGCGCAAAACGCTGCTGCTGCAACGGCAGCAGATCAAAAGTGAGGCGCCCGTTGCCACCTTGGAACAAGAACGAGAGCGCGAGCGGCAGCCGGTTGCACCAAATCCGATAGTCAGCTTGGAGCATGTGAGCAGTGCCAAGCAGCTGCAGCTCCTGGCTGCTATCTATGGGCAACTGTTAGATCTCAATCTGGTGCCGAATGTACTCAGCGAGATCAGCTATGCGCTCCAGTTGCTCAACGTGCGCGCAGTGGAGAGTACTACCGACGGGGATCACAAATCGGAGAAACTTGCATTGCTGGCGCAACCCAAGGAGTGTATTTACTTTGCCGCACAACTGTTGGAGCAGCAGCAGCAACTGCTGCTGCAACTGGACCGCAAAACGCTGGCTGTGCTGCTGCAGCACGAACGCCTCACGCTGCTGTCGCAGACGCTGCAGCAGCAGCTGGAGCTAGCGTGCCAGCGCAAACGGGAGACGGTCGTCGAAACGGGTGAATCACAGCCCGCCCAGCAGCAGGTATACTACCAACAGGACAAGGACTCGCGCGAAAACTTTCCCAGCCAAAACGAATTTGGTGCGTTCAAAACGCAACGCGATCTCTTCTACAAGGCGCTCAAGCACTGGGAGCAGAGTCACCTCAATCGCGTGTACAGCTTCAATCGGGACGTGACTCCTCTAGTGCGCGACATCTTCAAGCAGTCGGAGCACGCCGTGAATATGGCGCACCTGGCCAAGCTCTTTGTCAGCCAGCTGCTCATGTCCAGCGGCGAGACGCACGAGTCGCCTGAACAGCTCGGCCTTAAACTGGATCAGCAGCGGCTCAATCGACTCGCACAGCGTCTGGTCACCAGCAACTCAAGCGTTGAGGATCAGTTTCCCCGCACACAGGCTTACTACCGCGACTTTATCAGCGAATGCGGCTCGTGGGCGTTTCTGGTGCAGCTACAACTGGCGCTCTACGTACAGCTGTTGCGACACAACGACTCCAGCTTCGAGCTGCTGCCACTGGTGGAAGACGAGGAGGCTGCTGCTTCTTATATTGTGCGGCCGCAGGCAATGGCCGAGCTGCTGCTGTTGGCTAAGTTCCTGGGCTATGTGTGCGCCCTGCCCTACAATCGTGCGCCAGGAGCTTACGCCTGCCCGCAGCAGCTGCAGTTGCGCCGCCAGTTCCAGCCGCCCTTTGAGATGCGTACGCATCTGGAGCGCGCGATGCGCCTGGGCAAGTTGCTTATCACACTGCCCTGGCTGGTACAGTATCTGGCCATGTTGGATCTGGTCACGCTGCAGCTACCGGCCAGTCTCTCCACGCTGGAGCTGCTCTATGGTTTATACGAAGGGGCTATGCCACACAAGCAGCCTGCTTGCGCTGTCTTCATCACACGCAGCTGCCTTGGCTGGCTGCTAGAATCTCAGCCTGCGCTCAGCACTGGCTATTACACATACCGGGCGACTCCCAGCGGCACAGCAAGTGCTACTCTCGTCGAGGATTGCCTGCGCGTTCTACGTTGCTCGGATCGGAATAAAGCTGCCTCGTTGCTGGATCAGCTTTTGCCCGTGGCATGTCCTTTTCTGCACGAGTTCCGCGTCGCCATTGCACCCTCGCAGCGACAGGCAGGACGCTATCGCTATATAACCACGCGCCTGGAACAGCTGAATCCGCCAGAGACTCCACCGCAGGCGCAGCAGTCGCTATCGTCACCCCTGGAGCAGCAGCAGCGACAACTAACCGACGCCTTTCTGCACTCACAGAACGCATCAATGCGACGCCTGCTGGAGTTCGTCACGGAGCGCAGCTTCAAATGTGTCGTCAAAGATGCCCAGCAGCAAATATTACTGCCCTCGAAGTCAGCTGCAGATGCGCTGGTCAACGGCATTAGTTCGCAGCAGCAGCACGAGGTGCAGCGGGAACTGCAGCGGATCTATCAGCAGGCACGCCAACAGGCCAGCCAGCAGTGGGCGCAGCAAGTGCCAGGCATGTTGGAACAGCGCATTGAGCAGTCGCTGCTGGCCCTATTGCCGGCGAACACGCACGAGGTACTGCGTCGCACCTATGCACAGCTGATACGGCAGCAGGCGCAGGCTCAGCTACAGCAGTGGTTGCAGTCCAGCGTGCTGCAGTCCAACTTCTATCATGGCGATCTGCAGGAGGTGGCCGGCAAGGTGTGTCGCGCCAACAGGAACAGCGCACAAGCCACGTCCAGTAGTGTCGTCTCGAATGAATTATGCCTGCCTGACAATCCCGAGCTCAGTCTATCGCAGCTGCTGCACGAGCTGCAGCTGTGGGTGCACTGTCTCAGCCTGCGATCGGAACATATGCCCCATATGGTCGAACTGCAACCGCTGTTGGAGCGCACGCGGCAGGCCGTGTTGGTGCCGAAGCTGCCAGGCTATTTCTATCAGCTGGTCGGCGCCGTTTTGCTGCGTCTGCTGCAGTTACTCATCAGCCGGCAACCGCAGCTGCTGACACAGCAGCTAATTAGTGCCAGCTGTGCGGTTTGGGTGGCGCCTCAGTTGCGCGCCATCGATGCACCCAATCCTCCAGACTTCTTTCAGTCATTGCTCAGCGTGAGCTTTGTCCGGGAACTAAGTGCGCATCCTGCCAATTTTCAGTTGCTAGAGCAGCTGCTGCGCTGCATGTTGGACGAACGCGTCCTGCGCCTCGATGAGCTCAATCAGTTTTTTATGACGCTCTTCAAGGAGCAGTGGGCGCCGCCTGTGTGGAAAGCGCTTTCCCAGCTGCTGCAGCAATTGTCGCAACATCGCGGGGATGGTGATGGGGACAGCAAAGTGGAGGATGATGCCAAGTCGCACCTGTTTATGGAAATGCTTGCGGATTTTTCCAGAGATCTAGATAGTTTTTAAGCTCAAAAGTAAATTATGTCATTCGCATTTATCATAGAATATATGTATGTTTGTGTAGCTGTGAATTAAAACTCTACTTTTTGCACAAGAATGTCAACTTTTATATGCCTCGGGAAATCGATAAGATAACAGAGCAGCTTATCGATAATTGGACTTGCGATTGCGTCACTGTCGGCAGCGAAACTTGACGAATTTGGTTGGGTCGTTTGGTTGTGTTGCGTTGTGTTGTGAAACGGGAAACATTACAGGGCCGCCGATACAGTCACCGGGGCCAACAGTGGAGCATACATATATGGAATTAATGAGAAGTTCAAAAATTCCGATAACTATCGGACATATCTTGATCTTTTAACGGTTACTATCTTTGAAATAACATTTTTAATTTAGTTCTGACACATAAAAGTCTTCAGTAGTCTTCTAAACAGTCAAGAATAAACGTTTTTGACTGATCTATATAATTAATTTTATACAATCAAAATTATTTTTATGTATAAAAATCAAAACCACAACCAATGTACAGCGCAAAGTGCGTAATGAGATTATTTGTACTATGTGTGTGAGAAAAGCTGTGGTTTGTCTGTGTGTCAGTTTGCATGTGTGTGTGTGTGTGTGTGTGTGTGTGTGTGTGTCATTGTGCTAATTTTGTAAATAGCGAGCGGTTATGCAATCAACAAAAGCCGCGGCTGGCTAAAGCTAATTGAAATTAATTGTTGCTCATTGTTTTATGTTATTCTCTCTTTTCCTTCAGTTGAGCACGGGCGAACTTTGGCAGCGGATTTGATGAGCAACCAGCAGCAGTATTAGATTAAATTAAAACTTTACAAAACACAAAACGAACGAAATTAAACAAAAAACTTAACGAATATGGAAAACTTTACACCGAAAGAGGTGAAAATCCTCGAGACCGTCGAGGATATTCAGGAACGTCGTGAGCAGGTGCTCTCGCGTTACAATGAGTTCAAAATTGAGACACGTCAGAAGCGCGAGAAGCTGGAGGATTCACGTCGCTTTCAGTACTTCAAGCGCGACGCCGATGAGCTGGAGTCGTGGATACACGAGAAACTGCAAGCTGCCAGCGAGGAGAGCTACCGCGATCCGACCAATCTGCAGGCCAAGATCCAAAAGCATCAGGCTTTCGAGGCGGAGGTCTCGGCGCATAGCAATGCGATCGTCTCGCTGGACAACACCGGCCAAGAGATGATCAACCAGCAGCATTTTGCATCGGAGACCATTCAGCGTCGCCTGGACGAGCTGCATCAGTTGTGGGAGCTGCTGCTCAGTCGCTTGGCCGAGAAGGGCCTGAAGCTCCAGCAGGCGCTGGTCTTGGTGCAGTTCCTGCGCCAATGCGAGGAGGTCATGTTCTGGATCAAGGACAAGGAGACCTTTGTGACGGCCGATGAGTTCGGTCAGGATCTTGAGCATGTGGAGGTGCTGCAACGCAAGTTCGACGAATTCCAGAAGGACATGGCCTCGCAGGAGTATCGCGTCACCGAAGTGAATCAGCTGGCTGATAAGCTCATCCAGGATGGCCATCCCGAGCGCGACACCATTACCAAGCGCAAGGAGGAGCTTAACGAGGCCTGGCAGCGTCTCAAGCAATTGGCCATAGTGCGACAGGAGAAACTCTTCGGCGCCCACGAAATACAGCGCTTCAATCGCGATGCCGATGAGACTGTCGCATGGATAGCCGAAAAGGATGTGGTTCTCTCTTCCGACGACTATGGCCGTGACTTGGCCAGCGTGCAGGCGCTGCAGCGCAAGCACGAGGGTGTCGAGCGCGATCTGGCCGCCTTGGAGGACAAGGTGTCCACGCTGGGCGCCGAGGCGCAGCGTCTCTGCTCCATTCATGCCGATCACAGCGATCAGATACGCGACAAGCAGGCGGAGATTGCCAATTACTGGCAGAGCCTCACGGCCAAGGCGCGCGAGCGCAAACAGAAGCTGGACGAGTCGTACTATCTGCATCGTTTCCTTGCCGATTTCCGTGATCTGGTCTCGTGGATCAACGGCATGAAGGCTATCATTTCGGCTGATGAGCTGGCCAAGGATGTGGCAGGTGCCGAGGCGTTGCTGGAACGCCATCAAGAGCACAAGGGTGAGATCGATGCGCGCGAGGACAGCTTCAGGCTGACCACCGAGTCCGGGCGCAAGCTGCTGGAGCGTGAGCATTATGCCGCTGCCGAAATCCAGGAGAAACTAGGCGCCTTGGAGAACGACAAGAGCTCGCTTCTGTCTCTGTGGGAGGACCGCCGCATCCTTTACGAGCAGTGCATGGATTTGCAACTGTTCTATCGCGACACCGAGCAGGCTGACACCTGGATGGCCAAACAGGAGGCGTTCCTGGCCAACGAAGATCTGGGCGATTCGCTGGACTCCGTTGAGGCGTTGATCAAGAAGCACGAAGACTTTGAGAAGAGTCTCGCCGCTCAGGAGGAGAAGATTAAGGCGCTGGACATCTTTGCCACCAAGCTCATCGATGGTCAGCACTATGCCGCCGACGATGTGGCCCAGCGTCGCCAGATGCTGCTCGCCCGTCGCGCCGCCCTGCAGGAGAAATCGGCGCGTCGCCGCCAGTTGCTGGAGGACTCGAATCGCTATCAGCAGTTTGAGCGCGACTGCGACGAGACCAAGGGCTGGATCAGCGAGAAGCTGAAATTCGCCACCGACGACAGCTACCTGGATCCGACCAATCTGAATGGCAAGATGCAGAAGCATCAAAACTTCGAGCATGAGCTGAACGCCAATAAGTCGCGCATTGAGGACATCACCAATGTGGGCAGTGAGCTGATCGAGAAGAAGCACTATGCCGCCGATCAAATCAATACGCGTATGCAGGAGATTGTTGTGCTGTGGGAGACCTTGGTTCAGGCGTCGGACAAGAAGGGTTGCAAGCTGAACGAGGCCTGCCAACAGCAGCAGTTCAATCGCACCATCGAGGACATCGAGCTCTGGCTGAGCGAAATTGAGGGCCAGCTGCTGTCTGAGGATCATGGCAAGGATCTGACTTCCGTGCAGAATCTGCAGAAGAAGCATGCGCTGCTCGAAGCGGACGTGATGGCACATCAGGATCGCATCGAGAGCATCAATGTGGCCGCCAACAAGTTTATCGAGTCGGGTCACTTCGATGCCGACAACATTCGCAACAAGGAGGGCAATCTTTCAGCCCGCTATGCCGCTCTGGCAGCGCCCATGGGCGAGCGCAAGCAGCATCTGACGGACTCGCTGCAGGTGCAGCAGCTGTTCCGCGACCTCGAGGACGAGGCCGCCTGGATACGCGAGAAGGAACCCATTGCGGCATCGACGAACCGTGGCCGAGACTTGATCGGTGTGCAGAATCTGATTAAGAAGCACCAGGCGGTGTTGGCCGAGATTAACAATCATGAGGCGCGCCTCTTGAATGTGATCAGCTCCGGCGAGAATATGCTGAAGGACCAGCCGTTTGCCAGCGAGGACATTCGCCAGCGCCTCGAGGCGCTGCAGGAGCAGTGGAATACGTTAAAGGACAGGTCCAATCAGCGCAAGCAGGATTTGGATGACTCACTGCAGGCCCATCAGTACTTTGCCGATGCCAACGAGGCGGAGTCATGGATGCGCGAGAAGGAGCCAATTGCCACTGGCAGCGACTATGGCAAGGACGAGGACTCCTCGGAGGCGTTGCTCAAGAAGCACGAGGCACTGGTCTCCGATCTAGAAGCCTTTGGCAACACCATCCAAGCACTGCAGGAGCAAGCTAAGAATTGTCGCCAGCAGGAGACTCCCGTCGTCGATATTACCGGTAAGGAGTGCGTCGTTGCCCTATACGACTACACCGAGAAGTCGCCACGCGAGGTCTCCATGAAGAAGGGCGATGTCCTCACGCTGCTCAACTCCAATAACAAGGACTGGTGGAAGGTGGAGGTCAACGACCGTCAGGGCTTCGTACCCGCCGCCTACATCAAGAAGATCGAGGCCGGCCTCAGCGCCTCGCAGCAGAATCTCGTGGACAACCATTCGATTGCCAAGCGCCAGAACCAGATCAACTCGCAATACGACAATCTCCTGGCCCTGGCCCGCGAGCGTCAGAACAAGCTCAACGAGACGACCAAGGCCTATGTGCTGGTGCGCGAGGCAGCCGACTTGGCTCAGTGGATACGCGACAAAGAAAACCACGCGCAGATCGCTGATGTTGTGGGCGAGGATCTGGAGGAAGTGGAGGTACTGCAGAAGAAGTTCGACGACTTCAACGATGACCTCAAGGCAAACGAGGTGCGGCTAGCGAACATGAACGAGATTGCCGTGCAGCTGACCTCACTGGGCCAGACGGAGGCGGCTCTGAAGATTCAGACGCAGATGAAGGACCTCAACGAGAAGTGGAACAATCTGCAAACGCTGACCACCGAAAAAGCGAGCCAGCTGGGCTCCGCGCACGAGGTGCAGCGCTTCCATCGCGACATTGACGAGACGAAGGACTGGATTGCCGAGAAGGCCAATGCTCTGAATAACGACGACCTGGGCAAGGATCTGCGAAGCGTGCAGACGCTGCAGCGCAAGCATGAGGGCGTTGAACGCGACTTGGCTGCGTTGCGTGACAAAATTCGTCAGCTGGACGAGACTGCCAATCGCCTGATGCAATCGCATCCGGATACAGCCGAGCAGACGTACGCCAAGCAGAAGGAAATCAACGAGATGTGGGACCAGATCATTACCAAGTCGACCGGCCGCAAGGAGAAACTGCTCGACTCGTACGATCTGCAGCGCTTCCTCAGCGACTATCGCGATTTGCTTGCGTGGATCAACTCGATGATGAGCCTGGTTACCTCGGACGAGCTGGCCAACGATGTTACTGGCGCCGAGGCCCTGATCGAACGTCACCAGGTGAGATGGTCTTTTTTTTGAATTCCTTTGAATCCCTTTTAGTTTGTTTTTAGAAAATTATCTTTAAATACCCTTTCAGGTGGTATTTTCATTTTCGTACTCCTCTAAACTTCTTTATTTTCTTTTTCTGAAAGCAATGAAACCGTAATATTTTGGGCTATAAAATAACTTGTAGCTTTCCATTTTCTGATCTGATTTAAAAAAAACAAGTGGGGAAGGATTATCTTCGGCGTGCCGAAGATTTTATACTCTTTTCGAACCTATAGGCAATTTTCACTCCGCTAACTGCACCACTGAAATTTCATAAGCTGTACAAAATCGTTTTGTCGCGTAACATTTTTTTTTTGTTCCAAGAATATTTAATTCATTGCCAGTTGTATAGCAGCTATAAGATATAGTGATCCGATCCGGCCGGCTCCAACCAATATGATGTCTCTTTGAATAATAAGTATCTGTGCAAAGTTGTATCGCGATAGCTTTAAAAACTTGGGATATATGGCCTAAACCGACTTCGAGTTGTATGGCAGCTATAAGATATAGTGATCCGATCCAGCCGGCTCCAAACCAATGTGATGTCTCTTTGCATAATAAATATCAGTGCAAAGTTTCATCGCGATAGATTAAAAAACATGGGATATATGGCCAAAACCGACTTCGAGTTGTATGGCAGCTATAAGATATAGTGGTCCGATCCGGCCGGCTCCGACCAATGTGCTGTCCCCTGGAATAATAAGTGTCTGTGCAAAGTTTTATCGCGATAGCTCAAAAACTGAGGGACTAGTTTGCATACATACAGACAGACAGACAGACAGACAGACGGACATGGCTAGATCAATTTGTATTGTCATTCTAAGCATACTGGCAGTAACTTTTAAGGGTCTCCGACGCTTCCTTCTATGCGTTACAAACTTCAGGACAAACTTAATATACTATTTTCTTCGAAAAGAGTATAAAAAAATTGGGGAAGGTTATCTTCGGCGTGACGAAGATTTTACAGTCTTTTCGAGTTTATGGATAGATTTCACTATCATTACTACCATTAGAAGACTTCAAACTCACATTACTTTGCCAAAACTGAACCGATTTTGAAGTTCCAGGCCATTTTGTTCATGGTTTCTCCTCTATATTTACTCTACATTTAAGTTTTGTCAATTTTTCAAAATGTCATATTTTTGACTTTTTTCCGAAAAAAGCATGGTCTCCCCCCTTACTATTTTTCGGAAACTTAAAAAAAAAAAAAAAAAATCGCGAAATTTTATTTTTAATTGATTGCGGGTGTCATAATTTGTAAAAGAATCCAAAGGAAAACCGATTCTGGGGAGGTTAATTTTTGAATCTAAAATCAGGCCAAAAATAACAAATATTTTAGCTTGTAAAATTATTATTTTTGCTTGGAAGACTTCAAAATCACATAACTTTGCCAAAACTAAACCGATTTTGAAGTTCCAGACCATTTTGTTCATGGTTTCTCCTCTTTATTTATTCTACATTTAAGTTTTGTCAATTTTTGAAATTTTAATATTTTTGACTTTTTTTCGAAAAAAAAGCATGTTCCACCCTTACTATTTTTCGGAAAAAAATTTTTTTCAAAAAATTAAATTGCGAAAATTTATTTTTATTTGATTGCGGGTGTCATATTTTGTAAAAAAAATCCAAATGAAAACCGATTCTGGGGAGGTTAATTTTTAAATCTAAAATCAGGCCAAAAATAACTAAAATTTTAGCTTGTAAAATTATTATTTTTTCCTTTGAAGACTTCAAAATCACATAACTTTGCCAAAACTAAACCGATTTTGAAGTTCCAGACCATTTTGTTCATGGTTTCTCATCTACATTTATTTATTTTCTTCAAAAAGAGTATAAACACATTCTAAAGCGAGCGTTCACTGAACTTATATAGAGGAAACTTATTACGGTTTCAGTTGCGCCCCGGCTTGGACACCTTATTTAATTTTGAATTTCTTTGTGCGTTCTTTTGTTTTGTTTTCGGTGCATTGTGGTGCCATGTTCCTCAAACCCACCAAAACCCAAATCACGTCATAAACCAATTATCAAACCTCTCAACTCGACGTCTCCTGCAAACCACAACAACAAACAACAACAACGGTTCATGGTTCATGACAACATATATATACATCCATGGTTTTATTTCTCATCTCTAAACACACAGGCACATCGTGCTGAAATTGAGTTCACGCTGGGCAGCAGTTCCGCCCCATCACCATCCGGCGACGAGGTAGTTGTTCGTATACTGCATCACCAACATCATAAACCATAAACATTGTGATCATTGTCATCCCGTGTTTATACATCTATGTTTGTGCGTTGTTTGTTCTTAGTTCTAAAGTTTGGAACCACAGTTTATTCAGCTACAGCTTTCACTAGCACACACACTCTCTCTTTAATTCTTCTGGGTATTCGCAATAAGTATCTTTCGTTGTGAAGATATCAAAGATATTCACAATGAGCATCTTCATTTGTGAATACTCGGCTTGAGCTTACCAGCTATTCAATAACTCAGGATCTGTACTTATACACATATCGTCATCTAATAACAAATAATATACATATATATATATATATTTATCTATTTTGGGTCATAATATACACAACTCTGTTATAAACATGCATATAAACCCACAATCAATCATAATTTTTCAGTCATCTCATAGTTTCATGTAGTGTGTTATTGAAGTTAATTTTCAAGGACTGCAAAACGACAATTAACTATATGTATACTGACCTTATAGTTCCTGGCCTACTTGTGTTTACAAAAAAAGACAACCCATAAAATAAATGGTATATATATGTACTTAAACTAAACTAAGGCCTGTTTTCTCATAATGCTTATAAAGTTGATTATAATCGTAAGGATGATAAATTTATCATGTATGTACAATTTCAATTGGGTAATAATGAATAATCTTTAAAGATATCAGCTGGTTCAAGATAAACACATTATGAACTTGAAGAAAAAGAATTCGGACAATAAGTCGACTTTAAGCTAAAAGGAAGATGAGAAAATGGGCACTATTCCTGTAAAGCACTTAACAACTGATAGTTGCAGTCAGCTCGCATATCATCTCCGATTTATGTTCGACGTTCTGTTTGTTTTTTGACTAATCTATAAGTAATTGCAGCTGCAACGCATACAACAGCAACTTAAAACTGTCTTGTTGTTCTAACCCGGAGTTTAAACCTTACTGAGTTGAAGATTTTATCGCGCTCACGAGACTAATGTAATTTTTCATTGTATAGGAACACCGCACCGAAATCGACGCACGCGCTGGCACCTTTGGAGCCTTTGAGCAGTTTGGCAATGAGCTGCTGCAGGCCAATCATTATGCCTCACCCGAGATCAAGGAGAAGATTGAGGACTTGGCTAAGGCGCGTGAGGACTTGGAGAAGGCCTGGACCGAGCGTCGCCTGCAGCTGGAACAGAATCTTGATCTGCAGCTGTACATGCGCGACTGCGAGCTGGCCGAGTCCTGGATGTCGGCCCGCGAGGCTTTCCTCAATGCGGACGACGATGCCAACGCTGGCGGCAATGTGGAGGCCTTGATCAAGAAGCACGAGGACTTCGACAAGGCCATCAACGGCCATGAGCAGAAGATCGCTGCACTGCAAACGGTGGCGGATCAGCTGATTGCTCAAAATCACTATGCCTCCAATCTAGTGGACGATAAGCGCAAGCAGGTGCTTGAGCGCTGGCGCCACCTCAAGGAGGGTCTGATCGAGAAGCGTTCACGGCTGGGCGATGAACAGACGCTGCAGCAGTTCTCGCGCGATGCGGACGAGATCGAGAACTGGATAGCCGAGAAGCTGCAGTTAGCTACCGAGGAGAGCTACAAGGATCCGGCTAACATACAGTCAAAGCATCAGAAGCATCAGGCCTTTGAGGCGGAGCTGGCGGCCAATGCGGATCGTATACAGAGCGTGCTTGCAATGGGCGGCAATTTGATTGACAAGAAACAGTGCAGCGGCTCGGAGGATGCGGTGCAGAAGCGCTTGACGCAGATAGCCGATCAGTGGGAATATCTGACGCACAAGACGACAGAGAAGTCGCTGAAGCTGAAGGAGGCCAACAAGCAGCGCACGTATATCGCTGCTGTCAAGGATTTGGACTTCTGGTTGGGCGAGGTCGAGAGTTTGTTGACCACTGAGGATTCTGGTAAGGATTTGGCATCTGTCCAAAACCTCATGAAGAAGCATCAGTTGGTCGAAGCGGATATCGTGGCGCACGAAGACCGCATCAAGGACATGAACAACCAGGCCGATTCCTTGGTCGAGAGCGGTCAATTCGATACTGCTGGCATCCAGGAGAAGCGTCAAAGCATCAACGAGCGTTACGAGCGCATCTGCAATCTGGCCGCTCACCGCCAGGCCCGCCTCAACGAGGCACTCACTCTGCACCAGTTCTTCCGTGACATCGCCGACGAGGAGAGCTGGATCAAGGAGAAGAAGCTGCTCGTTGGCTCTGATGACTACGGTCGCGATCTGACCGGCGTGCAGAACCTGAAGAAGAAGCACAAGCGCCTCGAAGCTGAGTTGGGCTCGCACGAACCGGCCATCCAGGCCGTCCAGGAAGCAGGCGAGAAGCTTATGGATGTGTCCAATCTGGGCGTGCCTGAAATTGAGCAGCGTCTCAAGGCACTCAATCAGGCTTGGGCTGAGCTAAAGAATCTGGCCGCCACGCGTGGCCAAAAGCTGGACGAATCGCTGACCTACCAGCAGTTCCTGGCACAGGTGGAGGAGGAGGAGGCCTGGATTACCGAGAAGCAGCAGCTGTTGTCCGTGGAGGACTACGGTGATTCGATGGCTGCCGTGCAGGGTCTGCTGAAGAAGCACGATGCCTTTGAGACGGACTTTGCTGCCCACAAGGATCGTTGCTCGCTCATCTGCGAGCAGGGTAGCGACCTAGTCGAGGCCAAGAATCATCATGGCGAGTCAATTGGTCAGCGTTGCCAACAGCTGCGCAATAAGCTGGAGAACCTCAACGCTCTGGCAGCCCGTCGCAAGGGCGCCTTGCTGGACAACTCGGCCTATCTGCAGTTCATGTGGAAGGCCGATGTGGTCGAGAGCTGGATTGACGACAAGGAGAACTATGTGCGCTCCGACGAATACGGGCGTGATCTGTCTACTGTGCAAACACTTTTAACTAAACAGGAGACATTTGATGCAGGTGAGCAGCAGTATATGTACTTGAAAAAAATCGCAACATTTGGGGTTCTATTTAAAAAATTGAAAATGAAATTCCTCAGAAATCAAGCCCTGCATGAAATTTAAAAATACCTATTATCTTATATCTTGCAGGTCTCAATGCTTTTGAACAGGAGGGCATTCACAACATTAGTGCTCTGAAGGATCAGCTGATTAATGCTAACCACGCCCAATCGCCGGCTATACTGAAGCGTCACGGAGATGTAATCGCCCGTTGGCAGAAGCTGCGCGACGCCTCAGATACGCGCAAGCAGCGGCTGCTGGCCATGCAGGAGCAATTCCGCCAAATCGAGGAACTCTACTTGACATTTGCCAAGAAAGCTTCGGCCTTCAATTCTTGGTTCGAAAATGCCGAAGAGGATCTCACAGATCCTGTTCGCTGCAATTCGATCGAAGAAATACGCGCCTTGCGTGACGCCCACGCACAATTCCAAGCGTCTCTCTCATCGGCCGAAGCTGACTTTAAGGCATTGGCAGCACTCGACCAGAAGATCAAGAGCTTTAATGTTGGACCGAATCCATACACATGGTTCACCATGGAAGCTCTTGAGGAGACCTGGCGTAATCTGCAAAAGATCATAGAGGAACGCGATGGCGAACTTGCCAAGGAAGCTAAGCGTCAGGAGGAGAATGACAAGCTGCGCAAGGAGTTTGCCAAGCACGCCAATCTCTTCCACCAGTGGCTAACCGAAACGAGGTGAGTAACACATTCCCTACCCCCTCTCCTCCTGGTCTCTTCCACGCGTGTTGGTGATGGTCTCTCATACTCAATCCGATCCTTCGCACAACACACGAATCAAGCCAATTGAACGAAAACAACTCTTGTGGTCTCCCTCCATCTCTCGTTATTTCCATTATCCTTCGTAATGTTAAATTCTGTTCTTCTAGATATTATATGCTGGGTTATAATCGTCAAGGGTAATTAAGAAGCGCGTCCCTCCGGACGCAGAGCTCCCTTATCTCTGCGTTTTAATTTCATTTGTGATATTGTTTGGTTTCTATTTCCGTTACTGTTTCTGTTTCTGTCGTTATTTGGCCATTGCAAAAGCTAAATATCTAACAGCTGCGTTGCACACGCATCCACTAACAGCAAACATTAAAAAAGTGGGAGCTGCAAGCTCCGCTTGCTTTGTACATATATATCTAACTTAGACAAGCAATGATAACGATCAGCTCTAGCTCTAGTGCGTAATCAATAGAAGTGCATTCAGCACCGTTTAGCATCGATTAAACAATCGATTTCTTAATTCGATCGATCAGTTAGCGTTCGATTCTGTCAAAATTCTCAAATTCTTTATCCACCTTAAAAACTGTTTTTCTACATTCGATACAAAGATCTTTAAATTCAGCATGTAAAATAGTAGCATACAGAAAAATACAAGTAGTGAAAGTCAAATTTGCATACATTTTATTCAAAAGCGTTATCTTCCTTTTGTATATTTTTCACTATGTTTTAGTAGCTATAACAAGTATTTGGCGTTTTCATTTAACTCGCTTAATAGTGATCTATCGTCTTTATTAGTTGCTGAATATAACAAAAAAAAAACTATAAAAATAACGGTCTCCAAACGCTATTCAAGATACTTGATTGTTTTTGCTGATGACACGGCTTGTAAACAATATACATACATATAATGTATGTTGCTCTGTTTTCAGTCTGGGTTATGGCAAGAGCTTTTCATCACACTCGTTTTCCCAACTACACTTGTATATATGAACATAAAGGACAACAAATTAGTTGTACGACCCAAAAGAACTACAATCTGCTGCCCTTAACCACAGACCTCTAACAAGATTTGCTTCTCTTATGCATTATATCCATTATAACTTTAAATTGTTGATGCCTAAGCACTATAATTCATGTGCCGTTCTTTGTCGTGCCTTACTAATGATTGTTACTCTATTTTAAACACTAAAAACCAACGAATTCACAAACAAACATTCTAACATGCACAGAACTTCGATGATGGAAGGCTCCGGTTCATTGGAGCAGCAACTGGAGGCTCTTCGCGTCAAGGCCACAGAGGTGCGTGCCCGCCGCGTTGATCTAAAGAAAATCGAGGAACTTGGAGCCCTGCTCGAGGAACACTTGATTCTGGATAACCGCTACACGGAACACTCGACTGTAGGCTTGGCCCAGCAGTGGGATCAACTGGATCAGCTGTCGATGCGCATGCAGCACAATTTGGAGCAACAGATACAAGCACGCAACCACTCGGGCGTCTCGGAGGATTCGCTCAAGGAATTCTCCATGATGTTCAAGCACTTCGACAAGGATAAGAGCGGCAAGCTAAACCACCAGGAGTTCAAGTCGTGTCTACGCGCCCTTGGCTACGATCTGCCCATGGTTGAAGAGGGACAGCCCGATCCAGAATTTGAAGCCATTGTAGATGTGGTCGATCCCAACCGCGATGGCTATGTCTCACTGCAGGAGTACATTGCATTCATGATTTCCAAGGAAACCGAGAACGTGCAGTCCTACGAAGAAATTGAGAATGCCTTCCGCGCAATCACTGCCGCTGACCGCCCCTATGTCACCAAGGAGGAACTCTACTGCGTAAGTTTCCTGTTTATCTATGTCTTGCAATACCATATCTAAAATATAATCGTGTTCTTTGTAGAACCTCACCAAGGACATGGCGGACTATTGTGTACAGCGCATGAAACCCTTCTCCGAACCGCGCTCTGGCCAGCCCATTAAGGATGCTTTAGATTACATAGATTTCACGCGAACGCTATTCCAAAATTAAATCGCAATCTTTTAAATGGCGCCTGAGAAAATGTCTTACAATCTATTTCTAAAAACATACAAAAAAATATATATTTACACGATTATTTTCGATAATTTTTAGTATCTAAGTCAACAGAATTATGTATGCTTATTTAAGAATTAATGCCACAGTGAACCCAAAAACAAAATAACAACAACAGCACTTTCAATACATATTTATCAGCATATAATTTGTAGCTTTTGCATTTATTTCTGTATCCCCAAAATGGTATCTTAAATTTTTACATGAAGAAATGTAGTCTCAGTAAATATTCAAAATATGAAAATGCTTATAAATCAGAGCCATACGCAATAATACGCCATACTCTAGCATTTGCTAGTGAAATGCTTTGCTTTTAATATACTACTTGAAATTGTCTAACTGTTCAGTGTTTGTAATTGAAAGATGATAAAATTTAAGATACTTAATACCAACCATAGCTAGCCCTTTTTAGTTGTTTCCAGTTTATACGAGCGGATACATATACGAAATGCAAGTAGTAAAATATGCAAAAACAAATTTTATAAAAATACAAATATTAATATTTGCCTCTTCAACAAAATTGCAAATAATATATATATTGCTGCATGTCTTCAAAATGTTATATACACAAGCGTTTTAATCTTAACAAATTGCAGTGGATTGCGTAATGAAACGTTTTTATTTAACTACTGGGGCAACAGGACGAAACAAAAGTATATTTAAATCATATCAAGAACTTATTGATGCTGTCCGCGTAGGCTGTGTTCAATTTCTCGATAAGTGCCTCCTTGGGTAGCCATTCGTATGTCACAGTCGGAGTTTGTTTCGCATCCACCATCACATTTCCTGTGCGCAACGAAGCACGGTAGAAAAATACTTTGGCGCCGACACTCTCCGTGCGCTGCTTGCTCGGGTATTTGTACTTGTGAAAGCCGACGGGCGCATTTCCATAGAATAGCACCTGCAGGTCCTTGCCACACCGTTCGCGAAGCACACGCTCGGCTGTCTGTCGCATTGTTTCGCCCTCTTGACGCTGACCCTGCGGCAACGCCAAATGCTGCTGTGGACCAAGCTGTTGCTGCACTACCAGATAGAGTGTGTCCTCCAGGCAACGATTCGTTGAGGTGGTCCTATTGGCGGCATCGTCGGGTGTTGTGCGCGAGGCGGCTTGGAATTTCTTTAGCTCTTCGGTGTAGGCATCTTTTAGATCCTGAGCCGTTTGCTTGGCAACGGTGTCATCCAGATCCACCTGCATTTTGCCCTGCTTAATGAGCTCAGTCTGCACCAAATCCCGTTCGTGTTTCAGCTCGAAATCGGATTTCAGACTGTTCTCGTACTCGACGTGCGACAGCATGTCCTGAAACTGCCGCTCCAGTGGATTGAGTGTTTTTGATACCACCGGCAGTCTTTCGACCAAAACGCCAGCAAATATATCCCATTTATCCTTGGAGCCGCTCGCAGCAGTCGACTGCGTACGTGCCAATTGCTGGGCACTGATTTTTGTCAGGCGGCGTAACATTTTTAAGTAATTAAATGAGTTTAAAAGCAAAGGTCTGTGCTTCGATTACATGAGCAAAAGGCGAAAGTAGAACAGCTGTTTTATATCCGATAGAGTGAGCATTGCGATATTTGATATTCAATATATCGATAGTCATATTTCCGATTCCGCTCTACGAAGAGCATTTGCGTTGGCTTTTATTTAAATATTAAGAACACGCTTGAAGAGCTGACATAATGTCCGGCTTGGAGTCCTACATCAACCACACGGTATCCATTATTACGGCGGATGGACGCAACTTCATTGGCACATTGAAAGGATTCGACCAGACTATCAACATCATCATCGATGAGTGCCATGAACGCGTCTTCTCCACAACGGCGGGCATCGAGCAAATTGTGCTCGGCCTGCACATAATCCGAGGCGACAATATAGCAGTGATCGGCCTGATAGATGACACCGTGGACTCGCGCCTAGACTTGGCAAATATACGTGGCGAGCCGCTGGGACCAGTCGTGCATTGATTGCAATCGTAGTTCTTAATACAAATAAACAATGGAAACAAAAATCTATCGAGAATCTATCTTTTTATTTATGTACTAGTTTTCTTCCATCTTAAATCTTACCTCACTACAAGCGAGAGTTTCTAGATCTACCACAGCAACACTCTGCGTCTGGCTAAAGCTGGGCACGCACACGAGACGCGTCCGCTTGCCGCCAGCGCCTTCATGCAACTCTGTTTCGAAAGACGCACAGTTGCCGGCAAAGTAGACGTGCGGACACTGCTTCATAATGAAGGGATCGCTCGTTATGTACGGATAGCAAGCGAGCGTGTCCGGCGCCGTGGGTGCCATGTGGCCCCAGGTGAGCGTGCAGCGCAGTGCCTGCAGCGATGAGTCCAGCGAGGTGCTGCGAAGCAAATCGGCCACATTCTGACCGGCAGTGCCTACGACGAGTGCGCCGTCCAGCCGACAAGCGTAGGGATTGGATACGGGCTGGAAGGAGGAAAGCTGTGACGACAGCGGGAACATGCACTTGTGGAATGGCTGCTGCGGGAGCATGAAATTGGCCGGATCGTAAGCGCCGGGCATGACATCGACGTGCAGTGCGTGCGCCCACGCTGCAAACCAGCTGTCCAGCTGGGTAACGGCCTGCACAGTGTCACTGGCGTTCAACTGACTGCGTGCCACCTGGAGTGTGGGCACATGTGCCACAGCTGTACTGCGTACCGAGTTGCCGGCTATGATAAGTCGCACCATGGACTCTGGTTTATTGCCAAAGCTGCCGCTGAGCCAATACTGAAACATGTTCAATGCATCTACGTAGTTGTGCGCCTGCAGCTGATCCAAGCCGGAAATGAGCACCAGCTGTCTAGAGGACGTACGCACAGCCAGCGTCTTTTGTGGCCCACTCTCGAGGAAGAGAAGCTCTTCAACACTAAAAAAGCCGTCGCTGTCAGTGCCACCCTTAACAGCACAAACTATGCCAGTAGCTAGATTACGGCCTTGCAGGATGTCGCCCTGTAGCCGTACGCGCTGTAGTTCATCCTCCAAGATGAGTTTATCATCGGGCTCTGAGTAGTTTTGGCGCTGCGGCTGCGGCGCCAGCTGATTCTCCTCGGAAATATCACGCAAAATGCTGGGCTTGTGTGCCTGATGCTTGTAAATAGTACCAATGATGATGCAGTGGACGTTCTGCTCGCCACGCAGCTCGCACAGCTTCATAATCGGCGCATCCTTGCCCCATTTTGATTTGGCCAGCGGCGTAAGCAGACGAGTCATTTCGGCCAAGCGATGCGAGTACAGATGGCAGAACTGTTTCTGGTAATCGCTGGTCTGCAACAGGTATGAGCTGCTCAGGTTCTCATAGGGACATTCCAATCGCTTTGCCATGTTGATGTATATCTATTTCGCTATTTATTTACAATTTCCTCAACCACACGTTTACGCGCCAACAAAACACAACAACGCACTAAGGCTAGGGCTGCAGAAATTAGTTTGATCAAATTCACTGCTATCGATAATCGATTAACTAGCAGCTGATACACAGATTAACTGGTTTACATTTTACAGCGTAGAAAAGTTTGGGTGTTTGCAATAAAACGCTTTTAAAATGCATTTGAGCAATGATTTGTCATTATAAAAACACAAGATGGATGCTAAACGACAAATGGAATAGTCTAATGCAGCGCGCGTGCAGTGTCAAGTGCTGATTTGTGCGAATGTGTGAAAGCTCGTATCCGTATTGATTTTTACTTTGCCTCCACAGCATAGCTCTCTACGCATTGTTTATTGTTATTGGCTTGTGCAGGTAGAAGGAGCCATCCGGCACGAAACTGTGTCGCAAACATGCAGACACGATACGAGCCGCACTGGTAGTGTTATTAGCTGGTCTAACCAACTAAGATTACCGCACCATATAGCCATCGCAAAGCTTCAAGTCATCCCCATTACAACGTCCTGTCGCTGGTAGGGTAGGAGGAGGAGGAAATATGGGAGGCTCTGTGAGTCAGGTGTTTCGTTCGGGCTCGGCACTGCTGTCACATCGCGATGGCCACAAGGTGTCCAAGGCCACTGAGGAGAAAATTCAAACGCTCTTCGAAATTCTGCGTGCCAATCCCAAAGTCTCAATGCAAACACTCGAGAGTCTACTGATTCAGATACCTAAAAACGAGAATATCTTGGTTGTTCACGACGATTGCGGCTACAATATACTGCAGCGCAGCGTTGGCCTCAATCACATCGATCTCACCAAATGGCTGCTGCATCGCCATCGGCCCGACGTCAATCGGGCGCCCTGCTCCCTACCGCTGCACATTGCCACGCTGCGCGGATACGAGGAGTGCGTGGAGCTGCTGCTTCGGCATGGAGCTCGCATTGATGCCGACACACGCATGTGTTTTCCAGGCGCCCATTCGCACAACTGCGAGGAGAGCGGCAAGTGGCACAGTAACGTGGACGATGTCAGCGAACGGCTGAACACTAAACTGCAGAATGGTCTATGCTATGCAATCGACGGTAGATTGGCAGCATATCATTTTGATTTTGCTTACTAATTCGATGTCTCTTTGCAGGCGATCAGTATAATGTGCTCAGTATGATGACGCAGAAGATGGAGGAGCCTTGGATACCGTTTCGAGCCAAGAAGCCGCTGCTTCATTTGGCATGTGAGCGCGGCGCTTGGAACTGTGTCCAGCAGCTGGTTGTGACACGTTCCGAGGAGATAAATCTCATTATGGACGAATACTACCCCATACACCATGCTGTGCTGCACGACGGGCGCTTTCTGGAGCTGCTCATACAACACGGTGCCATCACCACAGTGCGCACGTGCACACAGCAGATGACTCTGTTGCATGTTGGTAAGTCGGATCTTCTGATCATTTAATTGAACATAATGTATTTGACATCAAAAAACGTTTAAAGTAAAATATCAAAATAAAAGTCTTCTTTGTAAATCTCATAGTATACCAGATAGAAGCACAAAATTTGGATAGTATATATTTTGATTTATAACTATACTTTTCCCATTTTCAGTCATTTTTGCAGCACGCAAATCTGCAGAGGACACGCAAGCTACGCTGCGCATACTTCTCGATCGTGGTTGTAAGGAGCTGATAAACGCACCAGACTCACTGGGAAATACGCCGTTGCATGCATTGATCGTACGATATGCACTGGAGGAGGCACGTTATGGCTACGACAAGTGGAGCAAATGGGATGTGCTGCACTTGGTGCGATTCCTGTTGCAGAACGGCGCCAAGCCATCCATTAATCAGGCTGGCAATAGTGCCATGGCCTGCGTGTTTCGTCATTTGCGTGACTGGGAGGTCTGCTATGAGCTGCTCAATATGCTCATCAGGGAGGACGGTGCGTATTAAATCGATGCTCCAAAAATACATATTACTTGATTGTTACTCCTGCAGGTGATCCCAACATTGTGGGCCGGGATGGCTCAGTGCCCATAATGGTGCTACTGGTGCCACTGATTAACAAAGATCACCTACATCATTTCACGCATTCAATGAAGGTAAGTTTGTCGAAAAATGTATGCAACATGTCTAAATTGAAATATCTTTAGGTCTGCTACATGAACTGCATACGCATACTGCTGCAGCATGGCGCCAATCCGAACTGTTCATATCGGGCGAACTTAAAACCACTGCACGTGCTGGTCTTTACGGTCAGCGAGAACTTTACGCTTAACTGTGATGCACAGAAACGCACAAACTTTGACTTTATTAAAAACATTCTGCTGCTGCTGCTGCAGCATGGCCTGGACTGCAATAAGACATATCAGCACATTCTGCAGGCCGTTATGGATATGGTGCAGAACGTGCGCACTTGCCAGGATATGGAGTGCATATATGAGTTGACATTGACGCTCATACAGTACGGCGCAGATCCCAACATTGTGCTGAGCAGCAAGACAACGCCCGGCATTGCGATCTTCTCCAGCGAAATCGCCAGCTATGGCGAGGCGCTAGGAGGAAGTGGTGCAGGTGGTGGTGGTGGTGGAGGCGGGGCCGCTGCTGCCTTGGGCGAAAATACGTTTCGCAACTCGTTTCGCACAAACTCACGCTATCTGCTTTTCTACTATATTATACTGATAACGAAGAAGGAATTTATACTCAACGATCCACAATTGACGTACACGCGCATCATTCATCTCTTTTATCTAACCATGGAGCACGAGCCGCTCTTCAATTGCCTCAAGTCGCTGCACAATTTCTACGTTGCCCAAGTGCCGAGCAAAAAAACCGAACAATTGATTGCACTCATCTCGACGCTCTATCGCCGGCCACGGAGCCTGAAGCAGTTGGCTCGCATGGCCATTTACGAGGCAATGAATCGGAAACTGGCCCAGAATGTGAATCGCTTAAATTTGCCGGGCCCTCTCAAGGAATATGTGATGCAGTTTGAGAGATAACTAGTGCAAAAGCGTTGGGACAATTAATAACACAAGCACATAAAAGCGTCGTCAAAGTTAACTTTTTAACGACCAATGAATAGAAACAATTACAACTAGAATCAATCATTATTGAATTTGCTATTTTGCCCCCTGTGCTATATACATTAGGGCGAAGTTAAACACGCAAAAAAACAAGAAATATCGTTTGCACTTCCTGAAAGATAATTGATGACTATTGAAAAACATCACAAAGCTCAAAGCTCGGTTTCATTTTTACTACTTTTCAAAACCACATCTAATTTAGTTTACCAAAAATTAAATACTGAAAATTTTGATTAGTTAGTTAATTGGCAATATCGTTATTTTTTAGTGTATATAAATAATATCATGCAAAACTGAAATCTATAATTTGTAAGAACATTTGAAGAAAAATCATTTGTACGCAAGAGAAAGTTAATTGCTTTAAAAAGTTATAAATGTTCACCAATACATTTCAGGCTGTGGGTCATCGCTTAAAAACCCAGGAAACCCCTATATACAAATTTTGTTTACTACACCCTAATAAGTGTACATTCATACCAAACACCTACACCACAAACACGCACACAACAAACACATCCATATGTAAGTATTTACCGGATATACAAATATCCATTCATTAAATATTTATAATGATTTAGATATATGAAAAACGCTTAAACGTACCTAAAAACCATCATCAAAATCAAACATGTGCAATTTCTTTTATACGAATCTATTGTTCAAAACGCTCATTACTAATTGTGTATTGTGAATCTATTCAATTGTATAACTTTTACGTGTTGTGCTTCAAATGCGCAAATATTGCCCCAAACACGGCCCACCATCGCCCTAAAGCTATTCTTATGCCTATAACTACCAAATCTATACCCAAGCTACATTCACTTCTACACCTAAACCACAAACATCTATTGACATCTGCATAAACTTAAGGCTGTTTTTTGATGAACAATTCGGGGTTCTCTTTTTTAGAATATTGTATATTTGAAGGCAATTTAACAAGTGTTATACATACATATATAATTATTATTGTAATTATTGTTGCTTAAAAACAAACGAGTTGTTAATCTGATCTGTAATGTTATTTGCAATCAAATTGGTGCCGATAGCAACATCGGTAAATAAATAAATTCAAATACATACACAGTCACTCCCCAGGGGAACAATTTTGTTGTTGTCGATCAATCCTCTTTTTTAATCGATACGATAGCTTGCAACCCAGATGCACACACATACTATGCAGAAAAGGACTAACAGTTAACCATTTCCAACATGGCAGCTCTTGACAGTTTGTATACAACAATGAAAAACAAAACGAAAATTAGTAAAAAATATTCAAGTTGCCTTAGTAACGAAAAAAAGGACATTCTAATCAAGTGTGAAGTCGTTGCATGCTTGGCTCACTTTACACAATTTGCTGCTACACTGCGGATTAATATTTTGCACATGAAGAGTAGCATAAACCGGCTGTATCATGTTTAGCCGCAAGCTGGAGCGCATGCACCGCCCGCCCTCGGACATCACCAAATACGACAATGAGCCATATATGAAAAATCCGCTGCTCACTTTCCGCATCTCCGAAGTGCACGAGCGGCGACACTACACGTTTCTTAAGCAACGGGCTGCAGACATTAAGGTTAAGATAGCAAAGAAGCCATGGGTGCCGGAGCCGGAGATGCGACCGTTGCCACAGGCGCACTATGTGGACAACCTGCGACGCGAAGTGCGCAAAATAGTTGTGCCGCCCATGCTGCACAAGACGGAAGCAAAGATCTTGAGCTTTGCCTCGGACCGGCTAAAGAACAAGTATCCGGAGCTAGTCAAGGCGTATATGGCGGATGTGCACGAGGAATACGATCGTCTGATGAAGATATACAGCATGAAGAACATACTGCAGCATCCAGAGTTCGCTGACGAGGATCCATCCAAATTTGATTTACCGCACGCCGATTTTCATTCGAGTCTGCCCGGGCGCTCAGCCAACTACAGATTGTATCTGGAGAATCGGCGCAAGATCGCTCAGAAGCTGCTTATTCTGCAGCCGCCGATGCGGGTTATACTTAGCATATCGGTGATGGAGCTACCTGAATTCGCTTGCAATTTTCACTACGTGAGCAGCATGGGAGCGCAGCAGCAACAGCTGGGACTTTGTGGCCGGGAGGCGCTCTCGTACAAGTTCTACCGCAAGTACATACAGAACCAGCTGGACAAGGTGAACACGTTCCTGCGCTGGACGTGGTACACCCGCTTGGTTGGCGTGCTGCGTCGCATGCTGCGTAAGCGTGTGATGCCCCTGAACGTGTGGAAGCGTGCCTGGAGTGGGTTGGAGGGTCTGATGAATCGTGAGGTGAACAATCTGAAGATGCGCACCTTTGAGGAGCTGTGCCGTGTGTGTAGCAGTCCGCGCACCATGCCCGTCTTTCGCATGTCATTGGGCTGGGACGATCTGGAGGACGGCCTAGACATGCGGCCCAATCTCTACAACATACAAGCCATCTTTGGCGAGATTGTCACCGAAATCTCAATGGTGGGCTATCGCATGGAGGCTCTGCAGCCGCAGGTAGACATGCTGACCACGTATGCGCAGGTCAACGACTATCTCAAGATCGAAATGAACGAGAACTACGTCAGGGATGTCATCGATAGAGTCCAGGATGTTATTGTGCGCACATACAAGCAGTTGACAGATTACATTGACGGTTATCGAGAAAAGTATTTAGGTCTATACTCGGCGGAGGAGCGGAGCAACCTGTCCAAATTTCTGGAGGAACCGCACGACTTCGAGGAGTACTTTGCACGCATCGAGACTTACTATGAGTACATTAACATGCTGCGCAGCGAACCGGCCACCGACTATTTTGAGATGGCAGTCATCGACAACGAGCCGGTCATACAGGGACTTCGTAGTCTGGCCGAGAGTCTGATATCTGACATCACGGCCATTATTATTAGCGAGCACATTAGGGCTGAGGAGGCGATATGTGAGGAGTTTGAGAAGATAAAGGACAAGGCGCTTTTGATACCAAAGTCGACGGAGGAGCTGCTCGAAAGCGCCGACTATATGATCTATGTGAAGTTGAGGAAGCTAGCTGAGCTCACGGATCGCATTCAATATTGCTTGCAGGTTGGCACCAATATTGTTGAGCTCACCCAGATGTCCAAGTATCATTTCGATCTGACTATTAAGACGATCAACTGGATCAAGGACATCAATGAGATATGCGATTATAACGCATCCCAGCAGGAGCAATACAAGTTCCTGTTCGAAGAGCACTTGCAGGAGGTCGTTAAGAAGCTGAACACAGATATAGAAGAAATGCTGCCAAAATTGGGCATCATTGACGATATGAGTCGCCCTGAAAAGTTTCGCGAGTGCTATATCATACTGCAGAACTTCATAGATCAGTTGAAAACATTCGATGACTATGTGGCCTGGATCAACAAAGAAGAGAAACTCTTTAAGGTTAACCAAACTGAATATCCGACTCTAGAAGTTATCAAGGGCTTTGTCTACCCGTTTGCCGAGTTAATGAAGTAAATAAATTGAAATAATCAAAAGTAATACTAGCTAATTATAGATTTCCTCCGTTAAAGGTGCTGCATTGAATGGCAGCGATACTTGAGTGTGTGGACTGATGGTCCCTTTGAGTACTTGGAGCCGAAGTTCGTGGAGACCACAACGGACGATTATCTAAAGGAGTTTCAAAAGAATCAGAAATACTATCGCATTAAGATCAAACAGGACATGGTGGAGAATCCCGTTTGCAAATTTAAGGTGATATATATTGATATATATATATACTTATTTGTACCTACCTTCAACATTACTTACTTGGTTAATTTAGGGCCAAACAGAAGATCCTGACCCGGAGAAGCATCCGGTGCCACTGCGCCTGTGCGCTTCAATGATAAAGTCCATCAAGGACTTTACCATTGGCGTGTTCATTGTGAATACTTTGTGCAATCCTGCACTACGCAAGCGCCACTGGAAAGAAATGTCCGATATAGCCGGGTTTGATATAACGCCAGATGCGGGCACAACGCTGCGAAAGATACTGAATTCTGGCCTGGACGACATACTCGATCAGTTTGAAATAATCAGCATTAGCGCAAACAAAGAACTGCAGCTGTGGAACAATCTGCAGATCATGATCAAAGAGTGGGAGAACAAGATATTTCCCACTGGCCTCTACAAGGAGACGGGTGTCACGATACTCTCCAGCCTGGACGACATTCAGGCGCTGCTGGACGATCACATACTCAAGACGCTCACGATGCGTGGCTCGGCGTTTATGAAGCCCTGCGAGGAGGAGGTGCGCGCCTGGTATGAGAAGATCATGCGCGTCAACGAAACACTCGATCAATGGGGCAAGGTGCAGGTCAATTATCTCTACTTGCTGCCCATATTCTCCTCTAAGGATATTGTCGCCCAGATGCCCGAGGAGGGTCGTCTCTTTACCATTGTGGAGCAGACATACACACGTAACATGGGCTTGGTAATGCGCCAGCCATTGGTCATGGAAACGGCGCCAGTCTCTGGCCTGTTGGAGTCGCTGCAGAAGGCCAACGAGCTACTGGAGGACATATCCACAGGTGTGAGCAATTATCTGGAGAAGAAGCGTTTATATTTTCCGCGCTTCTTTTTCCTGGCCAACGACGAAATGCTGGAGATTCTCTCCGAGACTAAGGACCCCTTACGCGTGCAGCCTCATCTCAGCAAATGCTTCGAGGGCATTAACATACTCGAATTCGATGCCGGAAAAAATGTGCTGGCAATGATCAGCAGCGACAAGGAGCGCATCGTATTCATCGAACAGGTTTCCACAGTAGCAGCCGGTGGCAGCGTCGAGAAGTGGCTGATTGGCGTCGAGGACGAAATGCTGAAAGCAGTGCGTAATGAGAGCGAGCTCTCCTACAACCACTATCCCACTGTCAAGCGAAACGAGTGGGTGATCGAGTGGCCCCAGATGGTCGTCCTGGCCGTCTCCCAGGTCTTCTGGGCCTCACGTATGCACAGTTGTCTGCGACGTAGCTATGGCGGCAATCAGACGGTGATGAATCACTTCTTTCAGGAGCTAACCAAGGAGTTGAATGACATTGTCAATCTGGTGCGTTCACCCGTGATAAGCAACCTAAACCGTATCACTATCAAGTCGCTAATTGTGATCGATGTGCATGCCAAGGATGTCACCGAGGAGCTGATTCGTCTGAAGATCAGCAGCGAATACGACTTCCAGTGGCTGGCCCAAATGCGATACTACTGGGAGGAGTCCACGATGTTGGTTCGCATTATTAATGCGACAGTTCCATTTGCCAACGAGTATCTGGGTAACTCGGATCGGCTGGTTATAACGCCGCTCACGGATCGCTGTTATCGCACCCTGGTTGGCGCCTACCAGTTGCATTTGAACGGTGCGCCCGAAGGACCTGCGGGCACTGGCAAAACGGAGACCACCAAGGATTTGGCAAAGGCTCTGGCCGTACAGTGCAAGGTATTCAACTGCTCCGATGGCCTCGACTACAAGGCCATGGGAAAGTTCTTCAAGGGATTGGCCTCATGCGGCGCCTGGGCCTGCTTCGACGAGTTCAATCGTATTGAGCTGGAGGTGCTCTCTGTGGTCGCACAGCAAATTCTGCTCATCATTCAGGCCGTGCGCGCTAATGTGACCAAATTTATGTTTGAAGGCACTGAGCTGGTTCTCAATCCCGCCTGCTATGTCTGCATTACGATGAATCCCGGCTACGCGGGCCGTTCCGAACTTCCCGACAATCTGAAAGTGCTCTTTCGATCGGTGGCCATGATGGTGCCGGATTATGCAATGATCGGCGAAATCTCGCTATACTCTTACGGCTTTGTGGATGCACGCAAGCTGGCTGTTAAAATCGTGACCACATATCGCCTGTGCTCGGAACAACTGTCCAGTCAGAACCATTATGATTACGGCATGCGAGCTGTGAAGACGGTGCTCTCTGCCTGCGGTAATATTAAGAAGCAGTTCCCCGACGAGCTGGAGGACATTCTGCTGCTGCGCAGCTTGATCGATGTGAATCTGCCCAAGTTTCTGTCCTTCGATGTGCCGCTGTTCGAGGGCATCATTTCGGATATCTTTCCGGGCATCAAACTGCCCCACATCGACTATTCGCTCATGGAGGCGGAGTTTGTCCGCGTCTGCAAGGAGGAGATTTTGGAGCCGACGCCCAGCTTCCTCATTAAAGTAATTCAGACTTTCGAGATGATCATTGTGCGGCACGGCTTCATGTTGGTCGGTGAGCCGCTCGCCGGCAAGTCGAAGACGCTGCAGGTGCTGGCCAAGGTGTTGTCGGCGCTCAAGATAAAGGCGCCTGCCAAGAGCATCTACTTCCAGCATGTACTAATGGGCATTATGAATCCAAAGTCCATAACTATGAACCAATTGTACGGTTCCTTCGATCCGATATCCTACGAGTGGACTGACGGCCTGGTTGCTAAGATCTTCCGTGACTTTGCCATGACACCGACACCAGATAGGAAATGGGTAAGCCACTTGAGATATCCTCTCAATACTCTGATTGTATTCCATGTGTTTTTTTATTATAGGTTGTCTTTGATGGTCCCGTCGACGCGGTTTGGATTGAGAACATGAACACTGTGCTGGACGACAACAAAAAACTGTGCCTGACCAGTGGTGAGGTTGTCACAATGTCCAACGAAATGTCCATGATATTCGAGGTAATGGATCTGTCGCAGGCGTCGCCGGCTACTGTATCCCGTTGTGGTATGATCTACATGGAGCCCGCCACTCTGGGTTGGCGCGCATTTGCGAATACGTGGCTCAAAAAGGCCGATAGCCGCTGGGCCGATGAGGAGAATAGCAAATATATGCTGGCAATGCTGCAGTGGCTCCTGATGCCAGTGAGTACAGATTATAATTTTGATTACCATCCAAATATTTCTCTCTCTCTCTCTCTCTGTTTCCTTTAGTGTCTGACGTTTGTCAGGCGGTTCTGTAGTCAGTTCGTCAGGCCGGGTGAGTTTAACACCATGCGAACTACTTTTAGTTTGATTGACATGCTGATGGACGAGGCTATTGAGGAGAATCCAGATGATTACGATAAATACATACAGGGCTACATACAGGCATCCATGCTATTTGGCTTGGTTTGGGGCGTTGGCGGAGTACTGAATACGGATTCCCGCGAAAAGTTCGATGCATACCTCAGAAAGGTGAGTATCATAGCTGCATCTTTAATTATGTATAATATCACGAACGTAATTTGTGTAAACAATAGCTCTACGAAAGTGAGCCAGCCGCACTGGGAAAAATGGAAGTGACGCCACCCATCGAGGGTCTTATCGTTGACTATGTGTTCGTCTTTAAGCAGCGCGGCACCTGGCGCTATTGGCCCGAGCTCGCCAAGCGTATGGATATTGAAGAGACGAAAACTGGCGTCATTGTGCCGACATTGGACACCGCTCGCTATATCCACCTGCTGAAGATGCATGTGCATCACAAGAAGCGTATGCTGCTCGTCGGTCCCACTGGCACCGGCAAGAGCGTCTACATACAGAACTATCTAATGAACAAACTCAATCCCGATGAGTACGAGACGGGTTTCATAACCTTCACGGTTATGATATCAGCCAACCAGACGCAAGAACAGATCATAGCCAAATTGCAGAAGTGGAAGCGTGGCATTTTTGGGCCGCCTAAGGGCATGGAAAGCGTTCTCTTCGTGGATGACATGAATATGCCGGTGAAGGAAGGGTATGGTGCTCAGCCGCCGTTAGAGCTGCTGCGCCAGTACTTCGACTATGGTCATGTTTACGATATAAAGGATAGCTCCAAAATCTGGATAAACAACGTGCTAATCATTACCGCATGTGGTCTGCCGGGCGGAAGTCGTCAGGATGTCTACGCACGCTTCCTCAACCACTTTAATGTGTTCTCGATCAATACGTTCAGCGATGATACAATGTTCCGCATCTTTCTCAATGTGGCGCTTAACGGCTTTCGGCGCTCGGGACATGGACAGGATGTATTCGTTGTGACCAATCAGATTGTGAGCGCCACGCAGAGCATATACAAGAGTGTGCAGTCTGAGATACGTGCCACACCTGCCAAATCCCACTATATTTTCAACCTGCGCGACATTTCACGCGTCGTCACTGGCTGCACGCTTGTGCGCAAGGAGTCTGTGAGTGATAAAAAAATGCTTGTTCGCGTCTGGTATCACGAGGCCATGCGAGTCTTTTACGATCGCCTCGTGGACGACACCGATCGCAGGTGGATGTTTGAGAAGCTAAACGAGTGCCTCAAGGCCAACTTCAAGGACAGGGTGGAGAGTGTCTTTGAAAAGTACTGTAATGTAAGTAGATATTAGGTTATGTATTTATGTAAGTGGAGCAAACCTTAGCTCTTGCTTTTTCATACCCTGAACCCATTAAAAATGGGTAAAAAGGGTATTATGGTTTTGTGCAAAAGTATGTAACAGGCATAAGGAAGCATCTCCGACCATATAAAGTATATATATTCTTGATCAGTATCAACAGCCGAGTCGATTTAGCCATGTCCGTCTGTCTGTCCGTCTGTCCGTCTGTCCGTCTGTCCGTCTGTCCGTCTGACCGTCTGTCCGTCTGTCCGTCTGTCCGTCTGTCCGTCTGTCTGTCTGTATGAACACACAGATATCAGAGACTACAAGAGCTAGAGACTTCATATTTGGAACATAAGTTCTCCTAATCCCGGGACAGATCAAGTTTATTAAAATTTATCGATAGCTCGTCCCGTTCAAAAGTTATCGATAAATTTCGATTTTAGACCAGCGTTTTTTGGATATAACTTACAAGTTATAAGAGCTAGAGGCCCCTAATTTGACATGTATAATCTCGAATAGCATACACATGAACAAATTTTTCACTTTTTGGATACCACCCCCAAACCCCCCAAAAGTTAAAAAAACGCATTTTTGAAGGTACGACCTTGCAATTTGGTTTGGTCACACATATTATTGACAATTGTTTGCCCCAAAAATTTCAATAAGATCGGACGATAAACACAGAAGTTATTTAAGATTTAACTTTCCATTATGTGGGGCTCAGCGAAAAGCAAGCTAACTGCTTAGACCGCTTGCACTGCTTGTACTGCTTGTACTGCAGCATGTGTGTGTTTAGATTAATATGAATGATTGTAAGGACTGGGTTCAGGGTATCTCGTAGTCGGGCACTCCCGACTAGAGCACTCTTACTTGTTTTTTTATTGAAATTTATTTATATTACAGGAAGACGATCAGTTTACAATGGAGGCCGCCAACCGGATCTTCTTTGGCATGTACTTCGACGAGGACAGCGAACCGGATGAACGACGCTACGATGAGGTGCCCAGCATGGAAGTCTTTCTCAAGCTGGCTGTGGCCAGCCTCGAAGACTACAATTCAACGCGTCGCTCGAAGATGGACATCACTCTGTTCACATTCGCCTTGCAGCATTTGAACCGCATCTGCCGCATCATATCGATACAGGGGGCCAGTGCGCTGCTTATCGGGCTGGGTGGCTCTGGACGGCAGTCTCTGACGAAGCTGGCCACCAACATGGTGCAGACATCCTTCTTTCAGCCCGAAATAACTAAAAACTATGGAGCCAACGAATGGCACGATGACATCAAGGTCATACTAAAAGAGGCGGGCGGCATGAACAAGCACACCACAGTCCTCATCACTGAGAACCAGATCAAAATGGAGCTCTTTCTGCAGGACATCGATTGCCTGCTGAACCAGGGCGAGGTGCCCAACATCTTTCCCATCGACGAGAAACAGGAGGTGCTCGAGATGGTACGCCTGGCCGCCCAGGGCGGCAATCGCAACATTGACGTGTCGGCGCTGCAAGTCTTCTCATTCTTTGTGAACCGATGCAAGCAGAAGCTGCACATTGTTCTCAGCTTTTCGCCGATTGGCGATTCACTGCGCACCCGGGTGCGTTTGTATCCCTCGCTGGTGAACTGCTGCACCATTGACTGGTACGACAGCTGGCCGGAGGAGGCACTGCAGATGATAGCGAAAATGTCGCTGGTGGATGTGAATGTGCCCTCTGAGGAGATCAAGCTGGCCATCATGGACACCTGTCAGTATTTCCATACGACGGCAGCGCGTGTGACGCGCTCCTTCTGCCAGATGTCCGGTCGCCACATCTATCAGACAAATGCCTCGTTCATTGAGCTGATCCGATCTTTTCAGAAGCTTATTGCGCGCAAGCAACAGGAGACGATGCTGGCCAAGATGCGGTATATTGGCGGCCTGGACACATTGGCCGCCGCAGCGGCCGCCATTTCGATAATGCAGCGCGATCTAAACGCACTGCAGCCGAAGCTGGTCGCCCTGGCGGAGGCTTCCCGCAAAATGATGCTGGAAATCAACAAGGAGACGCTCGCCGCCAGTGCGGCCGCCGAGCAGGTGAAAATGGACGAGGAGGTGGCCTCCGTGCAGGCGGAAGCGGCGCAGGTGCTCAAGAGCGAGTGCGAGAAGGATCTGGCCAAAGCCATACCCGTACTCGAGGATGCGCTGGCAGCCTTAAACACACTTAAGCCGGCGGACATAACGCTGGTCAAATCCATGAAGAATCCTCCGCCAGTCATCAAACTGGTCATGGCAGCAGTGTGTGTGATGAAGAACCTGCCCGCAGAGCGAATACCCGATCCGTCCACGGGCAAAATGGTCAACGATTACTGGGGTCCCAGCAAGCGTATCCTGGGCGACATGAACTTTCTGCCCGCCCTCAAGGAGTTTGACAAGGACAACATACCGGTAGAGGTAATGAAGCGCATACGCAAAGAGTTCATACCCAACAAGGACTTCGATCCCAAAGTGGTCGCGAAAGCATCCAGTGCCGCCAAGGGTCTATGCCAGTGGGTAATTGCCATGGACCTGTACGACAACGTCGCCAAAGTGGTAGCACCCAAGAAGGCAAAGCTGGCTGCCGCCGAGAAGGAGTATGCCGACACTATGGCCTTTCTCGCCGAGAAGCGTGCCATGGCCGCCGCCTTGGAGGAGAAGGTGGCATTACTGAACATCGAACTGGACAAGGCGAACGAGGAGATGAAGAAGACGGAACAGCATGCCGAGAACTGTCGCAATAAGCTGTTGCGAGCGGAGGCGCTGATTGGTGGCTTGGGTGGGGAAAAGTCGCGCTGGAATAACGCGGCTGATGATCTGCAGGAACTGTACGATCATCTGCCCGGAGATGTGCTCATTTCGTGCGGCATCATTGCCTATCTGTCGGCCGTAAATCTGCAGTATCGGTCTAACTGCGTACATGATTGGTTCAAGAAGTGCGTTGCCCTGCAGATACCCTGCTCACAAAAGTATTCCATTACAGCGGTGCTGGGCCTGGAGGTTACCATACAGAACTGGCAGCTCGATGGGCTGCCCAACGACGAGTTCTCCAGCGAGAATGCCATCATATCGGCCAACTCGAGTCGCTACAGTCTGTTCATTGATCCCCAGGGGCAGGCCAACAACTGGCTGAAGAACATGGAGCGCAAGAATCGGCTAAATTGTGTTAAGTTCAATCAGAGCAACTACATGAAGATTATTGCAGATGCCTTGGAGTACGGCTCTCCGGTGATCATTGAAAACGTGCAGGAGGAGCTAGAGGTACCCCTGGATCCAATTCTAATGCGGCAAACCTTCCTGCAGGGCGGCATCAAACACATCAGCCTGGGCGAGAATGTGGTACCAGTGTCGCCAAACTTTCGCCTGTACATGACCTGTAATTTGCGCAATCCGCACTTTCTGCCCGAGACGTTCAATAAGGTCACGGTGATCAATTTCGCACTTACCCAGAACGCTTTGATGGATCAGCTGCTGAGCATTGTGGTGGCGAAGGAGCGGCCGGATCTGCAGGAGCTGCGCATCATGCTGACAACCGAGGCGGCGGCCAATAAAGGAGCCCTGCGTGATGCCGAGAACATGATCCTGAAGACGCTTACCTCCAGCGAGGGTGACATTCTGGAGAACGAGGCGGCCATCTTGATACTGGCAGATTCGAAGACGCTCTCCAAGGACATTACCGAGAAGCAGGACGCGGCCAAAGAAACGTCCGCCAAAATCGAGGCATTCCGTCTGAACTACAAGCCCGTTGCAGTGCACTCCTCCATCCTGTACTACTCTATAACCGATCTGCCCAATATCGATCCCATGTATCAGTTCTCGCTTAACTGGTACATCAACCTCTACATGTACTCCATTGAAACAGCCAACAAGTCGAAAGATCTGCCGCGACGCATCAAATTTCTCGTCGATGGCTTCTCCAAGAATCTCTACAACAACGTCTGCCGTTCCATATTCGAGAAGGACAAGTTGCTCTTCTCGTTCATACTGACCGCCCGGATTATGCTGGGTACGGGTCAGGTGGAGATGCGTCATCTATCGCATCTGCTGACCAATGCCAAGGAGACTGTAAATGTGCCGCCCAATCCCGATCCAAGTTGGATAACAGATATCGTTTGGCTAAATGTTCTGCGTCTGGATGAGCTCAAGGAACTTAAGGGTATCGTCCAGTCGTTTCGCAGTGATCTGGCCGCCTGGCAGGCCATCTACGATCATGCCTCACCAGAGCTACAGCCGCTGCCGGCGCCGTGGCAGGACAAGACCACAGCCTTTGAGAAGATCATAGTGCTGAAGGCGCTACGGCCAGATTCCGTGTTTCTTGGCGTGCGCAAATTTATATCGCTCACGATTGGCGAACAGTTCGTGTCGCCGCCGGAGTTTGACATTTCCAAGTCGTATGCGGACTCAACGGCATTAACTCCGCTGGTGTTTATTTTATCACCGGGTGCTGATCCTCTCGGATCCCTCCTTGTATTTGCCGAGAAAATGGGCCAAGAGGAGACTTTCCAAAGCATCTCGCTGGGTCAGGGCCAAGGCCCAATTGCGACCGCTATGATCAAGAATGCCCAGGAAATGGGTTACTGGGTGTGCCTGCAGAACTGTCATCTTGCCGCATCCTGGATGTCCACGTTGGAGTATCTGTGGGAGAACATGGACACTTTCAACACGCAGGGTGAGTGCTTAGCCCCAGCCTAACATTGCAATTACATATAATTCAAAAGTTTGTGCAACTTTCAGCGAACTTCCGCATTTGGCTGACTGCATATCCGACGCCGCAGTTTCCCGTGACGATCTTGCAGAACGGCGTTAAAATGACGAACGAACCGCCAACGGGCCTGAGAGAGAATCTGATGCGCTCCTACAACTCGGAGCCAATCAATGAGCCCGAGTTCTATATGGGCTGTGCCAAACAGGATCGCGCCTTTACCCGTTTGCTATTTGGCATCTGCTTTTTCCACGCCGTCGTGCAGGAGCGCCGCAAATACGGTCCGTTGGGTTGGAACATTGCCTACGGCTTTAACGAGTCCGATCTGCAAATTTCTGTGCTACAGCTCAACGTAAGCAAATATTGCTGCTACTATTTCAGCTAACTGTATTATTCGTTTCACTTACAGATGCTGCTCAATCAGTACGAGCATGTGCCGTATGACGCCATCTCATATCTGACCAGTGAGTGCAACTACGGCGGACGTGTGACGGACAACTGGGACAGGCGTGCGATTGTGACGATTCTCGCTGATTTCTGTAATCCGCAAGTGGTGGCCGATAATCGCTATCGCTTTGCATCCGACGATCGCTACATACTTCCACGTAAGACGGAGCATCGAGAGATCCTACGGTATCTGGATGAAAGCATGCCATCGCTGGCGCCGCCGGAAGTATATGGATTGCATGCGAATTCGGGCATTACGCGTGACTTGCAGACCACCAAGACACTGCTCGACTCAATGATCTTACTGCTGGGCAGCGAGGCGGCGGGAACGGCCGGTGGGGGCGTGAGTCCGGAGCAAATGGTGCTGGACACCATCAAGCAAATTGAGACTGAAATGCCACCGGATATGGATATTGAAGCAGCAGCGGAGAAATATCCCGTCGATTACAACGAATCAATGAACACGGTCGTCGTTCAGGAAATGGAACGCTTTCTGAAACTGCAAAAAGAAATTCGCGACTCATGCCGCGATTTGGCCATGGGTATTAAGGGCATCATTGTGATGACTCCCGATTTGGAGAACGTGATGACTGCGATGAAATTTAATCGCATACCGATCAAGTGGATGGGCAAGTCCTATCCCTGCCTCAAGCCACTGGGCTCCTACGTTCAGGATCTGTACAAGCGTCTCAACTGGCTGCATCAGTGGCATAAGGTCGGCAAGCCGCCTACCTTCTGGCTGTCGGGCTTCTTCTTCACACAGGCCTTCCTCACGGGTGCCATGCAAAATTATGCTAGGAAATACAAGATACCTATTGACACGCTTACATTTGACTACGATGTACTGAAGGTGGAAACAAAGGCGACACCGCCCGATGACGGTGTCTACTGCAATGGCCTGTTCCTGGAGGGAGCACGCTGGCACTGGGAACAGAATATGCTCGTCGAGCAGTTGCCCAAAGTGCTGATGTACGTAATGCCGGTGATTTACTTCCGACCCATAACCCTGCTGGAAGTATCCGAGGGCACACGCTATCGCTGCCCGCTCTACAAAACGGGCGAACGTAAGGGCACGCTCTCCACCACCGGACACTCGACCAACTATGTGGTACCGTTGCTGCTCAACACGCAGGCTAAGGCCTCGCACTGGGTGAAGCGCAGCGTTGCCCTCATTTGCCAGACCAATGATTAACAAATTTTAAGAATAAGGATAACACATGATACTGATCTGTTACTGACACAGACACTGTGTGTATTTAATAGACATTGTTCGAAATTAGAATATGGGCGCGCTTATTTGTATATTCACAGCATTTGAAACGCTTTTAAATAAAAGTCGTAGAGCTGCTCGCAAACTTTGAGGTGCTCGCAACACAAAGTATATAAAAAAACACATGAATGGTTTCCGGGACTTTTGAAGGCCAGGCAAAACCAAACGAAAACTATACGTTGTATAGACTTTGGATCAATGTGTGTGTGTGTGTTATGGTGATGACAATGCTGATCATGGTGATGAAATGATGATACTGCAGTTCTCATTGCGAGCGACAGCCAAGCGGATCGGCGTTGCCCTCATCGGAGCTGCTGTGATTGCTGCCATGTTGAGGCTGCTCCTGGGAGGCAGCGGTAGCACCGTTGCCGGGACTAGTGCTGCTGACATTGCTGCTATTGGAGCTGCTGCTACTGCTTCTGATGCTGCTAAAAAGATTTCGCTCCCTCGGAGCCTGGCCCGCTGCACTTGCTCCGGTGGCCGGATTACGTCTTGGCTCGATCAGCTGCCGTATGAAATAGTGTATTTGATTAATATCAAAGTCGCCCACGTCCAAAATGCTGCGTCTGAAGTTCCGCTTCAGCGTCTCCTTGAGTGCATCCTCACGCGGCACCTCCTAGAGTTGAATATTGGCATTAAATGGAAATTAGCTTTTTGCTTTAGCACTTACGGATCCTGGCATGCCGCTGGGCGTCCAAATCTTGACGTTGTGGTCTAAGCCAGAGGTGGCCAGAACAGGCATCCATGGATGCTGCTCCAGGCAGTTGACAACGCCCGAATGGTCGCCTTTCATGAAGTTAATCACAGCCTCGGTATTCTTATCCCAAAAGAAGATATTTCCACAGTCGCTGCCGCTGACTATGTACTCCGAGTGCGGCCCAAAGAAGTTGACGCCTTTGATGGTGCGACTATTGCTGTAAATGATCGAATATCGGTTAATTTAAGGTAAGGTACACTACTACAGGGTGGAGGGAAAAAATAGATACCCCAACGTATAAATATATTCAATAGTTCACTTACATGTGACCTTCATAAGAGTGTAAAAATTCGCCAGACTGGTAGTTGCGGCTGTCATAGAGATAAATGCCCGCATCGCTGTACGAGGCAAGAATCTCGCTGCCACTGTGATTGTAGACAGCGCATGTTATCTGCGTGATCTTTGTCTGCACAAGAGAAGAAAGAAAGTGGTTTACAATCACATACTATTTGGGTGTTTTAGTAAGCTTACATCCTTTAGATCTTTGGGTGTCATTTGGTGCACGGGCTTGGTCAGCTTGCGCTTATCGTAGACGCGCAGCTTGTTATCGGATCCACTGACGCAAAACTCTGACGCAAACGGATGGTGGGCAATGCTGAAGAGGCGAACGCGTCGATTACAATCGCTGGCGACACAGCGCAGCATTGTTGAGCACTTATTGCTGCGCAGATCAAAGTGCTTAACCATCGCGTCTTCGCCGGCGCTCATAATCTCATGGCGGCTCTGTGGCACCAACACCAGCTTATGCACCGCTTCGTTGTGGCTGTACAGACGGATGGGCTTGATGCTGCGGCTGCCGGAGGGCGGTATAACGGCACGGCGCACCTGACCGTCACGACTGGAGGAGACGACGTCCACGCAGCCGGCGCTGTCAATGAATTTCGTTTGGAATATGTTGAGGCTGTGACCCGATTTGATGCTGTGTATCGGCTTGCCATTCGCCCAGTCCCACACAATGATATAGAGATCGTCTGATCCGGAGCAGATCAGGTCGCCGGCACGATTGAAACTCAAGCAGTTGACGCAACAACGATGGCGGCTCAAATCATTCGTCAGTTTCATGCTCTCAACCACTTGCCGTGAGCCGTAGTATCCCTGACCGAAGCTCAGTGCGGAGGTGTGGCCGCCCCGCCAACCGATCCGATTGAATAAATTGTGCTCGCGCTGCATCAATTCCTGTGCAAAGTTCCAGTTGTAGGACGGTTTCGATTTGCACATCACTTTATTAACAGCAATCTCAATTTGTTCCTTATCGGCGGGACTCGCCTCCACTATATCATTGTCGTCCTGTGTGAATCGTATTTGCAAATATATAAAATATTTAAAATGGAACTGGAACTTACGTTGAAAAACATATGAAGGACTTGTTTTCGGTTGTAGCTATTGTTACAATTATACAGTTCTACTAAATGTTTAATTCCTTACTGGATATGCTACACTACATTTGACTTTAGGCACAAAGGGTTCTAATTTATTTTAAATTTGATGCTAGCTAGGTGGATTTTACATATTCAGTTATATTCAAAATATCACCTTTTTACATTTTCTGAGTTTTTTAAGAAAACTCAGAAATTAATGGGTCTTTCTAGTTTTTTTCATAACTTACGGAATCGTTTTCCTCATTACTAGACGTATAATAGCGGTTCCAAAACGCCACGTTCGAGTCGGAGCTGCTATCATCTGACTGAGCTGCCGGTGATCCAGATTCGTCGTTCTCGGCGTCGCCTGCCTCCGCTGCTTCCTCGGCGCCGTCGTCTTCGACATCCGCATCATTGGTATCACTGTCAGATTGGTGATCGCTGACACTGCCACTGCTGCTGCTGGACTCGAGGTTTGATAGTGTGGATAAGCGAAAAGAGCGGACCCGAGTAGATCGGCGTCGCAAGAATATACTAGAGTCAGCAGCCACGTCAGCACCATCAGCAGCGACATTGCTTTGAGCCACTCTGCTGGTGCCCGATGCGCCGAGATCGGGTTGACCTGGTAATATTTCCAGGGTGGGATTGGAGATTGAAGTATCGACAGCGTTGCTAGTTGCGGGTTCATCAGTTAAGATATCGCTAATTGGAAGCTGGACCAGTGGAGAGCGAGATTCATTCGCCTCTACGGTTTGTTCAGCAGATTGTTCGACTACTGTGTTTCCATCAGCGCTTGTAGATTCGTCCGTCTTTTGCTTCTGGCTTGATAGTTCGACTTCGTTACTGTTATTGTTGTTGTTGTTGCAGCTAATTGCGGTCTCGCTTGCCTCTTTCCTGCAAGCCGTAAAAAACCGATAAATAATGCAAAAGTATGCACTTGCTTCTAGCGCTTACCCAACTAGCATCGCGTCCCCTTTAGATCCAGCAGCTGCTGCTTCGCTGCCATGTTCTGTACAACTTTCGTCAGTGGAGTTGGTGCGCTTCAGGCGCTTACATGAGGATGCAGCGTCTGGCACACACTCCTGTTCAATGTCCATTATGCGAATGCAGAATGCTCGCTAATGAGCAGGTAGTTTGTATTTGTATTTTTATCCACTTTTAAAATGGAACTTACGACTTATCCTGTGTACGCAGCAGAAATTTTGACGATTGTTTATGTTTAAAGCAGTGATGGCAAATAGATGGTGACAGCGAATACGATTGGTCAGGGCTGCGTAAGCAATTTGCTCAATAATTGATCGGCATCGATATATATCGCGCCTCGCTCTAAATATTTAAAATTGCTTTGTTTTGTTTGCTCTAGGTGTACTAAATTTGAATTTAAAATGATTTAAACAACATACTGACTTAAACTTTCGAAGTACAGAGATTGTTTAGACTCAATATGAAATTATTTACAAAATATATCACACCGAACTGCCTTTCAACGATCTTCAGGCCTGCTTGAGCTCAGCTGCTTTTCTCTTCACCGACGCAGAGCGCAAGTCGTTTGTCTTTGACTCTTAAGTGGCTTCACAGTCCGCTCTGAGTTGCCTTCGCTGGTTGGCTGGTGGTTCGGGGTTCGGCTTGAGTGGCTTGTTAATGTATAAATTGACAGTGTGGCCGTGGCACCAGCCCGACGAAGTTTAGTTATTGGTAGCAACGCGTCGAAAACGGTACCAATTGCTGTAAACTAGCGGGCGTATCAGGTGCCTATAAAATAAACACGTCTTGAAGCAATAAAATATTGTACGTACCAACTAATACAACCAATATATACACAAGCTATGCATATATGTACATATAAATGTACATAAAAAAAAGTTTTTAGCTTAAATATGCTGTGCACGTCCACCCAAAAAGAGTTTGTGAATTTTGAGTGCATAGTCAAGTGAATGTGTTTTAAAGTTAAAGTTACCTTTCCGATGGACTTTGTGGCGTTGCCCGCTAATTGGCTTTCCACACACATTCACACAACAATGCACGGGCACTTATTTACAGGGCGCAGGCGTAGCCCAAACGAAAACTTGGGCGATTACCTATCGCATACATCTTCAGCTGTGTTCTTGAAGTTGCGATCTGGTTTTTTCCTCTCGATTTATTTTTAAGTTGCGTCTTAATTTTGTTTTCGCATGCTTCGCAGCTGCCTTTTGTGTGTGTGACTCGTGATGTGAAGACAATTCCGGTTTCCGCCATACAATAAGAAACACAAAAATACAAATCAGGAAAACTAACAAACTGGAAAGTGAAATTACAGCTCATTTGTGAACTTTGTTGTATTGAAAGTGCATACTTATGCTATAGTTCTTATCAGCAATCAAACTGTAGTTATTTGCCCAACAACACCACTGATAGCAAAATGTTGTATGTATATATTTGTAGCTGTGAGACAAAAGCTCCGTATACTGTTGAAACAAAAATAATCATGCGAAATATGATTCACTTGCTTGAAGTCGTAGGTAGCTTGAATATGCATTTGTGCCGGCTGCCATAAGAATCCACCGGAATGACTTTTAAGGTTGTACGAGCGAAAGTTGAGAATCAGGTTACACAGCCCACATATTGAATCATTTTTATATTGGCACCATACAAGTGCTTAAATATAACAAATAAATAGCCGCAAGCCAGAACGACCCCTTCGAATGAAGGTTCCTTCGAAGTTATCGCACTTAAATTTAATATTTTCAATCCAAATCCACAGTGGTACATATCACCAGAAAAGTTAAAGTTCAGAGATTACCTTGATGATTCACTGCAAAATAATGTATTCTATATACATATAAGAATCTGTTTTAGTCGCTTGATTCTTACATTTGTGCCTTTCACTTTTCTGCTTCTCGGAGCACAGACGGCGCTCAATTAAAGGCGGCTCAATTGAGCTTAATTAAAAGTATCTTGCAGATACAATATACTTAGCGTTATAGCACAGTTGTGTGTATTTGTAACAACATCGCAGTTCATTTAAATGGCGCTTACTCAATTCTCTGATTCTCTCACCAGATGCACATGCTCATGGCGCAGGGATGTAGGAGAGCTGGTAGAAGATCGCTGCTGTTGGCGTTGCTGGCCGTTGTTTCGAGCACATTTTGGGCTTCGGTTTCCGCCAGGACTGGTGAGTGGCTTGTGGTTGACCGCAAAAGGGGATGCAGCTAAAATATTGTGTACCGGTTTTCAGGACCTGCACACAACAAAGTGGTTGTTTGCTACATATCTACCTGGGCGGTGTATCGACCAGGACTGGGCGCTTACTCTATAGAAAACTTCGATCCGAGCCTCTGTACACACGCTGTATATGCCTTTGCTGGCTTGGACATCACCCAGTCAGTCATAAAATCGTTGGGTAAGGCAATATGCAAATATTCACAATATGCAAATATCAAATGTAACATATGTGCTTTGGCAGACCCATGGCAGGATCTGCAGGAAGAGTATGGTAAGGGTGGCTATGAGCGTTTGACGGGCTTGAAACGCAGCCATCCGCATCTGAAGGTTACCCTGGCCATCGGGGGCTGGAACGAGGGCTCAAAGAACTACTCCACACTGGTGGCCAATGTGCAGCAGCGCGAACATTTTGTGAAGCAGGTCTCGGGCTTTGTGCGGAAATATAACTTCGACGGTCTGGACCTGGACTGGGAGTATCCAACGCAGCGCGGCGGTAGCCCGCGGGATCGCGAGAACTTTGTCGCGCTGACAAAGGAGCTGAGGGAGGAGTTTGACAACCACGGGCTGCTGCTCACCTCAGCCATTGGCGCCGCTAAGAATGTGATCGATCAGGCGTACGATGTGCGACAAATTTCTCGTTATCTGGACTTCTTGCACATCATGTGTTACGATTATCACGGCAGCTGGGACCATAAGATCGGATTCAATGCCCCATTGACGGCGCCCGCTGTGGATCCCTTAAGTGTGGTAAGTATATAAATAGAGAACTCACCGTTAGTCATGTTTAATGACGTCGTTCATCGACACTTTCAGCAATACACTGTTGACTATTTGCTGAAGCTGGGTGCTCCACCGTCGAAAGTGGTACTAGGACTGCCCTTCTATGGGCGCACGTTCAAGACTGTGTCCCAGGGCAATGTGGATGATGCCAGTGATGGCGTCGGCTTTCGGGGTCCATTCACCCGAGAGGATGGCTTCCTGGGCTACAACGAGATCTGCAGCATGCTGAGTAACAAAACCTCAGGCTGGTCCAAAAAATGGGACGCACCGACCAGTCAAATGTTGGCGCTCTCCGAGCGCAATATCTTCACGCAGGAAGTGAGCGTTGTCACCTTTGATAGTTCACGTTCCATTGCAAACAAAGTGAAGTTTGCTATGAAGAAGCAACTGGCTGGCGTTATGGTCTGGTCTGTGGACACCGATGATTTCCTGGGTAGCTGTGAGTTGGATGAGGACACGTTTGCCGATTTCAGATTGGTTACGACTGCGCCAAGGCGATTCAATCAAAACTATCAGCTGTTGCGTACCATAAATGAGGCGACTTCACTTGCACTAGAGGAAATAGCCGCCGATGAGGTGGTAGTACCAGATGACTCGGAGAATGAAATACCCCATGGCAGCATTGCGGATCGCAAGAATGCAGCGGCCACCTTGGTTAGCTTAGGTCTAACGATCAGCTTTCTTTTCACTGTGATGCAAAGCTTAACACATTGAAAAGTTTATTAAGTGCCTTAGTTTTTATTGTATGTATGTTTTGTCCAACTGCAGTCACACTGTCAGTTTAAGTCGCTCGTAATAAAAAGTCCAACATTATTAATTTTATAAAACCGTTGCAAACATTCTTATCAAGTACTCGATATTTCTTAGCAGTATCGATAAGTGCGCAAAAGTAGCATGTGCCAGCCCTCGGCCGCATATGGCTGCCAGTATAACTGTTTTTAAATAAAGCGATGGAATTGGTTTTTGTTAAAATTTTCATATTTGTGTACTTGTTTAATAAGTTTAACTTGCAATCTAACGTTTAACTAACTACATACGTACGTATAAATATGAATTTCAATGTGTGTGTGTATATATATGTATGCAACTATATAAATATGCAGGTAAGTGTAACATAATTTGTATAATATTCATAGATTATCGTTGCTATAATTTCAACATTCAATACAATACTACAATATGATTTATATATGCGTACTCGTTTATGCTACGTAAAAAGGATGGCATAAAATAGTTAAAGCAAATTGTACGGCCGCATGGACCTTGGCGTGAAAGGGGCAAAAAGAGAGATAGGAGAGAGATAAAGATCGAAACTAACTAGTACTCGTTGTTATTATACTCTTTTCGAAGAAAATGTAGTATATTAAGTTTGTCCTGAAGTTTGTAACGCATAGAAGGAAGCGTCGGAGACCCCCAAAAGTTACTGCCAGTATGCTTAGAATGACAATACAAATTGATCTAGCCATGTCCGTCTGTCTGTCTGTCTGTCTGTCTGTCTGTCTGTCTGTCTGTCTGTCTGTCTGTCTGTCTGTCTGTCTGTCTGTCTGTATGTATGCAAACTAGTCCTACTCTTTTCGAAGAAAATAGTATATTAAGTTTGTCCTGAAGTTTGTAACGCATAGAAGGAAGCGTCGGAGACCCCCAAAAGTTACTGCCAGTATGCTTAGAATGACAATACAAATTGATCTAGCCATGTCCGTCTGTCTGTCTGTCTGTCTGTCTGTCTGTCTGTCTGTCTGTCTGTCTGTCTGTCTGTCTGTCTGTATGTATGCAAACTAGTCCCTCAGTTTTTGAGCTATCGCGATAAAACTTTGCATAGACACTTATTATTCCAGGGGACAGCACATTGGTCGGAGCTGGCCGATGGATCGGAATACTATATCTTATAGCTGCCATACAACTCGAAGTCGGTTTTGGCCATATATCCCATGTTTTTGAATCTATCGCGATGAAACTTTGCACCGATACTTATTATTCAAAGAGACATCACATTGGTTGGAGCCGGCTGGATCGGATCACTATATCTTATAGCTGCCATACAACTCGAAGTCGGTTTTGGCCATATATCCCATGTTTTTTAATCTATCGCGATGAAACTTTGCACCGATACTTATTATTCAAAGAGACATCACATTGGTTGGAGCCGGCCGGATCGGATCACTATATCTTATAGCTGCTATACAACTGGCAATGAATTAAATATTCTTAGAACAAAAAAAAATGTTACGCGACAAAACGATTTTGTACAGCTTATGAAATTTCAGTGGTGCAGTTGGCAGAGTGAAAATTGCCTATAGGTTCGAAAAGAGTATAAAATCTTCGGCACGCCGAAGATAATCCTTCCCCACTTGTTAGAGTTGTTTTTGGATGGCAAACATTACATATGCGACGATCTGTTCACAAATCATAAGGAAGACAGTATGCTGATTGTGAGAGATTGTGTGGTGTGTGTATATTGGGTTTGTGTTGTTTACGAAACCTATGCGGTATTCCTGAGTTTGAGCAGCTGTTTGTGATTGAGGCTGTACCGCCAAGCGTAAACAAACCAAATAAATTGTTTGTTTCACTTAAAAAATTTCAAATTATTTGTTGTAATGAAAGTAAAAATCTTCAATAAGGTAAACAAAATAATAAAGTGACCATATTAATATCCAATGTACAAATAAACGGGACCATTAAAAGTTTAACGAAGTCAAAACGAAATCAGCCTCGGAGATGACTTCATTTTGGCTATTTTTGGGCCCAACGTTTTTAAGTAGCTTTGTATAGATCGGCTGATTGCGCATGTACACACAAATTTAAAATCAAATTAAAATCAAACTCAGGAATACCCTACTAGACGAACAGTTCGATTTCGTCTCACAAACGTTTGCTGCTGGCGCGCAAAGCGCCGCAACCACTGCCATCGGACCAATCGGAGCGCTCGGCTGGGCAGCCACTGGCCTCATAGATATCTAGCTGCTCTCTAGAACGCGTCTTGGATTTTGACTTGTGCTTGCTGCTGCCGCCGGCATCCGAGCGCTGCAGCTGATAGCGATCGTTGATGATCTCATAATGCGTCTGCGAGTGAGCGGAGTCAGCTCCACTGCCGGCCAGCAGCAGCTCGTGTATGTTCTTCGTTGAGCGCCGATGCGCCTCCAGACATTGCGACTCGGAGGAGTATGGGAACGAAGCGACAAAGTTTGACTGCGACACTGGCGCATCGCTTGCAAAGTTGGCGGGCGGCGGTGGCAGCGGCAGCACTCCATCACACGGCGTCGATGGCGACAGGTCTGTGAACTCCGTCTTGGCTTCCGATTCCACCGAGCACATGCTCTGCCGCGAAATGTCCTTTTGCAGTTGCTGCTGCTGCTGCTCGAGGGCAGCGCTTTTCAGTGTCGGCATGTTCAGGTTGGAGCTCTCGTAGTCATCCTCCAGGCGTGTCTGTGGCATGGGCAGCCGGCTGCGTACGGAGTGCTCTCGACGCCCAAATCGCTGGGCCAGATAATCCTCATTGTTGTTGTTGCTGCTGCTCTGATTGCTGCTGCAATTGCTGTGCTGGTGCTGGTGCTGATGCAACACTTGCTGCCGCTGCGCGTTGTCGTAGTAGTTGTCGTTGCAGCAGCTGCTCACGTCCGCAAAGTACACCTCCGACTCGGCAGCCTCCAAGCCTCCCTCGCCCGCAGGTGCTGCTTGGCCCTTGGCAATCGCCCCATTCGAGTCTTGATAGCCGCTGTTCTCCACCCCGTTGGCAGCCTGTGGCTGCGGCAGTTGCTCGGGTTGCTGTTGCTGCTTGGCGAAGAGCTGCTGCACATTCGGCCGCTGCTGGCTGGCATTGTTCTGCGGCCCAATGCTCTTGGCGCCCGCCTCGATGCGCTTCTTCAGCTTACGCGTGGGCAGCGTGTTGGAGCAGCGATCCCGCTGCCAACGGTCGTTGCAGCCGTCGCTGTCGGAGTGCGTATTCTCATATTCCACCGCCTTGGCCTTGTAGACTGCAGCGTTTCGTGCGGCGGTGGCGGCGGTCACCGATGCAGTACCTCCACTCAGGCCATCCATGCGCTCCAGCGTGGCCGACTGACCCTGATGCTGGCCGCAAACTAGCTGCTGGGGCAGCTGCTGCTCCTGCTGCTGCTGCTGCGGCATTAGTGCCGTTGCGGACGGATTTCCCGGCAGGAAGCAGCTGCCCGCTTGCAGATACTGATAGTAGCCGCGTCGCGCCGGACTGTTGGGATCACTGTACGGCGGCGGTGGGCCCCAGACACCATAGGGCAACGCGTTGGGTGGCATCATGGCACCCACTGCCGTTTCTTCGATCAGCATCTGATTGCCATCCGCGACGGCAACAGCCGTCGCCGAGCTGAAACCGTACTGCGAGTCTGGGCTGGCGGCTGCCTGGCGGAACCTACGCGTCGCATCCGGCGTGGTGCGCTGCCAGGGCATTCTCGGCCAACTCCAGCCGCTGGTGCTGCGTGCGCCGCGATCGCGACCGCTGCGACAGCCGTTAACTGCCTCCTCTCCGCCAGGATTGGGTGAATAGAAGTTGCCCGGCGGTTGTGCAGCCCAGAAGCGCTGCTCCGCGCCGCCTCCGCCAGCGGCGACTGCAGCCGCTGCCGCTGCGCTGGCCTCATCCCAGGGATAGGCGGTCGCCTGCAGTGGTAGTGTCAGCTGGCGATGGGCGTGACACTGCTCACAGCAACGACAGTTGAGCATCCGCCCGGGCGCGCTCAATGCGCCCAGACTATGTGGCGGTGGCGCTTGGCTGGCGTAAAGGGAACGGCAGCGCAGCTCCAGCTGCTCCCAGTACATCTTCTTGCGCTCGTGGCTGAGCAGCTGGTAGACCAGCATGCAGCTAAACACGGCAATCAGCACGCCGGCAACGGATAGGCCGAAGATGGCGCGCAGACAGGAGTAAAGCGAGCCGTGGACGACTCCGCAATCGGAGAGAGAGTCAAAGACCAGACGCACACCTTCTGAAAGAAAGACTGGGCGTTTAGTGAATGGTTATTGGAGTTGGACTTTCCCGTTCCAGTTAGTTTAGTAGTTCACTTTTTACCGTACGAACTAATCTTTGAGTCCCATTATCGTTCAGTAGGTCACTTGAGTCTTATTATCGTTCAGTTCATTTACTCTGCTTGTCCTTATGCCCGTTATTAATAATAATGTTCAATCAGTGGTTCAATTTAAGGATTAGTTCAATCGAGCCTAGTCGAACGCTTCTGTAAAAATCTAGTTATGCCTGTGTACAACTGATTGTCGCTTACCTTTGTCCACACGATCCACCTGGGACTCGATGAGATCCGAGTAGCAGGTGCAGGTTCGCGTCTTCTGGGCATACTCGCACTCCCTCAACGCTTGCAGGCGACTCATGTGCAGTACTGTGGTGGTGACGGTGACCAAGGCGCAGGTTAAGGCAGAGACCAAGCCACAGGCACCGGATAATTTGATCTGCAAGGGAAGTTAAACCAAACTGTTCGCAAGGAAACTCAAACCGAACTCACCAGATAACTATAACGATTGCGACGACGCGCCAGACTCATGATGCAAACGCCCGTTAGGATGAGCTGCAATGCATTCGTAATTCAAAATATTGTCCAAGTATAATCTGATAGTGGAACTTACCAGTGTAGCAGGCACAAATGTGGGCACTGTCTCAAAGTTGCCCACGGTAATGGTGTAGGAATGCAGCAAGAAATAGACGCCGAGAAAGAGAACGCCCAACAGGCAGCTAAAGCCGCCGCAGATGAGGCACCAGACCACGTACTTCTTGATGCCCGCTCCATGGCGATGAGCTGCAAGCAGAGAAGGCGTATTAGAATGCAATGAAATGAACAGGAGCATGGAGCAGGCAGCTAACCCAGCGAACCGCGATGATGTGCCTCCGCCGTGGACGTGGGCGGCGGAGCTGGCACCCAGGAGCAGGGCGGCGGCATGCTATACTGCACGAACTGCATCACCGGATAGCCATGCATGTTGCCAGTTGCAAGAATATATTCAGGGGGGGCTGCTAGATGTTTTTTTTCGTTGGTTTGTGCCTCAAGCGGGAAAATGCGTAACTAAGAATTCCCTAGGCCAACTTTTGTGCAAACATCGCGAACGCCTTCAAAAACACCAGCACACAAATAACGGATTTTGTTTTCCTTCTTGTATATGTATATATATTTTTTTTCACTTCGCGGAAAAATATCTACACACAAGTTCGAGATGCCTTAACTGGCAGCTGCGCGGAATGGGATATGTTAAATGGGGTAAATGGGAGACGCGGAAGCTGGGAAGCTCGATAGAGAGTGCGTTGCAGCAGCGGAACGATGTCAACTTAAAAATCCTTACTGACATTTACACAGTTCCCAACCACCGCTGACAACAAAAAAAGTGCTGCAATCACGGAAGAGACTCCCAAGAGAGAACGTGAGAGAGCTGGACAGAGAGCGCAGGCGTCAAACTGACTGAGGAAGTATTGCCCAAAACGGATGCTGTCCAATGATTCAAAAAAAGTACTGTGATGATACAAAATGACAGTTACAGTAATTGGATATTGTGATTTTAATAGGATCACAGACTATAAGGCAACCTGTATTATTTTAGTTATTCAATCGATTTGGATCAGTCGGAACGCTAACGGTTATAATTGTTATTTATCTCAATATCTAAAAAACCTTGACTTTCACAGTGGTGCACACAACTTAATAATTTCATTGAAGATTCTTAGCAGTTTTTCAACTTTTGCTTACTTATTCCTAATCCTTGTAATCTATTTGAGTGCTTATTTGGAAAAGGTTGCAATTATTTCTTGGCTTTGAAGAAATTGCTTTAGATAAGTTTATTCTTCCTCGACTTGATACCTGGTTTTAACTGAAAACTCACCTATGGAACCATTGACGGCGCTGCGTGGCCTGGGAGGTGGGCGTGGCGGCAAAGGTGGCCGATTGTCATCCAGACCTTGGGACTTGACACCACCAATTCCAACCGCTGCGGAAGTTGCCACAGCGGTAGCTGCGTCCAGTTCCGTGTCATGGTAGATGTCGTTACAGCTGCCCGATGGCTGAGTTTTGGGCGGCAGCTGATCCGCTCCGGAGCGTGGCTTTTTCTTCTTAATCATGGTGCTGTTGTTATCTGATTCGCTGACTGTAATCTCATCTGCGCCCAGCATGGCGTCCGCCAGTAGATTGCGCTTGTGCTGCTGCGAGAGGGAGGCGCTATTGGTGGCGCAGCTGCATTCCAAATCACAGTCGCATCTAGCCGAGCTGGCGGATGTGTCGCATGGCAAGTTGTGGCGCTCCCGCTGCTGCTGCTCTTCAGCCGGCAGCGCCTGGTAGGAGTGATTGAGCAGCGATTGCGCCGACTGTGACTGGGTGGGGATTGATGTCTGCTGGTGTACCAGCACTGCTACGGCCATGGAGGCATTTTGTTGCTGCTGCTGCTGCTGTTGTTGTTGCGTCGTACTGGCGCGACCACAGGAGCAGGGACATTGGCATTGCTGTGGAGCAGCTGCTGCTGTTGGTGATTGCTGCTGCTGCTGCAGATAGTGCGCCGGATATTGAATATAATGATAGTGATGAGGCGGCGTAGCCTGGACGAGACTTGACTGCGAGGCAACACGTTGCAGGGATGCCGATGCGGCCTCCATAACTGACTGGCTGACTAACTGGCGCTCACTAAACCGGTTTGACCCTTTAACTTCAAACGCTTATTAATGCTTCACACACACACACACACACACACAAACACAAACTCAAACTCAAACATGTCGAGTGTGGCTGAGAGAAGGAACTTTGCCTTCTCACGCTTCCAATTTCATGCACGATAAATTGGTCGCAATTTATTGCCAGTACGGCAATATTTGTCTTTCGCCAATCCAAATAAATAGCTAACACAATCGAATTAACATAAACAAAAGGCAACAACAACAACAACAACAATAATAATAATAGTAACAACACAGAACAACGCTGCGAGAGAAGCAAACGCGACGGAAGTTGAGCGGTGACTGTGGCTTGTGTGTCTTTTGCGATCGCTCGAGGATTGCTGAGAGTGGAACAGCTCACAAATGGGAGAGCAGTCTCAGAGTTGCAACTCCACACACACAGACACACTGCTTTAACTGAAGAGAAAATTGGAAAAAGGTGCGCGCTTAAACTTCAAACGAATTCCGGTTCTTGACCGCTTTACGAGGGCTGTTATTTATATTTCTGGAATTAGCAACGCTACGGTTGCTAGATCAAGTCTGAAATGTGCCAAAAAAAAGTATTTTTGCCAGGATATATTGCGATCTGATAGGGCAAGATATAAGTAATCATCATATGGGAGAAACGCATTCCTGAGCCTTAGTTCCACCAAAGTACATTCAAAATTGCAAGTATTTATTTGTCAAAAATATTTGATCCTGTGAAAAAACCGGATAACTGGACAATCTTGCAAAAAATTACTGTATGGGAGATACTTTTGAAGTAATTTCTAAGACCTCACTTATGTAAAGAAGGTTTTAAGTATTTTTACTCCAAATAATGTCAAAGTTTGCAATGTATATTTCCGAATTGCTGATTCCCAAAATATGAAAAGCAGCCCTCGTATTGTTGTTGCTGCTGCTGTACTGATTCAGTAAAAACTCTGAAGGTGTACTCCAGAGCAGAGCAGTGAAAATCAATTTCTTTGTTTGGCATTTGTTTTTGTTACCTGAGCGACCTGAGCAGAGCCCAAAGAACTGGCTGTTTGTTGTGCATGTGAGAGCCTCTTATGCATATGAGTATGGGTGTGTAAGTGTGTGTGGAAATATAAGGCAACCTGTAGAACCAATTTAAATGAGCACCGGCTGAGTTTACAGGCGAAGCTGCCTAAGAAGGATAGTTCTAAAGTCTTTAAACTTACCTAACTTTGCCAAAACTGAACATATTTTCAATCTTGAAGCCAAATTTCTCATGGTTTTTTCACTAAATTAATTATGAATTTAAGTTTTATCCGCTTTTGAAAATTTCCTTTTTCACGAAAAACACCTTTAGCTTAAAAAAAACGTTCACAGTTTAATTCATTTAAGTATATTTGTGTGAATTTGTCATTAATAGAACTAGCGCTAAAATATATAGCAAAGAACATCACGATAATATAAGTACATTAATTATAAACGTATATAGCACTAGTAAACAAAAAATCAAGGTGGCAGATAGAATGTCCTATGTGTGTGTCATGTTTTGGGTATTATAAACTATTTACATATTTTAAAGCCAATTCAACCAATTGAAACCCTTTGGAATAATGTACAGAGCAGGGAAAACTATATACACATATGTAGGTCATAAATTCCGCTATAAAATAAACTTTATCACAACCGAAAAACCGATGCAATCGTCATGGAGGAAGCGGTTGCAGGGGCGTTGGCTTAATTACATAGTATTATACGAAAATATAAACATAAAACATTTACGACTTCACCGTCGCTGATAGCGAATGCACCAGCATGGCAAAGCTACTTATTAGGAAGATACTCGCTGGCAGCGAGGAAATCATGCGATAGTTCTCCTCGGTGTGCGTGCGCGTCTTTTTCTGCTTGATGACCCAACCAAGGCTGCGCTCCACTGCGCGCTTCCACTTGCCATAGCGCTCCTCGCGCTCCAGCTCCGTCGTCGTAGGTAAAAATGTGTCGTAGTGGACGTTCTCGTAGTACCGCTTCTCCGGCTCAAATTTGCACAGATTGACGCCCTCCGCCTGGGCGGCGCACATAGCCGCGCCGAAGGCTGTCGAGTCCATCAGCTGGGAGCGAAAAAGCGGCAGACCGGCGGTGTCCGCCTGCAGTTGCATCAGCAGATTGTTTGTGGTCAGTTTGCCGTCGGCGTGCAGCTTGTTGATCTCGTAGCCGCACTCCTGATGCATGCACTCCAGTATATCACGCGTCTGGAAGCAGATGCTCTCCAGGGCCGCGCGCACAATGTGATTCTTTCGTGTGAACTGCGTCAGGCCGATGATGATGCCGCGCGCATTCTGACGCCAGTAGGGTGCGTAGAGGCCCGTAAAGGCGGGCACAAAATAGACATCGCCCGACGTCGGTACGGCCTCGGCGTATTTCTCGGCATCGCGCGAGTCCGGCAGCAGGCGCACTTTCTGCTGCAGCCAGGAGAGCGCATGTCCAGCCACCGAAACGGATCCCTCCAGTGCGTATATGGTGGGCGCTTGGGGGCCCAGCTTATAAGCGATGGTTGTGAGCAGGCCGTGGCGCGAGAATACGGGCTTGTCGCCCGTATTGCACAGCAGAAAGCAGCCGGAACGGTATGTGTTCTTTGTCTGGCCCGGCTTTACACACATCTGGCCAAGCAGCGAGGCCTGCTGGTTGCCCAGAATGCCGCTAAGCGTCAAGCCGCGCAGAGCGCTGCGATCCGAGGTAATCTTGCCAAATACCTCGGAGCAGCTGTGTATCGTTGGCAGCATATCCTCCTTTATTGCAAAGGTCTTCAACAGCACCGGGTCCCAGTTAAGCGTCTCCAGGTTCATGAGCAGCGTGCGCGATGCATTCGTCACATCCGTGATATGGAGTGCGCCTGCAATGGATCAGTTATAGAGACAGAAGCCATATAACTTGAACTACTCACCGTTGGTCAGGTTCCACACGATCCAGCTGTCAACGGTGCCGGCCTTGCAGCGCTTCTCGCGACACGCCTGACGCACCTCGGGCACATTGTCTTTGAGCCAGCGAATCTTCAACGCCGAGAAGTACGTGGAGATGGGTAGGCCGGTGCTCTGTTTGAAGAGATTTGCATCCTGCACCTTGGCCACAATCTGCTCGACGGTGCTGCTGGTGCGTATGTCCTTCCACACTATAGCGTTGTACAGCGGCTTGCCCGTCACCGCATCCCAGACGATGGTCGTTTCACGCTGATTGGTTATGCCCACGGTGGCGATATCGCTGGCACTGTAGCCCAGATCCGGTAGCTGTTTAATGGCCTCCACGGCGCACTTGTTGATCGACGCCATCATCTCCAGCGGGTCCTGCTCGTACCAGCCATCCTGTGGCGTTATGACGCTCAGCTCGACACGATGCGCAGCGATCTCCTTGAAATCTGGTGTCGTATATATCGAGAAGCCAATCGTCTTGGTGCCCTCATCGATGACGCCCACAAGGCCGGTGTGCTGGATTAAGGACTGCTTGCGCTGCTCCTTGCTGCGAAACGGCACATCGGCACTCGAATTGGGTACGTTCTTGCCCTCCGTCATGCTGACTGCAAAAGCACAAGACTTAAGATCAAAACCAATTTAAGCAAAGATTACATAAAGAATTATTATGGCGGAAATCGAAATAAATAGGTTGCGTATCGGTGTCGATAAGAAAACACAACGCTTCTATGAGTTCTTATCAAACTAAGTGCAAGGCGAACTAGCCAGTTTCTCTAGTCTGTTTTCTACATTCTTATTGCGATACGATCTTAACGTTCTGCTAATTAATTTGCAATACACACTCCGCAGCTGTTTTTCTGTATACTCTTGAAGAGGGTATTTCAATTTGTATTCGAAATACGTACAGCATTGAAGAAACCGTTGCCCATAAAAAATTTATGATGGATAGATATTCTTGAGCAGGAAAACTAGCTGGACAATGTGTTTGTGCAAATTAGATTCTTAGCTCAACATTTTAGTTTTTAGAACCTCTGGCTTCTTTTCGAATTTCTTAATAGTTTCAATCACTAGTTGGTTCTTATTTTCTATTTTGTAAAGCATATATGTTTGGTTTCTACAATGTGTAAAAAATATATGTATACAAATGCTGATTTTAATCAAAGTACTATCGTCAGGCGTACGTCTATCGAGCGTCTGCAAGAGTATTTAATCTTCAGCAAGCCGACTGTTTATTAACTTTGTACTCTTCGAGGTGCAGTCAAGCCCCAAAGCTTTATTGGCCTAACGGTCGAGCCCTCCACAGCACACGCACATATACACCCACACATATTATCAAACAATTGTTTTCGCGAAATTTTGAAAGCTTTTAGTGTATTTTTCTACACAGTCCAGAGTTTGCAGATAAGAGCCAAATGATCGAGTGATGTCAATTATTTACACGAGCACATTTCAGTCTACGTATAAATGTGTATACGCTATTAATTTTGATGTTTTTCCTGTAGTAGCTGAAACGCTACAGAGTCCAAGTTCGAGTCAAAGTCTCAAAACAAACTTGAACAATAATCTTTTTTCTTAATGAACATGACAATTTTCCATAATGAATTAATCTGGTTTGCCATTGTAGTCATTGGAGTTTGTAAAACACATTTGTATTGTGGAATGCACTGATAGCTATGTGTCATAAAAATATAATGCGGCCACTTCAGAAGTTCTCAGCTCATTTACTGGGTTAGAAAAATTTCCAAGAATTACTTATCACCGATAATCGTATCGTAAGGCGGACGAGCACCGTTTGAACATGAGCTATTATAAACTTTTATGCTGCCGGGCTACTAATGAAGTGTATGTGAAGGGTAAACGTACATTTTATTTTTGTATTTATTGATAACACCGATAACAGCCGAAATGCTAACACTTGTGACAATATTGAAGAGAGAGCGCACTTGTTTGTTGTCTACAATTCGATATTTGTTTAGTATGGGGCCCACACGACATCCGTTCAAGTCGAGCGCCAAAAAGTATCTGAAAGTCAGGGAGCAAGTGACAGCTGCCTGAACCGCTAGTCATCAAAACGAAGGCGCGTCAGCTCGCTCGCAATATATATGTACAAATGTATGTGCTGGGTACAATATATAGCAAGAGCTTTCAGCATACGCAAAGCATTGAAAACAAACACAACCCACTATCGACTCGAGAGAAGCAACTAAGGGAACAGCTGATAAGACAAGCCGGCTGGGTTGGGTTAAGCAGCAGTTTGTCTCGGCGGCTGACGGCAAGAGGAGTACTGTCGCGTCGAGTGGGTGGGCGGGGGTCTAGTCCGTCTGTCCGGTTAATAGCCTTGACATTTGAAAACACATTTGCATCTGCTGAATGGATTCGCATACATTTCTGTTGCTACAGTGATTGCCATTCGAGTTGTACATGGTAGTTCTATTAAATTTTCTTAAATTAAGTCATTTAACTCGTTCAGTTTAGTGAATAGTTCGATCGAACATATTCTAACCGATATGATACACCATAAATATTGCAAACTTGTGCGATAAGCAAATCGATTCAAACGGTCACATTTACAACTAAATATAAACAATATATCATAGATAGCTCTGGTATCTGGCGATATGAATTCCAACGTTATATGTATTTCAAACTAATTATTCTTTATTATCAATGTCGCAATAAGTATGGTGTTCAGTGTATCAGTGTATTATTATATATACATATATTTGTTTTTGGGTATTTGAAAACATTGCAAATTAGCTGAAATTTCAATGCAATTATAAATAAATTGCTGGCGCACAATAAACATTCGCACATAATTACTTAAATTTTATTTTAAGACAGTTTAAGCATGTTGATATGTTCGTGTGTGTGCGTTCATTCAGCTTCTTGGTCAACGAGCTCTATAAATAGCAATAATATTGTCAAAAATATTCCAACAAAAGAAAAAACCGAAAATGTAAATTTCCGTATTTTATTAATCTGTTCACACAAACGAAGGCGATATATGCAACCGCCGCGACTTCATTAATACATTAAAATGTTGAAAATGCTTAAAAGACAACAACATACAAAGTTATGTGCCAATGATTGCGCCATTTGCACTGAATCATAAAATTTAATTGTGATAAGCTCAGCGTGAGGCATATTAACTGCGTTAACCGAGTGGATATTTAGATACAATCAAGTATTTTATAGGTCATGTGGTAGTCGGTCATATGCACAGCTTAATTATATCGCTGAACAAGTATATATTGACGGGCAGTGGCGTAGTCAGGAAATTTTTTGGGGGTAGGGGTTATATCAAAAATTAGTTCTTTAAAGCGAAAACAAGCGAAAAACGATATCTTACACTTCAAAGAATCGTTTAACCCTTCCACTACGCCACTGATTACGACTGCAAGTCAATACAAATAAATCGCAATTGCATTTGCATTATGGGGTAATCGGATGCATAACAAAGTAAACAAAAACCTTGTTTCGATGGCGTCCGATATACTCAAATAAGGGTATGGGATATGTAGATACATGTGGAAACTGTATGCATATAATCGTTAGGTCAACAAACCCAAACATACGTTGTCAGTCCCTAGAGTCTCTAGAGTCTCATGCGACAATTGTGCCTGTCGTTGCACTGATTACTGTTGTGCGTTTTGACACGAACATATGCTGATTAGCTGATAAGCTAACAGCCCGAGCAATTAGTGATCAGCGAGTATAACAGCTGGGCTTTTTTGTTATTAGTTGGCAACAAGTCTGTTTGGTTAAGGTCAAAGGTGCACACTCTAGACTACAGACTGTCAACCGCGGCGCCGTCGAGTTTTAATCAGAAATGCAAATCGCACACACCTACGAGTATAACTATTTGTACACACCCTTGAGCAGGAAGCAAATGCGCAGCAGCAAATGCTAACGTCGACGCCGATAATTACGTAAATGTAATTTACAAAACAATTTTGGCCGGCCTCTAATCAACAACACGTATGCAAATTTAAAATACATACCCGCGTGCTGTGCTCTGACCGCTCGGGCGGCTGGCGATAAACTGAGCTGAAATGGTATTGTATTGATGACTGCGCAAGATTGAGCGATGTATGATCAACATATGAATGTATAGGTGAGCGAATGAGAGCAGAGAGGGTGTGAGCAGTGAAAGCGACGTGGGTGGGTGAGCAGCACGTGATGCTGAGCAGCCAACAAACTCAAAGCGAAAAAAATCAATGAGACAAAAACACTCACACAAATGCCTATAGACAAGCCCCTCAAAGCTGTGAGCCGATTGGTCGGTTTTTGTTTGCACTGATGACGTCACATAAAACAGCAAACAACAGCAGCCACAGAACTTATCTTTAGTACAATGTTTATGACTGAAGTAATAAGCGCAGATTTACCTAATATCTGAGCATATTTATATTCTCGTTATCTAAGTATTTTTTAACACAACTAATAAGTACAACAAACACGTGCACGCGTGCCGGTTACTCACCCTAATTTTGGGTAAATCCCGCTGGATGCACTGTTTTTTCTTAACATCCACTTGCATCAATTGTGAAGTCAGCTTTGGCGACCCACCAGTGGTTTTTATGGGCCCCGGAAGCCATGAGCAAATCCTGTTCCGATGAATTTTTCTCCAGGACGAGCCTTTTTTTTTGGCAGACTTGTTTTTTGTGAGTGCTTTTTGGCATCGAATGTTGGGCATCGATGTTTTTTGATAGATCAGCTGTTCGCGCCTCGACGACGAGCCCTTAACTTCTACAATACCAGGGCTGCATCAGTAATACACACTAGCGCTAGCGTTCAGTTTACACAACTGCTGAGCCACGGCTACAATAATAAATTGATGGCGCGAAAGCTGGTGCACATTTAAAAAAAAACTAAACCCAAGGCACTTAAAACGCTTATCATCGCGACGTAATCAAATTACGAACTTTATCGCTATTCACAAACTAGTGGTGATTATGCTTTCATCCATTTATTACCGAGTTTTGTTTTTCGTCGAGCTTATCAAATGTATTTATATACGTATGTATATAATATACATCGAGTAGGCTTTTATCAATATCAATAGAAATTTAGTAGCTGAAATGCGCTATGGCACGACAGTATCCGGGCAAGCACCATGGCCAGCAAACAAGCGTCGGTGTACGATATCCCCTTACATCAATTCGATAAACGTTCTTTGGAGACCATTGAACAGAGCTTTTCCTCGCTGTTTGTCATACTAACCACTTTCTCGGGCATCATATTGGCGCGAGTTGCGACCCAGCGTCTGTGTACACAGCGCGGTCCAATGTCATCGTACTTACTGGAGTTCCCACTGATCGTGTTGCCGGGCGTGCTCTTCGTGACGGTGGCTAACGGTTATAGTGGTCACTTCGTGGGACTAATGATCGTTTTGTCCTTCTGGTACATTCTACGTACGGGTGCACTTTCCCGCGCAAAGAGCCGCACTCAATTCGACTTGGGCAGCCGGCCCTTCTCGCTGACAGTGGTGCGGGCGCTGACTCACCTGATTACGGCAATTTGTATACTCGCCATCGATTTCAACAGTTTCCATCGACCATACCGCAAGAGCCGATTTTTTGGCGCCAAGCTAATGGATACTGGCATTGGATTGTTTGTGGCCACAATGGGCATGGTCTCGCGCCGGACACGCAACTGCAACGATCTGCGGCGGGGTGTGCTGCGCTCGGCACTGCCGCTAATCCTGCTCGGCATTGCGCGGGTCGTGGCCATCGTGACCATTGGCTACGGACAAGACGAGCACGAGTATGGACAGCACCTGAACGCCTTCTTCACACTGGGCTTCACCAAGCTTCTGGGAAGCCTGGTCAGCTTATTGGCCCGCAGTGACACGCAGCTGCTGCCGCTGGGCCTCTGTAAGTTCTTTAGCAGCACTGTGTCAGTTTGTTTTCTCGAAATTGGCGTTTTCCTATTCCAGGTCCTAGAAATCGAACTTTGACATTAATTTTTTTAATTATCGCGATAGTTTCATACTTTGTGTGTAAAGTTTTTTAAATGATTAAGTGTACTTATCAGATGTAGACCATTCTTTGTAGGTCTATAAATCTACCTACTGAAGCTGAAAATTGAGGTAGTATTGGAATTTTGGGATATGTTTCGACAGGAACAGTTCGATTTCTGAGGCCCGAATTGGGGTACAAAAGCCTTTTCCGACTTTCACAAATCTATGAAACGGAGTAACCCTAACTAGTTGTATTTTCTCTGCTGCAGGTGTTATTGTGTGCCATCAACTGAGTTTGACCTTTGGCGGTATCTCTGAGTATGTGATAGACGATGATTTGCCGCGCTCCACGCTGCTGAGCGCCAATCGCGAGGGTCTACTCTCGCTGCCGGGTTTTGTGGCCATTTACTTGCTATCCATATGCTTAACCCGATGGTTGGTGTCCCAAACGCTGCTTAGCTATGCGGAGATTATGGGTAAACTACGAAGCCTGCTAATCTTGTCGGTACTCTGCTGGGCACTGACGGTAGCCAGCGCCTTTGCAGTTGGCATCTCGCGGGTCACCTGCAACTTAGGCTACTTGTTCTGGATGTTTGCCATAACGACCACAATGGTGGGGCTCAGCCTCTTTGTGTTTGACCTCATCATTGGTAACGATTCGCCTCCCGAAACTAAGCTTGGCGAAGTTGAGAGATTGGAGAAGGGCGCTTTGATCCCTACTGACGCTGGTGATACTAGGGACAGAAGAGGTCTGTATGTTATCTGCGAGTCCTTGAATATGAATGGCCTCACGTTCTTTCTGCTGGCCAATGTATCAACGGGCTGTGTCAATATCTTTCTCGAGCCAGATGATCGCTCTGATCTTACCTCGGTGTTCATCCTAATTGTTTACATGTTACTTGTGACATTTGTGGTCCTTCAGCTGTATAAGAGGCGTATTCGCATTGCCTGAAACTATTGCCACGTTTTGCTCTACTGTGATAAAGCTACGGAATTAAAAATGTATTTAATAGATATGGACATAGCTGTTATTTTTTTTGGACTTAAATTCTTTCGCGTAATTTGTTTGTTTGTATTATCTGCGAGGTGATAAAATAGTCACGGCTCAAGTCCATATGAAAATAGCTCAGTAATGATAATAAATACTACGTTATCAGTAAGTTTTCCGATAGGAAAAAATGTTTGCCCGTTTGTACAGAAATATATCGAAAAAGTAATTAATAAAATTGGGGACTATTTATATTATTGTCAATTCAACAGAGTCTTTAGCTTTGGAAAAAACAGGTATTTAAAATAAAAAATGAGGTATTGGTTTATAACTATAAGTATAAGTTTTGGACAAAAGCGTCCGTAAATAATAAATAAAAATAATAAACGTTGAAAACCAACAAAAAATATATCTAGTTCATTTTTAAATTTTAGCATACAGAATCCGGTTCACAGCGAATAACTAGTTCTTTTCAGCTCCTCTCTGTATCGCTCTCCTCGCAGCGTAAAATTGTTTGTGATAAACAAAACAAAATGGAAAATTCAGCCTAAAAGAGTATTATATTTGATTTAATTGTTTAATTGTGTGTTGAATTGTTTCTTGAAATGAGCCCCATAAAACTCCAGTCCAAAGCGCATGCGCAGCAGCAAAATCCAAATTCGTAAACAAATACAAATTGTGTGCGCATATTTAACAAATTGCTATGACAACCGATTTCATATTAATGTTTTATAAGCAGGTGCACAACAAAAGCTGCGGCAGCGAAAGAAACTGGCGAGAAAAAAGCGTTTAGCACACAAAAAACAACATGTTTGTCTATCTGAGTAAAAAGGTATATTTGTAATGCGTTTAATTGAACATTATTAAAGTTCTGCAATTTCACCTGTCGACAGATTGCGATTCCAAACAATGTGAAACTTAATTGTATCGCATGGAACAAGGAAGAAGGCTACATTGCAGTTGCCGGGACCGAAGGTTTGCTTAAGGTGCTCAAGCTGGACCAAGGTAGAAACAAACAAACTTCGATAATATGTTTTTTCTGGCAATATGGTTAAATCAATGTCTTTAAGCGGCCAATAATGGACAGAGTAAAGGAGGACTCGCCGCTGTGTCCAACTTGTCGATGAATCAGACCTTAGATGGCCACAAGGAGTCCGTTAAGGTGGTAACGTGGAACGATGCACAGCACAAGCTGACATCGTCGGACACGGATGGCGTTATAATGGTCTGGATGCTGTACAAGGGCGCCTGGTACGAGGAGATGACCAATGACCGCAAGAAATCAACGGTGGCCGGCATGAGTTGGACCTCGGATGGCACCAAAATCTGCATTGTATATGAGGACGGAGCGATTATTGTTGGCTCCGTTGATGGCAATCGCATATTCGGCAAGGAGTTGAAGAATACACATCTGACTGGCGTTCAATGGAGTCCGGACAATCGACTCATACTCTTTGCCTTGGCCAACGGCGAGTGTCATCTGTATGACAACCAGGGCAACTTTGCGGTGAGTATGCATATATATATTTCTGATAATATCTATTTCTGATTAATATCTCTACTGCTATACCACAGATGAAACTCAACATTAAGTGCCTGAACCTCGGCAGTTCCACTGGCCGTGTGCAGCGTATTGCGAGCATTAGCTGGTTCAGCATCATATCGCCAAGCAACCGCAATCGGCCTGTGCTGGCTATCTGCTTTGAGAACGGCAAGGTGCAGATAATGCGTAATGAAAACGATGATGGTGAGTGAAGTGAATAGTCGGTTAGTTACAGCAACCACTTTTCTTTATTCAATGATCGTCCTAGGGCCGGCCATCTTTGACACGGGTATGCGTAATGTGGACGCCAAGTGGAATCACGATGGCAGCGTGCTGGCCATTTGCGGCACATCTCTGGAGGCAGCGACGCCACTGCGCGATACCAACCAGGTCTGCTTTTACTCGCCTGTGGGCAGGCTCTATCGCACGTTAAAGGTGCCCGGCAGTGACATCACCTCAGTCAGCTGGGAGGGCAAATCGCTGCGCATTGCTATGGCCGTTGACTCCTTCATCTACTTTGCGAACATCCGGCCCGAATACATCTGGTGCTACTTTGAGAAGACGGTCGTGTTTCTCAACAGCAGCAGCAGCAACAGTGGCAGCTCCATGAACGTGATCACCTTCTGGAACACGGTGTCGAACCAGAGCTTCCTCAAGGAGGTCGAACCAACAGTTTGCCTGGCGGCCAGCAATGAGCATTGCGTGCTTGGCGTGGAGTGTGTCAGCACCAACATAAAGGAGATTGCACTCAGCACGCTGGAGGGACGCAGCACCTCGAACCAGGATGGTCGGGTCTATCAGCTGCTCCTCTGCAACTCTATTGGCACGACTGTCGACTGTAGGTCAATTCGCATGCAGGCCTTTTTAAACTGATTTTCAGCTGGCTATCATTTGCCTTTCAGCCAAGTACACGGACATAAAACCTCGTTTCGTGGGCATCAACTCCGGCTATGTGGCGATTGCTTCGCATGAAGAGATACTTATCTGGCACTATCACACCCCAAAGGTGAGAGCTCATCTAAAAAGTATTTGATATTCCTATACATCTTTGAAACTGAACCAATTTTCATGTGAAATATCTGTTGGTCATGATTTTCCATTTAATCAATTTCAATATGTTTCTGTTCGATATTGCGATATACTTTGCACTTAAACTGTAAATTTGTTTTTTTAATGCAAATTCCAATTAGTAATAGGTATGCGTAGACCGTCTACACCAAGGAAGAGTTATTTGCGAGTCCTTGAATATGAACGGTCTCACATTCTTCATGCTGGCCAATCTGCTAACGTTAGCTGTTACAATTTTTCTGCATCCAAGCCGTCGGTTTGGCTCAACCGCAGTGTTAATCCTAGTTGTCTACATGTTGCTCACCTCATATGCGGTTCATCGGCTGCAAAAAACTGTTGATTATCGTATGATTTTAATTGAATTGATTTGTTTGAATAACTTCGGATATCAGTAACAGAATACTTCTTATGGGCCTACAATTTTTTATATAGAATGATTTTTTAGATAACAAATAATAATGCATTGATGTTGTTTCAGAGTGCATCCAATCTGCATGGCGTTAAGGCGCGGAAAGAGAAGCGCTTTCACATTGACGACACGCCAACCGGCGTGGAATTGGCCAAGGATTTGCTACCGACGGAGCAGCGCCGTGTCAACGATCCAATTTGTGCGCTTGCACTCTCCGAGAAGCTGTTGCTGGTAGCCCGCGAGTCGGGCGTCATTAATGAGTACAGCGTTGGCAATGTGTCACTGAGGAACCGACACACGCTGCACGCCAAGGTGAACAAGATTGCCATCAACTGCAATTCAACGTAAGCTTTTACCGCTTCAGTGCTGCTCGTTTGCCTTTCATCGTTTTATCGTTGCAGTCGCGCTGCCATCATTGATCATGTGGGTGTTATGACGCTACTGGAGCTGGACGACAATCGAGAGACGCAGCTCAACTTTAGTCGAGTGGAGCGCAAGGATGTGTGGGCCGTCAGCTGGGCTAAGGACAACCCGCTACTGCTGGCTCTAATGGAGAAAACGCGCATGTACATATTTCGCGGCAACGATCCCGAGGAGCCAATCTCGTGCTCCGGCTATATATGCACGTTTGAGGACCTGGAGATCACCAGCGTCCTGCTTGACGACATCATTAGCATTGGAGAGCTGCAGAACACTTCGCATCTCATCCAGTTGCGCGTGAAGTCGCTGCGCGACACGGACGATTTGCTGGAGCATGTGGGCCTCGAGGATGCCAAGCAGTTCATTGAGGACAATCCACACCCGCGTCTCTGGCGTTTGCTGGCCGAGTCGGCGCTGAAGCAGCTGCAGCTGGAGACTGCGGAGAATGCTTTTGTACGCTGTGCCAACTATCCAGGCATTAAGCTGATAAAACGGCTGCGCAACATCAACACGCAGATCCTGCAGCGGGCGGAGATCGCCGCTTTCTACGGCGAGTTTGATGAGGCCGAAAAGCTTTATATGGATGCTGACCGCAGGTTGCTATAGTCCAAATTATCTTAATGATTATATATTGCATTATTCATGCTTCTCGGCGTTTCTCAGGGATCTGGCGATTGATCTGCGGATGACACTGTGCGACTGGTTCCGCGTGGTGCAGCTTTATCGCATGGGCGGTGCTGGCGTCTCCGACCAGCAGATGGAAACTGCTTGGCGCGAAATCGGTCACCACTTTGCCAATCTGAAGTCGTGGGAGAGTGCCAAGGAGTATTACGATAAGTCGCACTACCTCGAGGGATTCATTGAAGCCCTGTATCATCTGGAGCAGTTCGATGAGCTGGAGAAGTGTGTGGACAAGCTGCCGGAGAAGAGTCCGCTACTGACCAAACTGGCGGAAATGCTCGTCTCTGTTGGTAATTTGCAATTTGTCGACCTGTTGCAATTTGACAATTGACTGACTATCGCAACCTTTGCAGGCATGTGCTTGGAGGCAGTGCAGGCTTATCTGAAGTTCGGCGACCAGAAGGCCGCCGTCAACGCCTGCGTCAATCTTCGCCAATGGGGCCAGGCCGTTGAGCTGGCTCAAAAGTATCAGATGCCGGAAGTGAACGTGTTGCTCAGCAAGCACGCGGCCCAGCTACTGAACGAAGGACGTCTGCCGGAGTCGATTGAGTTGCAGCGCAAGGCAGGCAACCACTTGGATGCCGCGCGTCTGCTCTGCCAGCTGGCTGAGCAGGAGGTGGACAAGCGTGCGCCATTGCTCCGCATCAAGAAGATTTACATTCTGGCCGCGCTGTTGGCCGAGGATCATCTGAAGTCGTTGTCAACGCCGCAATTGGATTATGCCCTCGATCGCAACACACTGCTGGACTCCATTAGCCTGGAGGACGCCGCATGCGTCGAGCGCATCTGGCACTGTGCGGAAGCCTATCATTATATGCTGCTCGCCCAGCGGCAGCTGCGCTTCGGCATAATGCACAGTGCAGTGGTCACCTCCCTGCGGCTGCGCGACTACGATGATGTACTGCCCGTCGAGGACATTTACGGACTGCTGGCGCTCGCCAGCTGCGCCGACAGATCGTTTGACACGTGCTCTAAGGCCTTCATGAAGCTGGAGTCGCTCGACACTTTGCCTGAGAAGACTCAGCAGGAGTACGAGGAGCTGGCTGTTAGCATATTCTCCAAAAACGAGCCCGAAGATCACAAAGTCGATACAGTTGCTTGTTATGGATGTGCTGTGAAAGTGCCCGACAAGTAAGTGCACATTGTGCGATACTGGAGTTGTACTTATGTTTGCTTTTCAGTTTACCCTCCTGCATGGAGTGTGGTGCCCGTTTCCCGGGTTGCGTTTCCTCTGGGAAGCCCATAACGCAGCCCACCAGTAATATTTGGATATGCTCCACTTGTCACCATTGCGCGTCGCCCATGGAGATTACACGGCATCGCACATGCCCACTTTGCCACAGTCTCATTGTCTCAATGAAATAAAAGCGTAATAACTTTAGTTAGATAACTTAGCAAATGAGTAATACAAATAAAGATTTTAAAAACATATTTCAAAGTAAACGCAAGAGCGGGAAACAGCTGACTGAAAACCCAATGAAGCAACTCTGCTGGCTGCGAGCATTACTCAACACTGTTCGCATACCGCACAGCACTGATTGTGAACTGCCAACCTGCTTGCAGATCTAGTGTACAAGTTGTGTTGCGTTTATTTATAAAAATTATTTTTTAAAACGAAAATTAACGCTGTCGCGAATCTGACCAACTAACGACAACGGTTGGCGTCACATTGTGCCTCCGGCGCCGCTGAAATCCCACAGGGTGCGCGGTTCTCAAACCCAAACTTCCCCTGCCGTCATCAAACAGACTCAGCTGTTCCGCGAGCGGCGCGCATAATTCGCATACACTTCAAGTGATAAATAATTGTGTGTTAATGATGCTAAACTAAGTGTTTGATTTGTAGTTTAGTGGTTCGCCTAGCTAGCCAATCTATCACTCAGGTAAGTGCTTATGTCTTAATTTTTGCTTTGTTGTGGCTGGCAAGCGGCTTATTAGCAACAGTCAGGCGCGGGCGCAAACTGGCGCCAAAAAGTTATAAAGTTGTAAAGTGCGTGTAAAAAAGTTAGTGTAAGTGAAGAGTGCATTTAAAAAGTAACATGCGCGTCAATACGGCCAAGGACGCGAAGAGAGCAGTGCAAGGATATTGTCGCCAGCTGGAGGACGGACTGCAACCTGTTTACATCGCTGCTGCTTTTGCTGCTGCTGCTGCTGCATTGTCAAGGTGAGTGCAATGTGCGCCACGTGCATTATACAACACATCCCTCTCCCTCCTTCTTTCTTTCTCTCACTCTCTCTTCACACATTGCAATCTCCGTTAATCTTGCGAATAGCGGAAATCATTATCATTTCACTTTCATTTGCCGGCGCTCAGTTAAAGCATTGCTCTTTCAGATTCACTCACATTCACAGAGTCTCTCCCCATTTGCTTTTTATAAACAAAAAATGCTCGCACTACAATTTTCTTTTGCTCACTGAGTCATTTCATTGGCATTCCTCTTTTTTCCTCTTTGAATTTCCAATTTTGCCAGTGAGAGTGCCAAGCAGACGGCACATGCGAGAGCACTCGCACTAGATAGGCCGGCTGCTTGCCCGTAATTACGTTGGCCTCCCATTCAGTTCTACGTTAGTTGTGTTCTTGTGCGCGTCGTGCCATCGGTTTTCCGTAACATTTTCCGCCGTAGTCTCGTGCTTGCTGCTGCCTGCTGAACGAACTTTTCCCAAAAAGATTTTGAAACAAGTTTGAGTTTTTCAAAAAAATCGACTATCGAGTGAAAAGCGTTGTATTAAGAGTTTTAATAAAATATATCTTGAAACGCGTATACGCCCAGTTAACCGGCTGGCTGTCGGCTTCTTTAGACAACCAAGCGCTAATTGGATTGTCAACAATTTAGCCCCTTCGACTGTCACAACATTTTCCAGAGACGACTCCGCATAACTTCGCTCCGCGTGCATAGTAATCAATAGTTTCTTTTGTTTTGTTTTGTTTTCGCGCGTTTTGCCGTTTACTTGAAAGTATGTAATGTACTTAACACTACTATGTCGTGCATTAGGCACCCCGAGCCATGCGCGTGGGTCTCTGTGACAACGTGAACCGACAGAAACCACATCCACAACCACAACAAACCAATCAGAAAAGCAGCCACAAGCAGGCAACAAAACCAAACCAAACAGCAACTAACTATTAACGGCATTTCTAGCTTAGTTCGCTAACTTTCGGATACTTTGGGAGTAGCCACATGTTAATGCCGTACAGTACGCATCATAAGTGTGAGTATTTGTATCTTATATGTTATACCTGCGGCCTAATATCTCTCGCCCCATTTCTAGCTGTTGTTTTTGTTTATAAACACTTTTCAGCTTTTAGCATATCCGCTACAGATTTGTATCTGTTACAACAGCTACAGCAAATGCGTCCATCATGAATCAGTTGAACTGTTTCTACAGATACATATGTATATATATATATGTATACATATTCCTAAATCTATTTGGCAGCCAGCATTTTCAACTTATAGCCGCATTTGTTTGCCCATAGTTTTCAGCTAGTCAGTTTTCTTTTTACTCAGATAGTTCCCAATGAGTTTGCAGCAGTCTAAAATTGGATCTGTGCGTCGGCAATTAAGCCCCACAGAGATGTGTATTAGAAAATGCTTCTAAATGCTCTGCAGCCAAGTTATATGCCTAATTTCAATTGAAAGCTTTACTAAATTATTTCCATTTTTCATATAAATATTTTAATTTTGATCTTAGTGGACATACATTACAAGGAGGTTCTCTACGTACTTTGAATGTATTTTTGATAAGCTCATTGATTTCTTGAGACTTTTCAGTTTCATTTACTCTTCAAGCTATAAGTATAAGTATATGATACCTTCAAAACATTTCGCATTTGTCTATTGCAGCACACACTGCTTTGGTCTCGACAAAATGTGTATTTTGAGCACAAATGTCAAATATTGCTTTTTAAGGGTCAGCAGCTAAATATTTCTGTGCGCTTTATTTACATTTCAGCATTGTCCGTTTTATGCGTTTTGTTTGCCAACATTTTTCTTTGCTGCTGGCCAAAAGCCGCCCCTTTACGCTTTTTGTTAGTGGTTGCTTGAGTCATTTCTCTTGGTCAGCTTGTCATGCGGTGCTTTGTGCTTGAGGTCAAAAAGCGTTGAGTGCATTTTGCGTATTTCTTTAAAAATTGCAAGGGAAGATATATGTACATACGTCATAAATTTACTCACAACTGCATACTGGCCATTGCCAAAATCCTTTGAACGGTTTAATGCGCCATTTTAAGATGATATTTATGTATTCTGTAAAGGGTATCAGTTGTGTAAATGAATGACGAATCTAGTATAAATGTAATCTCCAGTTTGAAAACATACTAAAATAACAATTTTAAAGATATACTTTATATATTTAGTTTACTATTCTAAAAGTTTTGATATTGATATTAGAGCAGAATTTATTTCAGAAACTATTCCGTATATTATCCAATGTGTGTAGGGTATTTATGAGAGAAGCATATTTGTTTTTTTTTTGTTTTGCTTTTCGTTTTGATTTATTATATTAGACGAAAATTTTCATTTGCCAAAATATAACCAGTGGGGAAGGAATATCTTCGGCGTACCGAAGATTTTATACTCTTTTCGAGTCTGTGGATAAAGAGACTATTTTACAACTATAATAACAAGAATTTTAACTTCTAAAGTGAGTTTTGGTACCCTAGAAACTTGAAACTGTCATAACTTTGCCAAAATTTAACCGATTTTCAATCCGGAGTCCATTTTGTTAATTGCTTTTCCTCTAAATTTATTCTGCATTTATATTTTTTCCGAAAAAGCATGTACTCCCCCCTTACTGTTTTTCGGAAAAAAAATTATTTCAAAAAATAGAATCGCGAAATTTTATTTTTAGTCGATTGCGGGTGTCATAATTAGTAGGAAAATCCATAAGAAAATTGATTCTGGGGAGGTACATTTTTTAGTCTAAAATCAGGCCAAAAATAACAAAAATTTTAGCTTGTAAAATAATTTTTTTCCCCTTGAAGATTTCAAAATCAGATAACTTTGCCAAAACTCAACCGATTTTGAAGTTCCAGACCATTTTTTTCATGGTTTTTCGCCTAAATTTATTCTGCATTTATATTTTCTTCATTTTTAAATATTTCATATTTTTGACCTTTTTCCGAAAAAAGCATCTACTCTCCCCTTACTGTTTTTCGGAAAAAAATTTATTTCAAAAAATAGAATCGCGAAATTTTATTTTTAGTCGATTGCGGGTGTCATAATTAGTAGGAAAATCCATAAGAAAATTAATTCTGGGGAGGTACATTTTTTAGTCTAAAATCAGGCCAAAAATAACAAAAATTTTAGCTTGTAAAATAATTTTTTTCCCCTTGAAGATTTCAAAATCAGATAACTTTGCCAAAACTGAACCGATTTTGAAGTTCCAGACCATTTTTTTCATGGTTTTTCGTCTACATTTATTATTCATTTAAGTTTTGTTCAATTTGAGACATTTAATTTTTTCCTCTATGTATTACAAAGTTCAGCACAAAATGAATATACTATTTTCTTCGAAAAGAGTATAATCATTAACGTCGCTCGCTGGGACTAGCCTTCATTCTATCTCGTAGACAATCCATTCTAACCCAAAACGTATTGACGTCAAATTGTTTATGCAGCTCAGGGCATCTTCTGGCCAAATCTATATACATATATATGTGTATACAGCAACTATATACTTTGGAGTATTTACGTATTATTAGCAGATAAGGAAATTAAATGTGGTCGTAATTTGTATGCAGGCCAACATTTGGCATCGATATTGAAGCATTTGCAAAAGCACAGCTGAAATATCAATTGAGGCTTAGGTTTTTGCTCTTTACATACATAAATACTATACGATATGGTATTATTTTGCAATTTGCCATTCCATGTGTATTTTGTGGGTTGTTGCACAAACGACACGTGCGCTTCCGTCACAAAAGATACATATTTTCGAAGAAAATGTTTAAAATTATATTTAAAATATTTTCGAATATTTTCGGACAGCAGTACGACGACATGGGGCGGCAAGTGTCAAAGTAAAGTGACATATTGTTTCGGTCTGGACTGGCTTTTTAATATCAGGGTCGTCTTACGCGCTATAGACGATGTTGCGTTGACTTTTGTCGTGTAATTATAGCTCGTTAAATTTGAAAAATGGATCTTGAGGAAGGCAGAAGGCTTAAAATGCCTTCATTTATTTTAAAAAGCCTGATCTATATACATTTTGGCAAAGCTGCAATTGGGAAGAAAAAGCTACATATACACATTCATTTAGTAAGAAAAATTCCAGCTTTTTCCTGATTGTTTCATTTGTTTGCAAAAAGTCATTGCGTAAATTCCCAAATATATTTCCTATAGCAAAATTCAAATGTTGTCTAGAGATAAATTTGTGCTAGACATTATTTTTTGTGCAGACAAAAAAACAATGAAATACAACAATAAAAAGCATGATGCAAACACAGCAATTTATTGGATGTTAAAAATACATTTTGTATAGTTTTGCAAATACCTTAATGTGTTTTGCCTTTTTCTACACATGACCGTGAAATCAGCGTGTTAATACAACCTTACCTAATGTGTATGTACTAACATAGTGTGCCTGTATCTCATCTGTTTTTCGCTTGTTGTAAATACGTCGAACTGGGTCAATAAAAAGGGGGCATGTGCGTTGAGTTTACTTCGCAGTCATTCAGGTCAGTAAAAGATAGGCCGCTGGCATGACAACCCCGTGCCTCCCGCTCCAGTTCCAGCGATAAACAATCCAATTAAAACACTTGCCCAGGGACAAACTGAGAAGGAACCCACCCGCAGCGCCCTCAATGCGTTTTGCATTGCGTGCGATTTGAGGCCTCAGTTCTGAGATACTTGGCTGCGATAAAAACTTCAGTTTAGGGCCAGTGCTATCTAATGGCAAACGGTTTTCATCCAGTGGCAAAAGTGAAAGTCCATTTTCGCATATGCCCCGATCGAGCCAAACCAATTTAATGTACAATTTCTGTTCATTAATTTCATCTCAATTTCACATTTTTATTTTCTTCTTTTTGCGATAATGTTGATTGTTTTGCTCCATGTTTGTTGGCCATCGATTTGTTGCTGGGATATCTCTCAGTTTGGACGGCGGCTCAATTGGTGGTTGAATTATATTGTGCAGCGTGGCTTGCGAATTTCTTTCTTCAAATTGAATCTAATTAACATTTAGCGTATTAGATTTGATTATAAAATTGTAATCTAAAACAGCCCAATCAATTTGGGTCAGTCTATTTAGAGGATATACATCGTTGTTGGCAAAACAAAACACACGTTAGACTCTTTGCTGGTAGGCTGTCAAAATATCGACAATTTTGAAGATGCGTCGCTAGACTTGAACAAACAAGAATAATTAAGATTAATGAGTTCGACTCAGACGGGCTTAGCTTGCCCAATTGATTTGAAGACAAGTTTCTCTGGATTTGTCTAGATCTAGTTTTCATTTAAGCTAATTATTTTGAACTCAATTTGGTTGAAATCAATTTGCTAGTTTCTTTAGCTTGTCAGAAGCTCTAAGACATTAGCTCCACTTCCAAGTATGCTCTTATATATAGGTATGTATACCTTTTATTTAAGGTGCTGTTATGGCATTCAGCATTGCAACACGATCAATCTGTTTGTCTGTCTATATAGACAATGCCACATGTTTTTCTCTTGATATAATTGCGGCTTAGGATTGTCTGTAACCCAATTCGAGCTTGGCATTTCATTCAAGTTCAGTTGCAAGAACAATTTTTGTTTTTAGCCTTAGCTTGTAATTATTGTAGTTGTTGTTGTGCGTGGGTTGTGCTGCAATGCAAAATTGTTTCGCGCCTTTTAAGATTTACATTTACATTTCGAGTCTCGAGAGCCTAGGTCTTTGGGGGGCTGGGAGTGAGACACTGTTCCAAGTCATATCATTTTGGTGCAGCAGGCAAAATGGTTATTACAGCATTTGCATATAAGTTGGCAATTAATGTGCAGCAACTGCAAACAATAATAACAATAACAATAACATGACACACCTTATATGCATGTGTCAAGCAGTTGTCGCTGTCAAGGATTGGCCGCGCCCGGGACGTTTGTCTTTCAGTAGTAGTACTTACTTAGTTGGCACTATGATAGTTAACTTTGATACGTATAGACTATGTCGTAGATGCCTTCAAGTGGCCACAAAATACAAACAAGCAAGCATAAATGCCCGTATAAAACAATTTCTAAATCCCACAACCACAACAACAACAACAACAACTGACAACTCGAAACGTGCCTCTTGTGGCATTTTTTCCTTTTCTTTCGTGGCTGGTTTTCTATGCTTGTGACAAAGTTGACACGTGAGCATTTTACAAATCAAGCGAGTACCAGAAAACAACAACAGCGTTGAAACGCGCCTAGTTAAGTTTACGCAGTACATTTCATAAATACACACATAAGGTAGAGACTACAAAGGCATAAATAAAAAAACAACTTCAGAGGCGCAAAATTTCAAAATAAATATTCAGGCGTACTTTTCCAATTACCTGACGCTATCTTTTTTATCATTGCATTCTTCGCCGAACCCTGACTGAGGCAATCAGCTACTGACCTTAAAATGCTCTGCAATTTTGCTTTGCATATTTAGAAATAATATGTATTTATAATGTTGGAAAGGCATTGCTAGGAACTTGAAGGCTTGCCGATCAGTTTTGACAAAGTAATGGAAGTTTTAGGTGCTTGAAAGGCTTTTCTATGGACTATCCAGGCCTTATATTGGCTTGGTGCCCATAGAACTGCAATTCCCATACGTAAATGCAATTTTTATTTGGTATGGAAGCTGAACATGGGCTTGAACCAAGAAATTCGTTCTAAACAACGAGTAAGCTGTAATCCGAAGTATGGGTGTATATAAAAACGTGGCTTACAACATGGCCGAGATTTATTGACGTGTGCTGAGCTGCCGATGCGTGCCGGCGGTTTAGATTGCATCTGGCTAACCCGAGAAGCGAGCAGAGTGCATTTGACGTCAACTGTGAGCTATATTTAGGCGCTGGGCAGTTGTGGTTATATATTGTATAGAAATTGGCCATTGGCAGATATTAAAATGCTGATAAAATGCTATGGTGCTTTGAGATTGCAGTTAAGTTTTCACTTGTGATTTATGCCGACTGGGCCAGGCCTCATAAATGAATTGTTGAGTGTGGGTGCAGCACCGAGAATTTGTTAATGGTCAGTTCGGCGTTGTTACGTGACTGACCAGAAGCAGCACCACCAATAAATACCAAAATACCATCAACAACAACCAGCTAGTCAAAAGTGGGCACTGATATTTGGAAAGTTGCGAAAGCCCAAGACGAAAATCGAAAGTGGCAAGTGGCAAGTGGCAACGTACTGTCCCAGGCCCAGCTCGTTAGCTCCTGGCATTGCAGTGCCCCATCCTCTATCCGATCTCCCCCGCCTGCTGCATTGCATCATCTTTACATCTCGCTTCGTGCAGAGCTCATATTTGGCAGTTGCCTGCCCATTCAACTGGCTGTAAATACCAAATATAATTGTTTAACTGTCCAGAAAAATGAAGATATAAAAGACCCTTCTGTGTGTGCGCCACGTCCATTGAACTCCAGCTCGAACTCGACACACCAGTTCAAAGAGAGATCATTGAGTTCGCAAAACAAATAATTTCACACCAATATGTTGGCAATTGTTTGACTGCCGCAGATGGATCGATTGACTGCCTGAGACTCTCCCATCCATCAAATGCGCTGGCAGGTCAAGCAGGTGTCGAACATCTTGATTTTGGGGGGGTGGGTCCAAGAGGCGTAGAGCTAAAAATTTAACAGGTTTGTTAACGAATCATCAAAATGTGCATCCAATTAGAAGATTTAACGTTTTATATTTGATTAGGGACAACTATTTTGTTTATTAATTTATTAAATATCGAAGAAAATCAGCCAAACATAGACAATTAAAGGGTATTTGAATTAAAATACAATTATTAATCTTAATTAATTTAGCTGCGTCATTTAGCTTGATAAAAAGAATTTAGTAACTTTCATCTCGTCACAATTTAAGCCTGGATTGAGTCTCATTAGGCTGTATTAGGCTCAACCTCGTCTATCACCTTTTGTCCGCTGCAAGGAAAGAAAAACAAAAGAAAAACGTCAATAGGAAAACTTGATTTATACTCAGGTTTATCTGCGAATGTCTTTCGTTGCTCTCTCGAATGCTCACGAGGGGGAATGGAAGCGAGTGGAGAGGGAAATTGCATGTCAACGGAAATTGCTTAATCATTTCCACGCATATTTTCGCCATATACTGATATCGTCTTGTGAAATGCGTTTTTCCTTTGCTCCATGACTAATATACTGTCTTTTTCTCAATCGTTTATTTGCAGGTAAGTTTCTTGAGGGGACTCCGTGCTATAGAAAACGGAAATCGTTGCGTAAGTCAATAAAAAGCCGTCGCTTATTTGCTTAGGACTTGCCAGTTCCTGTCAGGATTGATCGTAATATGGTCTACCTGCAAATCCATTAGCTTGTGCGACTATTAAAGTATAATTAGCTTCCCCACTAGCGGCTGCACTCAGTGCGACTCGTAAATTATCTTATTCACTTGCAATATTGAGCGCCTCATTTGCAGAGGCGGCTGCGTTGATTGCGAATATGAAATAGCCGAAGCACTTACAAATCCGTGAGATACTCGCCGCATCATGCACTCCTACCTGCCTGACCCGCTGACCCGCTGTCGCGCCTAACGATCCTTAACCTCTGCCAGCCAGACGGCCGGACAGCCATGACCATGTCTGCTGCCTGATTATATGCTCTCATGTTGTAGTGATTGCTATTGTTGTTATTACTTGTATTGATTGCAGCACAACATACGCATCGTTGTCGTATTTTCACGTTTGTTTTGCTATCTTGAGGATACACTTTATGATTCAGCATGCCTCCTGTTCATTTCTTAATGACACTCCAGGGAGTCGCTGTATAAAAGTACATATAGTCGCTACTGTGGATAACTGCTCTGGCTTCTTGCATGGCCATTGGCCAAATTGAAAAGTACTACTTCACGGACAGTTGTAGCAGATTGTAAGTTATGATTCAAATGATTTTTGAGCTCCAGAATGCTGTAGCTGAAATTGAGCGCTGTGCTGCTATCCTACACACATTTTCTGTCTGTTACATACAGGGGCAGTGAATTAGAATGCCATTTTGGGCAACTAATTGGGTGCAGGGTATGAAAACCGAATCTCAGTTAATTTAAGGCTGCCCTTTTGCCTATAGTGCATGCAATTTATAACACAAATTAAATGCATGAAAATTATGATGAATGTGAAGTAAAATTTATGCTGATGACATACCCAGCAGAGGTTCCGCCCGCTGCTATTGCTCCAGCAACTCCTTGGTAGCGCCAATCAAGCTACAGACGGCTGGATCCAGCAGACAACGAAGATGCGGAGCTCGGAGCTCGTAGCTGGGGAGCAGGAAGGAACGTGGAACGTGTCTGTTGTTGTGTCTGGGATTGTGGCTCGTTTAACTCTCATGGGCGTCTCAGAGCTTTGGTATGCCATTGAGCGTGGCAGCTGCGGAGGCCGCCGAGGCAAGCAGCAACATGGCGGCCACTTCACGTTTTGCCAACTTGCACTTGGGCTGTGATTGTGACTGAGTCGCGCGACTCCTTTGCCTGCCTGCCTGCCTGCCTCTAGCCGAAAGTTGTTGCGTATTAAAATGGAAATTGCAAGTTTTTCGCTTGACGTTCGGTTCAGTTCGGATCGTTGTTTGGTCGGCTGGTCGGTTGGTCGGTTGGCTTGCTGCCTTGTCGGCGCTTTTGTTTCACTTTCGTTTGTGAGCTGCTTGATTGCAGGTTTTTATAACCGCATTTATCACGCTGCCACACATTCGAGCCATAAGATGCTGCCACAATAACAACAGCAACAGCGACAGCAACAGCGAGTGCAAGTTTCATTTTCACTTAATTGCTGTTGGGTGTACGAGGCGCCCGCTCTTCGAGTACCAGGCCCCAGATGGCCAAGGGTGTCGGACCAGCGACACAGACAATGTCCAGTTGATTTGCTACACTTTCCGCCTTCCCAAATGAATAGCTTTCAGTCGTTGGTCAGCTGTTTGCCACGCCCCCACTCGCTAAATCTTTTATCTTCTCTGCTTTTTGCTTTTAGCTCCTTTTGTGCGTTCGTCATATTTGCGATTTATGTCAGGTTATGAAATGTTTTACAAGTTTTCGCACAAAAATTTCCTGTTTTTCTTTATTTTTATTGTGGTTACGCACTTTGAGGTAGGCAGGTCGGTTGGTCTCTTGGCCAGCATTAATTATTATGGTCTTATGATATTATTTTTTATGCCTGCAAGCCAACGAACCTGTTGCAATGCGTTCCACTGGGCAGAAATATGCGAATTATTTATTGAAAGCTACAAATTTTTATGGGTATGGGTTCGGTTGGGCAACAGCTCAGCTTGCAACTGCTTCTGGTCAGTTTTGAGTATTAGAAAGTGTTTGTATATATGTACATGTATATTATTTTGCATACATTCTTATACTCTTCCATAACGACAAGTTTTGTACAATAATCCAGAACAGACACTAGCGAATTCTCGTTTGTTCGACCTCTGATGTTCATTCATTCATTTAATACCCATTAAGCCAATCCCACTCATAATACGAAGTACTTCTCATAGTTTGGATTGCCCCCGAAAATAGTACGCATTCCAAAGTTGACATACCGAAAGATATGCTCATGCGCAACGCAACCAAATCGAATGCGGCTTCTTGAATCGAACATAACAGACGAATATTTCCATGGCATTAAGTTGTGGAACAACAAGCGCTGGCCGATTCGAACATCATAATGAGGTTGTTGTGGTACTTGTTTTTTGCATCCACAAGACGCGTTCCACAAGCAGTGCCATTTTGAGCTTAACAGCGCCATTCCGAGTATAACATTTACAATATTTCTGTTATTGTGCCTGCACCTGAACTTTTGGATCTGTGACAAGCGTTTAGTTCGCGCTCAACTCCCACAGAGGGTGCATCAGAGATGCGTTGCGACGAGAAATAATCTAAATCAATCGAATCCAACTAAAAATGCACTAGACTTGTACAATAACAACAACCCATCGAACTGTAAATAATTAATAAAAACAAACTCACTCATTTCTAAAAGTGTAAAAATCAGAATGGATAGTGCGCTTGCGCACACACACAAATTAATAAGAAATAAATCCAATATTGCTCAAGTTCCAATACATTGAGCTCGTGTTCGCGTTTCAAATTTGTTTGATCGATTTAATTGAACAACTTGTGAAGGCATTTCAAACCAAAACATTGCCATAGTGAACGTATATATATATGCAACGACAATACATAGCCCAGTGACGCAGGACGCAATAAAAAACTGAGCCACAGTTTAAAAATAAATATATATTCTGCAAAAAGTGTCAAATTGTGGACAATTATACAAGAAACAGCTGCCAGCAAGAAGCACTATTTGAAATTTAGTAGACTAACCCACCCCATATAAATAGGAAATACGAACGTTTTGACCGTATTCATTTATTCGCTGTCGTCTATTTACCTTTATATAGCCAGACTATATAAAACTGTACAATAAGACACAGCTGACCCTCCGCCACGAAAACTCTTTTTATTTACTCCGCGCTGGAAATAGCTTCGATTTAATACCGAAGTTGAACATTGCCAAGCCACAAACTGTTTGTATTGTGTTCAATTTATTTTCATTAAGTGAGAAAGTTAACAAATTTCCTTTTAATTGAAACAATTGCTCTAAACTCGAAAGCAAATAGACTGGCAGCAGCACCAGCATCGTAAAAAACGCGAGCTGCATTCCAAGTAGAGCAAAGCAATAACTACAAGAACAACGGCAGTGTGTACAGATACAGATACAGATACGTGCAGATACCGAGATACTGAGATACCAAGATACCTGTCTCTGGCCCAACCCTCTCCCAAGAGCAGTTGTAAATGCAGTTTAAGGCACTGCTGCATAATTATATTCATCTCTTTTTTGTGTGTGTTTGTGTTTTGTAAAACGCTCGCAGCAGCAACAACAATAGCAACAACTGCCTCAGAATGTATCTCATACAGGTAAGAATACCGCTACAATAGCAACTACAACAATTATACAACTAATTGAACACAGTAGATCACATAGATCACAGAAACGCTTTTACTTATCACATGCTTCAGATAGCAGCAAACTGCGTCATGATGAATGATTGTTATTTAAGCGTCTTTTATATGCACTTTAGCTTATGTATACAATTCATTTTGGTCTACATTTTCAAAACCAATACCATAAAGTTTTCAAATATAGTTTTTACTGTGCATATAATATTTATAGGTGTAACTGATACATTCTCATTGTTCTGTTAGCCTGTATATTATTCTTCTTTTAAACCACAAGAGTATACAAGTTTCGGTGTTTCGACTAAATCCCATTCGTTTCTTGTTAATTGCTCGCTGACTGTGATTTTGTGTGTGTTTGCCTCTCTTTACTGTGCGTGCAGCGATTCCATATTCATACATAAGTAATTTGTTTAATTTGTAGCTAATTTATCTTTCCACTTGTCCCGGGGCCGACTCTTAATGTGTGTGTGATTATGTGTACTGTTGGCTTTGGGGTGCTGGTGATAACTAGATCAGGTGCTTCATTTGTGATGCTGGTGAACTTTGAACTTGGAACTTCAAGTTGTGATAATTTCAAAACAAATTGGTCTATTTCTTTTTCAATTGACGTTTTTTATACTTTCACTTTCACTACAATTAATTTATTTGTTGCGTACGTTATTTACAAAGCTTTTAGGAATTCGTTGCTTTATCAACAAATTTGTGTTAGTTTGTTTCCTGACATCTTTTTAACACAAAGTATAATGCCAAGAATCAAGAGGACAACCAGGAATTATTTTCGGCGTTTCTAGCTCAGTTCTAAGAAAATATTTATTCAAAATTAGATTACGCCTCTTAATTTATTAAACAATCAAAAAGGTAACTTGAATTTTGCTAGGATAGAGCTTCAAAAGCGTTTATAGATACAGAGTTTTGGGATGCGACTTCAAGAGCTGTGAATAAGTTGAGAATGCCGTTAATACAATCATGATTGCTCCATAATAATGGTAAAAATGGCATCAACATTTTGATGTTTGACTGATTTTATGACTCATTTTTGTTGTCGACTGGAAATATGTGCAGATTGTTGTGGTTGTTGACAATGGTAACAATTCCAGTCATGATGATGATAAGTTGCAGCAGCTTGGCCTGGTAAAATGTCTAGCGATGGAAAAATAGATAAACTTCGAATTTCTAAAGTTATATTAACTTGCCTGTCTGATGTAGATGGGAAGCGACACATGCGCCCTATGCGAGTGATAATCGAATCCTCTATATAGCCAATAGCCCGGCCAGGCGCCCAAGCTGGCCAGCAAAAATGGCGATGCTGCATTTAGGACATGCTCAAACTCCGGCGTGTGCACCACCTGCTTTATGTCCTCGCCCAAGTTGGGGAAACGTCTGCCGTCGTTTTGATCGTCCTGCTGAGACGTCGCCGTGCCATAAACACGCGCCACTGTCCAGTTCTTAGCGCTTTCAAAGTAGTCCGTAATTCCCATTTTTGTGTTTGTCGAATTTGCCTCAAATTTAGATACTGACTTGAGTTAGCTGAAAAGTAATTCTTGAATGTCTTTATCTATGTACGACTGTGTGATATACACTTTTGGCATAGCCTGCTATTAATTGTTCGCTTTTCGATTCGACTTGTAGGATACTTCATGCACTTCCAGGGGATCCGAGGAGACACGTGCCGAGTTGGCCATTAGTAGACCCACACCCAATATGGCCACTTGCATTAGTTTGGCATGTTGAAAGGTCTTGCCGGAAATTATCCTTTGAATGATTGAGCTACATGACAACTGATTTTTGGCAGACTCACCCTTTGTATATAGATGCCAATCCGCTCGGTCTGGCGTCTCGACTGCCATTGGACGCCCCGCAACAGCCAATAGCTGGGCCAGGTGACAAAGCTGACAGCCATGTAGGGCAACATACTCTGCAGCTTCTGTGCGAAGCCCTGCGGCGCATTGTGATTGATGAAATTGACAAATTCCATCTCATAGTTGATGTCTGCAACTTGATCGCCAGGATGCTGCACGTAATGCTGTACTCCTGTCGTATGCTCCAGTGGAATATCAGCCGTTGTCATCTGGAAGGATCTTGGCGTCTCCGGTTGCTCCTGTTGCTGTTCCTGTTGCTGCTCCTGCTGCTGTTGCTGCTGCATTAGATCCACCACATCCCTAGTGTTGGGCTCCTCATTCCTTTGAGCATTGTCAGTCTCTGCAAGTCTCTCTGGGTGCCTAAAGAATAAGCTTTCAAACTTTCTGCGCAGCGTGTCCATTTTAGCCGATGACAACTTAATTTATATTACTTTATTTTTAATGGTTATCCAAAAGAACTACATATATGATTTAAAATTCAAATGAATGTCGCTTTGTGTTTTTCAAAGCTTATCTGGAGGTGTAAGCATCAGTTGTATTGGATCTTTTGCATTTCTACTTCTCTCGCTTGAGTTGCATTTCACAAAAGAACTTTCAAAACGCATTAAAAGTTCATAGACTCGTGAACGTGTCGCATTAACTTTTATTAAACATAAATTATGAAGCATTATCATGTCCATTTTGTACTGTGTATGCTGCCACTATCAAATGCATTTCGTTCTCTCTATCTAACTCTCTTTATCTATTAGGCCGATGCGGGCCTCTAAATGTTTTGTTTGGCGCCCCCAGCACTTGGGCCTTCGAGATCTTGGGCTGAGCTACTGTAACAATAACAACGGGCTCTATTAGTGTGGCTTAATGCTTTGTTACCAAACGTTGGTAGTGGCCAACATGCGACTTGCTCTTGGCGTGCCGCCACAAAGTGGGTCAGTTTTCGCAGCCCCGCTGCACCTCTATACAATTATAAAGCGCATACCAACCACAACTGCGCCAGTCGAAGCCAAAGTCTCTTGCTCATTCAGAAGAGCACTGGAGTCCAAACGGCTGCTGGTTCATTGTTAGCTTGGACTTGCTTCAGCATCAGTTTGCTGCTTGGCTTAGCTTATTCGACTTGGCTTGGCTTGGCTTGCTGACCAGCAGCAGGTGTCTTTGTTTGTGTTGTTGTGTTGGCTTGTAAGGTTTCGGTGTCGAAAATGTGGCTTACCTTCAGCATTCATCTATGGAGCCGCAACGGTACGGTGTCGACTGGCAGGAAGCTGCCGCTATCTTTGCTGCCTTTGTCTAAACTGGTTTTCTTTTTTTTGTTTCGTTAGATTCTTAATGATCAATGCATTTAATCAAACTCACAAACAAAATGCCGGTGGAAAAGAATGCCAAAAAAACAATTTAACGGTAGTAAGTCTGTAAATTTTCACAATGCACACATAATTGGGTGAAAATGTCTAGTTCTATGGGACTGAGAAATGTCATCAATAGAATAAATTGAATAAAAACTGTAGCTACTTGAGAAAAGATTATATTAAATATTTCTAGTTGAGGTTCTTGTTCCATGTGCACATCAGGATTGGTGTATTGCTAAATTAACATAGAGGTCAAACCATGATTGAAGCTGCCTTGGGATCGAGAATCTGATCAATTTTGGTAAAGTTATGGGAGCTTTAAATGCTGGAAAGGTATTATTTTTAACTGGATGCCTAGGACCCATGTCCATATTCACAGTCAGATCCATACCTCAAACTGTGGTTTTTGGTTCATGTCTTCAAAGCCTACACAATAAATTCTGTTTACGCTGTGTTGGGCCTTTAACTGTTAGGCCAATCCAATTAACCCAATTTCAATTGTGAGTTGGCAAAAATGCGAACTCAACTCAACACGGGCTTGAAAGTCTTGGGCCTGCTGTCAAAATATAATTTGAGCATAAATCAAATCAATACGAAAGCCATTTCTTTGACTCTTTAACAAACGCCAACGCTTGACAACAATTTGTGGGCCATCTGCAATTAGATGTGGGCCGTCAAACAGTTTCGATTTGTTCGCCAGAAATTTCAATATTTATGGCTCGATCAATGGCAAACGTTATGACAGTTTTGTTAACTGGAAACTGATTGGGCAGTTATTAGTTAATTGTTAATTGCTGTTTCAAATGGTCCACAACGGTTTGACTTTGTTGCTGTTGTAAATGAATTCACAAGAGGTGACACTTCAAGTGTCAAGTGCTGGCATCTAACTGGAATGCAAATTCATTGAAACACCATCAAGTGTTTTTAGGTATTGCTCAATTATTGTTATGGCAAAGTATTCCGTAAGCGTGAATCATTTAATTTACCTGCAAATTTCTCAAGAAAAACTATGTAACGCCTGTGTTTTGTTTTGTCGATTGACAATGTTTAATGCCAGATAGCCAGATTTTAAAATTTCAATTGTTCTTTAACAAAATCATGCCAGAGCTTAAGCAGAAAAGTCGTGTGTTAACAAAACATCTTTGCAGCATCTTGACGTATTAAGCTAAATGCGACGTCAACGTTTGATTCGAAACTATCATTTTTTACTTTGTACCTTTTCCGATCAGAATAGCATTATCATTTTGATCTTTCAAGCGCATTCCTTTGGCTGCCATGACTTTGGCTACCGACCATTGCTTAATCTTGAAAACCGGCCCAATCCTTTGCGTTTTGTTATATTCACTGTCTGCTTCATTTGAAACCTCATCATCTCATTCTTTACACAGACAACCGAGTGCCACATCATCCGAGTTGGTCGAATGCTAATCTCAGCTAACCCATCTCGCCCGCATACCGAACCGGAGCATATTACTCAATTTTCAGACAATAACATTGCTCAGATTTCGGCATTGCGACAGCAAAAAAAATAATTACGAAGATGCCACACCAAACTATAAACAATGGCATACAAATACGAATACGAATACGAAGCAACGCTATGACACATTGACAAATGATCTGTGGTCACAGCGCTAGCGATAAGGTCCAGCCTTATAAATGCTATACATCAAATGGAATCAGTTGACAGTTTGCCGCACTGGGAGGCGCAGCATAAAAATGCGACACAATCTCTAAATTGCCTTGGCAGCATAAATTCTAAGTGATTTCGGATTACAGGGAACGTTTGCAATAGTCATTGAGCCTTGATCTTATTCGTTATACACTGGGTCAACAACTTCCCATATGAAATGCGAGACGGGGCTTCTAACATGATATTGATATTGATTTGCTCCACATTTACACTCGAGTGATCGTCAGCTCGACTCGTTCAATCTTTTGCATTTCACTGATCTCAAGTGTTGTCTGTGGTTTGGTTTTTGGGTTGGGTTCGATTCGTATCGTTCAGTTTGCACATCAGATCCATATTTATAACGTAGTTAACGAGTTACGAGTCATTGCAACACGATACACAGCTGAGCGATCCTAAGTAATTAGCTCGGGTATCATACATTCATACTTTTCGGACTGTACTCCTAAGCCAAGAGAAAGGAATTTGTTTCGGACTGGGTGAGGCCTTGAATTCCAGGGCGTGGTCCCAATAAAAAATGTATCATTTTAATTACCTTTAAGTCCTTTATGTGAATCACTGCTGATGCACACGCAATGTGAATTCGAGCCCCAAGGAATCAAATGCCTTTGAACTCTTAACCATTTCATTGGCTGACAGCAAAAGTTACACATAACACAACACACCTCCTACCATTGACTACCTGAATAGATACAGGATTTTCGAATTCCCTGAAAAAATACTCAGCTATTTTTTTTTATAGTTGGTACCTGTTGAAGATCGCTTGGGGCTAACTACTAGAGTTCTCTCTCAGCGGTTTCTTAAAAATTTTCCATTTATCCACCCCAGCAAGCACCATATACAATCCCATTAATTGGTTAAATGCATTTCTTTTGTATGCAGCTTATATGATTTATCTTTGACAGTCACATTTCATGCCTTATCAATAACGTTGCAAGAAGGGACGGAAAACACTTTTTAACGGTCCGATTTGAATATATTAAGGGATTCAAGTTCATTGTCGTTGAGGCGTGTCCAATGCAACGACTGGTTTTAACTCCGTTCTCCATTTGTTGTTTTTTAGGTGTATTTGTCAGCGAACTACTTCCAAATGCTAGACAAATTTAAATTAGGCAAATGCCGCCTTTATTTAGTTGATTTACTACGATTCTGGGAGTAACTTTTAAAGCGATTCGTTAGCGGAACTCAATAACACACGTAGCAAATGTAATTCGATAGCATCGATTCGGAAACTTGTTTATTGATAAACTTGGCATGACTAAGGCCGGGCTGAGGTCTCAGGCTGACAGTTAGACATGAAATCAGGCAAGGTAAGGCCTTATATTGACGTATATGTATGTATATATGCAGCTGTTCACCTAAGTGGATACATATGTATATGTATATAAAAATACTTGTACATTTTGAATGCTCACATCATTAAATACAATTACTTTCCGTTTAACAGCACTTTCCACTGACAGAAGCTTATTATATCAGTGCATTACATTTTACAGGCTTTTAATCATTCCTTATCTACAAGGGTATTTAATCTTCGGCACTGCGTTAATAAATGCTTTTTCTTGTTTTTCATTTACCTAATGAGCATAATCGTTTCGGTTGAACCTCAACATGTCTATCTACCTCTTTCAATCATTGTTTGCTATTATTGGTATTTCTTTCGATTGCTGCATTATTAAGCAAAATTATTGGGACTTACCATAATTGCCGCACGTGTTTCGTAAAAAGCCGCCAACAGTCTGATGTGGGTTCCCATATACGAGTGTGCAACATGACATTGACGAAATGGGCTTTTTATTGGCATACACGAAACTAATGTGTTGTTTTCAGAGTATTGCGTAGTTGTTGTTTCTAGGGCCTTTCGGGCTTTAAGGTAGATCGTTTGAAAAGTATTGTAAATGAGTAAAACGCTTGTGGAAGCACCTTTATTTAAAACAAGATTAGGTACAAACTTGTCTACTCACCTTCCTTTTAGCTTAAAGATAACTTTATCGTCCAAACAAGGTAACTTAAGGACTCGCACTACGAAAACATTATTAAGCTAGAAAACACTTTTATTGTTGGACTGAGTAATCAAAGCTTCAACCGCACGTAGACTCGATCCAATTTTTGTGTTCATAATGAAATTTATTACGTGATGCTGGTGCGCAACTAAAGCAAAAGTCTCATAAAAAGTATAAGAAAACAAGCAATGTGCATAATGGAAAACTACAGAAAAACAGTGTTAATACACTATGGTAAACAAGATCGAGTGGGATTAAGGCCAACAACAAGGATCTCCATATAAAGCTTAGGCATTGAATGGATGTTGCAAGGTCATTTGGACACTTTCCTCAACTCTACTATATATATTTGCCCGTTTTCTTGCTGCCACTATACTCAGTCTTCACTGTTGTGGCCTGCGTGTGCAATGAAATGTTTTTACAGCATTTTTAATTCCAAATTTTAGTCTCAGTCCGTATCCATCGGGTTGTTGATTTTACTGCATTTTTCACGCCACACACCGCGCTGGCAGACTATAAAATTGTATGATAAATAAAATAACATTTTCTATAGAAAAGAAAAACAGGGCCAGAGCCATATGAAGCAACAGCTTTATAGTTACATAAAAGAAACAATTTCTGAACTTCATTTGCAATTGAATTTGTTATTTTCTGCGCTCTCATTGCATAGGTCTTAAAGTGCGTATGGGTAATTTTTAATCCAATTAGTTTCAATAACAATTGAATTTGCTTTGTTTTTAATTAGTTAAACTCTTGCCACTGTTAATCGCGCGTTAATTGAAGCCTCTTAAGGGCAAGTTCGTCAACAATTTAATGAACTTAGTTCATTTCAATTCCAATTCCGATTTTCTCTTTTTATCGCAACAAAATCGATGACACTTTAAATTGCCGTAGGTCGCCTAGTCAAGCGGCTCAGTTGGCTTAATGCTGGGATCGATAGTGCGTAAGCGTTGAAATTGTTGTCATGTGCTCGCTATATATATAAAGAAGAATGTCAAGAGGCCACAATAATTGCAACTAATGCCCCACGAGGGTCGAACCTTGGGCCACAAATGCCGCCACCGCACTACACTTCACTTCTCATCACACACGGCTAACAGTTCTAAATGCACAGCCGAAAATGTAGAACACCTGTCACTCGTGCCCCAGACATGCCACATAATAAACTATGGACAGCGGGGGGTTGAGGAAATCGGCACAATTTCCACACGTGTTCAATTTATCTTCACAGTGTGTAGACTGGCGGACTGACAAGATTGAATGTTCGCTTTGACCATCTGTATAATTTTCATGCGTTTATCGATTATAAGCCTCGATTACAGGCAATACTTGTAGTCTGTGGCTATTCAATTACTCGGCGTAATTATGCCTGGGGCTGCACATGCGCCGGAAATGCAAAGCGTTCGCTTCCGGCAACTTCCACTAACCCCAAAGGATGTCAGCCCATCTCTTCATACTCGTACATGATATTACTTTTTATGGCTTATGGCTGCTGTTGAGAGTTGCGGGCCCACTTTGTAGTTTTGCTGATTGAATGGGGCTTATTTCAAATTGGCGTTCCTCTTAATCTCACATACATAGGCAACGAATCAAATGACTTCAGGTATTTATCAGCTGATGACTGTGTGAATGATTGTATGAATCATTCTATAAACATTTGATTTCCACTATTTGGCCTGCCAAAAATTCGCAGGTATGCATATATCAATTTATGTATCTGTAAATGAACCGGCATTAACTAGAGGCATATATGTACATATATGTATGTATATATAAACCATTTTTGCGTATATTATTTAAAATTTGCTCATCTTAAGTTCTGTGTGCCTGCCAACACATTTTCGGACTGCTGTCAGAGAGTGAAGCAAATTGAAAATGAAAACACACAAAATAAAAATACAAAAAAAAAGATAACAAAAGCTGCAAATTTGTGAAAATAAACATGAACGAAAAATGAAGAACTGAACTAACACTTCCTCGAAATACAGAAATATATTCAGAGACTGCACTGCCGCAGAACTTGAAAGTTTTGTTCTATTTTGTGTATATACCTAAATAGAAAATTGCATAATAAATACATAATAGCAAGTAGACTCAATTTCATTACAGAGTCCTATATAAATATTCTCTAAAATTCGTCCATAGCTTAAAAAATATAGTTTTATCATCTCAACTCACGTTTACTTGCAAAAGTATAATACGCATTCTATAATAAACTACGTAGTATGCATGGGCTTTGTATTTTGTATAATATAAACAAGTGCATGTGATATTTTTGGGGCCATGGCAAATACTATAAATGTACGGAAATTACGAGACTTTAAACGACGACGCACGTTTCTCACAATTTTGCACAATTTGCGTGAGCTTTTTTCAGGCATAACCATTTTAACGAATTGGTTTGTGTATAATTTGCAATAACAATTACCTTAAATAGTACACAGCTAAGTAATTCCGGTAAATGCCCATTTAATATTAAAGATTGGAACGCGTCGAATGCTGGGTCAAGGCCTTTTTAGAGCCAGAGTCTTACTCGTAATGTGTTAATGACTGGCTAATTAAAGCGAAAGCTGAAATATTACATTTAAAATTTGTACAAAAGGCTGCGGTTCATGTGTATTTAGCACATATGCAAATATAACCAAATTAAAAAGTCTTCTATATTTTATGTAGATTGTTTTTGTTCAAGCATCAGAGAGGAAGGTGAGCACAATGTGTTAGGGTGTTAATTATACTTATTTGAAATACAATCACACGGTGCTCATTTATCACATGAACTGACGACTGTCTCACCTGTCGCTTCAGTTTGCTCATAAGGCAATGTTCCCACATTTGTAGACATTCGCATATCCAATATCATAAGTTTTGTTCAAAACTTTTCATCACTTTTGCGTAATTATGCAAATTTTGGTATCCATGTAAATAAATAAATGCTACAAATTAGTCGGCCGCTTCAAGTCCACTAACGAATAATGTGTGTATCATATTTAAATAAAGTAACCTGCCACCTGCTTGTGCGACTTTGTGGGGCTTATGAAACAAGAAAAGCACCAACACACATTTGGGAGCAATTAAAAATCGATTTATATGGGCTGTGTGTAGTATTACGAGTATGTTGACTATTTCTTTAGCAGCGCCCTCTGGCGTTTGAATCGGGTGAAAATTAATGACGTCTAGTGAAAGTTAAAAAATTCGTGTATAGCTAAACGTATAATATAATAAACCAATAGGCCAACTCAGGCCCTGCCCGATCTCTGGGCTCTTCAGATGCGTGTCAAATATCTTTTTTATTTAACATGTTTGGCTGCCTTTTTTCGGTCAGTTTTTGGCGGCTCTCATGCTAAGTTCATTGGCCGAGCGTTTGAAAATGAAAGCGACGAATTTCTGATTTCAAATTTCTTGTGTGTGGTATACTATATGCAAAATAGTAAAGTTTGCTCAAGCTGAATTGTAAATATGAAATTATACAGAAATTAAATGTTTTGTTATGTCCGCTGCTTTTTAATTGTTAAATTAAATTCAAAATAGTGGAAATATAGTTTATTTAACCAAGTATTACAGCTAAACCAACAAAATATGCCCAAAAAATTCATTAACCCGAAACTATCGCGCTTCTCTCCAAACATTCCATCCAAACCCTTTTTAAAAAGCTTCATACACCAAGAAATTACATAATCTAAAATGCCAGAATTTAAGAACTACAACAAAGTTTAATATGCAACTTCCTGGTGCCATCACTTGCCTCATTCGTTGCCCTATCCCGCTGCTCACTCACGCAATGCATAACATTGCAGCAACAACAATATCATGCACTGGTCATTAGCTTCGCTGGATAAACAAATAAGTTGCCACAAGTTGCATAGAGTTTTGGTCTATTCTCCCCAAGCATGGAATGCAACACGTGCTGCGCATAAATAAACGATTCTAATTTTTCAGCTTTTCCTGCTGTCGGAATTCTTCCATTTGACTCCTTTTTTCCAGTTGACCAACTTTTTGGATAGCGGTCAGTTGCTTTCAGCAGTTGCTGCTGCTCTGTTTAGGGCCTGTCATTGACCCTACGACGGTTCGGTTGAGCTCTAGGAAATTAGTATGGATTATGCATGGGACAGAACTGAGTGTTGTTGCTGCTATGCAACTTGTAGCATCCCTAATTAATTATTAGCAGTTGGCGTGCCGAGCTCGACGCCTCGGCAACAAAGTGGAAACATTTCCAGACGATGACTCCATCGCCCCACTGCCAAAGCCACTTGTTGTCTACTTTGAATTTCCATATTTTCATTTTGTTTGTTTTGATAAACGACCGATGAGAGCTATTATCTAACTTTCAGAACAGTTTTAAAACTCGCATAAGCGTTATTTAAAGTCCCACACAGAGTTATCAGCCACAATATGCAAATCAATTTTAATACAGATTCTCGGTGAGGCAAAATTAGGTAAAAGTCATTAAACTTGTATATGCCATGCCTCGATAAATAAATTGTAATTCAGTGCAATTTGAATTTGGCAGCAAATTATAACTGGCAACTGCGCTGCAGTCTCAGTTCATTAACTTTCGATTGAACAGCTGCAAATCGTTTGCCATTTTTATTAAGAATGCCATTATTTTTTAATTTTATTTATATATTTTTTTGAAAGTGATCTCATTTTTTAAAGCAGCATATACATTCGTAAATTGTAAAGAAAAAAATCAAGTTTTTAGATCGCTTGGATTAGAATTTTAGTAATTTTGGCAAAATACCCACTGACCCATATTCTATCTCTTCTTTGCCGACTACACAAACACACAATGCTATATTTAGCAAATATCTGTCTATATATAGATCGGTGTGAACACGACGAAACTTGCGCCCACTTTATAGTAATTTGCTTTTACTTTTCGACAGCGCAAATAACTTCCGCATTACAGCCAAATCTTCTGTTTCTATTTCGGATTCTGTTCCATTTTCCTAAGTCTGTCAAAATATTTTACTTGCTCGTCTTGTCAGCAAAAAGAACAACAAATTTCCTACTGTAAATCACTGCCGACAAAAGTAGAGCAAGATTTGAAGATTTCAAGTTTTCCACCTTATCCAATCTATTTAAGCACACACTCTCATAGTCATAACTTTTGGCCACATTTTCATTTTACCTCATTTCTGGCATGTAAGACTCATGGCATTAATGAGTCTGTTAATTTAAGGTGACACATTTTTCGATCTACATTGACTTTCTTATATGAGTGGGTGTACAGAGAACTTTTTCCACCCGAATATTTTTCATATTTCAACTGACTTGAATTGTGCAGCCCATTTTGAGTAAATCTTTTCATTCGTTAATTAAAAGCCTCTGGGGCCCCGCAACACTTTCGTATGAGTTCATTGACTGTTCGGCTAATACAAATTAAATGATCAGCTACGGACCTATTAAACCAAATGGAAAATCATTTGGATTTCGTTACTGTTTACTTAATTGGAATGCTGCTGGCGGGAGCTCATCGCAAAACCCACTGAGATGATTTGTGTATCCCCGAGCCTATATATGTGTATCTGTTGTCTCTTAAGTTCTATCGCTTCGCTCTTCGAAGAGAGAAAGAGCTTTTGCAAAGCTTTCGGCGCGATTGATCGCAACGACCGTGCAAAGTTTTCGTGTCCTATCAGTCGAGTAGTCGCTTGTGTTGGGCATAGAACGCTTTCGGATCGCAGCCAACAAGTTTTCCATTTAGTCTGTATCGCGCGGAAACTTTTACTTTCCACTTGAAGCTTATTTATTTTTATATTTTCACATACATTTTCGGTGTTGAGCTTCAATTCAGATTGCCGTTTCGATTGGAATCTAAGCGGCAACAGAATTCGCTTTTTTCGGCAGCAGAACCAATTTTGAGATTTCCTTTGTAGATTTTCTTGCGGCTGAAGTTTTGCGGGCTTATTTTTAGTTACCTCACGCACTCCTCTGTGTGTGCGTGTGTTTGTGTCTGTGTTGTGTGCGTGTTTCTATTGTGTTTTCTTTATTTGCGCCATAGACACGCGTTACACAGTGCGTATGAGTGATTTGTGCCTTGGCAGATTGCCCGACATTACGCAGCTGTTTGCGACGCCATAAATTTTGAATTTGCAGCATAAATTCCCTTACATTTTACATACATAAATATACAGAATTACATCTAAGAATTTAATTTGTCTTTAAACTGAGTCACGTAGTTGTTGTGACTTTTATGTGGCTAGTTTTTCAGAATCAAATTGCGTTATGCTGCAGTCCATTAATCACTGTGAACGAGTCGTGTAAATGTAACCAGAAAACACGTGCTGAAAATGTGTTGAAATAGTTCCCATAAAATGTGGCTTAACATTTTTATTAGTTTTGTTTTTAAACTACTTTCCGCAGATATGTTTGAAAATTGATAGTAAATCTGTCAGAAAACTTAAAAATTGTGTAGCAAAATCTACAACTTGTCGTTTTGTGGTCGTCAATGATAACTTTAATTTCAGCCATTCACTTCACTCCAAGCTATCGAATATCATTCGAGTTTAATCATAATCCCCTTCTTTGGTTCCATATCATGTTTATGTATACTTATCTGTTGTTTATTTGCTTATAATAAGCCCTTCAGCCGCAAGTCTTATGAATAAGACAAGTGTTACCCTTTTGCATCGTATGGTACACATATATGCCACAAGATCGTCAGCGATTCTTCAGTGGCGTCAGCAGCGGAAATGATATATCGTGCATATGAATCCCACGCCCAATTTTAGAGCTTTTTTTCTATAAACAAAAATCTAAAAGAAACAAATATTGAAAGACACCAAAAAGAAATTGAATTTCACACGCAATTTCGTTTATTTTTGTATAACACTCCTATATAGTATTAAAATTTCTGCCTGTGCGAAAGACTAAGTGGAAAAATATAGTTTCTTTTTTTGTGTATCTGGCAGTTTGCAATTAATAAAAATAAAAAAAAGATTAGATAGTTTCTGCTTGGCAAGTTGAGTTTAGCGAATATAGTATATGTAATGAAACTTGTCATCAAATTTGCTGTACAAAATAGTTTTCATTATGTCTTATCATGTTGATTGATAAGATTTCTATTGTAGTCATTCTAGGTTCTGCGAAGCAATTAGTATTGTGGCAAGTAAAATCTAAATTGTATGATAATGAGCTGCTTCCGCTGTTTAGGCTCGTGGGAGTTGTATGTAAATTTGTCTTGATCGATATATAACAAGTAAGAGTGCTCTAGTCGGGAGTGCCCGACTACGAGATACCCTGAACCCAGTCCTTACAATCATTCATATTAATCTAAACACACACATGCTGCAGTACAAGCAGTACAAGCAGTGCAAGCGGTCTAAGCAGTTAGCTTGCTTTTCGCTGAGCCCCACATAATGGAAAGTTAAATCTTATATAACTTCTGTGTTTATCGTCCGATCTTATTGAAATTTTTGGGGCAAACAATTGTCGATAATATGTGTGACCAAACCAAATTGCAAGGTCGTACCTTCAAAAATGCGTTTTTTTAACTTTTGGGGGGTTTGGGGGGTGGTATCCAAAAAGTGAAAAATTTGTTCATGTGTATGCTATTCGAGATTATACATGTCAAATTAGGGGCCTCTAGCTCTTATAACTTGTAAGTTATATCCAAAAAACGCTGGTCTGAAATCGAAATTTATCGATAACTTTTGAACGGGACGAGCTATCGATAAATTTTAATAAACTTGATCTGTCCCGGGATTAGGAGAACTTATGTTCCAAATATGAAGTCTCTAGCTCTTGTAGTCTCTGATATCTGTGTGTTCATACAGACAGACAGACGGACAGACGGACAGACGGACAGACGGACAGACGGACAGACGGTCAGACGGACAGACGGACAGACGGACAGACAGACGGACATGGCTAGATCGACTCGGCTGTTGATACTGATCAATAATATATATACTTTATATGGTCGGAGATGCTTCCTTATGCCTGTTACATACTTTTGCACAACTTCATTATACCCTTTTTACCCATTTTTAATGGGTTCAGGGTATAACAATCTGCAGAAAAGCGCAGAGCAAATTTCTTCTGAAAAAATGGGCTACTAAGCGAGCTAAGAGTGGGAGCGCAATGACCCTGGGATGAGTACTTTATGTAGTTGTCTTGTAAATGACATGAGGCTATTAAAAATACAAGTAACAACGGATATTTGAATTTAGTCGCGATTTGAATACCCTCTTAAATTCATCTATATAATAAAAAGCACTGAGGATCGCCCTTGCCTTACTTTAAGAGTTTATTTTTCTAGAAACCAGGGTTTGTTTTTCTAAAACTGAAGGTGATATTTCTTAGCTCCAGAGATAATAGCTTCTTAAATGCTTAGGAAAAGCAAAGCCCCTTATATTTTTGCTAAGTGTATGCATGCCATTAAGCCACAGAGCTGGCTTTAGTTTGGTTTACTTGGGTTGTGTAGCGCGCTTATCTCAGGGTCTTTGAGCCAAGTTAATACAATGAAATCTTATCGTTTGCCTGAACAACAAACACAATAGCAACAGTGTAGGCCCATTAAGTGCAAATAAAACAAATGTTTAAATAAAACTTATCTTGATTTCGCCGCCTATTGAGTCTTTAGCAGCTAAAACTAATTAATGTTTCTCTCTCTCTCTCTCTCTCTTTTTATCTGCCTCTATATAGACTGTTCAAACAACTTGGCGTCCCCAGTTGCCTCTGCCCAAAGAGCTACAGTTAACCGATGAACGCAACGACACGAAAGCCAACAACACAGCCACAACAATAGACAACAACAACGAAGTGGAGATGGATCGACTGCGCAATCAACAGCACAGTATGAGTGGATCCTCACAGCAGCTGTCCAACAAGCAGAAGTGGTCCTTTGGCCGCCTCTTTCGCAAGAAGAAGGAAGCCGAGTGCAGCGCCAGTTCCAGCGAGGAGGACCGCAAGGCTGGCTTTGTGCCCAAACCCAAAGCCAAACCGCATGCCAAATCATCACGCAATAAATCCCTTGGCTTCGATCATATTGTGGCGCCAGCAGCACCGCCAACGCATCCCGTTCCGGCGCACATAGACAACGAGTTCTTTCTGCCCGTGGAAATGGTGCCGCCAGAGCCATACTATCAAAACCAGCCGGGTGGCTACAGCCGCTCCAGCAACTCTCTCGACCGCCGGCTCTATCTCTCCCAGCAGCCGCCGCCGCAGGCACAAAAATCGCGTTCCACTCAACGCGGCAAGGCGCCGGGTCAGCCGACGGGTCACTCGAGCGAGGAGGAGCTCATATCGCTAAACTCGTCAACCTTCTCCAAGTATCGCAGCGATGAGAGCATACACAGTGGCGGACAGGCGCTGTTCGGCGCAGGCCAGAGTCGACGCAGTCGCGCCGCTCGCAATGAGCGCTACTACAAGCGCTTGTCCCGCGACGGCGAGGTCAGTCATGGCGGTGTGCCCGTCCAAGTGCAACAGCAGCCGCTGAGTCATGTGACGTACAAGTCACAGCCACTGCCGCTCTCCATATACCAGGCAGCGCCCACCGCCCCCGCTTCGGCCTATGTGCAGTGGCAGCCGCAGGCGCGTCCGCTGCAGAACACCATACAGAACGATACGAAGCGCAGCATCAGCTATGATAGCCAAATTCACTTGCAGAACGTAAACGGACGCATGCAGAGCAAGCCACTGCCACCGCCACCACCGCCCAGGGATCCACTGCGTCGCGTTCAGATGGGCTGCAGCTCGAGTGACTTGCGGCCCGTGTCCTATGCCTTCGATCAGAGCGGCCGTTGTGTTTCCGACGATCGCATGTGGCAACCGCCACACTATCAGTCCGTGCATTCGCTCAACTCCCAGCCCAGCAGCACCATCTCGGAGCAGGCAACGCATCCGCATCATCGTCGGTTCATAACACGCGCGGAGCGCAATGCGCTGCCGGGCAAGAAATCTCTGCCCAACGGCATCGACTTTCACTACGTGGCCGATGCGACGCCGCGCTCGAGGAAGCCCATCCACATGCTGGACACGGCTGGCGCTGGCCGGCGTGATTCACAGCCGGGCTTGCCGGCCTCCAGCGGCGTTTTGCGCACCTCGAAGAGCGGACTGCCTACGTCCAGCGAGAGCTGGCAGCCGCAGCGACAACAGCAACCCCCCCTGACGAAGCCGCGGTCCATTTCCAGCTCACGTCTGAGCGAGCTGCGCAGCTATCCAATGCCCATGTACTCGGAGGTCCAGAAGCCCAAGCGATCAGCCCCAGCTGTACCAGTAGCTGCCACCGAGCCGGACAACGTCATCTGCGGCAGTTTGCGCATCAAACCGGGCGAGCATGGCAGCCAGAACTATGTGGAAATACGGCATCGTGATGTGCACAAGACCAACTCCATGCCGCATCACTATCAGCGTCGCTCTGGCGACGATTTGCCCAACAAGTACGAGGCCTACGTGGCCGAGAAACGGGAACAGCATCAGCAGGCGCCGGCGCCCATTTTCACTGAGCGCAAAAGCAGTTTGCCCGCCACGGCACCTATTTACTTTCCACGCAAGAAGCCGGCTAATCTGGAGGAGGCCATCAACGAACTGGAGGCCATTTACAAGTCGCTCGGGCTCACCGAACCAGCAGAGCCAAAGGCGGATCCCAAACCGGAGAAAGAGGCAAAGGTGGAGCCAAAGCCACGCATGCCCACTCCCAGTGATTTTGAGAAATTCGCTTTGGCCCATGCTGATGATTATGAGGACGAGGACTCGCCGACCGGTGAGCCCGATCCCGTGCGCGATGATGTCGCCTATCGCAATCTGCAGCTGGCCAATTTGCAGCATCGCGCGGCCGACAGGCAGCCGCCCTTTGGCATACCCGTGGGTCCGATTGTACCCGCACCGCAGAGCGACTATTTGCACGTGGAACCGGTGCGTGTGGCCAAGAAAAAGAAGAGCGGCTCACCGGACATCGTCAAGGACGATTTGGCGGTGCGCGCACTGCGCAAAGATCCACCCGGGCCCAAGTCCAGCTACATCTATCCCATGCAAAAGAAACAGCGCGCTACGCGCACCCAGTCCGCCAACATATATAGCCTCATTCAGCGGGCTGCGGCGAAGCCGTCGGGTGGGGATCTTGGCAGCTACATGGAGCTGACGCGCAGCTTGGAACGTGCCGGCTCCATGTCGAATCTGGGAGGCGGAAGTGAAGAGGCTGGCGACACCAGCGACGTACCCGGCACACTAGATCTGCTGCGCAAGCTGAAGGCGCAGGACGAGCAGTTGGCCAAGAAATCGCACATACCTTTCCGGCATCCCAGTCAGGGTGGCGCCATTGCACAGCTGCCGGAGCGCCTGAGCCACGAGGAGACACCAAAGGTGGCGCCAGTGCCAGCGCCGCGCAAAAGCCTGACGCCCGAGCCCCTGCTGGAGGATGCGCTGAACAAGATAGCTCAGGATGCGCAGGCGAGCAGCATCAAGTTGACTCAGGAGCTGGATGAGCTGCGCAAGGAGGCTCTTATCACGGCAGCCAGGCCCAAGCTAACGGCGGAGCAGCACAAATTGGAACACGAGCTGCAGCAGATCGAGGCCGTCTCCGAGGCGGCCAAGCGCTGTGGCCAGCTGCTGCTGGACACGATGCCCGACAACGATGAGCTCGACAGCCAGCCGAGCAACTACCAGAAGCAGCAGCAGCACCCGCCGAATCCACGAAAGCTGCACAAGGAGGGAAAATTGATACGAGCCATCGATGAGGTGTCCGAGGCCGCGAATGCCGTTTGCGAGAAGATACTCAAGGACATTGTGACCACGGAGCCACCGGTGGTGGTGCACGAGGCGCTGCAAGTGAAGCAGCGCGCCGCGGAGCCACCGCTGGTAATGCCACATCTGATCAAGAAACTGGATCCCATACAATCGGACAAGATCGAGGCGATTGCCAAACGCTGTATGCGACAGCTGAGCGAACTGGCGGAGTCGCCGCCGGACTATGACAATCTGGCCGCCTGTAATACATTGAGCACAGCTGGCGCAGCTGCAGCAGTCCACGCTGATGCCACTCTCATTTGTCCCATTGCAGAGGCGAAGACGGGGCAGTCGCAAACACTCGACGACATCGATCGCATCATGCAGGAGTGCGAGCGACAGGCGCGTCAGACAGGCAGCAGCAGCATGACCACAGTCACCACATCCAGCACGGACGATCAGCGCACCACAGCGCCTAGTATGAGCAGCGGCAGCGGCATCGGCAGCGGTCATGCAACCACTGTGAGCACCACTGCCTCTTCATTCAGCTCGAGCAGCGATTGTCTGGCCAAGTCATCGAGTCCATCGAACGCCAGGCGCGCCATGTCCTCGAGCATAACCTCATTCAATCCGTACTCCTCGAGCGATTACATAAAGTCGCAGAGCAGCGATTGTCATGCACCCAGCACAGATCCCATCAAGACATTCAGCACCACATCGTACGATGTGCCATCGACGCCGCACAGCACCACACTCAGCACCACCACACAGAGCACCCCAAGCAGCAGCACCAGCAACAATACAAGTGCAAATCAAACCGCCAGTGCCGCGTCGCCCTCACTGTCGCCATCGCCGTCGCCGCCGCTACAGTTGACGCCGGTGGGTGAGCGGAGAGCACGCTCCTCATCGCCCTCGCAGTATAATTCGAGCGAGGAACTGGCCGCCATATTTGGCGTTGAAGAGAAGCCGAAGCAGCCGCAGCGCAAGCAGTCGGCGGTAAAGCCCACAACAGGTAAAGGCGTTGCCCCCGCCCAAGTCCGCCAAACAACCCGCCAACCCGATTGCAATGAGACGCGCTCCTCAGATGCCGCTACTAATCCCCGCTGTGCTCTCGCTACGCTCGTTCAAGCTACCGCTACTAATCCAGTTTTGAATGTTGCTTGTAATCTTGACCCTGAACTTGATGTTACTACTACTAGCCGCAGCAGCTCACCAGACAACCCATCCACATCCACTAGTAATTGTAGTAGTCATAGCTTTAAGTTAGCCACCATACCGGAGCTGGAACACGAGGAACCAGTGACGGACACGGCGACAGAAACGGAAACGAAGCTTTCGCCCAATTTCAATCGCATCTATGCCAGCAAAATTAACATTGTGATGGATAGGCCCGAGGTAGAGGAACCACCTGCACCCATCACACAGTACGATTCGTTAACTTCGCTTGAGGAGACATCGTCCAATCCGGACTCGGGTAATGCCAGCCTGGCTGACTTTCCGCTTGCATCGCATTCCAATGCTTCAATTGAGCTGCAAACCACTTTTAATAGTCGCTTTGAGGTTAAGGAGCACTACGTATCTGAGGTTTCGATAAGTGGCGATGATGACACTGACACTGACACGGCTACTCAGCAATTGCTAGAGGACTTTCCACGTTTGCCCACAGAGGAAGAGTTGCTCGAGAGCTTGCGGGAGGAGGCCAAGCTTAACGAAAATGAAACTAAGGCATCCATAGAAAAGTGTCAACAGACTGATATTGCGCTTAGCGAAGTCTTAAAACTAGACGAAACTCTTACGCTAAGTGAGGCTGTCTATGACCTATCGAGTGAATCTCTTCTAATGGATCAACAGAATGAAGCTAAGCTTAATGAAGCTGAACTTAACGATAGTAACTTGGTGGCAATTGCACTGGACGAAGCTTTACTTGAAGAAACTATACTTGACGAACACTCATTGAATGAACTTGATAATTGTGATCCAATCGAGCTAGTTCCGTGCAGAGAGAGTATCGAAGAAGATTTTGCTGAAGGAACGATACTGGACGAACGTTCTTTGAATGAACCCGATAATCGTGACCCAGTTGAGCTAGCTGCGCGCAGAGAGAGCATCGTTTACGAGACGCCGCAAATCAACCTGAGCATTTCCGAATTGAAACTCAATTACGAAACGAAAGCAGGGCAAGAGGCGACTACTCACACAACACTGGGCGAAGCCATTAAATCGAACAGCAAAGACATCAACAAAGAGGCCGGCAAAGATGATATGCCAATTAAGGATACTTCAGCGAGTAATGAGCAGCACAGTAGCAGCGAAGCTAATGAAACTGAGATGCGAGGTCGCAAAGGACTTCCGGCGTTGACAGACGACGACCAGCCGACAACCAGCTCAAAAGCGCTCTCCGTGTTCGGCGAGCTGCGTACTCTGCGAGCACCGGCGGGGGCGGGGACGGGGACGGGGATGGGGTCGGTCGGAGGTGTGACGCGAGGCGGTTTGACAACACTCGAGCACGTACTTGTCGCCTGCACCGTGGGCCTGATTACACCCAACGATTTGCTCACATTGTGTCTGATCGTAATTGGTGTGATTATCATTGTTGCAATTGCGCTCGCCTGAGCGTTCGATCGGCTTCCAGTTGTTATTATTGCCACGGCACAACTTGATACTGTTGTAGTTGTTTGTTGTTCTTGTTATCGTTGTAATTATGGACGATATTGTTCAACATTATGTTGCCGCAAATATAAATTGTTTATCCATTTTCTTTTGCGCCAACTGCAGGTGCAGCAAAGTGTTTTGCATATTATTAATGCATAGTTATATATTATTTATATATAAACCAAAAGTATTCTCATTTCTATTACTTTCCAAGTAATCTTTATATATATATATGGTATTTGAACCACTGTGCAAATCTATTTCACTCATCCACATATAAAATACTAACCGTGGCAATTTCTTTAACACATCGTTTTTGATTAATTTTCTTGATGTATAATTTTATTGTTATTTTGACTGCAACTTGTGCCAATGATTTTTAATGTCTGTTTAATTACGTTCTATTAAATAATTTATATTAATAATAATTTGTAATATTCTTCTCTAACGTTTAAGCACACGATCAAAAAACAAAAATCGAAACAAACAACGAAAATAATCTATATATACTATATATATTCATACATTGACTAATCGTAAAACATTTCTAAAATCTCTTTGTATATTTTCAGCTCAAAATTTAATAGTTTAAGTTATCATAAATATGATGCAATTAACGATTTTCTTTACGTTTATTTAAGTAGAAATGTTTGCTATAATTTTTCTATAAATGTTATTATTAAACAAAATAAACAGGCGACGCATACACATAAATATTATTAGTAATAAAATGTTATTTAAAAAACAGAAAACGTGCAAATATTATTGTCCATGTTTTGTTTTATTTGTTTTGTAGTTTGAAATCAGCTTTATTAGTGTTAATTTCCTAACATTTTAAACTTTTTATTGTTTTTAAATTAGTATATCAATTTTATTTTGCGTTTGCTAATAAATTTAATTTTAGCTAGAAGCTAAAATTATTTTACTAATAAATAAATAACAATTTAAAATTAAGTTAAGAAGCTCGTTTCTATTTAATGTCGTTGCTAAAATGCCGCCGCTAAAAGCCAAACTTTTACTTATAAAACATATAAACATCTTTCCATTTAAACATTTTCAGGTTTTAAAGAAAAAGACTATAAAGTCAAATGGTTTTCGGTTCAAGTCTCGGATAAAAATACTGCCTCCAAGCTCGAAAGCTTTTTCGAAATGGCTGACAGTATTTTGGTTTGAAACTTGGATAAGCCCATTATTGTTTTTTTTAAAGGCATTCAAAAATATATTTAACGTTATTATTATGGGCTTGTTTCCTTTGTCTTATTTTGTTGGCCAAGCCCAAAAGCTTCTTATCTTAAGGTATTTTCACAATTGAAAATCTCAATGCTGTAAATATTATTTTTGAGTTTGTTAATCAATGATTATAAGTACATATTCCATATTTTTCGAAAAAGTTTTATGAATTCAATTTGAGGTTAGCATTACTTCAATTCAATTATGTTGCATTATAATATAATGTGCTCTTTATTAAACGTAATCCTTGTTTGGGTATCTGTTTACAACTTTTGTTAGCTCTTAACTTGCGACCGCCAGACAAAAAGTAAATAGAAAAGAGCACAAAAAGTGGTCGTCTTGTAGCAAGAAAAGCAACAACAAAAAGTCTTGGCTCATAGTGGAGAAGGAGCTTCCCTCAAACTGTTGATTGTTGCTGTTGTTGTTGTCGCTCGACGTCTGTTGTTTTGGCATAAAAAGGACATTCAACTGCAGGTCCCTCGACCTTTTCGGGGTGGATTCTTTTTGGCTTACTGCGTTGCTATAACTAATGAGGCTTCCAATTTCAATGGGCAATGAGAGCTTCCCAAGGGAAAGTTGTATATTTTTTAAATACAGGCTTCGCTTTTTAAGCAGCTATTGCGCTTATGTGCATTTTCTACATTTCATATTGGATCATTTGCCAATCTCGCCATAGGTTTTTGCGTTGGCTAACTCTAAAATCAATACCTACCAAAAGGCAACTTTAATTCATGTATTTTACGCTCTTTAATCTGTGACCCAACAAAAAGTTCATTCACCTGTCGTGGGGCGCCTAACCTCAAACCAGGGGCACAGCAGGAAAAACTAAATAGCAATAAAAATGTCACAGATCTAATTTGTTTTAGTCACTCTGCCACATACTACCCCTAACCCGCCACTGGCTGCAACTTTAGCTACTCGAGGCACGGCCGCGATTCGCCTGCTGTCATAAATACGGCTCCTTTGGAGCCTACAACAACCGGAACAGCCAGGCAAGGCTTTTTATAGCCTTGCTGCGGGGCATTTTAGTTGTGTCACGAAATGTGTCATGTATCCCCAGCTCCATAATATACATATGTTATTGATCAGAGTGGACTACAATATTATAGGAGTAAGAAGCTAAAAATTATATTTTTGGTTCAAAATCTTACTCCGAATTGCGGCATGCCTGCAAGTGTATTAAGTTTTCGGCATCCCACTGATAACTATTTTCTCTTGTAGAGTATCATATTCCTATGAACGACTACAACCCCTAAGACCCTTAAAAGCCCATCAAGGAAATAATAGGAACACACTTAACCCAATTTGAGGAGAAGAAACCCATTCAATTACGAGCGAGGGCTATTCTTAAAGTATTGCAGTCTAACGAAAATCAGATTTTTTAAGTGCTTAAAATTTAATAGCAGATCTAATGTATGCGGTAAACCATGATAAAAACTGCATCGGGATCGAAAATCGGATCACTTTTGACATAATTATGGGAGTTTTAGGTGTTTGAAAGGTATTTTTTCTTGGTTTCCATATAATCTCTTGATCTCTTGCAATCTTTCATTCTTCAGATTATGTCAGCATAGACTTCCTGGAATCTGTCTTAATATCTAAGTGCTATATTGAACAAATTCCATTTTTTTCTATTTGAGCAATATTTGATCGCAAGTAAGTAAACGTCTCTCGCACATGTTTTACTTATTTTTATTGGCACACATTGTGGGCGTGTCCAAGTGGGTGTTCGTAGTCGTCGCACAACTCGTACCTAATTATGCGCTGCGAATTCTTTACGGTGTCTGTCGAACGGGTGATAATTATTATCACAGACATAGCAGACACAACGTGCCTCCGCGTAGCGTTAGCTTTAGGCGACTTTACAAATTGCTCATACGCCGCGTGTTGCGCACACACAAAATATAAACTGTGTGTATGGTATCAAATGCTGATAGATGCTTGCGGTCAAGTACGGACCGCTCTTTGGCGTTGACTACTGTTGCGCCACCCGTTTGCGGTTGCGGTTGCAGTTGCAGTTGCACTTGCAGCAGAGAACTTGTCACCCCTCCCTTAAATTGGGCACATATTTGGAGCCGTTCAATGCGCTGCGGTCGCTGCTGGGAACGAAGTGCGTTAATATCGTCGAAACTGAAAACTCATTTGGGGGATTTCCACTGCGCAGGTACAAACAAAATGCCACTGGCCCCAATTCTAGGGTTGCAGGCATTGTTGTTGTAGTTGTGGCTTTTGCAATGGTTTGGTGGTCACGGCGAATTCGAAGGAACGGAGAGCGAACGCTAAAGGGAGCAAATGAGAGAAAGAATAGGGTGAGAGGGACAGAAATAATTATGAAGAGAGTTTTTATCAGCATTGCCAGAACAACAAAAAATATGCAATAAAGGAAACAAATATATTCTTATTTAAGTTAAATATTTAACTTTGAATTTCTAACAATAATATTTTATTAGTATTAATTAATATCCTTTAGTGTAATTTTAATTCAGGTAATTAAATTCTCTAAGTCCACTAAAAAATAAATTAATAAATTTATAGTAAAAGTACTTAAATGACATAGACCATTGAGTACTTTAACCCTTTATTGTTATTATACTTTTAATGCTATAGAGACCAGAGTGACTTCTAAAGAGCATCAATAATTTCTGCCCACTTCAGATAATCTAAAATCCAAATATTCTAACTGTTTTCTTCAGTGCATGACTCTCAAATAGTCGCTGAGTAGGAGATAGAGAGAGAGAGAGAGAGAGATCGCGAATTCGCCTCTGATTTTAAGTTGAAAACACGAAAAATAGAAAACCGGCTACAATATCAGCTGTTTCCAATGCTCCAGACTTGTAAATCTGCTGCTGCTGCTGCTGTTGGCGAGTAACCTGCCCGAGTGGTTGCTCAGCGCTGTGTGTTGTATTTGTTTTGGCCCCAGTCTGAATCTGGCCACATCAAGCCACATCTCGGCAAGCGCTGGCGCTCAGTACGCATAGAGGTTTCCAGCGGCTCGCAGTACGTGTCGGATTGCTGCAGTTTGGCGAAAAGTTCTCGTAGCCTTAGCCAAAAGTGGCCAAATAGCGTAAAAACTAATACCAAAAGTGAAGGAGCTGGGCAAAGTGAGGCAGACAAAACGAAAGCAATGCCAGACTAAATTATTAGCGGAAGATGTTAAAACACAGCAAAACAAAGGAAAAACGACAAGTGCAAAAAAGGTGCGTCTAACAGAGTGCATAAATATATATACATATGCATATGTACATAAGTATGTGTGCTGCGGAAACACTTGGGGCAACAACAATTAAAAGGCATTTGCCGGAATGCAAAACACACAATCCTGCATTTCTAGTGTGAGCCATTATATTTGGGGGCGCGTCTGAAATAGTTTGGCTTTAATATTAGCGCCTACAATTTCTAGCAAATATTTGCTAAGCAAACGAAATTGTTTGATGGTTGATTCCTTTTGCAATTCATTTAACTTAAGTGACATTTAGTGGGGGCTGTTGTGGTCTAATGCCACGCCCACAGCAGCCCACTCACATTGTCAATGTTTGTCGTCTGGCAAATTCTGCCATTGTTGGCCAAGTTCAACGCACCAAAGCAACAGCAGCAGCAGCTTTTAACGCAGTTTTTCTGAACTTCATTCTTGTCCTTCAGCTGCCGCTGTTGTTGTTGTTGTTGTTGTTTTTGGTGTGTTCAGAGTGTTGGCATCCTCTTTGCCTTTGCCTGCTGCAGTTCGCTTTGTGTTTCATTCTTTGCAGTTTTCGTATTTACCTTTACTTGAATTTCTAGAGAGTTTTCGGTAGTTCCAAGTCATTGTGTGGCCTAGGTTTTGTCTCGCAGGAGTGCTCTGAAGTTTCAGTCCTCTCCTCTGCAGGTATGACAAGTGAAATTTTCGTCTGGTGCTTGCATTGAAAGTTAATGCTTCTGTGCATGCAATGAATGAAGAATGAGCTGAGCAGTTCTCTGGAATGAGTGTGCTCAATGCAAATACTCGTTTATTCATTGTTTGAAGTGGTCCTGATTACACAAGTACAAATATGTATCTTCAGAGCTGTACTGGGAAAATCTTGGCTTTAAAACTGCAACTAGTGAAGGCGGCTATGGGTTCGCTATAAGCACGTTGCAAGCTTAAACAAATTCAATTTATTATAGATTTTTGGTTTCACCATGGAAAGTGAAAAGAACAAACTGAAGCGTGCTTTCAAATGGCTATAACATTCCGTATCAGGCATAATCCTGTTCTACTCAACTATTTCTTTTTTGTATGCCCTGAAATACCAAACTTTGCATAATAATGTTAATGTTTTCGAGAAGTGCAATTTATGTATCGCTTGGCGCAAAAGTTGATCCGTAAGCCACACAACGTATAACAAATTTGACACCCACACACATCCAAGCGAAGACTTTTTGCCATTTACCCTGAGCGGATTTTGGTTTATGTTTCTCTGCGTATCCTTCGAATACGTGAGTGATTCAACATAATTATGTTCCAGCAGTTATAGACATACGCCCTCTTACTGCCTCCGCTACAGTCCGCCCGCCCCTGCAGTTCTTCGCAGCGCTGCCTTTTAACCGTATTATAACGGTTATGTGCACGTATACACGAAATAACAGTTAAAGTATTTCAACATTCATTTGGATATAAAAGAAAATTGCCAAGTGATTGTTTGGTGGTTTGTGTTTCGGTTTCTTGCTTTTTTCTGTCCTCCTGTAGCATTAAACTGACAGGCGGGGAGACAGCGGGACACAGAGACAGTTAGTTCGTCTGACTGACTGACTGACTGCATGTTGGCAAGAGTCAACTGACAACAACAGCAACAGGCACAGGCACAGGCACAATTTGTTATCGCAATTCGCTTTTGAATACCCTGCATATGTGGTGAATGAATGAGCCATATTTCGAGACTGGCCAATTGATGCTTAGGAAAACATTTTAAATGTTATAAATAGGACGCTGGACAATGAGAAAGTCTTAGATTCATGTGTGGCTCTAATTTTCAAATAGTTATTATTTTTGAAAACCTAAAACATTCGAAAATTAGAGATATTGCTAATAGTTTCTGACCGATATGGAATTTTATTTCTGGAAGATATAACTACCGAGCGTCCACTGTACATGCGACGATCACTTGCGAGGTACCTCATAGTCGATTAGTTCGTGTCTGCTTCATTATTGATTGCTCATTTTGCTTTGGTTCTTCGTCTGCAACACGTAGGCCGGGCCGTAAACAACGTTGGCGTCTCAACAACGGGGGAGGAAGGCAGGCGCAGGCGCAGGCGTTTTGCTCGTGGGCTTGTTAATCCGGACTCCGTTCCGTATGCAGAGAGAAAAACTAAGCAAAAAATTAGTTTGATTGGTGCATTAAAGCACCTGCCCCGCTCGATCTGGAAAACTAGCAAATGGGAAATACATTCTGATCGAGTAGGCCACCGGTTCAAGTTTACAAATTTACTTTTATCAAATTTTCCTAGTCGGACAATTGTTGGACGTTTCTTGTTTTCTTGCGACACAAACACAAATATATCAAACACTGGAGGGACAACATTTGGGACAACTATTTTATATCTTTGGATAGTTTGCATGAAATTTGTAAGTGTTCAAGGACGAAGTAGTTAATGTCGAGTCAAGTTGTCACCTGAGCGCAGCATTTGTCCAGGCAGTTCTTGTTGAGCGAATCCTTACTGAGGTAAGCCCCAATGCCCGTTGTACCAAAACAATAAAATAGGCTTTTTGGCTCGCCAGAAATCTGCATAATTCAATTTGCCAACCACCCTTTCGTGCTGAAAATCTTTTCACGCGTGCTTAAATGGTACTATAAAAGTTTTACATAATTTGCATTTTTTCACTGGACAAGTGACATGAAACTCGGTCGGTTTTTGTGATATGTATGTCTGTAGTCTTATTGTCGAAAACGCTTCTCATACTTTAACTAGAAATTTTAGATGAAATTTGAGCAAAATTTGAAAATAAAAGACAGGACAGAGGAGATTGCACCAGAAAGTACTATTTAAGGTAGTTATTCAAGTAAAACATTTTTATATGTTAAGTAATTTTAAATGTCAAACCCTAACCTAAAAGACAAATCGTGGGGTAGTTTAACAAAGAAATTAGCTTTTTCAGCATAGAACTCTAGCAACATGCCGGGAATAGATGTTGGCGCCGGCGTTAGATAAATTATAGAAAAAAAGCAAAGCTGACCCACGTTGCTGCTTTGTCGGGTATCATAGCTCAAAGCAGGAAAAAGATACACTGAAATACCCCGCCCACACGAGCGCGTGAGCTCGTTGTGGGGGTTTCTCTCCCCCACGCTGCGTCCCCCTTCAGTTGAAACAACTTTTGAGTGACGTGCAGAGCTTTTGAGTTGGTTTTTGCTAAAGTTTCTGTTGCACTGAGCAGTTTTTACTCACTTTAGTTTGTTTTGTTTTTGCCTTATCGCTGCTGCTCTAATTAATTAGCTAATTTTGTTTGTCTTCATTCTGAGAGAGCACGTGCCGCGTAGACACGGCAATGACTTCATTTAAGGCTTGAATTTGATTTGTTTAATTTGCCGCGACATTTTAAGCGACATTTTGTGTTGAAAATTAATTTATTTACTTGGATACAATTTGGCTCTAATTTGTTGTCTCTCTTTTATTTCTTTGCAGGTGAGTCATGCTTAAAATACACAAACACTGTGCGCATTTCGGGTGAGTTTAATATCAATCGAGGCTATCTGGAATATTATTGAAATATAACCCCTTCAGTAATATATGCCTTATGGATAAATAACACAAAACAAGTGGGGAAGGATTTTCTTCGGCGTGCCGAAGATTTTACACTCTTTTCAAGTCTATGGGTAGATTTCACTAGCTTACATTTGTTTTGTGTCCGACGCTTCATTCTATGGGTTACAAAAGAGTATAAACATTAATATCAAATTAATCTTTTTCTGCGTAACGTGGCATCGCCAATAATCAGAAATGATTTAATATAGGGATTTGCCATTTCGTTTCGCTTTTGTAGCTCCCTAGTGATTTATGTAATCCAACTTCTCGCCATCCATAAAACACCCATCTACCTTTTAATTCAATCCCCCACCAAATCCAAATTGGCATGCAGCTTAAAGTGTGCAAAGGTGCTGAATTTCAATTCTATCGCTGTTTGCTCTTTTCGCCTGCGCAAAAGTTTCTGGAAATGCAGTTTTTATATCCTACATAATAAATATTTGAGTGCTCTCAGAGAGGTGATGTGTGCATATGTGTTTCCGTGAGTTTATATAACTGTCACACGCCTTGTTTACATTTATCTACTTTTATGACTGCATTTGCAGAATTAACTTACACACACTCCAAATTTCCGTCAACTAAAATAATTACTAGTGGCAGTATTAGTAGTGTTTGTAGTAGTAGTAGAATCCTAATGGCATTGAACTTTCTTGCTCGTTCTATGGACTGGTTGGTAGAACTAGAACCACTGTCATTTGGAACAAACGTGAAACGCGAGCAAATGAAAACGGTTCATAAAGCAATTTTCTATGGCAATTCACATTTCCGCGCTTTTTCATCAGCTATCTATCTATGCATTCATCCATCCATCCACCCATCCATTGGCGTATTGAATTGCGCCTAACGGCACCTGCATTGCCAACTACCTTATTAGCACTGGAACCCAGTCTGCTGTTTGCACATACATATCTCTTCAATCTTAACCCATCAACGCGACATTAGTCTGAAATGTTAAGCTTGGCTGCAATCAAGTAAATTGAGCGGAAAAAATCGAACATGAGAAACAATTTAAAATATTTCTTAAATTTAAAACCAATTTACAATGTTGACAACTCTTTGGTTTTCAAATGTACTCCCAACACTAACCGCTCTATTTGACTCTCTCGTAGTCTCTCTCTCTCTCTTGAGTCTGCTCACGACATTGACAAGTTCGCGGTACAGTTTTTGACAATCAGCGATCCTTTCCCTTTTCAGCAATTGTTTCTCCTTACTGCTCTCGCAAGTGCGACTGCATTTCGACAAAAACAACAACAGCCGCCCACATAGATTGCGCCGCTCACTGGTCGGACAGCAGCACGAGTACTCGATTGTTATTGTTCGTCTCTTGCAGCTTCGGCTTCGGCATTGGCGCGTTAGCGCAACTTCAGCTCAACTCAGCTCAGTCTTTTGTCTGCGCTGCTCGATGTCGGTTCGTGTTCATGTTGGGAAATGAAAGTTCTGGCTGCTGCGTCGCGTCACAGTCGGCAGTGTTATGCTGCGCTTTTGTTTTCGGCCTGCATTGCGTTTCCTCTGTTTTGTTATTGTTGCTATGTGTGTGTTTGTGTTTGATTGAAACAAGTTCACCAATGCGTTTCAAATCTACCGTTTCGGCTGTTCATATTTTGTTTCGCTCGATTGAATCACCGCAGTGACGCTACAGTGATATCCAGTAATTGACAAATGTTTATAAATCATTGCAATGCAATTTAAACCGCACTCGTAAGTACACAAATCAAACATATGAATCACATTCAAGAATGACAAACAATTAACCCAACTGATTATTTTACTGTGCCAATGAGTGCAAGACGATCCAACATTGGAGTTCAGACTGCGTCTCTGTTTCTCTACTCGGTGTTAATTTCGGTGTGAAAAGCTTATGAAGGCAAATGACGCTGCAGTCGCAGCGTAGCAGTTTTAGTTTTCAGCATGTCATGTCAGCCGCTTTTAGCTGTTCACTACAACGGTAAATGCTATCGCGCTCTACTTTTAATCTATGTACATATGTGCGCAACACTCATTTTTGGCTGGCGAGCAAGTGCTGCCCATTGAATGCTGCCCAGCAGACTGCCGTCCTTGTCGCTTTCGCACTCTTTCGCACACACAAACTCAGCTCTGCTGTTATTTTTAGCCAACTGCGTCGGCGCTGCTGCGACACAACTAGCGTCGTAGTCGGCTTATCACAAGTTTTATTTTTAGCTTCTTTAAATAATTTCTTGTTCATTGCGCGTCTGCGAGCTATACAAACATATATTACATTTACTGTGCGAATTTGCTTTAATTTAATTCAATGGCTCAACGTGACAACGTCGCCTTGTCTGCTAGTCGCATTGTTGTAGCAGCTGCTTGAAAACGCTCAGCATCGCTGATGTGGAGAACAGTTAGATAAGAAGAGAGACAGTCATTTGCTGTGTTGTCTGTTCTTCTTTCGTATTATTGTTGTTGTTGGGCCAGTCAGCCGTGCGTTTTGTTTGCACGCCCTTGCTTTCGTTCTACTATTATGATTATTGTTGCTGTTGTTGTTGTTAATGTTGCAGTTACCATGACAATGCCATATTCCAACTGGAAACTGCATTTTGCGATCGCTTGCAATTCGTTTTCAGAAGTGCATATTCAGTGCAGCTTTTTTAAATATTAATTTATTGGTAATTACCAAAAACAATGTTGCTAATGTTTTCTTTCTTTCTATTTTCTACACTCGTTTATAGTATTTTTGAGTATATTCAATACGTCTCTTCCAGTATGTGCATTTCAACATAATAATGTTATTGTTTGGTTTTATGCGTTAATTGTGTGCATGCATAAAAAAACGCACTTAAAATATAAAACAATAAATGTTTTATAATGTTACCTCTCTCATTCGGAAACGCAGCACTGCTCTACCTAATTATGCCCATCGCAGCCAACACTGTAATTACCCATAATAGTTTTAGTTGTCATTTATATTGGTATTGTCGACTTTCAGTTTCTTTTAAATGGCTAGAGTGGGCGTTCCTTTAGTTATAAAATAATTTCACAGACCTCTCATTTTCGTTTCGCTCATATGGAGTTTTTGGTATAGTATAACATCATTCAATTACTTATTAAGCGACACGTGACTTTTCAGTGACTTTCCCTATGCATCAATGGCTAAAAGAGTCACAGTTGCCAAAGGTCAGCTTACTTGTAAAGTCAATTTTCGTGGCGATATTCCAAAACATGATACGTTCTTGATGCTTGAAGCTCAATGTTCTAACAGCGACGAACCTTCAAATGAAGCGACGCCCACAAAAGTTTATCTTGCTTACCCCATTGCCAAGGCAACTGGCCCTGAATAAAGCCAAAGTTTCACCCCGGTTACCCCCTCGCCCGCATCATGCCAAATTTATGCTCTTCTTTGGCTTACGCTTCATAAATCTCTTTTTGCTTTAATATTTTCCTTCTTCTGGTTTTTGGCTGTAATTTCTTTCGCTTTTCGCTGTACTTTTATATTATTTTTTTGTTGTATCTGTCTTTGCACGTTGACATTTTCTTGGAATTGCTTTTCACGAAAATGATTCACAATTGTCATAAATTTGTTTCGTCTGATTTACGCCACGAGGCGTATGAGCGATGTGCGCGGACTCATGAAAAGTGAGGAAGTTGAATTATTAGCCACGAGTATTTGCCAGCGAATCTCTAGATTAAATTTTAACATCTGACGACTTTAAAGAGCTTCAGAGCTCTAACATTAATTCATCAAAGCGAACTTATCTAAAATGTATGCCCGTGCCAGCATTGCACTTAAGTATTTGGCTTGTTGCCTGTCGTTAGTATTAATTCAATCGATAAATCCGAAAATAGCATTTACGAAGCGTGCGACTTTTCGACGTCTATTGTCATTCGTCAGTTCCAAGAGCCCTTCCCAGCGCTCTGCCCGTCTGCCCGTCTGCCCGCTTCATACAATTCAAAATAGACGCGTCAGTGAGCGCTGGTTTCTTCCTTGGTTTGCTGCCTGTGTCTCTGCGTCTAAATGTCCTGTGTCAATTGGGTGACAAAAGCTGTCATTTTATTGGGGAGGGGGCAGGCACAACTTACGTGGCTGAACCCACGCGAGTTGTCAAAAAATGTCAGCTCTGCGTCAATAGCCCCAGTTCTTGTTGTCATTCTTGTTGACTGTCAATAACAACATTAAAAAGCAACAACAAAGGGCAACTAAAAAGCTTAGGCGTCATGTCTATTAAAGAAACAAACAAACAGAGCAGAGTGTAGTGCCTAAAAATGGGGGCCATAAGCACTTTTAGCCCATTGAGCCATGTTGAGGATTGATGGAGCAGACGCCCGTCAGGTGGTGCGCAACACTCGCCATGATTGCGAAGAAAGCTGGCAGGCAGCGGCAAAAAAATGCGAGAAGCAACAAAAACAACCAAATTCCAAGTGACAGCTGTCGAACTGAGCCTCTCTGACTCCGCTCTCTGCTTTTTGCCACATTGTTGTTAACCAAACGGAGGGCAGACAGAAGCAGGCGGGTTGGGTTGGGGGAGTTGGAGGATTTACCCCATTGATGCGGGTGCAGTCAGGCATGGCGCTTCTGTTGTTGTTGCTGTTGATGTTGCTGTTGCAGCTTTGTTATTTGTTATAACATTGTATTGAGATACTTTTCTGCTTGGTTTCGTTGCTGTGGCCTCATCTCTATTGTGGAGGACATCCTATTTTGACAGCTTTGTGAATGGCATCATGAAATATGGGATGGATTGCATACATAGATGGGGCACTAAGTAAATGAATGAAAAATGGTGACTAATAATAAGCTGATGATATCAAGCACATGAATGAGCTGCTCACAATGGATATTAAATTACAAATTGATGAAAATGATTGTATTTGCTAGAATGATATGGTTATGGCTGGGAGACCAGACAACAACTGGGTCAAGTCTGGTATTGCTATAGTTACAAGAATTTAGTTTTGCAACCCCTAACATTTCATACAGCTCTCGTGGGCAGCTCATCTCGGTCATTTAATTCCAGACCTGTACTCTTGAATATTTTTGCTACACAGCTGCACTATATTTGACCCATTTCGCAGCCGTTGCTCTGCCACTTTGGTAAGTGCATTGCTGACATAACTTGTCTATAGCCCTTTTGGCTCTTGGCAAAGTTTCAGCACATCAAACGGCCCACGCCAACAACCTTCTGCAACCAAACTGTCGCCAGGTACAAGAAGAGCAAAAACAACAACCAGCCAAACAAACAAAAAAAATACACAACCATTAGCAACTTCTGAAACAGTAATAAAAAAATGGCTACTCTTAAAGCGATTACCGTTTGAAATTGGCGTATATCGAAAAATCGCTTCGTTTAGGGGTTTTTTGTGTATGTTTGTTGGTACATTTTTCCATTTTCCATTTTCCTAGTTTCTCACTTGCACCCGCATTTTCCACACGCGCACTGCAATTTAACGACTGGCCGAGTTGCCGACTTTTTCCAACATAAGTAACATAAATTCAGGTGGCAAATAGCTGGCCATCAGCTTAATTTCTATCAACATTATTGCTACGCTGAAGCTAATGCGCTTTTCTCTCTATTTCTCTTCTGCCTATTTTGTTTCTCTTTTTGCTCTTGAGCATGAGGTTGCTCTGTTTTGTGTGCTACTTTGTTGTTATTGGCATTGCCTGGTTGCAGCTAATTATGCAAATAGTACCTGGCAGATTATTATGTCACGCCTTCTTAATTAATTTATAAAGATGCCTGTCAGTCGCCCATTCCCATCGTCAATTGTTGCATCTTTTGTTTATGTTTATTTTTCATGTTGCATTATGCATTTCATTCGCATTTGCATCACAATAATTCAAGCGCCATGGATTTGAAGTTGCATCGCAAAATTAACATATATTGTTTGTTTTTATCTTGGCCTTTTTCACGTCATCCTTGCATCTTGCATAATCAAACGGGGAGCGATTTGGAATTTAAATATTTGTTTTCTGTGTTTCTGGCGCTTTGTAATTGGTGCGATTTGCATGTAAACGTTATTTAATGATTATTGATCAATAAATTATGCCGATTCGAATACCAATTGATGCAAGTTCATGGGAAAAACTTGCATCGTTTAACTAAATTGAGTTAAAAAAAAAACCAGCAAATCAAGCAATATGCCAATTGGAACTTTTCTCATATCTAGCTGAGATTCAATTATTTATAGTTTTCGCATGCCTGAAATATTTTCTCATGCATATTGTAGTAATTGCATTATGAATCATAAGCTTAAGAGGCAGCTCGAGATGCGACCTTTGTAAATCATTTACTTTTCAAATAGCTAGACTTACAACTACATACATATGTATGTGGATTAGACAATGGCATACGCACGGATTCGTGATAGAGGATTACACTAAAAATTGCTTTTAAAAGAAAAAAACAGACTAATTTCTTCAACTTTCAGAAATGTTTTCTAAAACCCGAACCGTAGTCAGGTTAGGCATTGGGTATAAAGACAGATATTTGCAGTTTGCTTTTTGTAAGCAGCCAACTCCCCAACTCCGTACTCAGCACACACACACACTCACACACTCAGGCACACACAGCTGACAGCATGGGGCCACCTAACGACGTTTCGCACAGTGATGCCGAGTCATCATAAAATGCAATTCTCTTGGCGCTGTCACCTTCAAGGGCCACGTAATTTGCAACGTGCACTGACGCCAAAATTTAAATTGAACGCAGCAACAACAAAGCGTATAGAAAAGTACAGTGAACAAAAGCAAACAACTATGCTCAAGTCGAAAGTATTCGACAAGGAGATGCCCTGTAGCCATGGCTACTACTCAAATGGTTGGTTGGCTGGAGTTGCCTGCTTCTACCTCTCACATCTATCATAAATACCCCTTTTCGTCAAATATATAAATGTGTGTAAAAGTCAACTTGACCCTAATACGAAGCCAAGTTTGCATTGCTATTGTTGTTTGTTTGGGCGAAAAAAGTTGGGCATAACGAAAACAGTGAGGTAACCACATACTTATATGACCAATTTGTTGGATAAACAAAATCACTAATGCTCCTCAGTTTGTCACTGTAAATATATACTAAGGTGTATTTTATTTTGCATTTTAATAATTTCCGTGTTCTCGTTTTCTGATGCGATCCTGAGATATCAGGTTTTTAGTATTAATCGCATATGGTCGGCTTTAATTTTGATTTATTTTGTGCGTAATTATTTTGTTATTTAACACTTAGGATTATGCAAATTACCCACTGCCTACAATAAATTATGTCTCTCTTTTTACTGTGGCATATCAATTGTAAATCTCGCAATTGGCTTCCGCCACGCATTTGCCGCCCACAAATACAAAATTGAATTGTTGGTATCGTTTCGCATTAGCTTATGGCTCAATTATTTTCAACAATTGTATAAGAAATCGCTCATTGTAAAGTGACTTTTGTTGTCTGTTTGCTGTTGCTTAATGTCAACAGCTGCGTCCACTGGATGACCTCAACAACGTTATTGTGCGATGATCGGTCGACGACATTATCGGCGAGAAGTGTTCTTATCTCTTGTTGCCTTTCGCCTGGAAAGCTACAACACAGAATCAGTCGGCAAAGTTGCTGTGCATTCCAAATTTAATATCGAATATAAATGCTTTAAAGCTCCTTCTGTCTAGCTATGAGTTGGCTAAAAAGCACTTTTCTGTGTACTCAGACTTTGAAGTCTGTCAGCCGACTTGCAGCTGTCTTTGGGTCGCCTTCCTTTGTAATTATTTGTTAAGTGAGTTTACATTTAACAGCTTAAATTAGTGTAATCGTATTTCAAGAGCCATTTGATATTATAAATATATGTTGTTTACTTTTACAACTGGTGTAGTTTTCAGCTTGCAGTTTATTAGCTGCATTATATATACACAGACTAGTTACCTTAAACGCGTTTAGCCTCTAGAGGAATCTAGAAACACATTCACGAACGCTAACTCCGCTTACCTAATTATGTTTGATATAACTTGAACTGAATGGCACTGGAAGCTCTCGAATCCTGCTCTCTGTCGTCTGTCAATGTGGCCTTTAGCAATGCGCCGCAAATTAAATATAATTTAATTGTGATTAAATGGCGCTGCGCAGTTATGCTTGCAGTAACACTGATCAAGTTATTTATATATTTAACTCAGGTCGAGGTCTACAGCTCGCCTCTGCTCGGCTCTCTTCTCAGCCTGTCCATTAGTCTATCTGTCTGCCTGCGTGCCTGTCCCTAATTTACTTTTCTGGTCGCCTGTCATGGCATGCGTCAACTTCGCCGTCTTCGTCGTCGTTTCCATTGCCACTTTGTGTCAGTTTACGTATACCTGTCTCTGTTGCCCCTCTGCCGCCCCCTCTCACACCGATGCAATTTAATCTCATCGCTCATTCTTGCTCTGCTTTAATTGTCAGCGCTAATTGCGACGCGTGGTGTAAACAGTGGAACAACAATAACAACATCATCAACCAGATGCCAAGTATTTGTTTTTGCTGATGCCATTGAAGTCGGTTCAGACCAAATATGGTGTATCAACTGATTGCTTTCCAAGAGCTTCCTTTTCTCTATCGTAACCCTGATAGCTTCCTTGACCTTCCCTAGTCCATTTGCCAGCTTATTATTGGCCACTGTGGCTACTTGAATTACAAAACTGGTTTACAATTTCGCTCGTTATGCGCTCGGCCAACAACAACAATAGCAGCATCAACTTTAACAACAACCGACCATGCGCTTTAAATTATGAAGCTTTTACCAATTCTCTCGAATTGCATTGTTGCTGCAGCAGCAGCTGCCTTGCAGCAAAGTTACACGTCCTGCCACACGCCCCACGCTCCATTGAGCGCCACCTCCTGTACACATTGTTGCATGGCCACGCCTCTTAGTCTGGTTAAATGGGCGTAACTAATATTGACATAGTTTCAAGCGTGTCATCTGGCTGCGCCGTTGTTGTTGTCGTTGTCTCTGTGCTCGTTGCAGCAATGAAAGTAGGTTGCATTTTAGTATTGCAGGTGTGTGCTTGTATGTATGAGCATGTGCATGGCTTAAATCCACTTTCATTGATCGTATTATCAACCCGACCCACACAACATTTTGGCGAATGCCTGACAAACCCAACAGCCATACAGCAATCAACGAAGGCCGCCTTATAAAAGTCAAAAACACTTTTATGGCTTGTGCTTATATTATGTTGTGTGCTAGCTCTTTTGCAATTGAGTCTTAGTATAAGAGGGACTTTGCAGAGACTATTTAATTTAAAGCATATCTGTATACGTGTACTTAGTATGACGATTGCTCGAGGCCCACTACTTCAAGAGGACAACCCTCTTTAAATTCGAAATTTTTCCTGGTCCGTCAGGACAAAATCTTTTATTTACGTAGATACGCGAAAAAACAAACCTGCAGAGGTTAAGGTGTAAGGCTTCGTCCAGAGGTACATATATATTTTTTCTTCTTTTGGTTGTTTTTGACTTGTGCTCATGGCCATAATGTGCGCATTAATAATGCATACCTGACGTATGCGCAATGTGAGATGGACAGGCAATCACATCAATCATACGCCGCATATCCTGCATATTGATGAAAGTAATTATGGCATAAATCATTGAATAAAGCAATCGGAAAGTTGTAGAGGTGACCCAGCTGCAGTTTAATAATAACTTAATTTGTAAACTGGCCAACGAAATGCGCAAGCAAATAACAAATGAGATATTTATTTATGTGGCAGCCTGCACACCCGCACACCCACACACACACACACATTAAACCTCATCCACCCCGCACTTACCTTTGCGTGCATTTTTTTTTGTTTACATTATTATTAATATTTTCACAATAATATGACGCAAAAGCAGGGAAAAAGAGATAGCGACAAAACAAAACAGAATGACAGATCAATTTATTTAAAAATGCTCAGCTACAAGATACTCTGTTCGTAAGTCTAATTGCTATGAAATTCTCAGTACGTCTGTCGTACTGCAAAAATTCAAACAGGCTTTTATCGCATACATGTTGTATTTAAAATACATTTCGTACACTTTAAGATACCATATATTCAGCTATCGTCAAGAGTACAGAGTGTTAATAACAAACAACTGGCCGCATTTGGCCATGACTGCAAGTTCAATAATTGAAATGTTGCGGGTGTGTAATAAACTGCTGCTCATTACGGAAACGAGCATTGGAGCTTTACAAAATAAACGTAATGTCATGGAAAGTTGTGGAGGCATCGAGTAGAATAAAGAACAAGTACGTAATCAGATAAAATTCAAACATTGAGAGAGCTCATATGCAAATGGGAATTTCTTGAATTCAGTTGAAACTGGCGATAGGTGGCTCTTTGTGGTTTCAATTGCTCAGCTATGCTTATAGAGGCCTATCATTACTCCTATCCTATCCGTCCCGTCACTCAAATTGACGCCCACAACGGAAATGGCCGGACAACAACTCAATTAAAGAATGAAACTCAATTAGCTTGAACTCTGATACTTCGAATATGCCCATCAATGGTGACCTTCAGCTGCACACTTACATAGCTGACATTACCATTATAAGGGCACACACACGCACACACACAGATACAGAAACAGAAACAGAAACCAGTGGCCAGGCGCATGCAAAAATCCAGATGGCAAAGTTCACGTTTTACTTTTGACGTATGAACCGGGCGGGGGGTTACTGTAACTGTCAGGCAGTTGGCAGGCAAGCTTTATAAATACTTAAAGCTGTACACACGCGCACGTGTAAATAACTTCCAAATGATCCAGGGTACACGTAAAAGCTAATGCGAATTGCCAAATTATGCTTACAAATGAATGGTAATCTCTGTTGCGCTCTGTGGTGCATCCTCGTGCTAGCCAAGTCAATTATGGTGTGCACTCATTAGACGTGCGTAGCTGAGATTCCTCCTACTGCATCGTTTACCGTTGGCCAACCTCAAAAACCAGATAGTGTCCGTCCGGACCGCAGACCGCAGCTCTGATCTGCTGCTGCCTCCGTCTTGGCGCCTTACCCGCTCAGCAGTGGCATTTAACGAGTTTCGCTTCTAGTTTCTGTTTTTGCACAGCATGAGAAGCACATGCTGTGCGACTGCAGAGATAATGCCGATGATGGTCAACTTTATGTGATGCTCTGGCCATGAAGGTGACACGTTCCACCATCTGTGTATGCACACAGTTGGCACCGTGCTCTTAATGCGCTAAGAAAGTACTTAGGCCATAATGCAGAGCATTTCTGAAATTAACTAGTTGCATATCGTAAGTAAAAGTAGAATAGTAAAGTTTTGCTTAAAATGTTTTTAACAGTTATTTCTTATGGCTATTAGAAAAAGCAGAAGGTTTCACTGTAAAGCTTATAGCTTTTCCACTGACCCATCGATCTGTGGTGCAAATGGGGACTAGCGCGTGCATCCAACAGCTGAGCATCATCTGTATTATAAATGTGTTTGTATGTATGCACATACATACATACATACATACATACATATGTATACATATGTATATGTATGTATGTATTCAGACTGCTGTGTCTCGTGGGGTTTCTCGTCTCTTTTAGCCGTTACCGTTGCACGTTTTTCGTTTTGTTTTGATTTTGCTGCTTCTACCCACACACAGTCTTACGCAGAAAGCAAACACTCGCATACTCGCACACACACACACACACAGACACGCACTCAGCGCTAACTCACATAGATACTCAGACTTCTCAATAAAACGGCTGCCGCTTGTTCGTTTTTGTTTTAATTCTTTTGCTTCGTAGAGCCCAAAAGATAAAGAATGAAAATCGTGCTGTATACAACGGCAACTGAACAAACTGAACTGTGGCGCCGCGCTGCCAGTTCTAGATACTTTCGGTTAGCGCTCAGTCAGTCGCTCGCTTGCTCAGTCGCAAAAACGTTTAGCGCCGAGACGGACGACGACAAGAGCGACAACAAAACTGTTGGTTGGAAAATTACAGCAGCAGCAGTAGCATAAGCAACAATTAGGAAAGAGGAGGTGTCGAGTCGGCGAGTCGTCGAGCTGTCGAGTGTATTGCAAAGCAGACGCGAGTGCAAAGCACTTTTCTATTTTCGCCTCAAGTGCAGCACCAGAGCCTCAGAGCCAGTTGCAAAATCCTATACAATAAAAGAAGAACGAAACGCAGAAATCCGACAGAAATAAGAAACATCTGAAAATATATAAACACTTGACGCGTGTGTCTTACTTTCTAAAATAAAATAACGCATACTGTCTGTCTCGTCGCGGCCAATTTTAGTCCGTTTTTGTAGAGCAGTGTCGGTGTGTGTGTGTGTGGTGTGTGTGGTGTACTGTGTACTACTGCTGCTGGGGACAATATGTTGGCCATCAAGGAGTGCCTCATTCGCGAAGGTGTGCTCAATCTGGAGAGTCCCCTGCATGGCTCCAGCCAGCGCCACTTTCAGCTGCAGTCGAGCAAAAGCAGCGGCAATATGGATATGCCACGCTATCGCAGTTAGTAAATACTATAAGCAAACATATACATACATATATGCATATCTGTAGATGATTACACGCGCAAATTTTTGTTACTACTGCGTATCGGTTAGATAGGCATTGTAGTCGTACATTTGCAATTTATGCCGTCTCCACATGTTTATGCCAATGCCCTGTAATTGAGTGTTTGTGGGCACAATACCCATATTGAATATCCCCAAACAGACGGTGTGCAGTATCGCGTTTTCTATGGAATTAGATTAGGATTCAATTCACTTGAGAATTAAGCAAGTGTTTATTGTTTATTTGGTCAGATTATTGTACATTTTTATTACAATCACAACAACTTCGTGCAGGGTATTTAACAGCCGTATTTGATATATACCACTTGTAGGCAATATCACTTGCTATTTTTAGATTCTGGCGTCGTCCATCGTCGTCCAGCTATCTCAGCGATTTCGTATATAAATTCTTTGATATGTTATTGTTTAATAACTGTTAATGATTTGTATTGCCTTTGTTTACCTACAAATTGTTGTTGTTATTGTCTTTCGCTGCGCACCTAGCCCCTCCTCCCCCGCGCTGAACCACTCTCTTTCCAGTTTATTGTCTGGCACATCGTTTGTTGTTTCGCCTTTGATAAAAAGGTTCAAAAGTTGAACCGTAGACGGCTGTCGGGTAAAGGCCCTGCAGCGACCAGAGATTGTGTCATTTGTCTGTTGTTGTTGTTGTTGTTGTTTGTAAGTGTGTTGCTGTTGTAACACTGTCAGCTTTTATTTAATTTTGATTGTTTTTAGATATTTCTTGTCTTTTTTGGTTGTGGCAGTGTATAAGCCTTGATGAACGACCGCTCTATCTTGTTGGAAAGGGCTTAAGTGCTATAAACGCCTAAAACCAACAACAATGTTCCTAGCAGCAGCCTAGAAATGGCTTAAGCACAGCAATCCAACAATGTATACTTTAAGTTCTGACCGAAAGAAAATGCTGAATAAGCCTTAAAGCTGGTATTGATATTCAAATACAAACTAATGATTACATATTGGCTAATTTTTTATTGCTAGCACAGTCATTAGCTTACATTTTTCTGAGATCTGTCTATCACACGTTAGTACTGAAATATTTGGAATAGTCTGTGGAATGTGGCTAATAGCCTGTTCCACTGATTTGCTACATCAATTATTTTAGTGTTTTTATTTAATGATTTACCTCTCATTGTTTACAACTCAACTTCGTTTAGCTCATAGTATAAATCCACTGATCTTTAGCTAAATTTGTTTTAAGGGCCACGCCCACACCTAGATCAGCCTCTCGACAGCTCTTAAAGGTGTTTATTGCCACTGCACAACGAATTTCACAATTTGAAGTTGTGCACTGAAAACCACCTCGCCTCACACATGCATAAGTGCCAGAAATTTGAAAGATAACCCACGCCCAAGAGGTTGCCATTTTATAGGCGATCGAAGTGTGCGAGGCGATATCGATGTGGATATGATGGCCCACTCTGAGAGTTGTTGTTGGTAATTAAATTTGTTCATTGCATTGGCAGGCGGCGGCATAAAAAACTCGAATGTTATTTTTAGAGCCTATTGGCAAAGGAGAGCAGCGGAGGGGGGGAACCACAGAGACAGAGAGAGAGAGAGAGAGAGAGAGAGAGAGAGAGAGAGAGAGGCTGTTGGAGGAACAGTTTTGTCTACCACTTGACGCCGCCGATGTGGGCAGTTTGCCCTTGCATTTAAAAATAAGACTGCAACTGTAAACAGCGACAAGCCGAGACGGCAATGTCGATGGCAACAACTACAACAACAACTGAAAATTCACTTTGCAGTTTGGTTGTTGTTTTGTTGTTGTTTTTTTGTTTATTCAGTATTGATTCAACTTTTTTCTGCCACAAAATGTGCGAGGCAAGTTTTCTGTCTTCAACACAGTGCCTTGACAATTTGATATGAGTGCGAGGCAACCACATGTGGCAAGTTTAAGCGGTTGCATTCAGCTGTAGGTTTAGCTTCTGTGTCTGTTTCTCTTCACTTTCCATATTAATTATGCAACCAGTGGCCAAAGCGAAGCAAGGCAATGCAACGCAAGGCAATCGATCAATCAGCTTGCCACACACAAAGCAGCAACAAGCGGCAGAAGCATTTGGTAATATGCAGTCGAAGCCACAAAAATGTTGCACAGCCGATTTGTAGCCGCCACTCTGTTGTGGTGGTATTGCTATTGTTGTTGTTGTTGTTGTTGTAAGCAGTTTAGTTACGCGAAATCAACTCTCAGTCTTTTCTGCTAGCAATTAGTTAGCCGACTTTTCCGCACACAACAAAAACGAAAACCAATCGTTAACATGCAACAAAATAAAATAAAAAATTTTTGTTTAATAAACCCAAACGGCAAACTGCCAAGAAATGCAGCACTTGCATTTCTTGTGGGTCCGTCGTTTATTTATTGTGATAGATATTTTTTCTTCTTTTAGATTTTGGCAAGCAAAATGCAGTGGAGAATTCCGCGCTGCCGCTTTGCCTGTCCTGGGTGGACCGTACAAATTATTACAGATTTAGCTATTGCGCAAATAAATCCATAAACATTACAAATTTCGTTTACTCAGCCACAATACAGTTTTTGATGAATCAGAATAAGAAGAAGCAACATTCGATTGCGTGCCTGGTCTAGCCTTTTGCCCTGTCTATAAAAGGTATAATAGCTGCTCAGATTTTAATTCAATTAGGCCTAGGAGAGACAAAGAGTGGGCGAGCATTTGTCATAGATTCAATTTTATAAACACACAAATAATGTGTACTCTTACCGCCCCCGTTAGCAGTTCACCGTTCTCATTCTCTCGATCCGCTAATTCCAGTCAAGGCTTTTAAGGGCTTGTTTGTGTTGTCCGTCTGCCCCCGTCTTCAACTACAACTTCTTCACATCCCACGCATTCCCAGCATTACAAACCCATCGCAAAGAAAACCGGAACGCCAATTAAACAATTAAAGCACATAGCGATGGTTGCTAAGCACCAGACTTCAATTCATTTATTTCGTGGTCTTATGCTTAATTGAACGAATAACCACTATACGAGGATTGCGAATTGGAATTGGATGTTGGAATTTTGTTTAAGGGCCCAATGAATTGAAAGGTTAACGCAGGCATATATTTTTGTGTATATTTATATATTTTAGGCGCCCTCATTTTTCTCTTTAGTTATAGAGCCCATGAGAAGAGGAAAGTAATCCACCTGAAAATGTTCTTTGCACAATTAGCGCATTTTTTAACCTAATTATAACGAACTACGTAAACATAGCCACTTTGAAATATCTCAACTAATCGGAGCACGTGAAAAGGGCTGTGCCAAGTCGAAGACAACCTCCCACCTTAAACGAAATATCACAAAGATTCTATGCAACAGAATGTTCTGACTTGCAGTTAGGTGGGCTCGTGCTTATGCATGTTCTGCGGGTATGGGTGTGGGAGTGGGTGTGGGTGTGGGTGTGTGGTTGGGATGGGGCTGGCTATAAAAAGCTTGCAACCCTCACCTCACCTTGACACGGTTGTCGGGGACGCTGTGATATTAATACAAGTCGCCCAGGTGCAATTTAATTGCTGCCAAGATTTGCTGAGCGCTAAGAAGGGGAAGATGTGAAGGTGCACACAAACACATTAACACACACACACACATACCGTACGTATCTGTGTTCGTTTGTGTGCAACTCTGGTCTCCAAGGAGCAATTATTTATCATTTGTAAAATGCATTTAGTTAATTAATTATTTTATTACACTTACTTTGAGTAGCTCTTTTCAACACACGACTCTGACATTTTTCTTCTTTTTTTTTGCGATACAGAAACTATTGCGGCCTCAAGTGACTTATCCATAGCATCCGCCACTGCCAAAACTAGCTGCCAGCAACAAGCACACCAACAGCAACAGCAACTGCAACCATCGGACGAATCTCGAGTCTCGTATCGGGGCCAGCATCCGCACTTTCATCATCATACAACGCCCGCCTATTACACGGATCTGCAGCTGCGCATCCATACGCCGAATGCGTCGGATGTTGGTGCACTGAATGAGAACTATCAGAGCGTCTACAGCACGCCCAGCACACAGCTTGTGGGGCAACGGTGCTTTCCCAAGAGCAGTACGGCCACTGTGGCGCCACCGCCCATTGCTGGCCATCGTGCAACGTTTTTTCGACTTGGCGACTCTGCGTCCACAGAGAACAGCAACAGCAACAGCAACAGCAGCACAAGACGCCAACGCAGCAGCAAGGAACGTTGCGCCAAATCCTTGCCGCCCTCAGTGAGCTCTACAAAAGGTGAAGGTAGCAGCGAACCCGCAACGCAACGCACCCAAGCCCAAAGCCCCCAAGACCCCAGTAGTTGTAGATCACCCGTAGCACAGGCTAGCCCACTAGTTGTCCCAGCAGGCAGCGGCCGCAGCAGCCGTCACGCACAGCGCTTCCAACAGCGCTCCAAGCGGGCGGTGCGCGTGCGCAGCGAGTCGCGTCCGATAAGCGCACTCTACGACATAATATGCAAGGAGAAGGGTCTCGACGTAAGCGATTCCAGCAACAGCAGCACCAGCAGCAACGAGGAGCAGCAACAGCAGCCACAGCAACCACAACAGCAGAAGCAGCAGAAAGCGTTGAACAAAAGCGACACGCTGGCGACCTTTTGGCCCCTGCATCACCAATACCACAGACCTGCAATGAGCGGTGCTAACCAGCAATCGGAACAGTTGGATAAACGCCAGCAGCTGACCAAGCAGAAACGCATTCAGCCCCGGCCCGATGGCGGCTCCACTGACGATGAATCCCCCTATGCGCTGCACTCTAGTCAGAAGGCAACCAACCTGAGCCTGCCCAAGTCCAACTCGCTGCCGCCCACAGACCCAATGTCGAGCTGTCTCAAGCAGGCACAAGCTCAGGCACAAGCACAGCCGGTAGCGTTATCCACAGTTCAGCTGGAGGAGCCGCCAGCGATCATCAAGAGCATAGAGCCAGCTAAAAAGACGGATGCTACGCAGCTGGTGCTGACCCACAATGTCGGACACCCGATCAGTACAGAACGTATGTTTGTGGAGCCACCGAAGTTGTCGCTGCCGGAACTAACACGCCGGGTCAACAGCAAGAAGCTGCTGGAAGCTCAAGTGCAGCCAGAGGAATTGAAGACGCCAGTGTATGAGCAGGGCGAGGTGCTGGAGACACTCGCACGCTGGCAACAGGAGCTGTGCTCCACCAATGACAAATCCGCGCAGCTTGTAAACGGTGCTAATGGTCATCATCATTATCCCCATCAGCGCGAGCATCAGCTTCATCATCATCAACATGAACTCTCTGCATCTCCCACACTTGACCAGCTGCAGCTAGTGGCAGTTGAGGCTCATGATCAGACCCAGCCTCAGTCGCAATCGCAATCCAATCATCACCATCAACATCACCAGGCGACCAATGCGCGCAGGTAAGTGGCAGCCACCAAGCTACCAAAGAACCCAAAATAATCAGTTGTATATATTGTATGTGTGTGAGTGTCTGCATCTGTACCCATATCTATATCTATATCTATATCTATAACAAGCTGTCGCGACAGACGCAGCTATGAACATAATTACATTTTTCCAATACAACTAAAATTTGCGAAAAAAGCAAAATGTTTTAACATAGGGTAACAATTCTGCAGGATTTTGTTAATGATTATGATTGTATTTAATTTTATGTTTTTCTCATTACCGCATGAAAGCGAAACTATTTATGCAAAAGTACAAGTAAAAGCCATTTTCAGCATTTGTCGCTCTGTCTTACCAATAAATGAACTATTATTACTGCACAGCGAATTCAGCTGAGAGCCGAAGACTAACTCTCCCTTTATAAGCTCTTGTTAATCCTTAAGCGCTGAAACAAATTGTATTCAATTGTGCTTACAGCTCTCTCACAAATCTTCACTCAGCGATTGTTACACAATTCGATAGCGACTGCACTTAAGCCGGGCCCCCAAAACAAATCGTCAAAGACAAAAACCGCAACAACAATATCAACTTGGGGCATCGTCGGGTCTTGTTAACAAACCAAATCTGTATATTGTTAAACTTGTTGGTACATTAATGCGCTGTTATGTTGTCCATTGTTTTGTTGTGATGATTCGATGTTGGATGTTGGATGTTGGAGCTCTGGGCAACGGCGAGACATCTTCGCCGCGACAGTGGGCTGTGGCCAGTGCTATTCGATGTTTCCATCAATTATAATGAGATAAATCAAAACGAATGGCACATTGACGCTCCAGCCGCTGACCCCGACCCCCAACAGCCCCAACCCCGGAACTTGGCTTTAGAAAGCACCTGTTGTACACCCGAGACCGAAACTGACAAACCGAAAAACCGGGCGACAAGTTTTCCATAGGCTGTCCGTCGGCTTTCGCTACAAAAATGCCTCATAAAAGCGACAACAGACAAAAAACAAAAAGTATATGAAATACAAAAGAAGGAAAAGAAAATAGAAGAGTAGAAAATTGTCAAAAAATGCATTCATAGTAGAATTTGTTCAGAAGAGCAACCGAAATTTGAATGCGTTCAATTTAGTTTGGAATTTATTGAGTTGTCCGAGCCCGTTTCGTTGTCAACGCCACGTACCCGGCCCAGTCATTGAAAGTCACCTGCTGTGTTCAAGCTTCAGCCTTAACCAACCATCTACTAGACTATTAATTTTATGGCCAAGTCGCGACTGGCGAGACCATCGAGAGCGTCGGGCCTCTTCGGCCTGGCCCAGGTATTGCGTCGCGTCGTCTGGCGTTTTCTTCTAGTCCTGATTTCGCTTTCTGGCTCTGCAGCTGCGCAACCGAAAAAGTGGCCAACCGGTTGCTGTCTGGGCATCACTTTTCCTTTTTCCAAAAAGCTTTTCCTTGACTTAGTCAACAAGTTGGAAAGTTCTTTGTCAATGCACTCAACCACTGGCTGTCAAATCTTTTCGCTGTCTGCTTTACATTTAGCCTCAAATGTTTCCATTATTGGAAATTTCCGTTTTGGCAGATGTCTTAAGAAGGCTAAGAGACAATAATGATGATGACTTTGGGTGCCTAACGTCGTGTACCCTTGAAATAGTAATGATACTTCGGAGGCTGGAAATTGTTTGTGTTTGTGCAGGGATTATATGATAAAGGGCATTAGATAAAAATTTGTAAATAATCCACTTAAAATGATCATGTCTCCACAGTTACAATGTCTATTTAATTTGGGTACACAAATGTCTTGAGTTACATTCTCAATCAATTTATTATTCTGAAATCCATCCCTCCACATTGATAACCATATGTAGTTTGAATTTGCCAAGTACTTTTCTAAAATGTATAATGATTTTCTGGTATTTAAGATTGTTGTCTCTTCAAATCATATAAGGTTTTGCTGTCTGTTACATTCTGTGAACTACTCACTTCATGAGCAAACAGTCATTTCACATTTATAAGGATCTCTCTTGACTCATTGCGACATTTAACCCATCGACTTACTAACTGACCGACTGACTGACTGAGTGCTTGACTGAATGAGCAACCGTTAACTGTGAACTGCAGCTAACAGCTGCGAGACGCAATGCTTTAGGGCTTTAGGGAAGTAAAATGCTGACCCGTTGTCGAGTAGTTTCTGTCCAATGAATATCATTTACATGACAGACAGTCAACATTGAGATACTATTTTGTTGGCTACCTGCGCATGCGCAGCAGCTACGAATATATAGAACACTTAGCAACTACAACGACAATCTACAAGAACAGTAACTAACTTGTTGCGCTTTGTTCTTGATGTGTTGCCTCGACGAAGACGAACAGATAAAAGAGACAACAAGAACAACACCAGCAGCGCCAGCAGCAGCAGCAGCAGCAGCAGCAAACTGAATTGTGTTTATTTCTGTTTCAGATACGAGTACCCTCACTACACTACCTGGCACACACACACACACACACACACACACACACATACACAGTATGTGCGAATTTTCGCTCTTTGTGCTTTGAGTGGTTTTTTGAGTTAATTTGTTGCTGTTGTCTGCAAATGTGTGTATCTGCAAGATACAAACACACAAAACAAGCAGCGGCAAAAACCCAAACAGCCAACAGCCGAAAAAAACCTCTTGTTATTAGCTTCGTCTGCTGGTTATTGTTGTTTTTCAATAGTAGTTGCTGTTGATGTTGTTGTTGTTGTTGTTGTTGTTGTTGTCGTTGCTGTCGGGTCGATCGCTCGAGCTCTCGAGCTTGGGTTACCAGAGTTACTTTCAGTCTGCCCGTCGGCAGTTGTTGAGCGTGTTTGAAGGCGTCTAGCTGTGCCGCATCTAGCGGAATACCCGAAACCCGAAATCTGTTTTGATTTTCCTTGCAATTTTTGGCCAGCTAAGCGACAACTCGGCTTGTTATCTGACAGATACATTTGCGCGTGGGCTCCTCAGCTTAACTAACTAGCACTATGTAAATGCCTTTAGCAATCTGTTTAATTGCTGCTACTTTTCACACATTACTGATGACATTTTCCACCTTGCCTTCAGATTCATAACTCGCACCCCGCGCTCCGGCAGTCGTCAAAGCGCCGGCCACTCATCGCCGCCACCGCCTGCCGGCTATCACAGCGACTCGTCCTATAGTTCGCCATCGCCCACACGAGGACACCACAAAGAAGCAGCAGCTGAGATCGCAAGCGGCAGCAGCGTCGCTGCCGATCCACAATCTTCGGCGAACGGCAACAGCTCCGCCTATGAGACGGCCGCCACCACTGTGATGACACTTGCCCAGCCGGCGCCAGAGCAGTTTCGTCCACAGCACGTTGAAGTTCCTAAGAGCACGTCGCCATCGTCTCAGACTAACGCAACATCCGTTGTGCCACGCCTCGCATCCGGGAATACAGGTGAGTGTCGTGCAACAACCGTGCTCGACAAATATTTTGAATTGCTTTGTGTCCGTGTCTGTGTACGTCCATTTCTTGCCTTTGTTTCTGTCTATGTATTTTATATTTGTAATGTGTTTCCTTCGGCTTGACTACTAAACTTAAACTCTTGAATTTAATTTGTACTCCATAGACCACTGTCATATCTCCACCTTTCCTTAATTGAGCTTCAAGTGCATCGCAATCTATGATGGTGTTTTATGCTCTCAAATGACTCGATTATATTCCTGTATCCGATATCCCTTGTTAAAGCAGAGATCGCTTCTAAGTGTATAACATTTATTGCACTAGTGGAAGCATTTAACTTAAGAGATGAATAATTATAAAATAGTAGAAGAAATGTTGACCAAATATTGTGTTTACAGCTTTAAATGTTGTATTTAGCTAGACTCTAGAAGCTAAACCAGCATTGTAATTGGCTTAGCTGATCTCTTTTCACTTGGTATGACTTCTGAAAATTGAATAGCTCTCTCGCTTAAGTTTTGTAGAACATAAGCTCTCTTCAAAAATAGTTTGTAGTCTGATTTACCCATTGCCGTAGCTTTTGCGCATTTGCGCGTTTATTATGTCTTTTATTGCTTTCCCACAAAACAATAAACACCATAATTAGCTCGAAGCCCCCTAGCCCCATCAGCCCTTGCAGGGGCGCTGTCAACATTTCACCCTGCAAATCTGTTGAACTCTCAAGAGTCACAGAAAACCACTTGAAAATGTTACCACGTTTCTTTTGAGCACTTAAAAGTAATTTCAACTAAATTAGATCTTATACAGCTTGCCAATCAAACGATAAAGTTTGCCACATCAATTTGCAAAGACCTTCAAAAACTGCTAAAAAATGTATACTTCAATTTGTAGATCTGGTCTATACACCTGCACAGTTTTCAATCGACTTAATGTCCGAAAATTATATAAAATACTTTGCAAAATTTCAAAACAATTTAAAATATTATGATTAAAGCATTTTTGCTCAAGAGCCGTCGCTGTCAAAGATCTGTTTGTCAGATTGAATTGATTTGCTTAATATTAAACAAATATGTATAATCGCTGTGTATTTCTGTACAAGTCACACGCTGCCTACGAAAGAGGTGAGAGGGGTCCTTCCACTAACAAATAGCTATTCCACGAAACCAGACTTCACGCAACTTAGGCAAATGAAAGACAACATAAAATTGCTAATAGTTATACAAAAAAAAAAAAAAACACACAAATACGAAGATCCGACAAGCTGTGCCCAATTTAATTTATTTATCAATCCGAACAAACAACGTTTCATTCATTCAACGTTTTGCTATCTACTTCTTTTTATTATCAATTTGTAAAAGAGTTTCATAAAACATTTTGACAACCTCTCATAACGGCGCAGCTTTGAGAAAGTGCCCCGAAACTTGACTGATTGGCACATATGAATAGTAGATGTGCATCGTGTCGATAGGAAATATTCATAGCATATGATACGATGAGTCACACGCCTAATTAAATTCCAGTTTTCAATTTGCTACATTAAAAGTTCTATAAATACAACAAACAACAAACTGATCAAGAACAATATTCGTTTAAAGCGTTTCATATGTTGGATCAAGCTAAATTTCAATCTGAATTATTTACAATTCATCGTTCCAATGTTTTGCCTATCTATTGATTTCAATATTCACAAATTTTGCAATTTAATTTGTATAATTTATTTCTTTTTCTTGGGGATTGTTCATTTCAATTTTATTGTTTGGGTTTATGCGATATTAATTTCATTTCTTTGTTTGTCTTTTTGTTGCCGCTGTTGCCTCATGCGGTCTGTGGCAGGTTTTTTGGGAATCGTGTCTAGGGCAATGTTCGAGCCAAAAAGTTTAGTGATCTTTGACTGACGGACAACCAGAAGTGGCAATGAACGCAATCTGTTCGTCATCTTTTTCGGGTTTCTTCTCTAGTTGATGTGGCAGAGAATTTTGCAAGCACTTAGAAAATTACCTAACTCAAATGGGCCAATGAAATGGGAGGAAAACCCACACCAAATAGAACGCCCGTAGAGAACTGTGAACAAATTTTAGCATGTGTTAGCACAGAAGAAGAAACGGATATTTAAATGATACTAACAATTCAATTTCATTGCCCTAGACTAGACACGACTACCAACGAAAATTTGGCCCATCTACACTGACTTCATAGCTTTCGCTTGCTATGACACCTACCGAATAAGTCACAAGGCTTTTTGTGTTTGTACAGACTGTTAAAGTCAGTTGCTCAATATCTTTCAATCCATCAATCGCAGTCTGCCACACCCTAGTGCAACCTTAATTGCATATTGTGCAATTCGATCTTGCATTTTCTACACCTCTCGCACACACACAAACACGCACACCAGACACATAGCGAATAACAACATGAAATCAATTGCTTTAATATCTTCTAAACAAACACACGCATATCCCTAAAAAAAAAATCAAATCAACTGTCGACAGTTTCCTCTGGAAGCGCAAACAAACGCAGCATTAATTTCACTTGCAACAACAACAATAACAACAACAACAGCAGCAGCAGCAGCACCATCAGCAGCAGCAACAGCACTAGCCGCAGTCGCTTCAGTCGCAGCAACAACAACAGTCACGCTACGTCCATGCCGCCCTTTGCTACTGCCGGCAACAAAGCGCCATTAATTGTGCTCAAAGCGGGATCGGTAACAGCTGTTGCAGCCGCAGCCGCAGCAGCAGCAGCAGCGGCAACCGCAGCGACAGCGTCGCCTTCAAAGCGCCGCAAAAATTTGTTGTCGCCGCTGCGCATTGGCGGCAGCAATCACACGCCTAATATCACGCCTCCGCAGGCCAGCCCACTTTTGAGCAGCTCCTCATCCTCGCCCCAATCCTCGCCAGCGGTGCGCACCACCAAAGCCAGTCGACTGCGTGCCGCAGCGCTCGGTGAGTCAGCCACAAGTCATTTGCCACTAATCCACACAAGCTCTCCCACATTCAACTCATAACTCTCTACCAAGACTTTCCACTGGTGGTGGCTTCCTTGCTGTCCTTCTTTGTTGTAGTAGTTGTTAACCTAGCACTGAATATTCCAACTAACTGCCATTTCATGCTGTCTTCCCAACCACTGCAATACACACACTCGCTAACGAATCGCAGACCGCAAAAAGGAGGAGGATCATCATCAGCAGCAGCAGCAGCAGCGTCAGCGTTACAGTTCACCTAGTTCGTTGCGAACGAGCTCAACGCCGCCTGGACGACGACTCAGCAGCTCGGAGCTGTCGCCCAAGGGCAGCAGCTGCAGCAACTACAGCGGCTTCCATTCCGAGCCCAGCGGCAGTGGCCGACTGCAGTCAGTACGCTCCGCCTCGCAGCCAGCGGAGCCCATCGAGCGACGCCCTCTGGTGGCCACGGCCAACAACGTCACCATGAAGCAGAATCTTAGCGAGTTGCACTTTACGGGCGGAGCACTCAGCCCGCCCAAGGTCGAGTGCACTTTGCGCATGCGCCCTAGAAGCTCCACAATGTGCGCCGAGGCGGATATCGAAGCTGGCAGTGGAGCAGCGGGCAAGCCACGTGATAATCTGACCAACTTGCAGCTGAGTCCCGTGCAAAAGCACAAGCGAACAGTGAGTACCCCTCGTTGCAGAGTCATATGAAGTACTTATTACGAGCACTTTTACAATATTTCGAGTCACAATTACTTCGCTGGATCGAAATTAGTAAAAGTAACTGAAGTATGCAGTAGGCTGCAGCGAAAGACAGCCGTAATAGCCGTAAGTCGATTAGTGCAAAATTTCAGCTTGCTGCAGCAATATCTTCAGGGTGCGCAGTAGACTTGGTTTTTGTGAAAAGATACCTCTAATAGTGGAAATACTTTTTTTCAAATGTTACAATTTATCTCTGTAACTTTAGCCTCATCTTAATTATATAAAAATCGAAATTTGCATTGAATTAACTTATGTTATGTCGGAATTCCTTGAATAGTATTTTTTTTCTCAGTTTCACTCCAACCGACTATACAGCTTTGTATAAGTACATCTTCTCTAATTAAACACTTGTAAACTATTTTTTTTAGCCGGAAGCCTCACCCTTGCAACGTCGCAGCGGCGATCGCGATAAATCGGCCAAACGTAAATCGAATCTGAACCGCTCATACAACGAGGAAGCCACCAAGGATAGCGGTAAGTGGGCCACAGCGGAGAGCAGCCAGTGAGGAGCGCCCATCTAATTTGGGCAATGGCATCTGCTGTCAAGCTTGGTTGGCCGTGCAACTGGATCATGCTGCAGAGTTTAGAACTGCGATCAGTGGCGCATCTGGCGCCGATCGAGCGGGTCGTGATCATGTGGCACACTAGCATACACATTCAACACTTGCATCTGCATCAGTTTGTGTTGCACGAAAGCTTCCTGTCCCAGCGCATCGAAACCCGCTGTGTTCAATATGTTTACTTGCAGACTGTGCCACCGCTGCTCCCACTGTCCTGCACGTCCCCGTCCAATTTGTGTTTGTTTTCCGTCTTTGCAATGGCTGTTCTTATCCTTGTCCATCTCTCTTTCAGATGACGCTGCGTCCACGCGTCGACGACGACGTCGCGAGCTGGGCATGGCCCGTCCCCTGATGCCCGGCGATGATGAGTCGCTGCGTGAACTGCTGCAGAGCTCCTGCAGCGAATCCACATCCAAATCGGAGTCACTGCGTCAGGCACGCGGAATTAACCAGAAGTTCAACGAGCGTACCAGAACGGAGCTGGCCGAAATCAAGAAGATTGCTGAACAGGCGCAACTGGCAGGCAATGAGCATGAACCGCTGAAAATGTCGCCCATATTGCGTCGCAAGAGTACGGATGAGTTGGCTGCTTCCTCACAGAACTCACCGCCAGCACCCAACCAGATTGTCTCCATACTGAAGAAGAAGGAGCAAGCGTTTGGCGAGTGCAACTCTAGCGCCTCCAGCAATGCATCGCCGGTGACCTTTTCCGCCACTGTGCTGGACACTCCACTGCCGAGCAGCCGCAGCAAGCGTCAGGGCATACTGAAGAAGCGTTCCAGCCTGGACGAATCGCGCTACTACTCTCGCTCCCATTCGCCGGACGAGCGCAGCATTCTCATCAAATCAGCGCGTCGCAATTCACTGGAGGAGGCGGGCAGCGCTCTCAGTCTAGGCCAGGCGCACGGCATCCTTAAGCAGAGCAGCTATGACAGCAGCAAAAGCGACGGCTGCCCATCGGCCAACGAGTGCCAGCCCCATAGCATACTGAAGAAGAAGGATTCCCTGTCAACGCCATCGGATGGCGGTGCTCACAAGCATGTATCCATATCGCAGGCGGTTACTTTGGCCGCCGCTGAACTCGCCGCTCACGATGGCAGCGTCGCTGGCGTCGAGGATGGCGAGGAGCACGAGATACGGCCCATACTCAAACAGGAGAGCACCTCCAGCGAGGATGCAGCGCGTCCGCCCAAGCCCATACTCAAGAAGAAGTCGTTTGGCGAGGCGGACGAGCACGAAATACGGCCTATACTCAAGAGCAGTCGCAAGAGTAGCCGCGAGGAGTTTGATCTCAGTGAACTGGGTCAGGATAATGCCACTAATGACAACGTTGCCAACGAGGCAAGTAGCATGCGTCCCATACTAAAAACGGATTCACCCTCCAAACGACGCTCGCTCGGCTCCACGCAGCCCACACTTGAGGATAACTCTGCCAGTTTGCTTAAGCGACGCACACGCTCGCTGGAGCGGCAGGATGCGCCACCGGTCATGGATCTGGCTGCCGCCCTAGATGCCATTAGCAACTCGCAGGCGGCCGCAACACCTGCCACACCCGTCGACTTTGTGACGACACCATCGAATATTTCAGTGGCCGAGCGCATCAAGTATATGGAAAAGCTATCGATGCCCCATCCCACTCGACTGGCTTTGGTGGCATTAACAGCAGTTGGGAATCGCCGCTGCAGCAAACGCCACAGTTGCACGATGGCGCTGCGCCTAAGCTGCTAAAGCCGAGTGTTCTGCGACGAGATCTTTACAAAGATCGCTACAAGACGCAGCCAGTGACCAGCGAGGAGAAGAGCTTGTAAGTAGCGTGGCATTCAGATGATGTATATTATGGCGAGTCTCCACTCTGAATTTTGATCTCTCTGTCTCTGCTAGTGATCTTGAATATGTCTCATTCTCATGGCATACATTCGCAAAAATTCAATTTATCCATCTATTTTGGGTACGGAATGTAGTAAGAAATTATGAACATCGATCTCTAATGCAGCGCATTTCATTAGCCTGTCATAAATTTCCCATTTTGTTTATGTTAGCCGTATTTTACTGTTGCCATTAGTGGTTTTTGTTGTACGTTAAGCAGCTTATTGATTACCGAATTACCTGACCGAGCAATGAGGCAGAAACCCTGCAGCAAATTTTAGTAATGAGTGCAAAAACAAGGTTGTTTGCAAAGACCCTCTTGAGTTGATACAGTGGGTTGAGAGGGGTTAGTCTTCGACTTTTCAAAGTACTCATAGGATCCATAATAATGTAATGTATGTACTCCTTACTGTATCTCTCCCAAAACGGGCTCATCAGTGCAATTAACATGACCTTGGCAATGTTATCATTGCGGCCATTAGTATGTACACTCCCAAGCACTCTCACCACGCCCCTTTTTGTTTTAGTCTGCTCGATCATTTCTGCGAATTTTGACATGTTGACGCCAACGGCACGCTCGTAAACCCAGTTTCCAGTTAAATGTAGTACTCGTAACTATTTGAGACTGAGACTACTGTGACTAGACCAGCCCTGGCACCTTCCAGCGAGCGGTAGAAACATTTGTTAACGGGGTTTTGATGTCAGCATTTTATGTGCTTGGGCTTTTATTTCTTCGTTGCGTTTGTTCCGTTGCCACGCCCCTTAGCAAACCGAAATTCTGACAAAGGCAACAAAAGCTAGCTTTGGTTATTTCAACGTGTATTCTTTTTATACCCTGAACCCATTAAAAATGGGTAAAAAGGGTATTATGGGTTTGTGCAAATGTATGTAACAGGCATAAGGAAGCATCTCCGACCATATAAAGTATATATATTATTGATCAGTATCAATAGCCGAGTCGATCTGGCCATGTCCGTCTGTCTGTCCGTCTGTCCGTCTGTCCGTCTGTCCGTCTGTCCGTCTGTCCGTCTGTCCGTCTGTCTGTCTGTATGAACACACAGATATCAGAGACTACAAGAGCTAGAGACTTCATATTTGGAACATAAGTTCTCCTAATCCCGGGACAGATCAAGTTTATTAAAATTTATCGATAGCTCGTCCCGTTCAAAAGTTATCGATAAATTTCGATTTTAGACCAGCGTTTTTTGGATATAACTTACAAGTTATAAGAGCTAGAGGCCCCTAATTTGACATGTATAATCTCGAATAGCATACACATGAACAAATTTTTCACTTTTTGGATACCACCCCCCAAACCCCCCAAAAGTTAAAAAAACGCATTTTTGAAGGTACGACCTTGCAATTTGGTTTGGTCACACATATTATTGACAATTGTTTGCCCCAAAAATTTCAATAAGATCGGACGATAAACACAGAAGTTATTTAAGATTTAACTTTCCATTATGTGGGGCTCAGCGAAAAGCAAGCTAACTGCTTAGACCGCTTGCACTGCTTGTACTGCTTGTACTGCAGCATGTGTGTGTTTAGATTAATATGAATGATTGTAAGGACTGGGTTCAGGGTATCTCGTAGTCGGGCACTCCCGACTAGAGCACTCTTACTTGTTGTTCCTATACCTATGGAAAAAGTAGGGTATATTAAAGTTGTACGGACGTAAAAAAGCAACAGGCTTATCATAAAAGCTATTTACATATATATTAATATATTCTTGAAGCAATATCAACACTCAAGTCGATCTGATAACATTGTTTTATGGAAAAGAATACTCGACAAGTTTTTGGCTATTTGGCATGATCAGCTTATTACACATGTATGTATGTATATCGTACATCTGCTATATATATAAGTGAATCTTGAAGAGTATTTCAGCAACGGCAGGCCAAAGACAACTTTCCTTTATTGTTGCTGCTTTTTGCGCGCTCTCCCACATTTGCATGCGCCGATTCGATGTATTGTCAATAGCTTTATACATTCGCCGCCATCCGACTGCCATTGTGGCGCGAAATTTATGCTATCCATATTTGCAGCTCCTCCCGAAGGGGTCTCAAGGCCTTTGGGTTTTGAGTTGTGGACGTGTCGAAGCCAGCGATGCATTCAGTTGGCTGCCGCATTCGGACGCGTCCACAGATACTACACACGAGTCCGGTCGTTCGCAATTTCAGTAGCTGGCAAACAGGGGTTGAGCTCTTTTATTTTCATGTTGTTCCAGCGGCGACACAGCGAGAGAATGTTTGAGGCGTATATCAGAAAACGGTAAATGGAAATGGAAATGGAAATGGAAATGCCAAGTGCAAGCCATAAAAAGTCGCCGACGCGATAAGTGCGTCATTGAGCGGGGGTTACACAAAGGTGTGATGAGGTGTGTGAGGCGCGTTTTGATAGCCAATACTTTGCTGACATGGGCCAGATTCCGATAAGGTTGCTAAGGACTGGTGCCACATACACCCGCATACATGTGTTGTCTAATACCTTGTATAATCCGTATGATCGAGAAACAACAATCGGCGAGTAGCTTGAAGTGATGATGGAATTCGAAGATTAGATAGTTGCCGGTGCTCTGCTTATACATGTGTACTTAGAGGTGAACATTCCCTCATCTTTCATTTGAAACAAATAATTATAAAATAATAAAAAAACGTTGAGGAATTGTAAAAAGTAATGATATCAAGAGTTAATGGCTCTGTAAACATCGAGAGTAAATATTTATAGCTATTTCAAATTTATATTGGGCCAAATAAATGAGCAAAAACGTACTCTTTGATTGCTGCTCTCTTTTGCTGGTGCAAGAGAAAAGCCGAGAAGCCAAATGAAAAGTTTATACCAACGACATTTTGAAACTGTGGAAAAACAGAGGAGAAAAATAGCGTACGAAAATAAATATACGTTTGTATATTCATGTATGTATGAATGCATGTATGTATGTATGTGTAAGAAGACCATGGGCAATAAAAGAAAACAAAGCTGAAAATAATTTAAATTTTGCTGTGGCCGCAACGGCAGCGCAGTCGACTGCGACTGCGACTGCGGCTGCGACTGCGACTGCGATAGCGGCGCCGTTGATCGTCGACTCCGCTTTGCCCGGTTTGTTTTGTACAAAATTTGCGCTCAGTTGCTCGCGATCGCCTTTTCAATTTTCACGTACGCAGCAAAGGCAGCCGCTCCGCTGAAAATTGGTTTTTCTTTTCGGGAAAATCTATTTGAAAAGTGTGTGTCAAGTGTTTGCTCTTATGTCGTTATAATAAGCCCAATCACAAAATAGAATAAATATAAAGTGAATGGTAATAAAAGGAAATCGAAACTAACTGACTGATAAAAATATCAAATCTATCGGTACCTGTTCTTATCAGTCGCTACAAGAAGAATAGGTAAAAAAAAAGTTTAAGAACCCACCACGTTCCCAGCACCGGTTTCACGATGGTGTTGTCAGTTGCTTTGCACACCGGTTATCGGGCAGTAGCCAAAGAGAGGAAAGCACTCATCATTTGGCAGAAGGCCTAAAGGCGCGTTTTAATCTTACCATAGATACATAGTTACATATGTATACCAATGAAATAGCTTTGGCACATTATGTGCCGCAAGCATTTCGTAATGCTTCTAAAAATAAATCCATGGAAATGTGCAGTCAAATGGAAATACACACATTTGTTTTCAAGTGCCGTTGAAAAAGATACAACAATTTTGTGAAATTTAGCACAAAATACATACAAACCTATAAAATAAATGTGTAAAGTGATTGAGTACTGAAATAAAAATGTTTGTATGCTACCTGTGAACAATTTGGGCAGTGCGTTTTGGTGTTTTGTGTCCTTTTAAAAAAATACTCATACAAAAATATAAATATGTATGTTGCTAAAAAGTTGCGGCCCTACTGGTTGCGATTAATCACAATTTATAGTATGCCTATTTCTTTATATTTGCCTCTGGCGCTCTTTGAAGCTCTCTCACGCATTTGCGTTCTCACCATGCCCACTTCTAAAATCCAATTAGCATCATTCTTCTGTCTTAGTTTATATTTTGTTTATTTTTAGCTAGTTTCTTCTGTACACTGCATGAAAAATGCGGTTAATGTTTTGTTTAGTTGATAAACAAAATAATATTGGAAAACTAAACAAGTTGCAGTTTATCTGCTAAAAATAGTTGAAACTTTTCTAATCTCACAAAAAGGAAGTGGATGTAAAAACAAATACTATCTATATAATAATGAAAGCTGTATTTGTTGAGTCTGGTCAAGATATCTGGAAAACAACTAGATAATAAACACATTTGCAAACTTTATGGGGTCGGAGATGTCTACGCCAATGCGTTACATACATCGTGCGACAATTGCAATACCCTCAGCAAGTTATAAATATAGACACATTTCCCACTCATTTGCTAAAAACTCATTTACAGCTAATCTGCAGAGTTGATTGGCCCCTCAACTTTTACCTGAGCGTAGTCAATCAAAGAAACGCAGCGCTCAAATTTCACTACTAAACCCGAGCGTAATTAGCGTAGGGAAATAATGTTTGCCTATAATTATGATTGCCTCTAGCTGCGTATTCGTCAACGATTCAGAGAGAGTTTTGCAGGAGATTCACAAAATACTATAGCATAGCTTGCATGAATCTTAATCTTTTAACTCATTCATTTTGCCCACAGCTTTAAAGCGAACTCCACGCCATTTGACATCTCGGCAACGTCGGCCTTTAAGCCAACCAAACCGCTGGACATTCGCACCGGTGCACAACTGCATCTGCAGCAGCAACAGCCGCTTATCTCGCCAATCACCGGACAACCGCTGAGCCACGTGCCAGCACCATTGCTGCTCTCCTCGTCGACGCATTCGGGCGCCGGCACATCGTTCCGTCTGGCGCGTAGCACTACGCAGCCGCTGCAGTCGCCGCGCGTCGTGCACCTAGCGGGCCAGGGCGCAGCCACTCCGCCATCCTCCAGCTCGACAGGCTCCTCGCTGGCACGCCAACACTCGGCCAGCGACAGCGTCGGCCTCAGCGACCAGCTGACACTCTCCGTGGGCAACGACACCGAACACATCTTCGAGATGTCTGGCTTGGATAATGACTCTGCCATACAGTCGCTGGGCGACGAGGCGTCCGCATCCGCATCCACATCCACAGCAGCCCAGTCCAGCGGCGTGGGCGTGGCGCGCAGCAGTAGCGTTCGTGCACGTGCCAACATGTTCCAGCAGCTGCAGGAGGAGTCGCGCAGTCGGCGCGAGGCAGCCGGTAGAGAGCAGTTGCCGTCGCAGTCGCGCTCGTTCGCCAACAATCCAGGTGAGTGTGAGCTATGCCAATGTTCTGGGCACATGCAGAGTTCCACTAACAATCACATCATACAAATTAGCATTCAGCGATTAAGTGAAAGAGCGCTATGGGTTTCGGGGCAAAACTGCCAGCTCTATTCAGGATCAGCGATGCGTAAAGCAAAAACAACAGCAATAAAAACAACAACAAAAGACAGTTGTGCAAACTAGTTCCTAGTAGCTGATATTAGAGTTGGTGTAGTTCGCTGTGAACTAGCCGAAAGAGCGGAATCTAAAACGTATAGAAAGTTCCAAATTCACAAGGTCTTCAAACAAAAATATTCTTACAATAAATATATACATTATGTCGGCATATATATCTTGACAAGCTTTCCGTTATTTTATGAATCTCCAGCGTCATGTAACGAAACTTTTTTTGGAAAATTAAGAACAACTCGCTCAGTGGAATTGGTTCAGCTGTGGATGGCTATAGGTCTCGGTCTGGTCATCACGCCACGTCAGTGAACGCTCAATGGACGACACTTTTTGTATTTTGCAAGTTTTTTTGTTGTTGTAGCAGTCGTAGGTATTACTGTAGTCGTGGTTTCATTATGGACGGCATGTGGTTGTTGTCCAAGTTAATAAGCTGTAAAATGTATGTCACTTGCCCAACATTCCCCTACACCCCGCCATTGCACAGTCTGGCAATCAGCAACTAATTGAGGTTTCTGTATTTTTGTTGAGTAACATGCACTTTGGAGTGTTGGCTGAGGTGGGGTGTACTAGACTAATAACGTCAGATCGAATACGAGTCTTATCTTAGTATTATTAGTATGCCAAACAAACCAGCTATGAGAGTTACGTCTAAACTTTTTACTACAATATACATTTTAAGCCATTAATAGCTTGTTTTATTTGCAAATATACAAATTTTAAAAATGGAGCAATTAACATACAAAGAAAATTTAAAGTTTCAAATTGTGATCGACGTGATAATGGATCCTGATTATGCGAAGCGTAAGTGCAGATTGTCAGTGCTACATATTATCTAATACAATGAGAAATCGGTAACTGGGATAAGACGTTGGTTATTTATGAAGTTACAGTACAATTAAATAGTCTTAATGGTGTTTTATGTTAGTCAAATCATCTTGCATACAGCTAACCTCTCTTTATTGCTCTCTTCTAGCCTATTCAGCAACTTCTCGACACTCGCCGCCACCGTCGGCTACATCCGACGCTGCTGCTTCGCACACTTCGTTCAACGAGGAGCCGAGTACGCCAAATACGACGCAGGATGCGACCGACGCCGACTTTGGTAAGTGCAATGCGGAGAGCAGAGTGAAGCAGCATGCATAAAACAGAGATTTTCATTGCGTTGCTCTCTGTTGATCTCATTTGTACATTTTTACGTTTCATTTGTGCTCTCTTTTATTTTGCGTGCCTGATTTGCACGACGCACTTAATTGAATGCAAGCATTACAAATAATATTACAGTTAAATGCATATTGAATGTTGTTCTTGTTGTTGTGACTGTCTTAAGTGTAAGTTAAATAATACATTTCTTTTGTTGTTGCTGTTTCTTGATTTGATCGCGCTTAAACAAATTGCAAAATGAGCTTTGCACCAAAAATCATGTAATCATTCAAAAGTATTGCCAAGATAAAAAAAAATGAAAAAAGAAAAAAAAACATTGGTAAGAAGAATAAAGCATAAAAATGAAGAAAAAAATGCAACCACGCAAAATTACACAACGCGAACAGCGCGAAAAAAAACAATTGAACAATATGAAAAGTAAATCAGAAAAGAAACTAAAAGAAACAAAAAATAATAATATACTTAATAATTTTCTTGGCATGCATTTCGATTTTAAGTTTTCTAACCAAATAATTAACAATTTGTTATAGCTGTTGTTGTATTTGTTGTTGTTGCCGCATGAACAGCAAATAACAAGTTCATTTTATATTTTACACGTGTTTTATGTAATTTTCAAGCCATGTGAGCTTCGATTTTCGTTTTCATTCATTTTTTATATGGCTCATTTTCCTTTTGATTTTAATTTTTGGTTGCATTCAGTACTTTTTAGTAAACTTAACTAACCGCTCATAATGGAATTATCATATTTAAAAGAAGTTTCACCCATTTTGTGGGGCCTTGGTCTTCCTCTTTGTCGGGCTGAGTGAGTTAACTGTGTTACCCGATACCAGCATTTTCGTATTTTCGAACATAGTCTTGTGTATTGCTACTCTTATCGATCAATTGGGGAACGGGCAGCCATGTGTTCTTTGTGCGTTTGCTTGAACAAATTACGGCGCTGGCAAAAGTGCCATAAACACACCTAGCGATAAGTGTTGCGAAACGATGACGTGCAAATATAATCAGTTAGAAGCAGTTACACCTGGGGCCTTTGTTGCATATTCCTAGGTAAAAATATATATGTACCTATTTAATGGATACAAAGTACAATGATTGACAACACAATTTTTAAAAACTCGAGTTTCACAAAACAATAAGAATAAACTCAAATTTAATATATAATAAAAATAGCGGTTATCGATTAGCAAATGCCTTGTACATTATCATCGACCTCAACTTAATTAGCTTATTATTTATATTAAATCAATCGACTCATTCTGTGGTTTCTTCATGCGACTTTAAATTCGTATTTCAAGTTGCTCACAAAGAGCGCGAAAAGAAAGAAGAAGAAATTGAAAGCTGAGATGAAAATGAAAATATTAACGAAAACGCAGCCTGAAGGAGAACAAAGAGCGAGTCAGCTGTGTGCGGACAAAAGACACATGACAAAATGGCTATAGACTTACAAATTGTAAAAAAAGCATACAAATTCAACATAAAAGTTGGCCTAGCGAATGCGTCGTTAACTTTCTATGGGGCAGCAACTGAGGAAATCAGAGAGTTGCGGACAGTATGTAGTGGGTGATAAATAAGTGTGAGTGGAATAGCATCATGACAAATACTTATCGCGGCAACAACACCAACATCAACAACAACAACAACAGCAACAGCAATAACAATAACAATGGCAACTGCGATAAAAACTCGTCGCGCAGTTGAGGCGCAACTTTTGTCGCTAGTTGTCACTTGTCGTAGTAGCAGCAGCAGCAACAGCAGCAGCAGCAGCAGCAACAATAGAACAACAACAATTAGTGCACAGTGTAGTGTTAAAGAGAGTCAAAGGATGCGTAAGTGGTGCCACAACCAGCAGCAGCCGTCAAACCAGATCCAAACTAAAACTTACTCCTTCCCACCCACAAACAGAGCCATCATCGTTGTCGCTGGCCGAACGACTCGCCTTCTTCAGCAGCCTCTGCGAGAGCACATCCTGCGGCAGCGGTGGCCTCTCCAATCGGAGCAGCAGCTGCGCCCTGCGCAGTCCGCCCATGGAACGCACGCCACGCAGCAGCATCGCGGGAAGCAGTAGCAGCAGCAGCGTTACACCCACGCCCATGGAATGCTCACCCGTTATACACGATCTACGGCTGCAAACAGAGCAATATCAGCAGCAGCGGGACCAGCAGGACCAGCTCAATGACTTCATTGAGCTGAGTCGCTCGGCGACGGCGCCCATAACAATAATATCGCCGCTGCCAGATGCTACACAGTCGATACCACAGCGGCGCTTGCGGCTCCGCACCGTAGGCAAATTGGTGCTGCCGGATACCTTTCTCAGTGATCGCAACAACACCAACAACAACAGCCATCGGAACAGCTGCCAGGGACGCATGCACACGCTGGAGGACATACAGATCTCGATGGGAGTGCGCACCATTGGCAAGATCAAGTCGCCCTTCATCGAGCAGCAGCAACAGCAGCTGCAGCAGACAAAGCAGTCCTCCACACCCACGGACAGCAGCCAGAGTAAGGAGGCCAAACTGGACTTTAAACTGACGCCGCATTCGCAGACGAATGGTGCGAGTGACAGCGGTTCGGATTCCGGCAAGGAGAACTGTGCCGCCAATCAGCAGAAACAGCAGCAACAGCAACAACAACAGCAGCCAGAGTCACAGCCTCAGCAGCTGCCGGAGATGCGACGCAAGTTGACGCACTTGACACACATCACAGGGCAGCAGAAGGTGCCACAAACTGTGAATCGTCGCCACACCACAGAGAACAGTTACAGTCCTTGGTGCATCGCCCAAATGTGGACGAGCGTTACGCCAAATACTTTGGGCCCAACGAGAGTTTCAACTCGACAACTACGCTGCACAAGACACGCTCCATGCCAACGAAGACACAGCAGCCGCAGGAGGCGCTCAATGAGCATGTGCGTCTGCCCAGCTTGGGGCTCGGCATTGGCATTGTGCAGCGGCGTCGGGAACTGCTCAAGCGCACGCGCGCCATGTCCTTGGAGGTGTCGGCGAGCGACGGCTGCGTCAGTCCCACGGCCATGCCCAGTGCCAAGAGAACCCACTCGCGGGCACAGAGCATAGCCAGTTTCGATGACATTGTGATCACAGCGGATGAGCTGCATGCGGCCGGACTGGAGTTTAAGCGATTGTGCGGCGAGATTTTGGGCACGTGAAAAATCAAAGATGAAAAATTGTAAATTTTTGGCATACCTATTAAAATTTCACAAATTTTTCGATTCCTTTCCAAATTACACAAGCACCAACACAAAAACTAAAACGACAGCAAAAATTTTTTCTCTTTTCGGACAAGGCATTTAGTAAATTGTTGTGCTCTCTTTTGGTGTCCAGAGCGCTCTCAATGTGATTTGTGTGATAAATGCGCTCTCAACTCACTTTTCCTGAAAACGAATCGAATGAAGAATATTAAAACAAAGTCCCCAAACGAAACGAACACTTTAATTATTAATGCAATCCAAATACGTTATAATTGAGAAAAGAAATCCAACATTTTATTTCAGCTAATTACATATATATATGATCAGTTTGATATACATATTCAACATATTATATCGTTTAAGAACGGGCCAGCAAACTTCCAGTTAACAGTTATTAATTATTATGTTTACTATAATTTAAATATTGTGCAACTACTTGTGTGCTTATTTATGCCTTTTTATTAATTATTTAAATTTAAACGAATTGTACCTTAAATGGCATTATTATTATTAAATTATGATTAATTATTAATATTATTATTGTAATATTTAATTATGCAAATCGTTAAACATTAAATAAAACTACAGTTGTGCTAAATAAAATGTAACAACTAACAGACAAAAATAACTCAAGAACAGCCCAAACTGTACTCCACTGTGTAAGTACTCAAATCTTAACTCACTGCACGCCTCTCTATACGATTCTCACGATGGCAACTTAAGGCTTAAGCATGCAGTTTATTTTTATTATTGTCAGCTTTTGCATGCGATTTTTTCAATTTTTTCCTAATTTACATTGATAACTATTCCACATGTCGCATTCACCTTCGAGCAATTTGATATTTTCAAACACGTTTCTCATTCCATGCCCGCATGCAGGCAAACCCGCTGAGGCTCTCAAGGGCATACTGAAGAGTGGTAAGCCTGGCGTGGCTGGCATGGGTCGCGGCCTTATGCCCATCGATCTCAATGCGGAGCTTAAGAATCGCCTGCAGCGCTCCACCCACGCGACCGTCTCCAATCTGCGCAAGTCGGCAACCACTGCGAATGCAACGCGTGCCAGCGGCACCGACGAACCCGATAACATCTCAACGAATCCGCAACGCAACCTGGCGCAGATATTGCGCAACGTGTCCAAGGAGAATGCGACACCAGCGTGCACAGCTCAAACGCAGCACGATGATGCAGTGAGTCTAGTGCGCAATCTCTCCTCGATAGGAACACCGCGGCTCGTCGATCAGGCGGCTGCAACTGCTGGCAACAATTGTGCTTCCGCCTCCGAAGGCGAAAGCTCCGGTGGCCGCGAGATCGAAGCCATCATCAAGAACAGCGCCGTTGCACGGCGTCGTCGGCAGCAGCAGCAACAACAACAACAACAACAACAGCAGCCAGATGGGTGAGTCTACGTCCAAGAGAAAGTCAGAGCCCAAGCTCAAGCTCAAGCTCATGTCCATCATCAACTGTTCCGTGTGCTGTGCGCTGTTTTAACCATTAGCTACTAACCGCTAATCCCTGATTGTGCGTGTCCTCTAAATGGGAATCCTGGTATTTTTTTACAAATAGGTACATACATAATTACATACGTACACATATGGGGCATTTCAGAATTTGATTTTGATTGGATTTTGCTTAATTTGTAGCAAATTAAAATCAAAGTACGGATTCACGCCGATTTGATTTCGATTTCGTGAAACAGCTCTTATATTGAAAGTTTGATGCGAACAGCCTAATTTGCTAAGAAAATTCAAATTACTTATTCAAGAACTGATTGTTTTTGTCCACCAAAATCAAACTCTGGAATACCATAATGCTTGCATCAATGTGTGTGCATCTCAAGACTGGTTCCACGAATGTGTAATTTATAAACTACATACAATACTTTTTACACCTAAGCAACTAAGCAACATTTGCAAATATACAATAAACAAAGAAAAGACGCAACAACTTCGAGCTGCTTGTTGCTGAGCTACCCTGTACTCAGTAGCGGGTAATTTGCACTTTTGACAAGATTTGTTTATGTTTCATATTTTTAACGTACATCTTAAATGTCTGTGTTAATAAATAAAACAAAATTCATTTAAATTTATTGATTCAAATATTTCAATGCAAATTTCCATGCACCCCGAATAAAAAGAAACAATCAAAGTTTCCTAGTCAAAGTGAAACCAATTGCTAGATGCTATTACTGGCGTCCAGTGCAGCCGCCACAGCAGCAGACACAAAAACCACAACAACAACAACAACTGCGACAAGTGCAACTGCAACTGCAAGTGCTGCATCAGCAAAAACAAACGCTACCAAATTTTGTTCACCACAAATAACTAATGCAATGAAAACAAAAATGTACTTTGTATAAATGCAGAAACGGAAGTTTTATCAACTAGCCAATAAGTTCAATTTGCATTGCTTACTAAATAATATACAGAAACATATTGAAATATATCTATTTATTTTATTGACAACTTGTTTTAAATAAATATATATGTATATGCCACATATTTTTGCGTGACACACTGAAACGAAAACAAATAATAAATATTTATTAATAAAGTTGACGAAAATCCCATATAACTGTAGTTTTGTTTGCCACTAACCCTGCTGTGCTATTAACTATTTTAAACGCATGCACACTTAAGCTTGAAAATAAAATTCAAAAAAGCGCTCGCTGCATCTAATAAGCTTATAACGCTTTTGGTGTTGGTAAATTGAAAGAAAAGAGTCAGGGTTAAAAGAGTCGAGACCGCATTTGCTGCGAAAATTACTTTTGGAATCTTTTCTTTAAAATTGACTGTTTGAAAGCGTTCTTGCAATATTTATTATTTTTTTTAAATTAAACGATATTTAGATCTAGACGCGGAACAGCTGATCAAAAAATGCAGAGCAAAACAAAGACAATTCAAAAACATCGATGCCGATGTGAATCGACAAACAGTGTGCCCAACTTTAATCAAAAGACAATTTGATTTGCAGCGACTGGGTTTTTCGACCAGCTCGGCAGCCCTCGTTATGTTATGTTAACAATGCTGGTTTGTGTCTACGCTTAAAAAAAATGTAACTCGCCGTGCAGTTTTGGTACTGGTTGGATTGGATTTAAGTTTGCGAATGCGCTCAATTTATAATTTTTGACTGATTGATTATCAGTGTGAGATGCATATGCTCATTTTGCCTACTGACTATGTTGGAAATGATCTTCCTCATTAATGTTGGGAAATAGCACTCTTACACCACTTACAATATCGACTTACTCACCACGCTCACGACGTGTCGAAGCTAAGCTATTCGCCGCGGCGAATTGTCGTAGCATACACTTTTATAGCAGACGATTTGCAGAATGTTAGTTTCACATCGCGTCAGCAGATTATTTTCGTTTTTACATTCGAAGAGAGCGGACGCGTCGCGGAAGACGCTCGTATTTTTTGTATTTGTTTTCAATTCGCGCGCATTCTGTGCCGGTCGCAAACTGCAATTGAAAATGCAAATCTAATACTGTTTGAAAATAAATACTACGGGTCAATGTGTGTCTGTGATTGTGTGTGTTCGGCTTTGTGATCCATCTAAAACATAACTGCAAGTCCAAACAACAACATTACAGCTGCAAGCGTCATCGTCAGCTGCGTTTTTGCTTTGTGATCGGTTCCCAATTTAATTACATCTAATGATTGGCTGAAATTGAAAGCGCAAGTGAAAAATGGCAACAAGACGACTTAGAAACATCTCGTGAGCGGAGCTTGCAAACTGCATCGCAATTAACAAAGGTTTGTAACCAGTCAGCGACCACATCCATCGTTATGGGTAGTTTTTATTGCTTGAGAGAGCGAGAGCGAGTGAGGAAGATGGAGAAGGAGACTGAGAGGGGGAGCTACAATTTGAAGCTGACCAGTTTTGCACAGACTGTTTGTCGCGTCGTCCCCTTTGTGCCCTTCTTTGTTACCTGCCGCTGCAACGAGCTACACAAGCAACAACAACAGTGATGACAAAAACAAACAGAAAATAACCGAAAACTGTAAATCGCCTTGCTCGCTTCCATTGAAAAATTCGCTGATTCAGCAGCAACAGCGACGCAGATTTTTGTTGTTTCAATATTCTTGTTTTACTTTTTACTTTGTCGTTGTTGCTTTTTAAGTAGTTGTTGCTGTGTATTTGCACTTGGATATTTGAGGTCTATTTCTTCTCGCGTTATATGGTAGTTGCTGTTGTCGTTACACGCTTTGCTATGTACTGAATTACCCTGTAACATTGCCGCACATGGCATGCAAAATATTGATATCCGTTTATTTATAATCACTTGTATTCGTTCCTGTGTTAAACCAAAATCGACCTCAAAATATTTGATAACTACAAAATATAATATTTACTAACCAAACCCTTTGAGCTGATGTCTGAAACCGTCATGCCAACAGCTGTATGCTTCTAACGGTAACTTTGTTTGCTTACCTTTATAATGTTAAATACCTCGAGATTGGGCTCAAGGTCTTACTCTTGAAACAAGGCCAGTATTTGCATAGATATTAATCGCGCATTTGAATAGTTTTGCTAGCAATCAATCACATAATAGGTATTGTTACATTCCCATTATATTTGTGAATAGATCATACCATTTATTATAACAATCTCTTCAATCGAATTGAGCTCTATCGCTCTATTAGTTGTGTATGTATTTCGTAATCCACTCACAAATAATCAAAAACTTCATTTGCCTTACGAATAAACAAAAGTAAAACCAAAATCCGAACAGACATAGAAAAAAGCATTTCGCTTTCAATGAATTTACATAATTTGTTTTTGCTTTGAAGCTCAGGAATTATTTATAGCTAAAAACAAAAGAAGAAAAAATTGAAAAAAACAGATCAAAATTTTGGTCATGCCGGCTTCTTTGATTAACGACTCAGCTACTTACAATGCTAGATAAACTGTCTGAAGTGCATTGATTGGAAAGCGAATCGATTGTCCAGAAATAGACAATGAAAGTTGCTTATCTCAGCTTCAGTTCTCCCTGATAAGCGACAGCAGTTTCTAGTTTCTAGTGCTACTCGGTAAATAATCTCATAATAATTCTACATATGTACATATGCAGTACGGTTCGCTACAACATTTATTCAAATGCATCGCATTATGCCTACATATGTACATATGTGTGTATGTTTGTGTATGTGTGCCCTCTATAAGGCGACTTGTTCACGTCTGCATGGAGAACGTGAGCTCCAACGCCAATGAGCCAAGTCAACAAATACATAAACAAACAAAATGAAAATTATAAAATGTGCTACGGGTTAATCACCTAAACCGAACAGAATGCGAACTATACATACTCTTTATGGGTTCACTTATCAATTGAAATATTCAATTTATATTTTACTGTGACATCTGCAACTGCTGTGCGCTCACAGTTCACAGTGCATTAGGGGGACCCAGAAAAGCTTGCAGCATCTGTCAAAAACTCATTGGAGTGATATTTTGAGAAACATAGAAGTCATTAAACTTTAGATATAATATATGTACATACTAGAATAATTATTTTCATACACTGACATGTAAGCGTATTGCGACTTCGTTGAGTCGACAACATATTTCCTTATTACTGCTCCATTGGGTTGGCATTTATGACCCCTCTCGTCTCGTAATTGAATTGATCCGTCTGAAAGACAGGCTGACCGACTGACTGATCGCTGCATAAAGACACTAGTCAGATCTTCAAGCGATGCGATGTGATGATGAATTATCAACGAATTTAGTGCGGTGTGTTCGTGGAGGCTCATGATCTTGGATGTGATCAATTCCATTAAAGGTAATCTGTGTGAGGCACAGCCAGATGCATTTGATGCGGCAGATGCAGGCCGAAGCTAATGCCGATTCACGCTCGGATTACGCAAGCACACTGAGAAACGTGAAATTTTTAAAGGCAGCAGGCCATAAATTATGCGTGCCCCCGTACAAACAGAAATGCATTGGAGCATAAAGTTCTCTGGTCAGCTATAAATACATTGTTGGGAAATCTGACTGCTAGGCCAACGAAATAAATGAAGTTGTTTGACTTACCATTCAATTCAAATTCAAATACAAATTGCTTGCCTTCCATATAAATGCTTCTACTCAATCCTTCATTTATCTAGCTTTCATATGTGTTTGCTGCGTTTAAGACCAAGTTTAAATTATAAGTTACGGAAACTAAAATACAATTGTTAATACAAAAAAATTAAGTGTTACGTATTCAGTATTTAAAATGTTTATATACAATCGGGAGTTTCTTTTACGTATTCAAAATATTACACAATCTGAAGCACAGTACGTTGACTCTTTTGTTTTATTGTTTGTTGTAGCGATGTTTCTGGTCTGTCTACCTTTTTACGGTTGCTGCAGCTGTTTTGCCAACTTTGTTGATATTTTCATGAAAGTTTCACATTTTGCCAGTGCTTTGTTCTAAGAGCGGATTTTACCAATGCTGAAATCAACTCATTAAGACTCAGCTGCGTTTTGGGTAAACCGAAACAATTAACATAAAAGGAATACTTCTTATAAAAAAAGTATAAAATTTGAATTTGTTATCTACTGTTACGTCAGTGTTTTCTTCGTTCTGTTAAATTGAATATAATTAAAGTGAATTGCGAATAAGCACATGTTGGAATATCAAATTAGTTTATCAGCTGTGCGCATTTAATTAAATTTTAATGTGAATTAATTGCAAACTGTTGGGTTGCGCAACCAAAGTTCGACGTTTTCATACCCTGAACCCATTAACAATTGGTAAAACGGGTATAAAGAAGTTGTGCAAAAGTATGTAACAGTCATAAGAAAGCATCGCCGACCATGTAAAGTGTATGTATTTTCTTGATCAGTATGAAAAGCCGAGTCGATCTAGCCATGTCCGACTGTCTTGTCAGTCTGTATGAATAAATTTCTGTTATCAATAAGCTTGGATTTTATTCCAGCGTTTTTTGGCCATAACCTATAAGTTATAAGAGATAAAAGCACAAAATTTGTTATGTATAATCTTGAATAGGTCTTGAATAGTGTTAGGCAATAGAACACTCTCACTCGTGCGTTTTTTAATTAGAGGAATGAACCAACAGCTTGCACAGCTTATAAGACACTGACATTGAAGGTGTGAAGGAAACGCTACAGGATATTCCTGAGCATCGTCTGCACTTCATGTCTGTGTTTATGTCTGCGTGTTTCTTGCATTTTTTATTCTTTGCTGGCAAATAAAAGCCAGCCAAAATGTTGACAACTCATTAGCTCAACAGCAGCGTAAGAGAAGGAAATGGAGTTAGCAGCTATGGCTTAGGACAATGACCTTCACCAGCAAGACTGTTGCCCAGACTGAACCTGGACTGAGTCTCGGCTACTTTGTGGAGCTGCACGTTGTCTGACAGCTGCTCATAAATCTGCAGCTAGTCGAGTGGAGGCAAAACAACTGCCCCGATCCCTTGAAGCGAATGCAAAGTGTCCAGCCTCTCCACTTCGTTGTCAGCTCAAAGCAAGCTCTTTGTGCTGGGACTGCTTTGTCTCGGCTCTGTTATCATCATCAAGCGTTTATTTTTGCAGCATTGTCGCTCAGTCTCTCTGCATCTCGGGCTCCACGCATCTGCTGCATCTGTGCTTTACTATTGAATTTCCTTTGTCTTGTCTGCCACTCGAGCCAATTGATATATTCTGGCCATGCGACGGGTCGCAGCTTACTTTTTCCTCCTGCGGAAACTTCTGCAATTGCTTATCATCATCTTTACAGTTGGTACTCCCGAGCCTCTTGACATTTCGAGTGACAAACAATGCATGTTTATGTGATCAATTGAGTTGCGTTGGATTCACATCCACCTGCCTTCATATTCTACAACATAACCATTTATGATCGTCTCAGGTCACTTAATCAATCTAACTTGTCGATGCATTTAATTTGAAGTCTTGGAAAAGCATCTTGATTTATAATAGAAATACGAATTTTTTAATTGATTCAGATTTAAATGCACAATCAATATAGAAACTGTCTCGGGATCGAAAATCGGATTAGTTTTGACAACTTTATGGGAGTCTTAAATGTTGGGATTTTATTTCACTACTTATGAAAACCTTTTCGTGGCTTGTTTCTGATAGAAAATCAAAAGCTTGAAATTGCTTTAGATTTAAATGCAGAATTATTAAAGATGTCAAGCCATGATCAAAACTGCATCGGGAACGAAATTCGGATCAGTTTTCACAAAGTTTTGGGAGTTTTAAATCTTTGAAGGTCATTTCTATAGATTTGTTGGAATTGTTCTCATGATTTTTTTAAGAAAATCTGAAAATGTTCATGCATCACAGTTTGGTATAGAATTTTTGTCATACATTCCGTACTTGAATTTGTACAGGGTTTTCCTCTCAGTGCACAAGTTATTGCAATTGCCTTTGCAATCTACTTCCTTAGCAGATTTTTAACGCCTCGCAGCATCCTCTATACATAATAATATCGAACATGTCTGCTCACATGGCTAATCGATTATTAATGACTGGTGCAATTTAGCAGCAAACAAAGCAAAGCGCAAATCGCTTCATCCCATCCATCGGCCAGTGTAACGGGTTGCCCCAACATGTCCAGGAGGCAGAGCGAGTAAAAGTCGCAACTTGCAACCGTGCGAAGTAGTGAGGCAGATGCAAGTGTCAGGCAAACGTATTCAAAAAGACCGAAAAGAAAAGAAAAGAAAATCAACATGCAATCACACGCCTTAAAATGTGAAAATGCGAATGACCTGAATACACAGACGTGACACATACACAACATACACACACACACAACATACACACACACAACACACACACACTGATACTAATACTTAGAGCACGGGGCGCATGCGCAACACGCAGCAAGCCTTAAAAGGCAGCAACGCCGACGATTTCCTTTTCTGTTCAGTTTTGCTTTTGCTGTTTTTTTTTGTTGTAGCAAAACTAGTTTTGCGTAAAGTTTTGTGAGTTATTTTTTGAGATTTTGGGGACATCGACGTCAGCTTGAGTACTAGCTGCACTTGCAGTTGGCCAGTTGCCCACACACTCACTCACGCACATACACACATATTTGTAATTTATTTATGCAAAGCAGTCAAGTGATCTGAGACTCGTATTCATTTATTTGGTTTTTCTTCGCTCTCTATGTTATTAACACATTTTTTCAATTTCTTGCGATAAAATGAAAAGTTGTAGAAACTTGTTTATCTGACGCAGCCAAGATGCCAAACACATTCTCATTTCCAGATGCCGCCAGCTCAATGGAGCACGTAAACTATGCACTCCCCATGGAGGTGGGCTGCATAAACAGCTGAGGCGTTTGCTCAAATTAGCGTACAGAATTTACACTCAAATGAGGCGGGGTTTTCTTTTCGCAGTGTTGAGTAATTGCAAATTACGCATCTTAAGTGGTGTGTGTGCGTTTACTTTGTTTTGGTTATGCGCTTAAATAAATTAACTCTAAAAAAGCTATACAATTAGCAAACAATGGCTTTCAACCAAAGTGAATGAGCTTTTGCGCTGATGACTAAGACAACCTAATATCTATATAAATGTGTTTCTATATTTAGTTCATACATTAGACAGAATCAAAAATCAGTTTTCCACTTATTTCAACAAATTAGGTATTTTATTTCATTTGATGCAACTCTGTCGGATTGTTAACTAATGTTTATGCCTGTAATGCATTCAGTTTATAGCTGGCACTCAGTTCTCACTTCCACAACATTTAGTGCTTAATCAGGTGCTACCGAGGCTTACTGTTTATAGCTACAGTTTAATTGCTATACCAGAATTATACTCACGTCAATAACACCTTAAAGCAACTGATGTTGTAACTGGGCTGCAATTGCCGAACAGCAGTTCCAATAAAACGCATAAAAATTGGCGCAAGTGTAGCCAAGAATACCAATAACAAAACTGGATACGATGTGGACGGCTTGATCTTGTCTTGACCATAAAAGTTGCTGCCTTGAATGCCACGCCAATTGTGCTAATAAATATGCCACTTGCTCTTGGGCAACAGGTGTGTGTTTACCTTCCTTGTCTTTGTCTTTGTTTCCCTATCGACCTGCACAACCCGACTGAACCCAACAGAATCGACAACTTTGAGAAGACACCGCTGCGGCAATCGAACACAAAAGGCAAACACTCAGCTCCATAAAAGGCAAATGCCGAGTCGTGATTTGCGATAGTCGGAAAAGGGCAGCATACTAGCTTCAAACTGTGATGTTGATGCTATACTTATATGGCATATAATTTTTAACGGCTCACATAGTTCTCTAGCGTAGAACGTAGGTAACTTTTTGAAGTTGCGGCTTCAATAAAGGTAATGTATCCAATTATAAGCACCATAATTTCTTAATACGATTTCTTGACTCTACTTTTGATCATTAATCATCTGATTTCCATGCTTAAGTGCCTGATACTCTTTGAGTGTCAAGAAAGACGGAAGAGCGTCTAGCAGTTTTAGATATGTTTAGTTGGTTTTAGGGTTTCCTTAAGTTATTTCTAGCTCATTAATCAAGCGACTGACTACTGGGGGGTCAAGGTAAAGATGAATATTATTTATTCAAATAGATCTTTTCTTCACCATTTAAAGTAGTGGAGTCGAGGACTCTTAAGGAGTGACTAATGCTCTTAAGAATTTTTAATGGAGAACTGGTACCAGACATTAGTATATAAGCAGCTGACCATATACATTTTTGAGGCGCTGTGGCCTTAGTTCAGCAAGTTTAAAAGCTGCTTAAACTGATCCTCCAGATTTGATGCACTTTCCGTTGTGGCTGGCTCAGGTGTGGTTGTGGTTGTGGTTGGTGCTTCTGTCGTGGTTGTCGTTGTGGTTGTGGTGGTCGTCGAGGTGGTGCTGGTGGGTATTGGCTTCGGTTTGATGCGTCCATCGAGGCAGCCCTGCAGGAAATTGTAGTTGCTGGCCGTTGACTCCACATAACTGCGCTCCGCCTTGTGCATACACTGGTCGTGAGTCAGATCAATGAGGCGATATCGTTCCTGCAGCAGAGTTGCAGACTCCGATGCATTGCCCGAGATGCTGTAGGTGGAAACTGTGTTGTTGGAGCCCTGCACGGAAAAGTCATTGATTAGAATTGAGCTTGAACTCTTACAAATCTCTTCCTCTCTACTCACCGCTGCGGCATGACAGTTGAACGAGTCCAGTGTGCCATTGACCTGGCTGCAGATTCTCAGCGAACTGCAGACGGATTGAGCCGACTGCTCGATCCTCCTCCGCGTGGGCAGAAAGTCTTTGTCAATGCCGCGGCGTGAATTTTGAGCCTCGTGGTGGCATCCGCTGTAGGCGCTACTGTATTGCTCCGTAATCAGATTCGACTCGCCAATGTAGCCCGCAAAGCAGGACACAGAAGTTTTAGGATCGCGACGTGTCACCCGCGAGTTGAAAAACAGTTGAGTTAAGCCATCCTGTGTGGGCAGTCCCACATAAGGCGGCAGTGGTCTGATCACGCCCTCTGCACAGGCAGTTAGCGCCACTGCAAGGAATATCAGCGAATTCACTGATGTAGTCAACATGTCTTCGAGCTTGGCTGGTTCGATTCGGTTGGTTCGGCGAGTGAGCTGCTTTTGGCGCAGTGCGTCTGTTTTGGTCAGCTTTTATATGCAGACTCGAGATGATAAGCGCGTTATGTGATTTCCTTGCTTATCATTATGCGAATTTTTAGATGAAGCTAGATAAATAGCCCTCCATCCGCTGGCTTGTTTGTTTACTCACATGATTGGGTCAGAGAGGTATATGTATGGTATGGAAACTTAGTCTAAGCTAGCCCGACACCATAATTTACTAACATGTTTCCAAGAAATGGCAAATTGCACTTTTATTTTCGTTTATGCATTCATAATTTAAAAGAAGCCCCTTCAAGTGTTGCCTCGAAGTTGCACTGATGCATCACTTGAGTACACTCGTACATGTATTTGCACAGTTCTTATGAAGATAAACATTTATTTATGGCTGCTGCGCTGATTTGCTACACAAATATCTAGGTGGGTCCGCCTCTCTCTTTCTCTCTCTGTCTCTCGCTGTCTCCCTCGCCTGTGACGCCTAATTTTATAATCTAGGCAAATATTGGTACTCTGACTCAAATATTATTTATAAAGATAAAGTGGTTTACGCATTGTGATGAGTTTAGATCGTTACAATCGAAAGCATCTGATATGGTATTAAAAGTCACACCAGAAATAAAATATATAACAACCTCTTACCTATCTTTAAGTATACCCTTGGCCCTATAAAAAACTTACTTTTGACAAAGATTATTCTTCGATACTTATTCCTATTCCATTCTTGGCTTCAGACCAACATTCATGCCCGTCGGTGAGCGTAATATGAAATTCATCATTGGCTTTACCTCAGGACCTATAGGCAGCAGCTCGTAATACCTGAGTACCTTGCTGATCAGAGTTTTCATTTCAAGCATGGCAAACTTTTGGCCAATGCAGTTTTTGGGCCCGGCACTGAATGGCACATAGGCGAAGGTCTGTCGCTTGACGTCCTCTTCCTCTGCATCGTCCTCAAAGCGCTCCGGCTTGAAGCTCAACGGGTCCGGAAAGTGTTTGGCATCGCGATGAGCAAAGTACAGAATCAAATATATGCTGGTATTGGCCGGAATGGTCTGATCGCCTATCTTCAGATCTGTTCTGGTATATCTGCCGATACCCGGCACTGGTGGATACAGTCGCATGGTCTCCTTTATGACGCAATCCATGTACTTGAGCTTCTGCAGCTGGGCCTGGCTGACGGGTGCCATGCGATTCTTGCCCAGCTCTTGCACCAGCTCGTCGTATAGCCTTGCCTGCACTGTGGGGTGTCTGGCGATGCAATAGAAAGCATGCGCGACTCCGCTGCTGGTGGTATCGTCGCCCTCGAACATGAACGTGTCCACCTCCTCGCGTATGTCCGCATCGCTCAGCGGGGCGCCCTGAATGGTTGCCTGCAGCAGAATGTCCAGCAGCGCCATCTGTGGCTTGCTACCAATATCCTCATCACCCAGATCTGTATGGGTGCATTTAAAACAAGTAAAAGAGATGATTAGTGCAACAGTATCTACTCGTTGCCCAAGTGCTCTGCTTTCTTACACAATGGCTGGTAGGTACCATCAGCCTTGGCGCGCTCCACTGCCCCTCGACGCTCACGAATGACCTTGTCGGTGAAGTCATGCATGATGCGAAGATCGCTCATCAGCTTTCTGTACATCAATGGGGATGTGAGTCTAAAGAGCCAGTCATAGCGCTGTGAGAATTTAAGCATGCGATCCGGCTGGATGTTGACAACGCTGAAAAGTAGTACAGTATTTATTTTATTGTTTGCAGTTACACATTAATAACAAGTAAGAGTGCTCTAGTCGGGAGTGCCCGACTACGAGATACCCTGAACCCAGTCCTTACAATCATTCATATTAATCTAAACACACACATGCTGCAGTACAAGCAGTACAAGCAGTGCAAGCGGTCTAAGCAGTTAGCTTGCTTTTCGCTGAGCCCCACATAATGGAAAGTTAAATCTTAAATAACTTCTGTGTTTATCGTCCGATCTTATTGAAATTTTTGGGGCAAACAATTGTCAATAATATGTGTGACCAAACCAAATTGCAAGGTCGTACCTTCAAAAATGCGTTTTTTTAACTTTTGGGGGGTTTGGGGGGTGGTATCCAAAAAGTGAAAAATTTGTTCATGTGTATGCTATTCGAGATTATACATGTCAAATTAGGGGCCTCTAGCTCTTATAACTTGTAAGTTATATCCAAAAAACGCTGGTCTAAAATCGAAATTTATCGATAACTTTTGAACGGGACGAGCTATCGATAAATTTTAATAAACTTGATCTGTCCCGGGATTAGGAGAACTTATGTTCCAAATATGAAGTCTCTAGCTCTTGTAGTCTCTGATATCTGTGTGTTCATACAGACAGACAGACGGACAGACGGACAGACGGACAGACAGACGGACATGGCCAGATCGACTCGGCTATTGATACTGATCAATAATATATATACTTTATATGGTCGGAGATGCTTCCTTATGCCTGTTACATACATTTGCACAAACCCATAATACCCTTTTTACCCATTTTTAATGGGTTCAGGGTATAAAAATAAAAAACTTTTTTGACTCGAACTTCCATTAGTGGAATATTCTGTAACTCGAACGAATCAAGTGGGGTTTAGGGCAACAAGTAAGAAAGCTCTAGTCGAGAGTGCCAAGCTAGGACATAGCCTTAACCCAAAAAAAAACAAGCTTAAATCCCTAACCTCTACAGTTTGCAATTTTCTCGAAAATGCTGATTTTTTACTTTAACCTTTAGACACAACAACCATTGCTTACCTCTTCAACGCCTTTATATAGGGAAAGTCTGTATCGCTTTGTGAATTCACCCGCACGCCCATGGCAGCCTCTATAGAAAATAGATTATATCACTTTAGTCTCTTGACTTTCGAGTTATGGGCGCACCTGTAATGATATCTAGTGCTGTCAGTGAGACAAACGTCAGCATATCAACCATATGCTCCCCATTGGCAAAGGGCTGTAGTTTTTCCACCAAAATGGCGCTCTGGCTATCCATAATTCCTACATAGTGCTCAAGTACTTTAAAGTGGAATGCAGTGGAAAAGATTTTGCGCCTGGAGTGCCACTTTCTGCCCACGCTCACTAGCAGTCCATCGTTGAGGAAGGGGCGCAGGAACTTATACAGGTGACCCTTCTCCAACACCGAAGTGCTAGTCAATATGGTCTCAAAGTGACTTATATCCTTTGTGTACACCAGTGACTCGTTGAGAATCCACATGCGAAAGGTGTCGCCATACTTATCAAAGCAATCTCCCACATATTGAGCGATATCTGTGCAGGGAAGAGAATGTAAAACTGCCGAGGAAAGCGCTCTCTATTCATACTTACTCTCGGCACCCAAGTGCAGGGCATCGAGGCCGCAGCCCAACAGTGGCAACGATAGGGGTCCAGTGATCCCCGATCTTTTCAGGGTGGCACATCTATGGCGTTTGTATACAAAGTCCCAGACTAGCAACAAGATCAAAGCGCCAGCTAACAAGGTCAGAAACATGTTGATAAACTTTCGAGTGGCACGGGATTGCGAACTACTTTTTAGTTATAGTTTCGCATTCACGTTGTTGTCACTGCTGCGTCCGCTGCTCGACTGTGCTATCTGGGGGCCTATGGGGGCAGCCCTGGCTCTGGTCAGCCAAGCGCAGTTTTTGTTTTGAGTTTAGAATTAAATTCGCTTACATCAAACTTGTTTCTGTTCTCAACATTGAGTAGTTTTCAGTTTCGAATGTTGACTGTGCAGCGCTGCTTTTGGATTCAACGAGAATACGAGTAATTTGCGTCCGATAAGTCCGACGATTATCAGCACGTTTAAATATACAGCTGACTTACTTATTTACAAAGTCACATTGATGATAATTAATATGACGCTCAGCTTGTATAGTATTACCAACTGACCTGACAAGGCAAATAATTGGATTCAAGTATAATTGCATATATGCATATTAACAGATAGGAAAGACTATTTTTGCTTTATAATTAGCAATTAAGGGTCGTTTACTATAATTACTCTACATTACTCTACACTTTGTTACTAACAATAACAATAACAATAACAGCTAACAATTATATTTGTTTTCACTTTTGCGAATAAATTGAGATATCAGTAAACACTTAATAAATCCAGCAGTCGAATATGCCAGACAAAGGTTTTGCTAACCCGGTAGCTGGACAGAAACAGCTGCGAATATAGCCCTTACAGTTGAATGGACTGTGACTGAGACAGTAATTTGAGTTTTAATTTTGTATTTGCTGTTGTTCTTGTTACCTCGTTGAACTTGGCGCAGAGTTCATTCGAGCTGGAGTTAGACGTTGCGAGCGGGAGACGCGGCTGATTTAGTGGACACACACTCTAGTACACTTGGTGCTCAATTAAGTCGGTGACAAGACAGCAGCAACAACAAACCGCACCGGATATGTTTATTGCGTGGGCTGGGCCAGGGAATCAAACAAGCTATCAGAATGTCTACAAGTCGACCACTTGCAGACAGAAAAGAAACGGTATACGGAAGCGTCATATGAGAAAAACCATCAACGAATTTATTGTTGACTCATGATTTTACCATGAAAATACCATGAAGCAAAACCGAAGACACTTCGATCAACTTTAAGGCTATATCTTTAGCTATGTGAACTAGGCATTGGCGCGGAGCGTGGTTAACAATCAATACACCCTTGATCTGGAGTCGAGCTAAAATAACACGTCAGGCACGTCTGCAGTGACAACCCAACCAAAGAATCGCACACCATCCCCAAAAATGCATACAATTTATATGCCGCAAGCAACTGAGACTCGGAACTCTCCTTCTGTGCGGCAAGCAGAAGCTGAGTTTGGGCGTCGGCTGTTCAGAGTTTACCCATTTGGCCAAAAATGCATTTTCTCTGTGACTGTAGCCACTCAGCGGGAGCGCGTCATCTGTTGTACCTCATCCACCCTGACTCCACTCCCCCGCTATGTCTCCCCACACATCTAATGTTATCGACAACAAACAAAGCATAGAGTTTGTTTTGACGGTCGGCGATTCGTTTTGTTTTCAGTTGCCCCGGCAACCGACAACCGGCAAACGGTAGAAAAGCATGTCTGGGTTCGCTTTGAGTGGATGTGGGTGGCCCTTTCGGTGGGGCTCGCCCACTCGAGGGTTGAACGAGGTTGAACGCAGCACGTGCTGGGAGTATTGCGCGTGTCCTGCAAATCAGCTGCTTAAATGTTGCTAAGCTGGTGTTGCTAGCAATGCTATGAACATGTTGCTAGCTGTTGAGGTGGTTTCTGTCAGTAGACCCTAAAAACAAACAAAAATGTTGAAATATAAAATACGCAAAGAAGCAGAAAATGCTTTATAGACGTTGAGCTGTTTACATCATCAGCTCACTAAAAAAACATGAAAGTCTTGAACTTGGCATAAATATTTTGACCACATTGCTCGTAGAATTGAGTAGCGAGTGCCAAATTTGTTAAAAACGCAAAACGTTAGCAAAACAAAAGCCAAAAATTTAAAACTTGGGAGCAAAGTATCTCAGAGCGTTTATGGACGATCACTCTAATGAAATGTTGAATGCGCAAATCTAAATTGGTGGTAAAGGGCAAGGGGTGAGGCAAAACATTATTTAAGATCGCGTTGACGCTGTAATTTTGCATGATTACGAACAAAGAGTTTTCTAGCTTTGCAAGAGGTGGTGGGAGATAAGTGTAGGGGAATACGCTTCCACAAATGAATTGCCGTGTGGGAAAGTGTTGGGCAGATCTCTTCACTTGAATGTATCCAGTTGCTCAGTTTTACTTGACTATTACCAGCCATTGTTTGAAGTCTACTTTGCTCTTTTCTGGGTCTCCCGCTCATGTAGTTTTGTGAGTAATTGTCACTTTACCTCCTGACTCAAGTGCTATTTGGGGAGCCCAACAGTTTTGTGATGGCCCTTGAGCAGCTCGCGAAGTTTGCAAATCTTGTGCAATCTTTTTGGAATCAGATTGCATAAGCTTCATTTTTTGTAGCGTCTCGTCATAATGATTATAATGATTGTTTTTGCTATTATTTTAATCCGTGTCAGTTTAACTAGCTTGCAATGCGATCGATCAGATCACTCCGTTCAATTTCTAGTTTTGCGGTTGCAATATATAATCATTTGTTAGGTGTGAGGTTAAGCTTTTAACTACGTACTCGTCGCTGTAGCCGTAGCCTTAAGTTTCTGCACTTCAGTTTCACCTTGCTACAAACCGCTTGTACAATTTCAAGTTTGCATTTAAACAGCTGGCAATTACTCTTTAAATTTTAATTGATGTTGGCCCACAAATATACTTCCATTTGCTTGCTAGTATTTTGTCTATGCATTGTTAAGAGTGGTTTGCGTATTTATGTGGGAGGTTTGACTGCATTGCTTAGGCTTGAAATAGCTTTATTGCATCTAATTATTTATGCCGTGCTAAACAGTTCATAAAACAATCCACTTTGTTATATCATTCCACGCCAATGCTGAAAGTTGGTCGCGTGTTGAACAAAAGCTTTAATTACAAGTGAATCGTAATTCCATTACAAAATACCAGAGCAAGAGATTCATTCACCAGCATTGCGGCCAGTTCGCTGGGCAAGTCTGAAAATTTCCAGCAAATGATGCAATTTACAGCTTTTTGTTTTTGCAAATAGCATTAACAGTTTTTCACAGCCTCATCGACGGGTGGAACAAAGGGCATTGGAAATTCGTTTGGGTGCTGACTGTGTGGTTAATATCGTGGGCTTAGCAGGCCACACCTTGAGCTACCACTCAAACTAATTGAATACTAATAGCAATTTGTGCATTAAGTGTATCAACAAAGGAGGACCTCGCAGCGGGAGAAGGGGCTGGGTAAAGACCTTTGCGTGCTGTGAACTGTGACCTATGACTCCACTGACTGACTGACTATCTATCTAGCTATAAATGTAGCCGACGAAAGTATATGCTTAGTCTGCCTGCAATCTAAACATTATCCGCGCTTTTACTTTGATTCACACTGGAAAAAAAGAGTTCTGCAAACAGCAGAAATGACAGCTATTCAATTTATATAATTTGTTAAATATAAACTCTTGGCATAGACTGTTTTTCAGCTGTTGTGTAAATCATCGAATATAAGGTACATGTATATTGTATTTTTGGAAAGTGCATCTGGTCTGCAAAAATCTGTTAGCCTAAACACTTTTAGTATGCTCAGCTGACCAACCACAATTGAGATTTGCTATGCATTTTCCATGTAATTATGCATGTTAATTGAATTTTAGCCGCTTTGCTGAGCCCCACTTTCGTCATGTTTCATGTTCGATTTCAATGCATTCAAATATATTTATGTAAATGCTACGATATCGAACACAGTGCCGTCACTCCAACATTGGTTTGCATTGCATTACACAGTTTCTTTATGGTGTGCTTGGCAGAGGGTGTTAACGACAGGATTTGTAAATTTGTGACAATCCCGCTTGACGGTGCCTTCAGGTAGTTGCGCTGCCTTTCCACCTGGTCAAATTACAGCCCGTCGGCCTGCCTATGTTGACCTGCTTCAGCCACTGTGAGTGCCTGTCAGCAGCCCGTCAAATTTTCCAAATTAATATGCAATTTAACTGTCAGCGTTTATGTTTACCTGTTGCAAAATCAGCGCTCAGCCTGGTTTTGTGCGCTTCATTTGGTCTTCGCATATTTTTGAGGTGCCTCACGTTGCATGCAGCGCTCATTCGATTATAGGCATTTGCCACGTTCAGTTCGCACTCTCTCTGGTATCGCGCAGCTCTCTCGTTTATATTGCAACTAAGTGTTTCTCAGTAATTGTCCGACAGTGACGAACTCCTGTCAAACTTTGTAAGTGTCATAAACATATTTTTGGCTCTATGTGTTTCATTGCAAACTCCAAAACAAGTTCTGCCTTTACGATTCCGTTAACGGTAAAATAGTGTACAAAGATCTTTTCACTCACGCTGAGCATCGAAGTCAGAATCTACCCAAACTTCGTGTGTTGTCTGCTGGGTGACTAATGTTTAAAATACTCGTAACGGTGCCGCTTACAAGGCGATTGTGTTAGTAAATGACCATACAAGTTAACTATCTAAGAACATACCAGAATGAATCAGCCCATTACATATGCCTTTCATTGTCTACAAAATGTTATATTACATAATAAAGTTACAAGAAAGTTTGCTAATGGCACAAGAAGATATCGTCGACCACATTAGGTACATATTCTTCAAATACTATAAGGAGAGACAATTATGTACATACATCCTGAACTACGGCTTACTTATGAAAAATTAACCTTGAGCATTAACCTTGAAATTAACCTGTTTATAACAATAGGCGATGTGTCTAACTTTAAATGGATGCCTGGTATTTATAAAAATTGCCATTATGGGAGAAAGTTGGCTGGGAAATCTACCGGCAATCGCTTCCTGTGCATAAGAATGCCAGCGGCAATTTTCGGAGAACCAATAAGGCGTATCGACTCTGGGTCCCTTTGCAGTGCTGTGCTCATTAAATAGAGGCACAGAAAACGCTGCGTCACGATCTGACTATTAATGGAATGGAAGGTATAATATAGTAGGGGCGGGGAAATGAAGTTCCCATTGACGAAAAAGCGTACGTTTTGCTGGTTGCTGGTTGCTCGATGCTTGTTGCACTTCTGCATGGAACTGTGCTGCGAGTATCTGTTGCTGTACGCGTTCAAGTTGCCACACTATATGCACACATTAACGGTTTATCTGTGTGGTTGTCTTTGCAGCAATCTCATTGCGAAAAGCAAAAGTTACTCGGGCATAGCGGCACCCATTGGCATCGGCGTCGGCCCCCAGCTGCCTCCAGTTGGCGCATGCGGCTTTGTCAAGTTGCGTCATGTAGATTACGATAAGCCGAGCCCATCAAGCAAGGAATCAACTCAATCGCAGCCAGATAGGCAACAGGAAACAGGCGAGGACATAGACTCCACTGAGGTGAGTTAAGCAGACAAGTTGACACATATTTACATTAACTCACTCCCTTTACTCATCTTTCAACTAAGGTTATGGGTCCCGATAAGCGAAACATTGCCAAGACCGGCTCCATTGCCGACCGATTGGCGGCGCTGCAGAAGAGCGGCGAAGATGACTGGAAGAAGCGCGTCAGCAAGCGCGATGAGGTCGACGATATTCGCCGCGAAAACTTTGTCAATGTAAGTAGATTCACCTTTAATCTTATATCCGCACTTATCTACGCCCTGGTCTAAGTAAGCGCACACACGCACACGTGCCCACAAATCGGAACGCCATTTTACTAATGGCAATTCGTAACTTTTGCCGTTTCCAGTTCCGAATCCGATTCCAATTCCTCTAGCAGTTGCGTGAAAATTGTTTCCTTATTGTCGGTCGGCATCGTTTTGTAATTACTCGTAACGAAGCTGTAGCTTTCTTTCTTTTACATGCCTCTAGCTGTCAGCCGAGCGTTAAATGTGCCGGTCAAATGACATAAGATAAAGAGACCCAAAGAGCAGCATAATAACTGTTTGGGACTTCGAAAACTTCAACAAATTGTATTGTGCTGTGCTACAATTTACAATGTTACAAAAATGCCTCTATTTATTATATATACATATGCTTAAAAAAAAGTATTACCTATTAAGTGTAAAATATAATTGTGGACCAGTTTGAATACCAAGAAATGTTGTTAAAAACTCAACATTATACACCTAACGCTAGATGGCGCTGTCAACTACATGCCTAAAAGTATGCACAACTATTTTTAATTTGTGTATTTGATTTCCGTATTTGCAGGGTGACCATCTAAATGTTGCCAACTCAAGATTTAATTACCTATAAATGGAAAGTTTAAGTTGTTAAGTTATTCTAAAACAGAAGACGAAACTTTATTTAAAATGTTCTTTATACTTTTCATGATTAATTTGATTTAGTATTAATAAACAAACTTATGGGTGGCTCTACGAATGGCTTTAACCATTTTAAAATTGTTATATTTCTTACAGCGAATTAAAAATTCTTTTTGAACCTGGCTTTGGTCTCGAAATTAAGTCTAACGAGCCAAACAATCACAACAATTTTTTTCCGATTGGGATTTTACTTTCATTTTACTGTGAGCGGCCCATGTCCAAAATATCAATTACCTGGTCTGACTTTTATGGCTAGGTGACATTTTGTCCAAGCACTAGCAAAAATTAAATTGAACTGCAAATCCAAACCTGACAAAGTTTAGTGAACTTTTTCTCTTGTCTCTTTTCTCTGTTTGAGTTATTAAGAGCGTATATGCTCGAACCCTCTAATTATGCGGGCTTAAGGGGCATTCATATTATATGAACACTTCCCCTCCGTTCAGTCCGCTTAATTTCCAAGTAATCATATTTAATTACAAGGGCCACGCCTTTTTGGGCACCATCACAATCATCATCAGCTACCGCCTTTGCTGCTGTTTACTCTATATGGTGGCGTTATTTGGGAGAAATTTTTGAGGAAATCATGTCAAACGATCTACATATGTATTTTTGAGTAGTGGGCAACTGAGTTTTGAACCGTTGTTATATTGTTGTTGTTCATGCTCTTTGAAGTTGTGTGTTACCTACGTATTTGGTATGCTGATACAGATGCCCAGACTCTTAAGCACTTGACGCCTGCGCCTCAGCTAAACCACTGACGCAAGTCCAATAGAAAGGAAAGAAATTATTAATTATTGCTTACCTGTTTACAAGTAATGTGGGTGAGCTGTGGTGCTTGCCCGTGTGCAGAAAACAACAGTTGTACAATTTGATTTCTTCATTGTATTTGACTCACAGCAAAATATCGCTTAAAACGATACATTCAATGTCTTTTGTGTGGCATTTTATTTGAACGACATCCATTTGAATTACATGAAATTAATAATTAAATTCGAATGGTTTTTGTCTGCGAAATTTCATGTGTCTTTTGGCAGTGATCCCAAATCTGAAATCATTTAAGACTATGATCAAGTAGCCGTAGCCTCTTCTGACACGGTTAGGTCATTTCATCATCATTATCTTCACCATGTCTCGTCTAGTAAACTCATCAGGCATCGGTTGACGGGCAAATGCTTTAAGAAGGCAACGCGCATAATACTCGTAATCATCTTTGGAAGCGAGGTTTTTGACTTGTTATTGTATATATATATATATATATATATATATATATAGACAGAGACAGAGACAGAGGCTCTGTGCCAGGGCCTGCTCTGTACCAGCTGCCTGCCAACTTCCATTCGCCCATAATTTTCTTTTCCTAAACTTGCCTTGTGGGCAGCAGCGGCAGTAGAGGCAGCAACAGCCGCAACAACAATTACAAAATGAAAAAGGATGAAACTGAAGGCGGTTTGGGTTGGGCTGTAGCTTCCACTCCATTTTCACTGCTTCTCTCCATGCTGCCCTTACGTCCGACTCTATTGAGGCTGACTCTATGTCGTAGCTTGCTGTTTTGCTGCTGCTGCTGGGTCCAGCTGTGGCTGCATTTGATCTGCGGCTTGATCTTGAACGTGCTCATCTGCCGGTCAGTAACACATCCCGCTCTGAGTTAAACCCCATCCAATTCGGTTTGCCCTTGCGTTCGCCTTCCGCGGGCTATTGTAAATTGTTTTGTGAATTTGATATACTTGCAGCGTTGCTTGCCTCTTCCCCCACCCCTGGCTTGTTGCCAGTATTCTGTGTAGTTTATTATGCCTCCGCGTATTGTTCGCTTGCTGTTGCGATTATGTTGTTGTTATTTTTTGCTGCTCTTCTGTACTTGTTCGTTAGTCCATGCCTCGCCGCGATGGAGAATCACAATGACAGTAGCCAGTTGTTGTTGTTTATAAAAAAAGTTCTAACTGTTGATCTGGCGGACAGTTTATATACTACACTGGCCCGCTTCCCCGTCTTCATAACCCTCTCGCTCCAATTGTAGCGTTTATCTGTATCTTTACAAGCTGCAAATATGCCGACGGCTGCTGCGACCACTGCTTATTGCTGATTATTTTTATTGCTTTTATGTGATTCATTATTTTCCTTTTAACATTTCTGGTTGTGGGGCAGAGATAAGGTTGCCATTTATTTCTCTTTTTCGTTAGTTTTCTTGTCTTATTTATTGAATTTTTTGACAATTGCATCATCATTGATGAGTTGCATTATTTTTAGTACTGGTTCGACTTTTGTATGGTGCCTGACTAAAATATATCTTAAAGCACACGAATAGTGAATCATCGACGTACATTAATGATCATCATATCATCATTTGCCCAAATTTGAATGCATCAACCCTTTGCAACTAAATTTGCAATTTGTTCTCTGTGCTTTGTCCCTCTTGCATTCTCTCTTTCGCTCTATCTTATTTGCTGCTACTCTCCGAAAAGATCTCTCTTATGGAGCTCGCTTCAATTTAAATCGCCTGCTTGCCGCCTCTGCACGTCACCAACAACAACCACACTTGCTTTCGTCGTCATTGGGGCTCTCTCTCTCTCTCTTCCAGAGCCGGCTTTGATAGTCTCCAGTTGGAATTTATGGTTTTGTGATCTGCCCGCTGTCGCAGTACAAGTCGCGACTCCAAGACGAGCGCTTCGCAACTCGTTTTATTGGCTGCAGTTTTTTTATTTGTAGTGTTTTACTCAGTTCGTTAGTGCTATGTTATTGTTATGCATTATTTTAGCTATTTGATAAGCGGCAAATCAAAATTGACGTGTGTGTCAATCGTGCACTCTTTCTATCTCCAGCTCGCTCTGCATGTGTTTCGCACGCTCCATTCGCTCCGGTTGCATAAAAAGTAATGTGAAGTTTCCTGACTGCAAAAATAAGTTGCATAAACTGTCAAATGCGGCACAGCAGGAAGCGAATTACATAAATCATATACATAGATATTGTTTATATATTATCTGGCATTTGCGTTTCAAGCAACTGAGAACAGCTGAGAACAGCGTATGACAAATTTCAAGATACCTATTTGAGAGAAATGTATTTCAAGGCTACACTCAGTCGCACATGCTCGTACACTCATATACACACAATCACCTTTCAGAACTTTCTGGTGTGGCGAATTCACGCCTGACCGCAATTTGCGACTATTACAAATCACCACCCAAAACCGAAACCCACATACAAATTTTAAAAATAAATACAAAATTCGCATTTCAAAATTTTCTCATCGAAAACGTATACAACGAATAGCGCAAATAGACTACACAAATTATCTAGATGCATATGTCTGTATACTAGCAATTTTTGTAATTTACATAAATCATGAATCCAAAGAGCTTTTATTTTGATTGTGCGTGCCTCTTATGTACATGGCGATGAATATCGTAAAAAGTAACACATATTTGTGCCTAAAATACACCATTACGATAAATATAATTTGCATTTTGGTAAATGAACTTGCATGGTCTACTCAATGAACGCAGCTCTGCGTTGACTCATAAATAACAATAATGAAAGTGTAAAAATGCGGCCCGAACAACTTGTACGAAAACAACAAAAATTGCAAAGGACTTTAAGTGCGCAAGTGCAGCTGACACCGTATTCACTAAAACTGAACGAACGCGAACATCATAAAGTTCAAAAGTAAGAGAGCGAGAGAATTAAGCGTATAGAGAGCGAGTACAGCGAACTCACTGAGCGCGCCGCAGCTTGATAAAAATTGTGCTCGTCCGTCGTTCAGTTAAGTTTAAGACGAGAAGTCGACGAGAACGACCGCTGGGTGCGTCGGAATGCAAAACGCGCCTAAAAACAAAAAACAAATACAAAAATAAATGCAAAATAAAAGCGTACAGCTAAAAATTGTTAAATAAATATACGCAACCTTGTGGGAATATCAGATGACAGTCCAAGATAAAAATATCTTGCTAACCGTTGGAATATGTTTTATTTTTATGTATAAATAACAGAACAAGCTGTGCGGCTGATTACAATGCAGAACTGAAAGCTCTTAACGAAAGGTGTGTGAGTGTGAGAAAGAGAAAGGACATGTCCGTGACTCGAAAATATTGCAAAAATGCAGACAGTATTGTTTGAACGACTTTGCAATATTTTCATGCTGTCCTAAAGTCGATAAATAAAAAATCGCAAAATTAATTTTCTGCAATCCTTTATACAGTGCTTCGTGATGTCATGGTAAAAAAGTCGCTTATCAAAGACTGAAAAAGCGATATCAGCGAAAAGAGAAAACAATTTTTACGAGCGGAAAAAGTCAGTAAATAATTGCAAAATCGAAAGCAAATTGAAAATTGTGATAACAAGCAGCTACAAAAACAATAATGACGGACCAGTTCTATCTGGAGGCAGTCGGGCAATGGCTTGGCTACCTGCCATACCTGCTGGTGGCCTACGTATTCCTCACACTGCTGCCCAAGTCGCTGATGCGCATGAAGCGCTTCGCGGATGCGGACTTTGAAGCGAATCGTCGCAGATTTCATCGCTGCTATGGCCCCGAACTATGCTGCCACGCTCAAGAGGCGCCCGTCAAGCAAAAGCAACGCAAGCCCGTGACGCGAGTCTATCCCAAGCGACATCAGCCGCAGACGCGAGCAGAGCCAGTGGTGGCGCCATCCATCAAGCACAACAATGTGACAAAGATTGCACGCATGTTCGAATCGGGCAATGCGGTTCGGAGTTGCCAGGGAAGCCGCTCGTCACCTGTGACGCTGCCCGAGATTCGCATGCTTGGCGCCAGCGAGGAGTCTAACGAGTCGACGCCGTGCGCTTCGCGCAAGAGCAGCATTGCAACACAGCTGTCGGCGCAGCTGCAGCACATCGAACAGGCCATGCAACGGTGGCAGGAACTCGAGGAGGAGCAACATAAGCCAGTCAGCGATTGGGAGCCGATGGCGGTGCCTGTGCCGCTCCCTGTGCCGGCAATGCGACGCACGTGCGGCACCTCGGCCACACCTTCAACAGCATCGCCACTATCCAGCTCGCCAGAGCCCACTTCGCCCGTGTTGCTGCGGCAACCGCCCGCACTATGCCTCAAGTCGAGCATGGAGGACATTTTCCAGGCCATTGCACGCAGCGCTGAAGAGCCCGTGGACTGCAACAGTCTGGTGCCAGTTACCTGCATCGACGATATACTCTCAGAGCGCCGTTTCTCGCGGCCACTGTCCGCCTATTCCATTACAGACCTGCTCAAGGAGGAGCACGAGGTGCTCTTTGTGAATGAGACGACGCTGCAGCAGCTAGCAACCAGTTGAGACGCAGTTGAGCTATTGCAAGTCTCTCAGAGATCCCATCCACTCGCATCTCTGAGAGATTTGCAATTGCACAGTCAGCTTATCAGTTGTTCACTTGCTCAGTTAGCCGTGCCATATACGGACTCAATCAGCTTTGCTGAAACACTACCAGCCCCACCTACTTTCAACCCCAGCTTCGTAAACTGTCGACACTTCCCTTTGTTTTAAGTGAGTCACAGACAGCCACAGAAAGCAATGCAAATAAGTCTCAAGCTGGCACTGTAATCATTGCAATTCATTGTTTGCGATATGCCACGCTAGCTAAACCACCTGCACCTCCTAGTCCACCTCCTCCCAGGCCCCCTCCCAAAGCTCTGCTTATCATTCTCACTTGCGTTTTGTTTGTTTAATTGATGAAAACTTAAGCAAATTAAAAGCAAATAGCAAAACAGAGTATAAAAGTGGTATTAATATTGTTCTTATTATTGTGAGTAGGTTATAGCTATAAAAAAAACCTACAACTAGCACTGGTTACATTTTCCTTTGGCTAAGAAATCAGATCCCCACCACAGCCTGGTCTCTTGTTTCTCAGCTGACATTATGAAATTTAAATTATGTTTTTATTTCTGTACTTATACTTTAATAATAAGAAATAAATAAAATAATAATAAATGTAATTAAATTACGCAAACCCAACCAAAACTATACATACAAAAATTTTTAAATACATGAAAAATACATATCTTTATATGTGTGAAGTACGCATTTTACGATTATATTAGAGGATTTGACAATGAATTTATATTATTTATGCCTTAACTACATAAACTATTAACTGAAAGAAATAGGTATTTTATTTTTATAAATAAACTGTATACGACAATTATCAAAAGAAAACAAATTTTATTTATTTTGCCAGCTGCCAGAAAAGTGCAACAAAATGAATGTTATTTAAGTTTCAGCCCCACAGTTGCCATGTTTTTCTGAGCAGCTGTTTTAGCAATTTGTTTAATCAAATTATGCACGACACTTATAGAATATGTATGATTTATCATAGGTAAGCAAACTTGCGATTCTTTTAACTTATACATTAAAGCAATTTGTAAGAGTATTCAATCTTAGGCATCCCGAATCGAGCTGTTATGTCTTAGTTATACATATATATGTCTGTATATTTATATTTGTAAATGTAGCAAAGACTGTTTTCCAACAGATTGGCGCAAGCTCAGATTGTTGCTGTTTATTCATTATTTTATGAATTGACGCCTGATCTGAGATGAAAAAGTCCATTGCAATTTAAGTGTAAAACTGCATGCGAGTAATGAATTTTGATATTAGAGGGAAATTTTTTGGATTCAAGCAGATCTTCGGAGAGACGAACAATAATATTATGGTCCTATACCGAATCTACAAATGTGATTCCGGGGTGCAAGTACCAATGAACTTTCACCGGAAAAAACAACAGTAGGACAAGTAGGACACAATACACTGAATTAATTCCAAAATCGAAATCTCTGCGCCAATTAATGGACAGTTGGGTATATTCATCAGCAAAAACAAATGGTAACTGGAAAATTTCCAATTGAGTTTTCATTGTTATTTAATTGCTGCCGCTCATTTTAAGTCCATTTTGTAACTAAAAGTAATATCTAAATGAAATCAATAAATTAAGGTAATTTCGTAATATTTGTTAGTTTGTCGAATGCAAAATTGACAAAGCTATAAAAACCAGAAACATAGTAGCATGGCCAAAAACATAATATTATATATGTGTTAAGCTCAGCTGATATACATATGACAGCCAGGGTATTAATTCTTCGGCATCCCGAAGATAACCTGTCTTCTTTGTTTTGATATTTATTTGCCTTTTAGGTAGCTTTTACCCATTTTATGCGGTTTATCAAATTTAACACCGATGATTCATGGACAGAGGTAGGGACAGACTATACACGGAGTGTTGCAGGGGCCAACACTTTAGTGATGACACACGCCAACAATTCCAGGAACGTTTTGCTATCGCAGCAAAAAGCAAAGAGTATGAGGTTGTGAATTCTCAATCGTATGAGTACGAACGTCTGACGACTACAGTGAGTTTGTTTATTTAATAATACGAGCGGCGCAAATACTAGGCAATTTTTTAACTGATTAAAAATACTTTCACAAATGAATTTTACTTACCTGATATGTAAACAATCGAGCAACGTCCCAAGGTGCAGGCCTGGTGTGTTCTTCATGACATAAATAATATGCACATATTTAAACTAAACGAATGTAAACAAACTGTTGCCTCACTGTTATCTCACCAAACTCAGTCTCTCCTCTTTTGTCTCTCTGCTAGAGTTTCTTGTTATTGTATATGACTCTTATCTTATCGCAAATTGGACGTTTTTCTCTCCCTCTCTCAAATGCGGTTGTCTTACCCTCTGCGCACAAGTCGAGTACCTCAGTTACCAATTCAGCAGCGCTCTGGCAACAACTCCAGAGATTAATTGCGCATCGATTTGTGACCACTTTTTGGTTGTTTAATTACCCAAGTCTCCAGCTGGCATAGAGTGGTCTCTGATTTGGCATTGCGCAGTTGACTTTAGGGTGTGTCGTGCATTTGTGTGTGTGCATTTGTTATTTGAAATGTCTACAAAATGCAAAAAGTGAAACTGGTAAAGGGCCTTTAACAAATTTGCAGTTTCTGACAAACCTTTCAAATAACTATATAACTAGCTTAACTAACTTAAAATGGGCGTTTGTGAGTCATGCTGTGAACTGGGAATAACCCATCTTTATGGCCTGCTCTACAGCTCTAAACAGAAATAACAACATTAGCAGATCCGCTAACAACAAACCGAATATGGTTTGATTGATGACCATTTCTGTAGCCGTTTTGCGCTCATTATTTATTTCAGATTTGGTTTTTATTTTGTGACAAATTTTTTTATATTAATATTACTTTTATATATTTGTTTTTGTTGTTGAATATTTTGTTGACTTCAACATTTGTGGCCTACACTTTGACTAATTGCCTGTCTTCATCTCCGCACAGGAATCACTTTCACTGGCTCACTCGATCTCGGACAAGCCGTTGCCGCCGTCGCCGTTAATCGTGGCCAGCCTCGAGGGCGGCAGAGTCTCGGAGCGCCTGGGCAAGCTGAAGTCCAACTCGGAGAACTGGAAGCAGCGTATAGGTTAGTGCATTGAAAGCAGTCAACAACATATTTGATCAACAAATCATTGCAGAGCAATCTGATGCCAAGAAATTCACAGTTGCTGGTCGACTGCAAAAGAAGGCACAATCCCCAGTGGAACTACAATTTGAGCGGCTGCCCAATGATGCACCCAAGAAATGCGCCATGCTGGAGGTACGCAGCGCCAACCAGCCGCAGCTGGGTCTGGCAAAGAGCCCCTCGATGATGGTCACGAGCTCTCCAAAAACTACCGCATTGCGCAGCCTCAGCGTCAATGCTGAGGAGAATCTGGCATTGAGTCGCAGCAACAGCAGTAGTTCGGAATCGGATGGCGATCGCAGCTCGCCCCACAATGCCAAGCAGGACAAGGAGCTGGCCAATAACAAGAGCGCCGCTGCAGCCTCAAATGTGGGCGCTCGAATACAAGTGCCGCGTCTAGACGATGGAGAGACCTTTGAGAAGTTCTTTGGTGCACAGCACAAAGGCCAAGCAACAGCGGCCGCAGCGGGCGTACAGCTGGAGATAAGCGCGTTCGATGACATTAAGCCGACAGAGCGGTAAGTCAGATAGTTGTCACTTGAGTGAATAACTTCATCAACTGTAATCGCTCTTTTGTCCTCTTTTAGCCTAGTCAGCAAGCGCAACATTCAGGGCCCCAAGGGCCGCCGAGCCGCACACAATCCGCTCAAGACTTTGGCTGCACGCAGCGACATCTGCTCCGAGTATACGGAGCTCAAGACGGGCATTGCCGAGCGTGAGCTGCGGCGCCTCAAGTTGGAATCATGTAAGTTCCAAACAGTATTGGATGTACATCCAAGCTAGAAACTAATGCCCCTATCATCTTTTGCATCCACAGTTGGACAACGCGGCAACTTGGCTGCTGAAGCCATTGCGGGACTGGCCTCCATTGAGGATTTCAAGTCTGTAGCATTGAAGTCGTCATCGCTGCCGTTACAGCAAATGTGGCTGCCCCACAAGCCATTAATGTTGCTGCATGTCAAAGGCCGTACGAATGTGCAAACGCGTCTGGTGGCGCCCGTTCAGTCGTCACTTAATCGTGGAGATTGTTTCATCTTGATTGCTGGGTCGCAGCTGTTCCGATATATCGGCTCCTTTGCCAATGTCATTGAGATCTCGCGCAGTAAAAAGATTTGCGCCGCCATTGTAGAGAACAAGGATCTGGGCTGCACAGCCACACAAGAGCAGATACTCACCGATGGCAAATACGTTAACGAGCTGCAGTGGCGCCAGTTCTGGACACTGTTTGGTGAATCAGAGGAGCAGCAGCCGGAGATCGCTGACTGCGGCCATGCAGATGAAGACGACGTGTTCGAGAGCAGCCTTGTTGAGACGAACAAGATCTACGAGTTCCAGGACGATGCGCTGATGCCGTTAGACAAGTACTGGGGCTGCATCCCCAAGGTTGAAATGCTCGACACACGCAAGGTGCTCGTCTTCGACTTTGGCAGCGAGCTGTACGTGTGGAACGGAAAGAATGCTACGTCGGATGCTAAGCGGGCGGCAATGCGTCTGGCCCAGGAGCATTTCGACGCCACGGACTCCGCAGACTACGCCCAGTGCTATCTGAATCCACTAAACTATGCGGCCATTGTGGGCAGGCGCGAGAGTACCAAGTACGCCAAGCGCAGCTCTCAACGGCCGCAGTGGTGTGTGCTGGGTAAGATTACACAGAACATGGAGACGGTGCTGTTTAAAGAGAAGTTCAACGACTGGCCGGAGCTGGAGCGCGAAGACCTCGAAAAGGACTATTTGGCAAATGGTATCCATGTGGTGGGCGCACTCAATGGCGCCGCTCTGCACAAGGGCGAGGCCTACCAGGAGCCCAATCTGGTGCTGGAGCAGGCTAATTTAGGGCGCGGCAATTTCTACTATGACAACGACACCATGCGCCACTTTGACATCATTAGCAAGTCGACAGACAAGTGGCAGATACACGAGTTCAATTTCGATGCGGCCGAAGCACGCGAGAATTACGGACACTTCTACTCCGCTGAAAGCTACATTGTGCGCTGGATATATCAGATTTCCGTAACTGTACGCGAACTAAGTGGCAAAGTGTCCAACCGCAGCACTGTCGGACGCGATCGCTGTGTCTACTTCACGTGGCAGGGCGAGGACTCGAGTGCTAATGAGAAGGGCGCCGCTGCTTTGCTGACTGTGGAGCTGGACAAGGAGAAGGGAGCCCAAATCCGAGTAGCGCAAGGTGATGAGTGCACCGCCTTTGTGCGACTCTTCCGCCAGTTGTGGCAGCATCGTGGTCGCAAGGAGCAGTGCCTTTCCAGGCGAGCCGAGTGGCGTCTCTACCAGCTGCAAGGCAATATGCCCGACGAGTCGCTGCTTAAGGAAGTTGCTTGCGACGAGCGTCAATTGCGATCACGCAGCTCCATGATACTTGTCCACGGCGTCGAGGGTCGCGTTCTGATTTGGCACGGCTGCAAAAGTGCTGTGCACACACGCGCCGTTGCTTTAGCGTCGGCACAACGCTTGAAGGAGCAGTTGCCGGTTGACTTGTTCAATTGCACTAGTGCCACACTCGCTGAGCTGGAGGAGGGTGCCGAGAACGATATTTGCAAAGTGGCCCTTGGACTCGGGCTCAGTGAGGAGCGCAACTATGGCAGTTTGTTAAAGGCCACTAAGTGCTATGATTACACATTAAGAATGTTTAACTTCTCGAGCACACAGGGCGTATTCAAGGCGCATGAACTGATCGATCCGTTGCGCTGCCAAAACATGCACAGCCCTTATCCGTTTTCGCAGGCGCAGCTGTACAATGCTCGACAGCCGACCATCTTTCTCCTGGATGATGGTGACGAACTGTGGCTCTGGATGGGCTGGTGGCCTCTGGAGGATGTGAAGAGTAAGTTTATCAGGAAGCCAAGTTTGATCATTGCTAATGTTCGATTATATCGTAGTCACTACCGACGAACGTGGCAGCCCCACCAATGACAACCGCGCGGGAGTCAACCGCTGGATCTCAGAGCGACGCGCTGCTCTCGAAACGGCCGTCGAATATTGGCGTGCAAAGCACGGCGACAACGAGGCGGTGGCTTTCCATGGCATCAAGGGCCACGTAGTCTGGGCAGGCCTCGAACCTTTGGTCTTCAAAGCATTTTTTCCCGACTGGTCTGAACGCGAAGATGTGCGAGAAATCAACCTCGAGGTAAATAGATTACTGCTCCATACTTGTTTGATGCATTATTTGCTTGTATTGATATTTTCAGGATGGTCGCACAGATTCCATCATATCCATAAGTGAAATGCTTGCCCAAATGACCCAAAGCGAGTACCCCCTTGAGGTACTCAAGGCACGTCCATTACCCGAGGGCGTAGAGCCCACACGTTTGGAGCTATACTTGAACAGCGATGAATTCCAGGACGCACTGGGCATCAGCCGTTCCGAGTTTGAGCAGTTGCCCGTATGGAAGCAGACAAAACTAAAGAAGGATCGCGGTCTTTTCTAGACAACCACTAAAATGTGACCATATAGACTTGAACACAATCACAAAATAATAACATTTGTAACCAAATATTTTATTACTCTTAACGCACATGCTTATGACACACACTTGCGCATATCTTTATATACTGTCATATTTTACACACTCATCTTATACACATCTATATATATATATATATATATATATTTATATACATCTTTTGACTTACATGCTCGTTTGTAGTACAGCTGTTTGATATATATGCAGCCGAAACATGTCGAAGGTTATCACTTATGAAACTATGCAATTAACATAGAATTCAATTTCGTGTATACAAAAATATGGTAAGCTTTACGATTTCAACAAATTGGCAACATTGTAATTGTTTATTTTAACAAATCACCAATATGAGAAATAAGAAGAAGTAAGACAAGTGAGAACGTTGCAGTCGGGCGGAGCCGACTGCGTAATACTCTGATACCATTTTAAGAACAGCTGAAAGCAAGTGAACAGAAAATTTTTGCTGGTGTTTGGGTGACCCGAAATCGGCATTCCAAGTTTTTGGGAACGGGAGGGGCATGGTCGATCTTAAGAGGGGGTGACCAGAAGTCCTCAATTTTGGTGACTCTAGCTCTAAAACTGTGGAAGATATACATTTTCGCATTTTTGGGGGCGGAGGGGGCGTGGCCCCAAATTTTTTTTTACCGATATTTAGAGGGGCTGACCAGAATTCTATCTTCCAAGTTTAATGACTCTAGCTCTGAAACTGTGGAAGATATAAATTTTCGCTATTTTTGGGGCGGAGGGGCGGGGCCCCAAAATTTTTTGCCGATCTTTAGGGGCTGACAATAAGTCTATCCTCCAATTTTGGTGACTCTAGCTCTAAAACTGTGGAAGATATACATTTTCGCGATTTTTGGGGCGGGAGGGGGCGTGGCCCCAAATTTTTTTACCGATATTTAGAGGGGCTGACCAGAATTCTATCTTCCAAGTTTAATGACTCTAGCTCTGAAACTGTGGAAGATATAAATTTTCGCGATTTTTGGGGGCGGGAGGGGGCGGGGCCCCAAAATTTTTTGCCGATCTTTAGGAGGCTGACAATAAGTCTATCCTCCAATTTTGGTGACTCTAGCTCTAAAACTGTGGAAGATATACATTTTCGCGATTTTTGGGGCGGGAGGGGCCCCAAAATTTTTTGCCGATCTTTAGCTGACAATAAGTCTATCTCCAATTTTGGTGGCCCAGCTCTTAAACTGTGCGAGATATAGGCTTCCGTGTTTCGTGGGGCGGGGTAGGGGGGCGTTCTAGTGGGCGTGGCCGGAAAATCCAGGACGCAATCTTTTGAGCTGGTCAGCCCTAGTCTAAATTCCAAATTTGGGGACTCTAGCTTCAAAATTGCGGGAAATATACACGTGTTATCGAATTGTGCATTCATGTATATCGATTTTCGCGATTACGGGGCGGGAGTGGGCGTGGTCAAAATTTTGTTTCTGTAATCTGTAGAGGACGTCACCAGTAATATATATTCCAAATATGGTGACTTTAGCTCTAAAACTGCGGGAGATATAAGCATTTCAAATTAATTTTGGAGGGGGGCTGGTGGGCGTAATAATGGGCGTGGCCGATTAACCTAGGATCCAATTTTTTCGAGGTCACCAGCAATATACCTACCAAATTTGATTACTCTAGCTTCAAAATTGTGGGAGTTATTCACGTTTAATCGATTTGTGATTTGAGGTGTATGACAATCGATTTGCCAGCCTCCCAGTGGGCGTGGCATATTTGGAATAAACTTGATCTGAAGCAGATAGCTATAATCATAACGCAAAGATTTCAAGAGTCTATCTAATATCGTTTCGGAAATACGCGCGTTCATCCAGACAGACAGACGGACAGACGGACAGACGGACAGACGGACAGACGGACAGACGGACAGACGGACGGCCTGACGGACATTCGACAACCAATATACTATAGTACCTTCGGTATCAGAGTATAAAAGAGAGGTTCGCTTTGTTATATATATTAATCTTAAACTATTTTTAAGTTACAAATATAGTTGAACTATTGAAACAATATATTTTTAATATTATTCTTATTTGTATCAGTCTGTAATTACAATTATGTTTGATGATTTTATTCAAATAAATGAGAATATAAAACAAAAATGTTTCCATGTTTTGAAGTATCGAGGTTTAGGCTATGCAAATTTGAAGGCTTTTGAAAAACTTAAGCGCTCGTAACTAGGGTATTTGATGTCGGATCCTGGAAATATATACTAGGCTATACTCCTGAAAGGATAGGATACTCCATTGATTCCATTCAAATTTTGATTTGAGAGCAAACCCAATTTGACAAATGTCCTTTCACATGTCCTTTATATGATACCAATCGATAGTCCTGATACTTACGAGTCCTGCAATGTATTTCATTCGAAAGTCGCTTTTCATTTGGCTGAGCTATGCAGATTTGAAAGTTTTGCAAGAATTTCAAGGATCGATAGTCCTGCTCCTTACGAGCTCAAAAAACTATTCCATTCTAAGATCAGACTCTATTTGGCCGAGATATTAATATCCTAAATGTGAGATCGGCCAATGATGTTTTCCAGCTGCCATACCAGATAATTTCTTGCGTGCGGTTGTCAGAATGCGTCCAAGTTTCGAGCAAACGCAAATTTCGTCTGTTTCACTTTTTGAAATACCAGGCGCCCAGAAATCAGCAGCAAGCAACCTTGAAAATGCAAAGAAAAAAACCATTGCATACTTTTATATAAAAAGTGTAGCATACTTTTTGTTGCGACTTTTAATTCAATTTTCAAGGTTGCTTGCTGATGATTTCTGTCCGCCTGGTACCTCGACCGGCGAAACAGACGAAATTTGCCTTTGCTCGAATGGACGCATTGTGACAACCGCACGCAAGAAATTATCTGGTATGGCAGCTGGAAAACATCATTGGCCGATCTCACATTTAGAATATTAATATCTCGGCCAAATAGAGTCTGATCTTAGAATGGAATAGTTTTTTGAGCTCGTAAGGAGCAGGACTATCGGTCCCTGAAATTCTTGCAAAACTTTCAAATATGCATAGCTCAGCCAAATGAAATGCGACTTTCGAATGATATACCTTGCAGGGCTCGTAAGGATCACGACTATCGATTGCATCCGTTTGATTCCCAAATTCAGACAAGTCTTATGTTTTGAATAATGCATTTATTTGTAAATCGTTTGATATTAAATATTAACAACATATATGCTTAGTTAGTTTAGGTTTAAAAATCAGTTGTACAGATCATAAAAATATAGCTATGTATATATATATATATATATATATGTAAATATGTATGTATAAAATGGCAACTGTTATCAAAATATATATCAAATGGAGCCATTGTTCATCGCCTGCTGCACATTCCTGGTGGAGACGAGCTTGATGGTCAGTGATGTCAGTCAGATTCTGCATGTTGCACGCCTGGCCTTGGAGCCAAGTTACCACCCGAACCAACTGATCGCTCTGTGGCAGCTGTATGCATATTTTGGTCATTATTCCCTGAAAGAAAATAAGGCAAAATTAGAAATAGTCAAGTGGGGATTTTATTAGACCTACGGCTTCCAATTCTACGTTCCGTTTGAGATGCTTCTGTACCGTAAACTTGTGCGTCTTTTCCTAAGTGTCCCGGGAGCTTTAGCTGGAATGCAGCGCCTCAATGCCGGGAAACCATTATACCGGCTCCTTCATAAGCGATTCGCTCAAATGCAGCTCATTGGCGCAGACCAGTTTGACAGCAGTGCAGTATATCTGAAATATAGATAAAGTTAAGGATCAGTTGAAAATATGTAAAACAAATACAAATAAATACAAGTGGGGAAGGATTATCCTCGGCGTGCCGAAGATTTTATACTCTTTACGAACCTTTAGGCAATTTTCACTCTGCCAACTGCACCACTGAAAATTCATATGCGGTAAAAAATCGTTTCATCGCGCGTAATTTTTTTTTTTTCTATGAATTGGTATAAAATGAATTTAAATTTTTCTTTTAAAATATTAAATTAAGGAAGAATAAGAAAAAAATTAAATTAAATGATCAGTCGCCGCTGAGAAGGAACCCGGGACTTTTCGTTTCCGCTTTGATTTTCGATGACAAAATCGCTTGAAGATCAGACTGTTAAAAACTTACTTGTTTTATTTTTGTTTTTTTTGTTGTTTGTTGGTAGCAAATAATTTTGAATAAAGTTATTTTAAATTTGTTTACCGATTTTTTGTACAAGGAAATTGAAAACAATTGCTTTGAAAATATCGGACTTATGGTCAAAACCGACTTCCAGTTCAGTATAACAATTATATCGAGCTCTCTTGATTTCATAATTCACGTGTACTTAAAATTCCATTTATATCTAATTGAATTTTCCATTATAGTGTTTGTATTTATTATGTTTAAATTTTATTATTATGTATTATGTAGTTTTTATTAAACAAACATGTATTTAGCATGTAAAAAGATATTTCAGATATATATTTCCCTTGGGGGATCGGGCAGGCATGCGACTTGTCGCACGATGCTGCGCTGACACACACATGAGAGCGTGGGTTGGTGGTGGTGGTTGTTGTTATACAAAGCATACAATGCATACCGCTTACCCACCTTCTCTTCAATTATGGAAAATCAAAAAGTAAAAAACGAAAGACAGCCATGAAGTCTAAAAAACAATTGATCGAACATTTTATGTGATTATATAAAACATTTTTCATTCAGAGTTCATTTGGAGGCCATTAAAATATTTCTTCGGTTTTTTATTCCATGGAAAATATATGCAAATATTTTCGTCATTAAACAGTTATTTTCCCCAGTGTACTTTTAAAATAAAAGTAAAACATAATTTCTTATTCTTGCGTTTTCTTAACTCATATTTTCTTATTATGAATATTTCTATAATTAATTATCTATAATTTAGCTTACAATGTAAATTTAGAAACGGAATCTAGGTGTTTTTACCGACCGAACGAACGCATCCGCCTAGTTGCGTCGTTCAGCTGACTGTTACTTTACAAACTCTTTTGTATATCAGCTATAAGTCGGGAAACTAGCTCGCAACACGCCTTCTGCCTGTTTTTGGCTACGGCCATAACTTCTTCGTGGTTGGCCTCATCATCCTTCTTGTCGCTGTATTCGATGGAGCACTTATTGGTGATCAAACTAAAAGCGAAAACTTTCATATCGCAGTGGCGAGCCGTAATGACCTCATGTACCGTGGACATGCCCACTGCATCAACGCCCATCATGCGAAGTGCTTTTAGCTCCGCTATGGTTTCGTAAGTTGGACCGCCAAGGCAAGAGTAAACGCCAATATGCATATTCGACTCAATTCCCATCGTTTTACCAATCTCGATCGCCTTGTTGATCAGCTCCCTGTTATAAGAGTTGACAAGAGCCGGGAAGCGAGGTCCAAAGCGCGGATCATTGGGACCCTGCAGCGGACTGTTTCCAGCAAAACCTAGCATGTTGACGTGATCATGCATAAGCATTATGTCGCCCACCACGTACTTGGGATTGATGCCACCCGCCGCATTTGTAGCAAACAGATACTCTACTCCACAGAGCTTCATCACGCGAACCGGCATTGAGCACTTGGCTAACGGATAGCCCTCGTAGAAATGAAAACGTCCCTGCATTGCCATTACATTGGCGCCCTCCAGCGTGCCGACAACAAGTTTTCCAGCATGACCCTCCACCGTGGATACTGGAAAGTTGGGTATCTTTTCGTACTCAAAGACCTTTGCATCTTGAATCAAATCGGCAAGGGACCCAAGGCCTGAGCCGCAAATTATCCCAATTTTTGGCCGCATGCCTGATCCCTTCACAATGAAGTCGGCAATCTCCTGAATCACCTCGTAGGGATACCTGAAAGTGGTTTAACTATTATTTGGGTGTAACAAACGTTTGAAATGATCACAATAGGAATGGGACAGTACATTTCAAATTCCGACGACCTGTTTGCCACAGTGGGAAACAGTGGACTGGAACATGTTTTTAAGACAAGTTTACATAAAGCTGATGATGCAAATACAAATTACAATTAGTTTGATGGAACACAAGTTTGTGATGCGAAACATATCATGATAGTACGGGTACGATAAGTACGATTACAAGAACTTATCTATGCCCGGGTGGTGCACAGATACACAAACAAAGAACAAAATGGGACAACCACGTCAAACAGAATTTGGTCTACAAACGTGTCTTCGTTCATCACGCGCACAGCCCGAAACTCTTCGGGTGTTAGAGAGCATTGGATGCGGTTGTCGTTGCTGCTGTAATTGTTAGAAAGTTTCAAATGAAATGCTGCTTGAAATCAGTATAATAAAAAAAGCTCTACTACGTAGTTTTAATTATCAATAGTCAAATAACAAAAATAGATATACAAATGGTCAGGTGATTGAATGACTGCCAACTTTACGATGGTACCTTTCACTGCACGTGCTTAGCGCTCAAACACAGAAATCTTTCCACAGGTTTCATCAGCGTTGTAGAGCGATAATCCTTTTTCTGAATATTTAATGCAAACAAGTTAACAAATCAGCGAACACGTAAACTGCCAATAAAACCGAATTATAATACTTAATTTGTCGGTGAAACCGGCTATGCAAAAAGCGTCGAATTTTAGAGAATATTCAGAGTATTTCTTTAAATGCCAAGTCAATTGTTAAGAAGCATAGCGCAAAACTTTGCAACCAGTTTTTAATTTAATCCCAAATTAGTTAAAGGCAACTAAGATACGCCAATTGACTTTATCAGCAGTTGCCGACTGGGACAATTGTTGACTGTTGGTCAGCTGTTTAATGCATTCTCAACAGCATAAGTACGATTATTTCAGATAAAGGCCTATGTCAAGATCGCGACACACGCCCATTTTCGTCAACCAATCAACGACGACTAGTCAATAAACTCAGTTAACTGGGTCAGAACGTTGCATAAGCAGTTGGCAAACGCACACAAGCAGATCATGTTTATCAGCTGTTAAGCTGACCGGATCGCTTGGGGGCATTAGCATTTCTTGCCGTAAGAATTATCAACGTCAAGTAGCTCTCACAATCGCGTATGCATATTGAAGATGTCGCGATGGTTTTTTAATGGAACAAAGTTTCGATTTGATGAGCAAAAAGACGCTACGCAAATTGATAGCCCCATTAGAAGCTGCTTGGGTGTTCTGAAATGTCTTAATTTATGTTCAGCATTAACGACAATCAAGAGCTCTGGACTCTTAATATCAGCGGCAAGATCAAGGACAGTTCAGCAGCTGTTTAAATAATAAAAAAAAAATTTCGAAGACTTACAGCTTGCTTTGAGCAGTTGGCGTTATGGTTCGGGTGGACGGATCGTTAAAACCGGATTTGTCACCAGCCTTGCCTCTGGGATTTGAGCAGCAATCGCGACTACACATTGTGGAAATTTAGAAATTTAATCAAAAAACAGACCAGTTTTATTTTGGTTAGTTGAGCAAATGCATGATAACTAAAACCTAAGCAACTCGATTCCCTAATTAAGTATTAGAGACGAGAAAACGCAAAAATGTGTTCCAAGGGGGAAGGCAGGACTCTAGGCTTCTACTTATGTACAAACTTACAGCAAACTTTGAGGCGTGGGTATAATAATCTCTTTATCACTTTTGGCACTCTTCTTGTCGGCACAAGCATTGCCGGGCTTGTTGGAACCGCCCTTTCCCGAGCAACAATCGCGAGAGCACATCCTGCAATTTGTGAGCTTGCTACTGCACAAAGTATTTCCCGATATACAATCTGAGTCGTAAAATTTTTGTAATTTTGTTCGAAAACCAAAACACTTATGCCATGAAAAAGTATTTTGTAAACTAATCCATTTACAACAAAACCAGGACACGTTAAAAACAAGGCCTGCTAATTAGTTTAAGGCCCTCAAACTTAACCAATCAATATCGATTTCGAAGAGGGGAACATAGCACCCCAAAGCAGGTGCAAGCCTTGAATAAATTGCTTGTGTGGGGGGATATAGGGATGTAAGAACCATAAAAAGCACACGCAATGTGAACTTTAACAGTTATCAATAACACTTGCTTAACTAAGTAGTTCATAGCGTGAGTGGTTTTTATTCTTGGACTCGTCCGTCTGCCCGGTGGCTACTTACGTGTGGCTCTCTTGGGCAGTGTATTCAGAAGGTTTATTTCCATTGCTGTTGTGGTTGCCATTGCTCGTAGCCACGTCAGCCTTGGAATTGTAGCCAGTCATTTTGTGTTGCACTTCCTCGAACTTAATGCTTGTTATCGATAAGAAAATGTTATATAACTTCTGCTCAAATCGTGGGTTTCCTATATTTATGTAAATGTATCTTGTTTAACTTTCACAATAATAACCAGTCAGCAGATTTTATAATAAACAAATCAAAACTAATTTAAAAAGAAACAGACTGGAATGTCTTTTGTTATCTCGTTGTTGTCGCGATTCGCTATTGAGTTCTCCTTTATTGTGATTATTCGTTTCGCGTTTCAATTTTTTAATTTCCAGTTGCCTCCTCGAGCGCACTTTGATAATTGAGCCGCGTCGTTAGCAGCGCCTTCGCTTTTAAACCGCAGCTGGCGACGTCGCTGACGTCGACGCGACGCAACGCTTCGCTGCCGCGCTGCTCCAGCGCGCGTCTCTGCCGGCGTTTATTGTTCAATATTCAATTTAGGATCTGAGCTATTGTTGTTGTGGTTCTATCGACGTCAGACACATAAACCGGAATCGTAGCTCCTAACTGATTCAATTGATCAAAATGTACCAAATTTCCGAATAAAAAATAATAAAAAACACACTACAAAAAAACAAAAATAATCAAATAAAAATTAAAAACGGGCCTCCGATTTGATAAGAAATTTAATAAACCTAATTAATGCCTTGGAATTGCTTCTAATAGCACCAATTAAAAGTTGCACACATGTGTGCCTGCTATTAGTAAAAGCAAGTACCACACAGAAGATTGTGTTATCCAATGATAAGATTAAATTGCATTACTTATAAAAAATAAAAATATTGATATTATTGTGACATATCAACTTAGTGAGGGAGTAAGCTCGTTAAAGCTGTAAGTACGAGTAAAATGATTAATAAACATTTAGAATGACATAAGAGAATACCGACGAACCGCCCCATTTGACTTCAGGTTGTGACCTAACTCAGATAAGCCCAAGAGCCATAATGAGAAGTTGTCACGACCACATAACAAACATTCAATAAGCAAAAAGCAAGCTGTGTGTTTCGCGCTATTTTTAAATATTTGTTTTTAAACATGCCACACGTCGAATATTTTATTGTTGTTTGTATTTTAGAGCTTATCACAAAAGCTGTGCTTCAAAACAAGGCAACAATTTTAACTTAATGCTCAAATCATTCGATTTGTTGATAAGGCTGAGCAGTGAAAGCGCATGTTGTAATCGCAATTGCAATTGTATCACCTGGCAACAAGGGGAAGCAAAAATATTTACAAGTATATCTCTCTGACCAGCTAACGAACAGTCGTAATAAAACAATTCTCTCATAAACGTTTGGTTACAGATTTAACTTCCTAGCTGCAAATACCAGGCTTATCAGGCCCAGTTTGAGGGGGGTATACGTCAATGAGATTTTAAATGTATATGCCTGATATGACTTGAACTTTGAGTAAACAACTTTATTAGTCTTTGTGTATATTGTAAAAAACGATATGATATTTTTCTTCTACAAAACATATTGAATAACAGAAGTTTCAAATTTCTTGAGTAAAACATGTTAGATCAAGCTACTGTTATACACGTAAATATTATTTTAACGTTATTGAAATTACTTTAGTTTGGAAAACGAAAACTTCTAGCTGCCTTGCTCACAATTTCCTATAGCAGCTTAAGTCAGGCGTCAGAACATGCAGGTAGTGGTCAGTAACAAGAGAAGTGTGGAAAATTTTCAGTTGATGAAAAAATTCCTTTCATATTTGGAATATTTCGGTATCTACTGGATGCATCTTTAATAATAAGAAGGGAACTCAAAGAAAACTGTTGCGCAGCAAAACAAACTCATTAAAGTCTCTTGCTTTTTGCTTTGTGTTCTTATATTGTTATAAGATGCAGCTGAAAAATCTGTTTACACGTGTCATAGACATATTGACAGAGCTACACAGCGACCCAGTGAGAGACATTTAGAGCTAACATCCGCTGATAAGGGCGAAATCAGATGGAAGTCAGCATTGCCAGCTCTAAATGAAAACTAGTTGTATTTCAATTTTACGTTTATTTTGTTTTGAGATTTGAGTATAAATGGTTTGCTCAGTAGCAATACATATTATATTATTTTTAATGATTTGGTTTTTATTTGATTATTAATAAACTAGCCAAGCTAATAAATTGCATTGCGATAAATTGATTATATTGTTGTTATTGCAATTACGAAAAAGTTTCTGTTAAAGATAAATGTATATAAAATGTTAAGTGCAGTAAATAACAGAAATGCAGCCAGCTCAGCGCTTTTTAGGGTCGAACATTTACTCCCTCGAAATTATATTATTTAAATCGCTACCATAGCTTTCTGATCTCAACCAATAGTTGATCCCTATTACAATGACAAATACGATCGAGCAGATTCCAAGTTTCGTTGATATAAGTTAAAGACTGGGTAGTTGTATGAAACAAACAGACTAGACAAGACTATCTTGAAGCTAAAGAATATATATGTTGAAGTATACTTAATAAGTTGCACATTTTGTGAAAAATAACTTTATTACCCGGGTAAAGAATACATAAGTGGTTTTCGTTTTCCACTTAGCAAATTTTTTTTGTAGGTTAACTCCAAATATTAAAATAAGCAAAATTGTTTTTAAAAAGGATTAAAATATTTAATGGAAATGAATTTTTAATTGTATATTAAGTGCATTTATATGTAAGAAAATATAAGACATGCGTTTTGGCTTTTTAGTCACAATCTAATTCCCTCCTAAGCCACGAACAAACGCATTAAACAATTTGAAAATGTTGCAAAAAAATGTAAGAAAACTTTTAATTTCTTGTTTAAGGCATTGGCATAATTCAAATTGTTTAACGTATTCGAATTTCATACATTATCAAAAAAAAGTCCAGGACTAGAGGGCAGATCCCTAGGCCATAGTGATGCGATTAAAACCCATTTAATTTGTTTCTTGGGACGGTTTTTTACAATGAAAAAGGCACGAATGTGTGTTTTGTAAGTATTTTAACATTTAACGTGTTGACCTATAAGAACTGTACTCTTTACGAATTTCAAAACAGCAGTAATTTACATTTTATTCTATAATTTCAGTTTAAATTTAGAAAAATAAAACAGGTTTTGTTACTGTTTTAAATGTGAATACCCGAAAATAAAGTAAAACTACAAAATGGTTGTGAAAAGTAACAATATACAGGATAATTAAAAGCCGTATCACTTCTGCCTTATGGTACCCATCGTTTAACGGTATTTGGCGTAATTTGTAGTGGCACGCCAGTTGGCAGTAACTGTGAAACGTGCTTAGTTCCAAATTTTTCTTTCGGTTAAATTACATAAGTAATAAGTAAAAGTCGAATATCTATTCGCCAATACTAACATTTTTATACACTTCACAACCCGATTTTGACAAAAAATGTATATGTGAAAGTAAGGTTCAGACGAGAAAGTTAACGCTTGCAAAATTAAAAGAGAACTGCAAATATATTATAGCCGATATTCGACGTAGGCGAAAAAGTTCTTAATATTTCTGGTTAATTTATTTGTTATTTTTTTAAACTTTTAAGGACTTGCGAAAAATAAGTGTCTGTGTATAGGTGCTGAAGAGGCACTGCCGATGGCATTAAGGTGCGTAGAACCCCCGTGGTTCGCAACCTGCGCCTTTAAAAAATACACATTTTTGATGAGTAGAAGAAAAAATACATAGATTGAGGGACACAACACAAGTATAGTTTGTTTCTGTTTTAATGAATCAAAGTCGTCTTGCTCTTTTGGCGTGGGACACTCTGAACTCAAAATAAAAATATATAAAAAGGTTTATTGCAACATACTTGAAATTATAGGTAAAAAAAAACGAATCACAAAGCGCAAGTACAAGCACGAAACTAATTATTTAAAACGCACAAAAATAGACGCAATACAAACACTAAATCAATATCATGACATAAGCATGTTTAGTATATGAACTCAATGTATTTATACAAAAATAACAGTAAAAATAAGGTGCAGTCACGATAAACCATAAAGATAGACACACACATACATACATACTGGACATAAATACTAACTAAGGTAAGACCTTAGCATTCTTTATTTAGTTCGACGTATTTGCACCCTGATGTTCGCATGCTCCAGCGATCGGTGAATTTATCTGGCGACCTTAACGATTTCAGCTTGTAACTTAAATACTTAAGTGGCTTGCAAAACATATCATTTAGCAACTAAGAATACTTTAGCAAACATTGAGGCTAGTTACATACAATGTCTTGGCAATGCAATGCAATTTTACTTACACATAGGCTAGATGTAATATATTTGTATGCGCTAATCTTAAAATTGCACAGAGTAATAGCTACATAAAATAAAGAAACGTGAGACATTCTTAGCTTATGGTTATTTGTTGCCTTTTGCAATTAACTTCAATGATATTACAAATATATGTTTTAGATACATTATAATAAGTATCATTATTTTTAAACGTATGTATTTTTTATAAATAGTTGAAACAGCTTTTAAAGGCCGTTCCAAGTCTGTTCAGCTAATTCCTTAAGTGTGCTACTCGTACAATTTTTCGTGTAGCATTCTCAATTCAAGTGTTTGTTGGATTTTGGTTTAAACATCTTATTTCTTTTTCTTTCCATAAAGAATTCTACACATTTTTCTAAAAATAATTCATAAAAATCAGTCAGTCCAACGCGCTCTCTTGTTTGGCTTTGTTTGTTTGTTTGATATTTTGTTTTTGTTTTTTTTTTTATGTGTGCTTACTATTTGATCTGGTTAACTTATGATTCGGATTGTAGAATTTATATGCGGGGCTTGGTCAACCTTCTTTTGCTTGTTGTTTTTTTCAGATGTTTTTTTTTTCTTTTAATTTATTAGAATAATTCAGAAATATGTTTAAGTTGCATTAATTTTAATAAGCTAAAATGTAGTACGTAATATAGATGTGTGTGTTGTACAAATAAATTAGGTTTGTATTATTAGTCATTATATAAGTATCAGTTATATATATATATATATAAATATATATTTAAACGCGTTTGTTGTGGTATGCATAGATCTTATAAGTGCTATTTATGCATATATGGTTTTGGTTTTTGGCTATTTTGTTTTTTAGAAATAAAATTTAACTACTTCTTTTTGGCCGCCTTTTTTTCGGCCTTGCGGATGGCCTTTTCACGTTCGCGACGTTCGCGCTCCATGTCTTTGCGTTCCTTCTCGATACTCGCTTTTAAGTCCTTCAAACGTTTTTTTAGCCGATTTTTATCATCGCCGCATACGCCCAGTGTTTTGAAGTCCTTCGAGTCGAGAGTGAGCAAGGCGCCGCCCTCCACGTTATGCTCCTTGAAGACAGGTATATAGCGCTCCAGCTCGATGCCCATTAGCCAGTGGCCCACCTGAGCAATCCAAAAGTTTTTTTTTAAATTAAAACTGTATGAATCGACAGTAGTATGATGGTTACCTGCTCCTTGCTCCATTCGTGTACTGGGCCACCTTTATAGTTATAGCAGGCGGCGGCCGCTTTACGTTCCGAGAAACTAGAACTGGAGCCGGAAAGATCAAGGGTCCGGCTGGGCGAGTACCCGGGCGAGGAGCAACCCGACGACATGCTGGTGGGTGACGGCGGGCCAGTGACATGCGCTGATTGAGTTAGCTGCTGTTGATGTTGATGATGCTGCTGTTGCCAGGGCACTGTGCCGGGCGGAGAGAGCGATTGCGGAACAACTTGTTTAACTTTAGACGATGTACAAAGTGTTAGTTGTAAGTGGTAGTAGCAAGAGAAAAACAGGGAGAGAAAGATAGGCAGATAAAGAAAAGAATTTCGTGTTATTATTATACAGTTGATGCTAAGCTGTATGTTCCATATGAGCAGAGTGACAGAAATAGAGTGTGAGTTACGGGAGAAGTACATATGTACATATAACAGTACGTATAACAGTTATGTATTGTTGAGCAATTCGTATAATGAAATGGCACTCGTATTTACGTTCAATATAACAGTATAACAATTGATTATAACAATATTTGGGTATTACAACAGTTTTGTGTGTAGAACAACAAACGTATAATTTGGGTTTGTGCACATGAAACGATGTCGCTTATGGTAATATTTTAAAGTATTTCTTTACGGGGTGGGTATTTGAAATTTTGGGTTAGTCTTCTTGCGGATATTCTACGACTCGCAGTTGCAACCAGATGCGGAAATTGTTATTGAATAGTTCACCTTTTGGCTGAGCTTCATTGACCGCCTGGCGAATCTCATTGATCAGCGTCTTGCAGTTGATCGCAGCGGCGCTTTGGCTCTTGTTGATCTCCGTGTAATCGTCGCTGGAGTGGCGCGAGGAGCCGTCCCCAAGACGCCTGCAAAATTGCGAACGTATAACAGGTTGTATTACAGTGTGCTGTGTGTGTTATCGTTATCACCCACCTCTCACGATCGGACAATGCCTGATTGAGCTGTTCAGTGAAATTGGAGCCGGGCAGTTTGCTGCCATTGGGTGCCACTCGTCGCCGACTCGGATACATCCAGTTCTCGCCCTGGTCGTTCTCCGATAGCTTATCATTAGAGCCCACTATTGAGTCGTATGAGCTGTTGAGATCACGATTGCTAGCACTGCCGCCACCGGCAGTGCCAAATGTTGTCATGCTTCCGCGATGAAAGTCATTCAATCCACCTCCATTATCCGCCGGCGATCCCAGTGAATTCTTAAACAAACTAGATGCCTGTTGTTGTTGCTGTTGTTGCTGCTGCTGTTGCTTGCTGGGATCCTTATGTACCTGTGCATAGAGCTGATTGATTTGGGCCTCGCGAGCCGTGGATTGATTCGATGAGCTAGACGAAGCCGATGACGTTGAGTTGAGCAGTATGGCCGTTGTGGTGCCCAGATGTCCGTTGGAGGGCGGGACGATGCCGCTGCCAATGACCGCATTCGACGCAGGCGGATGATGCTGTAGCAGATTGTTGACATTGGCCAGCAAATGCGAGTTGCCGTTGGAGAGGCTGATGCTGTCAAGGCCGGTGGATGCACTCGTTGGCAAAATAAGCGCAGATGGCTCCATTTCCATTTCTACCTCCTCATCGCTATCATCCAGAGTGCAGTCGGAGCTATGGCTGTTGCTTCTGCTGCGTTTGCTCAGATTGCCATTTGGCAGCAGTTCGCTGGCTCCGCTGGTGTTGTTGTTGCTGCTGCTACCATTGGACACGTTCGTTGAGGGTAGCTGGCGATTAGCTAAACCACCACGGGATGCTTTTGTTTAGATGTTTGTAATTCGATGCGAATATATTTTTTCATTTTGATATTTAGATTTCGGTTTGGTTTTTGTGAGGAGTGGTGGTGGAAAGGCGCAGCAGTGTGGCGTGGCAAATATAAATCAAACGAACGAACAAATATGGAACGCACACGAACACGCAGAACAGCAAAACACAAATCAAATTGAGCGGCAGCAACAATGCGCGCAAAATACAGAGAGAGAAGAGAGCGAGAATGAAAAGAAGTTTGGCAAAACATTTAGCACAATAACAAAGCGTATAAGCAACATCAAAACGAAATGACACTCAATTTAAAAAATCCACACATAACAAAATAAAAACAATTTGATGAAGTGCGAGAAGCTGAATAGAATTTCTTGGGCCAATAGTACTCACCCAACTCAATCTTGGTCTTATTCACTGAGTTATCCAGAAGCTCATGCTGCGGCACGGCCGCATCCAGTTCATCCTTAACGGGTACTTTGCGTTCAACGGTGGCCGTTTTGACGCCGTCGCCGTCGGGGGACAGATCGGAAATTTCGGTATCGGATAGCTCTGTTTCCAACTTGTGGAAGAGGGGCTTTGGCGGCGTCTTACGCATCATTTGGGGGGTTAGCTTCAGTGTAGCGCTGTCGTAAGGCAAACCCACAGGAAATCCGGCCTTGCGCTGTGTTTCTTGAAGCTCATGCTCCAGATTGATGACACGATCCTTGAGCTTTTTTACCAGCGCATTGTACTCGGTGTCCTTCTCCTGCAGTAGCTGTTGGTAAAACTCCTCGCGATGGCACATGTCCAGTTCCCTCTGCTGATACTCGCGCACCAGTCGCTTGGCTTTGTTGTATTTTTTGTCCAATGCCATATACTGTGCTTGCGACTGCTGCAGCATGTTCTGCAGATTGGCAGCCTCCTTCTTTATGTTGCCCAGCTCCCGTTCGCTCTGGCGCAGTCGCTCGCTCAGCAGTTCATTCTCATTGCCTGTCGTCTCAAGCTTTACCAACTACAGGTGAAAAAGGGAATTATAAGCTAATTAGCTATGCGTATGTGTGTATATGGTATTGTGCAATATGTGAGATGATATGATTGATGACAAAATAGTAAAAAAATAAGCGAACCAACCTTTCTTTTAAGATTTTGTATAATTTCTTCCTTAATCATGCAACCCATTTCGGTCTGGATGGGGTAAAGACAAAATAATTTAAAAAACCAAACAAATAAAAATATAAATAATATTAAGTTCGGTACACCGACTCTTAAATACTCTTGTATGTATGTACGATCTTACGACTTAATTTAGTGCATTCAATGTCAGCACAATTGGCTTTTTTCTTCTTCAAAATTAAAGGGGACTTTTGGTTGAGATACAATATATAGTTTCTAAAAAATTAAAAGACCCCTATGCAGGGATATAATTATGTACACACAGTTCGGACCACTTTTCAATTTAGCATTCCTAACAACTTGAATTAAAATATTCACTGTTACTTAAGCAAATTAAAATTGTTAAGAACTTAAGAAATGGACGATAGAGACTCCATATATTTTTATGACCAATTACCGCTTTATGCTGCGTTTGAATTTCCAAGTGGTATAAACAAATTTTGAAATTCGGCAAAAGGAGAAAAAGAGAACAGAATTTTAGCACTGCTGAAAATAGAGATTATGACTTAGCACGGGACATACCTCCTGTAGTAACCGCTTGAGCGACTCCACCTCCTGGGAGTGTGTGGCCTCGACTTCCATTGGATGCTCGACCTGTACGGGACTGGACGGTCCGTCGCAGACACTTGAATTTGCCGAAACCGGCTGGGTAGAGTCCTCGGAGTAGTCGAGTGTGCGACGCAGATACTCTTCTTGTTGGCTATGCGAGCAGGGCAAAAAATCGCATAGAAATCGTATAAAAATACTCAGTTTAGGTTGAGAGAGACTGCTTACCGCTTAATTCGCTCCTCTTTCTCTCGATCGGCCTGCAGACTCAGCCGGATGAGCTGGGCGACCTCCGAGTTTTCAGGATCACGTTCGCGCCCAATTTGAAATTTGACTGGACCGGATGTATTGCGCAGAACTGAAGCTGCATATGCTTGGGTAACACCAACCAGACTTTTACCGTCCACCTCGATTATCTGATCGTTGACCTGCAGTGAAAATATATTAGAAATGTTAAAGAAATAGTTAAAGGTTGACTTTACTCACTTGAATGCGGCCGTCGCGCGCTGCGGCCCCGTTGTCGGTAATCGTTTTGACGAATATGCCCAGTTTTTCTAAGCCAGCGTCAGCACCAACGCCCATGCCAATAATGCTAAGACCTAAACCCTCAGGACCTTTCATTAGTTCAACGGGAAACACGTGCATCTTCTCGACACGCTTTTCCAGCTCATATTCGGCCGAAGCGGCCACAGGATCGACGTCTTCATTGCGGCGATCGTAGTCGGTCACTGAGAATGTTGAATATACGTGTATGGGGCCGGAGCTGAAGCGGACCTTTGGATTCTTTCGAACTGTGATCGGTGGATAGGAGCAGTCGTCGTCGTCAAAGTCTAGCAGGCCTTTTAGAAGGTTGAAAGTGGCAAGCTTAGTGCAACGGCTTAAAAAAACTAGACCAAGCCACTTCGACCTACCTGGCACTTCCATCCAAAAATTGCCATCCTCAAAGTAATGGACGCCCGCCTCCACAAGCACCTCCTTACTTCTAACCGGCGGATACTCCGGTATATAGTACTGGCTATCGTCTAGCTCAGTTATTCCTGTGCTTAAAACAGTTGAATTGGTGGCCTGCTCAACATCCGCTAATGAATATGTGGAGTTGTGCTTACTAGAGATGATGCTGTCGTCAATGGTGGTCGTCTGATTGAATGTCGCATCCGACTGTGTCGACTCCACGGACACAATTGACTCATGCAGTGAATCGCCCGTCAGATAGGTCTGATTCAAATCGCAATGTTTTTCTGCAGCCTCGTATCCATTCTCAAGTTCAGTTCGGTGTGTCGATGTGCTTATTAGCAGATTTTCTAGGCTACGCTTTGGAGCCTCGAGCACATCACGCAACCACTCCGGTTCGTCGTCGTCGTGCCGTGTAGTTGTCGCTGTTGCAGTCGATGGTGTTGTTGTTGTTGTGGTTGTTTCCGTCTCTGTGCTATCCGCTTTAGCGAAGGTCGCATTTAACGTTGAAGTTGTGGGTGGTGCATGTCCGATGCCGACAATGTCCACAGCCTCTACGTCGTCCGAATCAAAGTCCTCTTGCAGATTCTGTTCCTCCTCTTCTTCTGTCGCTTCTTCCTCGTTCTCGACGACCGCAGGGACTGCTGCAATTTGTACGTCCTGTTGGACTTGGCTGACTTGGGCTGCGAGAGGCAATTGCTTGGCCACTTTTGGGTCCTCAACTGGATTCTTGATGCTGGTTGGCGATGTTGCTGTTGCAACAACAGCAGCAACAGCCACGCCAACGTTGGGCGACGCGTTGAGTATCTGCTCAACTTCTTTAGCCTGCTCGTCGGATAGCAGCGACTGTTGCCTGTCGATTGATAATAAAATCAAATATAAGCACGACTTATATATGTAGAGCAGAAGGGAAGGAAAGATAGTGTTATGAATTGCGGGCACTACGAACCTGATTTTGTTTTCCAAAATGCTACGGCACAAGACACAAATATACAAAACACATGGCAAACGTTTACATTTTAGGACGATGGACAGAAGAAACAACAGTCAATTTCGATAAATAAATGCAAGAGCAAATCATAAAAGAAATAGAAAGAATATTGCAAAAATATATATGTAATTATGAAAATGATATAAATATACATTAAAATCAAATGTACAAATATTACGAGGTACGCTTAAATGTAAATGAACTGAAATCAAAAATGCGTATGTAAATGCCATTAAAATTAAATTCAGGCAACATCAAATACTCATGCAACTATAATTAAGAAAACGCACAGAGGATGTAATAAGTACAATAAATGAATATAAGCTGCAAGTGAGCAAGAGAAGGACGGGATTTATCTTTAGTTACATACAAAGTAGGAGAACGCGTGATAGAAACAATGAGACCACCACCCCCACACCAATAAACAATGTTATCACAATGTGGGGCATTAAATACATTGGTTAAATGTAATAAAAAACACTCTACATATAAGCAATTAAAATACAGTCCCATGCGTTGTACCGAAGAATGTAATGCCAAATTAAACATGTACGCTCACACGAGCACGTCGCTCATGAAGAGGGGAAGAAAGGGGTGAGCGAGTTGAGTGAAATTATAGCGCATACGCCACGTTGCGTACACAACGACACCTGAGCAGCAGATTGCAGCGAGAAGAGGCCAAGAGAATTGTGGCAATGGGAAATGAAGTTGTTGGGTGCATTTAACGGTTAAGTGTTTCGTCACTCTCGCTTGCGCCTGACGTCACGTGTTAGCAAGACTCAACATCTGAGTGTGCGTTTGTGTCTGTGTGTTGGCTTGGTAACTACTGCCAACAATCGGCAAAGTTGCTGGCGTCTGCCTTTGCTGCTAATCAGCTAAAATATACACACATTCTTTTAGTACTTATGTTGATGTTGCTGCATGTTGTAAGTGGTTGATTATGTTGTTGGTAATGAGCTGCTTCAGCAGACAACTCACGAAGCGACACATAGCCACCAATAGAGTAAGTAACTCTTTTCCCTCAACTCTAATAAACACGGAACAGAGCATATCGCGGAAAGGAGGTTCTTATAGCAAATAATTGATTGTACGTTTCAAACAGTATCAATATATATTTAAAGGATTAGATCCACCATTTTAATAAGAATCTTCTGAATGTTTTTATTTAGATTATTTATCTTTCTCTCTTCAACTCTATCTTTTTGTGTCAAGCATGTACATACATAAAATTTAAAACTTAGTTTTTGTTTTTTTTTTTTTAATAATTCTTCAGTTAATTTTTTCACATTTCTGTCATTAGGTACATTTTGAAATTTCAAACAATCTATTGAACGTACGGTTCCAATCCCACAAAAAAAGGTAGTCTCAAAAAACTAGCCGGACTAGGCGATACCCTGAACCCAGACCTTAAATGTGTACATAGTTATATATTTGTGTATATACACGCTGAAAGCAGTGCAAGCACTTTCAGCACTGTTCATATCTTGATCGGACCAGGCTATACGAGATCTTATATTTAAAAAATGTCTCTAGCTCTTATTGTCTCTGATATCCGCGTGCTCATACAGACGGAAAGACGGGTAGACAGACGGACATGGCTAGATCGATTTGGCTGTTGATACTGAACAAGAATATATATATCTTATGGGGTTCGGAGAAACATACTTTTGCACAAATTCATTATTCCCTTTTTGCCCATTTTTAATGGGTTCAGGATATACAAATATTTAAAGAGTGAGTTTAAGTGATGAAAAATACGTAAACTAAAAATTAAATTAAAAGCATTGTTCCACAAGAGCATAAAAAATAGCTGGTAACCACACTCAAGAGACTTGCATGCTCGCTCTCACTCACTTACTCACTCACTCTCTAAGCCTGTCACTCTTGAGAGCATTTTCGGTTTTTGAGTACATTTGCAAGGTTGGACCCACACACACGCACGCACGATGACGTCATGCACCAAACTCTCAACCATTGTATATAAATAAAATAAAATGAATGTTTAGCCATTCGTAAGCTTTACGGTTTCCCCAGCACCAGGGAAAAAGCAGATGCAGGGACAACTTTCTTTATTAATATCAAGCAGTTAAATACAAAGAGCTGTCAGGATTTTTAAATCCGTTTTGTAGGGACGAGTTCTGTGGCCTGATTTTAGACTCAAGCCTCGCCCCACACCTCGACCCCAAAAAAAGCGACAGTAAGTCAAGGTGATTGCTAATGAGGATGAGCACACACATATACATTTTGGTCACACATATGTGTCTTTTTTTGATCGGCTATTCACTGACAAAATGCGTGCATAACGTTTTTTTATTGCAAACACGAACGTTTTACGAAAATACATTCGCAACAACCACAAAATAAAAGATAACTGCATCGCGCCCCCAAGTATGCAACAAGAAAATCCCAAAGGCCACACTTGCCTCAAAAAAAATTGAGAGAGTGGGGCATGGACAGAAATACAGTAGAGATGACATCGTTGAAAATGTCAAGTTCGCAACAATTCTAATCGAGCAGATTTATGTCCAAGAGGGTATGTGCAACTACATGTAATGTACGTATGCACTTTTATCGAAAGCAAGCGAGCGTTAGAGACTTGTCGCTACACTCTTACAATTGTGCAATTTTATTACACCAATTTTTGTTGGCCATTTGTAATAGGCACTGAGTAACAAGATAGCATAGCTTGCAACTTAAAAAAAGTTTCAAAGTGCTTTGCAAAATAAAATGGAATTAACATGGCGGAGTGAAGTTCTGGAAACACTACCACGTGCAGCAACTGCTGTCAAGTTGAAGGCAATCAGCACAGCAACACAAAGAGAAAGTGAAATGAAATCAACGGGAAAGAATGCTAGATGCAGAAAACAAACTGTTTTTTGTGTAGCTGTTTATCTTATATATAAATTTGCCTCCAAGCCTGCGCTTCAATTAGCAAATTTTACCCTCGTAAATACCACTCCAATTTTGTTTCTCGTAGTCCACATGGCCCATAACTAAAGATTATAAAATAAATAGTTTTTGCTTAAACCTACAATTGCAAATTAACAACAAAAAAATGCGCTAATTATACCCTGAACCCATTAAAAATGGGTAAAAAGGGTATTATGGTTTTGTGCAAAAGTATGTAACAGGCATAAGGAAGCATCTCCGACCATATAAAGTATATATATTCTTGATCAGTATCAACAGCCAAGTCGATTTAGCCATGTCCGTCTGTCTGTCTGTCCGTCCGTCCGTCCGTCCGTCCGTCCGTCCGTCCGTCTGTCTGTATGAACACGCGGATATCAGAGACTACAAGAGCTAGAGACTTCATATTTGGAATATAAGTTCTCGTAGTGCCGGGACAGATCAAGTTTATTTCATTTTATCGATAACTCGACCCATTCAAAAGTTATCGATAAATTTCGATTTCAGACTAGCGTTTTTGGGCTATAACTTACAAGTTATAAGAGCTAGAGGCCCTAAATTTGGCATGTATAATCTCGAATAGCATACACATGTAGCACTTTTTGGATACCACCCCCCAATCCCCCCAAAAATTCAAAAAATTCATTTTTGAAGGTATGACCTTGCAATTTGGTTTGGTCACACATTTTATAGCCAATGTTATGTCCTACAAATTTTAAAAAGATCGGACAATAAACACAGAAGTTATTTAAGATTTTACTTTCCATTGTGTGGGACTCAGTGAAAAAGCAAGATAACTGCTTAAACCGCAGGCACTGCTTGCAGTATGTGTGTGCTTGTATGTATGCACACTATTAGGCAAGTATGAATGGATGTCAGAACTGGGTTCAGGGTATCTCCTAGTCGGGCAGTCCCGACTAGAGCACTCTTACTTGTTTTATGAGTACAGGTTATGCAAAAATTGCTAGGACCAAATAAACTGAAAAGCTTCGACTAAATCCAAACTGAAATAGCTTTGCTGTTAAAACGTTTGTACCCTCCCCTCTCCACACGTTCAGTACTCGTCCACAATTGGCCAGCAAATTGTCTCAAAATGCCTACAATATTTTTTCCATGTGACGTGTGTCAAGGACAAACGCATTTCGGTCCCCACAGCTTGGCAGATTGCCCAAAGTAAGATAAAGCATACAACCTTCCCCACCAATTAATGCATAGATTTTATGCCTTTTCGGGGTGACTTTTCACCAAGGACATCGTCAACACTTGGTCCTCAGTTGGGACTATAGAAAACGGCATAATGATGACAGCTTATAAAATTTCGGTGCAGTTACAAATTTCTAGTGGGCAGCAATAGTAAGCAGTCACCATCAGCTTCTGCAGGGACAGTAACGCGATGTATGCGTAATGTTTAATTTTAGCTTTGAATGTTCAACAGTTGCAAAGAGACAGGTGATGTCTGGAGGATACTCTGAAATAATTAAATATTTTTGAAATATCCGCCAGGGTTTGCTTTAACATTGAATGAAATGCCTTTGGGTTTTGGTGTAAATCTAGACATAACAGTTAACTACTCGATGCCAATTCAATGAAATCGCAATCATTCGCATTATGTTTTACACCTACCCAATGAAATTTCAGCATTTAAACATGTCTTTGGGTTTTTCTATTTTCGTGCGCGTTTTGTTTGCGTGCAAAACTGTAATATCACGTCAATATATTCACATGTGGTGTATACGCCATTATTAAATGCAATTGCCGCGGCGATTATGTTGAATTGGGTTAGTTTCCTTTTATTTTCGCCGATTTCTTTTGATTTTCGCTCATGCACAAAATGTAAATTAAAACGACGCTAGCACAAGAAAATGCCAATTGCCAGAGCAATTTTAAGCAACTGCAGGAACGCAACAGCAATGCGACAGGCGAACGAATGGCGGCCATGTGATTGGGTTCCTTGCATTACAACAACAGCAACCGTTTATGCTGCAAACTGCACAAGCAGCACTCAAAAACTGCAAACGGAAAGCGAAACGAGCGACGGAAGGGAACGAGCTGCGAGAGAGTCGGTCAAGAGACGAATGAGACGGAGAGAGAGTCAGTGAGTGAGAGAAAAAGAAACAAACTCATCAAGACAGCAGTCAACTCAAAGTGTCTCTCTCCCTGGTTACTAATTTGAGTGCGCTCTTGAGCGAGTTTTGTTGAGTCAATTTTACTGCTAGTTGTTTGAATTATTTTCTTCGTCAAGAGTATAATAAGAACAGTTTTGGTTTCAAACGTGTTTTTTGGTACCCTAGAAATGCCATTAGAAGACTTCAAACTCACATAAATTTGCCAAAACTGAACCGATTTTGAAGTTCCAGAATATTATATTCATGGTTTATCATCTACATTTTTTCAACATTTAACTTTTACCAATTTTCGAACATTTCATATTTTGACTTTTTTCCCTTACTGTTTCTCGGAAAACAAATTATTTCAAAAAATAGATTTGTGAAACGTTATTTTTAATCGATTGCGGTTGTCATAATTAGTAGAAAAAACATGGGATATATTGCCAAAACCGACTTCGAGTCGTATGGCAGCTATAAGATATAGTGTTCCGATCGGGCCGGCTCCGACCAATGTTCTGTCTCTTTGAGTAATAAGTATCTGTGCAAATTTTCATAGCGATAGCTCAAAAACTGAGGGACTAGATACCATACATACAGACAGATAGACGGACATGGCTAGATCAATTTGTTTTGTCATTCTAAGCATACTGCGGGTACCTTTTTAGGGTCTCCGATGCTTTCTTATTTGCATTACACACTTCAGCACAAAATGAATTTACTATTTTCTTCGAAAAGGGTATAAAAAGAAACGAAAACTAGGGGGGATTGATTGTGATAGTCAAATGGTTCAATATTTGCCAGCAAAATTGAAAGTTAAAAGCGCCAAAAAATTGATTTCAATGAGCAGGGCAAGATTCAACAGAGTCAGTAGGTAATTTAAGTGATACTGGAAACTCGAGTGTTAATGAGGAGGTGTAAACAGCAATATGAATAGCAGACTACTGCTTGCAATTGTTTATTGACAGACACTTGAGACTCAAGCCAAAGGGCAACACACATAAAAAGGCAAGGGTGCCTTAAGCTAGCTAAAGGAGACAAATGTAAATATTTGTACAAGTTGTGAGTGAATAAAACAGGAAGCCGGTCAACTAACTTACTGCACAATATCAAGACAGGAGAGCTATGGACTGCTTATACCCTGGCTCTGTACCGAGAACGAATCCTTAAAACGAACTTAAACAATAAAGAAAAGTTTACTTCAGGAAACATGCAAGTTTTTTAATGAACAAAAAAAAATAGAAAATAGAAAAATGATGCAGGTTCTCAATGTTATCTACGTTTAAAGCAAGCAAATGTCTACAAAGGTTACTCAAGATATTAGCACCAAAGCATTACAAAACAACGGAGTTAATTTTAGTACTTTGAAGTTGACTCTTAGCAGGTTCGCTGACGGCATCATACTTTAATATTGCTACGAACTAAGTTAAGCATAAAGAATTAACAACATGCATTAGGATCACATCGTTAAAGGTCTCACCTTGAACTCAACAATCGCTCGGCCTCGGCCGCTGTCATGGCATCCGGCAAACTTTCATCACGTGGAATGGCTGCGCAAGGAACAGTAGGTACTACAGGAGCATCAGCTACTACAGGAGCAGCAGCAACTACAGGTGCTACAGACGCTACAGAGGATGTATGCATCTTTATAGATTCATCAACGTCATCATCCAAATTCTGTAAAATATCCTCCTCATCCTCGCCGGCACTGGTGTCCGCATACTCTAGATCGCGGAGCTCGAGTGCAGGCGCACGCCGTTCTGGTAACACTGGCGCCTCCTTGTTCAACTCCTCCACATATTCCACAGCAAGCTGTTCGTCCTCTTCATCCTCTAGTTCTTGCTCCTCCTCGTCCTCATGCGCATCGATGGAAGCGATGGGTGCAATACCCTTGACCAGCGCGGCTCGGGCTGGCGACATGGATGGAGTTGATTTAGTGCTGCATGATTCGCTTTCTCCATCATTTTGCTCACATTGTTGAGAGCTGTTGCGTCGCCTTATGGGCGAGACCACGCCCACGGGCGGCGAATTGTAGGATCCGCGATTTAGCGGCGATCCATCTACGCTTGACGTGGGAGACTGTAACAGAATACGTGCTGGTGTCCCAATCTGTGGCTCCTGCTGCTCCGGCACGATAATCGCATATACTGTGCTCGACTCCTGCACAAAGCCGTTGGCGCCGTGGAACTTGCGCTGCATGTCGGTCACCTTGGCCGTGACATAGAGATCAACCTCAGAGCTGTAAGCCTCGCGCGATTCGCTGCCGTCGGGATTTAGGCGATAGCCGACGTCCACATAGTTCAAGCTATGTGCCTGCTCTTGGGCTTCATCACAAGCTTGTTGCAGCTTGGCCTTCAGCTCGGGCGTGCTTTCATCAAAGCCCCCCTCTTCCTGGTTGGACGTCGAAATGATGCTGGGCGGCCGCTGGCCCAGACCTGCAGCAGGCATATTGACGGTGATACTACTGCGCTTGTTGGGCACTCGCTGTGGCGAGCCGTTGATGGAGGTGGAGCTGGAATATTGTTGTTGTTGGTGGTGCTGCTGGGACGCTGATTCGTCCACAGATTTTTGACCTACAATGCGAAAGAATTCGTTAAGCATCTATCATATCAAATTTTAGTTCAAACTTAGCAAAAATGGTTCTTAGCAATTACTTAAAATGAAGTCCAATAAATTACAGTATATTATTTGGTAGTTAATTTTCTTTTAAATTAAGAATGGGCTTATAAATTTTTACTTTTATTTACAAGTTAACCACATATGTAATACTAAAGTCTAAATTAGGTGATTGAATATTATTTTAAAATACACTCAGAGTATCTTTATGGCTAAGTTTATTGGTCAGTCACATAAAATACAACATACAGACATATGAATAGTTTTGATTAGGTTTCATTCTGACAACAACTTGACCAAATCGTTTTGCATGTTCAGGAGCATATATATACGCTCTTTTGCCGGACCCGCAGCCACATTGGCATTCAATTCGGGATCATTGGCCCTGTGTCGAGCACAAAAAACACGATATCGCTTTAGCTCCAGTTCCAAAACTTCATCAGTCTCCTGATACTTGTCGCCGCGTAGTTCTCCCTTGATCGTTTCCAGCAGATATTTCATATCCTTACGGGCCTGATCATCTAACGGCCGACGATAGCTTCTGTAACCAAAGGAGTTCGACAAGCGTTGACAATTCTTCAATCGCGATAGCTTAGGAGGCAAAGATTTACAACGCATTGGCGGCCGAACTGGAATATCTGTGCGGCTTAAGCTGGAGCTGCTGCTACAAAATTGGTCTTTTGATACAGTGCTGCATGGGATCGTTGATCTGTGCAGCTGAGCAAAATGCTTGGGAACAAGTTTTGGTTTCGATCTGTATGTAATTTTCTGCGTGGGTCCGTGTTTAAGTCTTCGCTTGTTGCTGCCGCCAGCATAACGTGATCCAGCACTTGACATGCCGTAGGATTGGCTAGCTCTTGATGACAGATTGCAGCAACTACCAGCTAATCTTTCCGACTGTTGCTGCATCAAGATAGTCATAGCCTGCCATGCGCTGGAGTTAGCCATTGCAGAAGTGCTACCTGAATTCATATCGGGTATATCCGTGAAGTCCACCCAAACTAGCTCATCAGGAGGTACTTGTTTAAAAATGCCGCGTAGAGATTTCTGATTGAAGCACACACCGAGGTAACTCATGTAAATATGGCGCATACGCAACTCATAAAGTGTATCGCACTGCCAGGTGCTTATTTTGTTGTGCCAATGCAAGGCCAGTTGGTAATCCGACGATTTGGGACAGAAGACCTCATCGGGCTTTGGCGACATGGAGAGAAGCACCTTAAAATCACTGTTCAGCACCTCTCTGCTAGCTTCATATTGATCATCATCGCTATCCCGTAGGTGAAAACGACTAGACTGCGATCGAGACTGATGCTTTTTGTTCCTACTAACACTCGTTTGGCTGTTCTTCCCAGAAGGCGACTTCGACTGTTGACTTTGACCCTGTCCACCGATCTTCTCTTCACTGCGCTTCTCCTTGATCGACTTAACCTTGAGCCTCTCGTTGCTACGAGATTGTCGACCGACTGAACTGTGACCAGTGGCCATTTTTAGCAGCGGCTACTTCCTTTTGGTTTCAATGGAAACTTCACTTTCATTAGCTGCACACAACGTGTTTAAATTTTGTTGTTGAATTTTGATCAAAATTCCGAAATTTCAGTCGACTATTTGCCAATGTCAAATGAAAATAAATGCAAAGAGTTTTAGGGTGAACGAGAATGAGAGAGAGCGAGGACAAATAATTGACTTAATATGCATGTTTACACACATTTTAAACGATTTGACTTATCTTTTTTTCGAATTTAAGTCTAGATCTTAATACTTTTCGGAGACTTTAGCAGTGAGTATAATATTATATACATGTTCAATACATTCTTAACCAAGCAATTTGGACTTATAATGTTTTACAACCAGCAAACATTTATTATTTATTTAACTGTTATAATAATGAGTATCAGTAAGCCGAGGTGTGAATTAGAATTGTTGTACTACTTCCACGTTTCGAACGGTGCCAGTGGAAATATCCCTGTTACAGTAAAAGACTCAATATACTGAAAATAACGCCAATTTTCCATAAATAAAAGGCCCCCTGTATAATCTCCAGAGTGAGCGCCACACGCTTCTTGCGCCAAGATCTTCAAAAAACTCCACGGATTGGGAGGATAACCGACTGCGTTGCAGCACATCTATGCGCCCCCAGTACTCGAAGAAATCGTGCTTATAGAAAGCGCTAAGCATCCCTTGGAACTTGTAGAGAAACGGTGACCCTAACGGCATGATATATGTAAGTACTCGGCAGAAATCTCAGATATTGTTCGACAATCTGATAAGTAGGACGTCCTGCCTCTGAATTGGAGGTTAGCGCCAGAAATTCTTTGGCTTTATCATCATGCATATTGAAAGCATCCCTGCTGTTGCCACGGTTGAATGCTCCAATGCGCTACTGAGCCATCAATCGCGTCATAGCCTGTGCTCTCCACAGGCTTCAGAGGCAAAGCCCTGAGTGGCTGACTGAACATCGAGTAGCGGAGTTCAAAGTCCCGTAAATTCCTCAACTTATCAATGTGATGCTATAATTCAGCATATCCAAAAAACGAAGCACCAAAGATTGTCCAGCGTTGCCCGCGGGTATATGAAAAATATTCATGCTATCTGTTTGACGAAGTGGCTCTAGTTCAAACGCCTCAAGGCTGCGTATGCAGCTGGGCAGCTGCGAGGCCACACAACGATGCAGCGATTGCTCCAATACCTTGAATGGAACTGAATTTGCAGCTGGGCAGCTAACACAGCGATATATGTAGGTGATATGTGTGGACTGTGCTTAGGCAATCTGGCAGCTAATCTCTTATATCTCCAGTTCAGCTTGAAAAGTGATTGTGGTTGGGCTGTTGGACAATCCGATCAAAAGACCAAGTAATGGCCACATTTTGCTAATACTAACTGATTCTAGGTCTCACAAGCAATCAACAATGTGTGCGATTTGAACGTTCGGTGTTAATTTAACGTAAATTAGGCATGCGTGTTATTAATAAAAATAAAAATAATGAGTACACAAGAGCCGAAGGGAATACACATAATAAAAGCGTTCTAAATGAAGTTAGCTTGGTCAACAATACGCAAATTCGGACCAACCCCTTTTTTGCTGGTGTTCTGGAAACGCTAGTCAAGATCATGATTTAGTCATTGGGCATAATCATCTAGGGATATAGTCACACAGGCAAGTGATTCAGATGAAAGATGATTAGTTCAGACATATGCTCATAAGATAAATGATTCCTTACTAACCTCGGCAGGCTTGGTAAAGTTTGCGCAAGCTGAGACACATTTTAACTTACAGTTATACCAAAATTAAAGCACGAAGTAATTAAAAGTCTGTTATAATTCGTTTACACATTTTGCCAGCACTACAAATAAGAATATTGTCGATTTTAATTACAGACTCGTATTTAGTTATAGCGTGCACGCTGTGAATGCTGCCAATAAAAAAAAACACTTTTCCAATAAGAAAGCCACGATGCTTAGGATAATGCCAATAATCAACAAATAAAATGCGCCTTGTAGGATATCCAGAGTGAGCACCACACGCTTCTTGAGCCACACTTCGGAATCCGCATCCTCTGGTTGTAGGTCTGTCTGCTCACCAAGATCCTCAAAGAACTCCTCGGATTGGGAAGAAGTCCGACTTCGTTGCAGCACATCCATGCGCCACCAGTACTCGAAGAACCCGTGCTCATAGAAAGCGCTAAGCATCCCTTGGAATTTGTAGAGAAACGGTGAGCCTATCGGTAAGATATAGGTGCTCGGCATAGATCGCAGATACTGTTTGACAATGTGATATGTAGGACGTTCCGCTTCTGAATTGAAGGAGAGTGCCAGGAACTCTCTGGCCATATCATCACGCATAATAAAGGCGGCCCTTCTGTTGCGACGGCTGACTGCAAGTTCGTAGAAATGGTCGGTGTCTTTAAGAGAATGTTCCCGACGATTAGCCGTAAGTAGATTATAATGCTGCTGTGAGATTGATAAGTTTACAGCTTCAAACATGGTATTTACTCCGTGCACACGAAGTCCAAGTGGTGTCAGCTCATCCAGCGTGTCCACCTGCGCCTGATAACTTGGCTGGACAAAGCTGCTTTCCAACTTGCCGAAATATATGGTCGTCAGAACGTAACTGAACAAGATCCAGCCCATCAGAAAAACGCGTAGAGAACTATTGCTTGAGAAACGATCCACTGGTTGGCCTAAATGCGTTTTGAAGAGCATCTCAAAGGTATCGTACCAATGGCCACCAGTCTCACCGATAATCCACCATAGCAGCCATTGGAACACAGCAAAGAGCACAAAAACGACTATGAAGTTAGCCAATAGACAGTGCCACACAGAATTACGGAAGGCAGAAACAAATATGCGATATTCTGGGTGCATTCCCGCCGCCGGCACCACCAGGCAGATAAGGATGCGACTGTAAGGATATAGAGACTCTACGTGCGGCAAGATGCAATCCAAAACGAATCGATTGTTGAGTGCAATATGCGTTTCTCCCCGCATCAGATCGTTTACAACGCCTGTGAAGCTACCATTTGGAAGGCAGCGGCCATAGGCCTCACCATCAGGTGGTGTCACATAGCGGGCAGTGGCATTTAGCTGATGTGCTAGCAATCGCGCCACTGAGCCATCAGTCGCGTCATATCCTGTGCTCTCCACAGGCTTCAGAGGCAAAGCCCTGAGCGGGTGACTGAACATCGAGTAGCGGAGTTCAAAGCCCCGTAAATTCCTCAACTTATCAATGTAGTAGTCGTCAGTGGATAACTTTGTCAGCTGCAATCCTTCGTCTCCAAACGGTTGAAAATCGTAGATATTCTCCGGCTGGGTAATGACCAGCGCAAAGAGCAATTGTTTCTCCCAGCAGCCCTCAAGCAGTTGCATTGCTTGATGCTCACTTGCTCCGGGCCACACGAACAGATATTTATGAAAGTGACGTCGCGGCTGCTTAGAATTCAGCATATCCAAAATACGCAGCACCAAAGGTTGTCCAGCGTTGCCCGCGGGTATATGAAAAATATTCATGCTATCTGTTTGACGAAGTGGCTCTAGTTCAAACGCCTCAAGGCTGCGTATGCAGCTGGGCAGCTGCGAGGCCACACAACGATGCAGCGATTGCTCCAATGCTTTGAACGGAACTGAATTTGCAGCTGGACAGCTAACACAGCGATAGATGTAGGTGACTTGGGCGGACTGCGTGCTGGCAATCTGACAGCATTTCTCTGCCACCAGCAAGGCAGTTTCCAATCTTGTGGTGGTGCTGTTGAACAAGCCCAACAGAAGACCAAGTAGCTTCCACATTTTGCCAATGCCGACTGACCAAAACCACAAGTAATACAACGCAGATGGTGATCGGCATAGGACACCCTTGCGTACACTTAACGCCAATTAGAAGTGAGTCGTGTCTCGCTTAAAACAAGCATGAATACTTAATGCCCCAGGGGAAGAAATTAAGAGCATGAGCGGGTGCGTGACAGCAAGCAGAACGGGGTTGAATTGAAATGCATATTGCTTTGAGGGCGACCACCAATAAAATGCAAATGTTTCATAGTTCAAGTAAATATACTTGAAAACTTAAAGGAAAAGCGAAGGTCAAGAGAAAATCGATTGGCAGCCTCCAATTATATTGACGATGAAAAATCGAAACAAAAAATCCGTTGTAGTCTTTTCTTTGTGTGTTGTTGGGCATTGCCAAAAAGGAATTTGCCCCCACGCCACTCAAAAGACAATTAACAATCGAAAATAGCATCACACAATTTACAAAACTAAAGAAACTATTTAACTCGAAACAAACTTCAAATGTAGCGGAACCTCTAATTGGAGAACAGCCCTCTTGGACGGATATTTTCTCTTAAACCACTCTAAAACATAAAAAAATGTGTATTTATTTAATAAATATCGAAGTTCTAGTTTTGAGTTGATTTAAAGGTAAAAATACCAGCAAGAAGGTCTCGAGATTAAGCATCTGATGAGTTCACTAAGTTTGAAGTCTTGGAAAAGTATATCTCAGAGCTTGGAAACCTTGTCGTATCTTGAATTTTAATTCCAATTTTTTAATGCTTCAGATTTAATTGTATGTCAAGTCAACAACATAATTTTCTCCAAAAACGTTACAAAGTGAATTTATTTAATGTTTTTATAATTCACAAAGTGAATCTACCTTACATCACTATTCATCAATCTCAGTCCACCTCCATTCGGCGGACACTCCTCTGAGCGGACACAATTTGTTTTTTTTTTACTTAAAGAGACAAATAGTTAGGAAACAGTTATCAATACACAAATTTAAATTTGCTTGCTGATTCACTTGACTATAAAAGTTGTAAATCAAATTTAGAACGTATTTCGATTAGTGTAAGCAATGGCAATTGTCTTCATTGTTGATGTTGCCTAAGTTATTTTTGTGCTTGTTGCTATGTTGTAATATGGCAAACTATACCAAGTATACGGGCGGAATGCACACACAACTGAAGGCATTTTTAAACACATTTGCGATTCGTTAAAACATACGCAACAAATGCCGCGCCTTTGCACATTGAATATCAGAGCTATAAAAAGCTGAGTCCATTAAAAGTTTGGAAAATACGCTATTTCGACTATAGAAAAACAGTAAGGTCTTTTAGTTTGCTGACCAACTTCAACTTGGAGATCTATTGTCTAGCCATTGCGAAAAAGCTGAATAAATAGTAGCACTAAACATAGCATATACTAATAAACTCTCAACTCTCCCATTTTTAACTGAACGGTGATCGAACATCTCAAGTTGCATTGACGACGATCCCATGAGAAAAATAAGTTTTGCAATTAGGTTATAATTTAATCACGCCTCAAACTCATGCGCATAGTTGAAATAATAATGATGGCGATTAATCGTTTTTGTGTTTTGTTAATGGCAAAGCTTTCGCCAACGTGCAACGCTTTCATTCTATTTCACAAATTTCCATATTTGGTTTCGAAAATGTTCCCCACGTTTAATAATGTTTTTATGTTTCTAATCCGTTTAGTTTGTTAAGTTTTATTTGTGTTTAGCAATAAGAATTCACTAGTATTGTCCAATATTTTTCCGCGAACAGAACAAAATTATTATTGACGCTTTATCAATTGAAACGCCACCGAAACGCGACATTAACTAAAAGATCAAGCGCAAAAATGTTGTGGGATTGGCCGAAATTTTTAGATCAGCAGCATCAGTTTCTAAGAAGAGCGCTAGATCAGTGTTTACTCTCACTCTGTATCTGCCTCTATCCCTCTATCCCTCTATCTCTCTCTTTCTCTCTGTATATATTCGAACTTTTTGGCTAACTGCCCACTACTGGGGGACTGGCAGACAAGCGGCAGCCAGCGCCAAGTTCCGTTTCACAGGGTGTTTCATATACAGGGAACTTTTTCTTTGCACATTTATCTTGTCTCCGAGAAACAAGGGCTGCCTCTTTGTCAAGCGGCCTACGTGTGTTGGGAAAGGCCAGAAATTCGCTAAGGGGTAGGGCCTGGGAATCTACTATTTGTAGTCTGATTCTAAAAATAAAACTCATGCTCCGGTATACTGCTACTAAATTCTTAGCTTTTCTAAGAATTTGCGAACAAAAATAGTTTATAATAAATATTTGTGATTTTTTGTTTTTGCTTTTGACTTTATTTTGTTCTTGACTAATTCCAGCATCTAGTATCTGTTGACACAGAAAAGCTCAAAATGCACACAAAATGCATGGACAAGTTAATTCTCATTGCTCGTTAGCGTCGTGGACGTCGTCATAACCAGGGTAAAAGGAAAACTAGCCATGTTTCCACACAAAATTAGACACAGACGTTGCTTGGGTGGGCTGACAACATCTTATGAACAGCAACACCAAAAGCAGCGACGGTAGCGTCAACTTAGAGAAGTGGATGTCAAAACCCCACGCAATGAAGGAGCAATGAACTCAGGGGTATACAATAAATACTAAGTCTCGCATATGAGATACCCTAAGACATACATACTACATTACTTCATTACTTAATAACATATACAAAGACGGTGTACGACCTGCACACAATGAAAGAAAGAACAACGTCTGCGTTCAATACTGGACGGTTTTTCAATTTTATAAGATCTAGACAGGATAAAAAATAAATACATTTTTACACCACTCTATTATTGCCACTGTGATGGGTACAGGGTATTAAAACATCAAATGCGCCAGCTAGTGGCAGCTTAAGGCAAAACAGCGATAAAAGCGCTGGCTCGTGTGCTTGCTATGCCACCAAGACTGGAAAAGCTTTAGCAATGTTGCCACTGAAAGCTCGCTGCTCACTGAATTATACTTATCGAGTTCCACAATCACTTTAAAAGTATGCGCTTTTCGCTCCAGAGAGTCCCCATAGCAGACAGTCAACAAAAGGCGCCCTGAACACCATGACTGCCCGCATTCTTAAAGCATTCGCTAAAAATGTCAATATGGATTAACTAAAAACACGGCAAACATGTGTTTTTATGTTTTTGATAATTATTTGACTATTTGATTTCATACATATATATACACACAAAAACAGCGCAAAAAGTGGAGCAGTGCCGTCAACCGTTTTGGCAGGCATAATTTATTTTCAAACACACATGCAGAGTAGAGGTCGTCAGTCTTATGCCCGACGCTCTTGTTCCCGCATCAGGCCCCTAATGCACATAGCTACTATACGACTAGTGCTCAAGTAGTGCTTTCCATTTTATTTATAAGCCCGTGGGACTGCCAAGCCCCCTTTTGCACTTTCCAGACCACACTACTTCTGTTCCCTGTCCAGAAAAGGGTTTTCACATTAATATGTTTTGCATTTTCTATCTGTTCTATGCATATACTCCTTACTCTTATTATGTTACCAAAACACTACACTTAAAGTTGGATATGGCCTACATGAACCTACATACAAAGGCATGCATATGTAAATGATACTAGCTAAACCGACTTAAGTGTTGATGCCGATCAAAAATAAATATGTATTTAAGGTTTAGAAAATCTAGCTTATAAAGTTAAATTTAAAAATTTTAGTAAATTATTATAGATAATATTTGAATTGTTGCCATATACTAAGACAGCTGATAGGCTGCTCTCGTAGAGTGCACGTTCAACAATACAAAGCACAGCTGGGTTCAGTTGAGTCAAGATTAAGACAGAGTGGGTTGCCCTCCGTCAATTCCAAGTGATAATGCCTGGCATTGCCATAAAAATGCGCCGCTGCTTTTGCTACAACACCAAAGCATCTGATCAATAAATCAAGGTAAAACCACGCCCAGCGAATGGTACGCAATACTTATGGACCAAAAAAGTTATAGGCCTGACTGCCGTCCCTTTTCTTTACCCTTGTCTGATCAACGGGCGGGTAGACTCTATTGCAGATAAGTAGACCGCGCTTGTCCGAGTCCAGTGTAATATCAGACGGAAGCCCAGCGTGCAAATTTCAATTTTGTAATCAGCAGTAGAAAAAGCGCAGAATGCACAAAGAGGAGGAACGAATAGCCACGCATCTTTGAATTCTTAATCTGGCATTAATACAATTTTATGTATGGAGTCCGAACGGATGAAGCGGGGGTGAAGCGGATTGCTGGCCATATCAAGAGAATCCCAACAAAATCCGCAAATTCGCAACGTCGTCTTCGTCGCATGGAGATGGTCGACAGCAGATAGTGAGCATTGCATTCAGACGACGCTGGCGACGAGAAGGTTGGGCACCGAGCTTGGAATGCTGTTGTTGCTGTTTGAACCGTGGGGGCTGCATTTGATATGCCTGCTGTGTTTGACCCATATTGGAATTTGCCTCGCAGAGGCAAGCAAAGGAAACAGCAGCAAAGTGAATGGCGCAGAAGATGGGAAACAGTTGCAGTCATAGTCACGAATTGTGTGCAGTTTAAAAAAGAATGTTGTAATAAAGGATGGGATGGTACCCTAAGGGCAACAAGCTGGCGGACAATGTACTCACAACCTAACTCAACCTTCTTCGAATTCTGTGTCTCGTCCAAGTCATTGATTAAAATGTTTTGGAAACTGAGTATATTCTGGTCCACATTCATTTTCAGAGATATTTTGTAAAAACGAACAACGACGCTAATACGAACGCCTAGAAGTTTCCCTGTACATGGTGCAACAAATCCTTGGTTAAGCAGAGAGTGTTTTGTATTGTAGGGATAGGGTATAGCACCTAACACCGGGTTTGAAGTAGGGTAGGTAGGTGTATAGTATGTAGCATAAATATAATCAAGTAATACAAATTGTTGTTACCTTCAATATCGCTGCGTCGTCGACGTGGCACACTATTGTAGTTGTTGTTGTGATAATGCTCCATATCAGACTTCTCTGTGGACTCATTTTCCTGCTTTTCATCCTCAGTGTGCACGGGCGAAGATGGACCCGATGATGCGCTGACCCCTGGCGATCCGGACGTGGCCGAATTGGTACTACCACTGAGACCATTGCTGTTGCCTATGTATGGCTGACCGGGAGCTGAGATAGCTGCATCCATTGATCCTCGCTTGACAGCCTGCATTTGAGCGCTATATGTGCTCATTGAGCTGGTGGGCGAGGCGCAAGATGATGGCGTGGAGCAGGCCGTAGGCACTACATCCTCAATAAGATCAATGGACTTTTTGCGCGGCTTCTCGGGCGGCATGGGTGCATTAAACTGCTGCTGCTGCTCCTGCTGTAACAGGGCTGAGCGTTGCATGGCAGCAGTAACGGCTGCAGATTTGGCTGGTGGTGGCGGTGGCGCCACCTCAGAGCATTTAGTGGGCGAACGCACGCGCTCCGGATTGAACTTTACGGGACTGACATTCTTTGGTTTGGCGGCTGGAATAGGAGGCAATGGAGGCGACTTTACGGGACTACCAATTTTGCCACTTCGAGGCTTAATTTCCGGTGGAATGGCTGTGGGCGGAGGAGTGGCTGCAGGAGATACAGCAGCTGCACTAGGATGCTGACGCAAGGGCGCATTGGGCGTCTCCGGGGTAGGCGTGACGGTCATCATCGTCTTCGGCGCCTTCTCGCCATCCATAATAAGGCCAGTGCCGGGCACGGTGCGGATAATGTCACAACGATTGAGATCGCTATGAGTGCGTGTGGTTTTAGTCTTGGTGAAGTGAGATGTCCACTTCTTTTGCTTCTCAATAAGCTCCCGCGAATTGAATTTGCGCTCCGGCTTCTCGGGCTTGTCGCCGCCGGCAAACAGCGCACTGACTGAACCACTAGACGGCGGTGCCGGTACGGCTGTGCTCACTTCCTCCGACTTTAGGCGCGATAAGTTGTGCTGTGGATACTTGGTACCTGGGAGCGTTGGATCCACGATAAATTTAGTGCTGTTGAGACGATCGACGCCGTTTTGTGGCAGCGCTGAAATGTTGTTACTCTGATTAAGGGAGGCCCCCGAGGGAAAGGGCATGCGCCTCTTCGGCGGCGACTGCGACCGATCCGAGGAGCGTGATGAAGAGCGATCGGATCCGTCGTATAGGTTATCCTCGCGGGAACCACTGCGCAACAGACGCCCGCTTACATTTGTATTGGACTCGACGCCAAGTTTCTCGAACAGTGCACGTGCGTTGTTAAATCTTGCCGAGTGGGATTCTGTCCGCACAGACGGATGAGCTGCAGCGGCAGCGGCAGCGGCGGCATGTGCTGCGGCAACAGCGCTCAGCTGTTCGACCGGCTGAATTTCAATTGGCTTACGCTGGAAGATATTGGCAATTTGGGACACTTTGCCAACGGGAGCGGGTGGTGGCGCATGCTGCATGGGCTTCTCCATACTAGGGCTAGAAAAATGAAACACAAAAAGAACGGCAGAAAATTAGATAACATTAGCGGTTGTTGTTCAAATATCGTTAGAGGCTATGACTAATTGCCTGATAGCAAAAAAATTGCACTTAAAATGACAAACCCGTTTTTTACCCATTTTTGGCGTCGAGTTTGACTTTCGCAACACTTTTCACTTTTCGCTTCGACTTATAAACTTTCAATATACCATTTTGTTACATTTATTATTGTTTGTTTTAATGATCAAATGGGGGCTCTATTGATGGGTCAGCTCCGCAACATCGCTACTTGTGAAAGTCTTCGGCACTGCTCAACAGCAAAATAAACTCACAAAATCGTAAGATTGCAGAAGGCGTTGCCAGCTGTAAAGGTCGAATTTCGTTGCTAGCGCCTCCAGCAACTGATATGAGTGGAAACATAAGTAGAGAGCGAGAATGAGAGAGGGATTGAGATATGGAGAAAGAGAAAGATAGAGACAGAGAGTATGGAAAGGGAAGTGATCTTTCAGCGAAACATTTCAGTGGGAAGCTAATTTGAGAGTTATTTGCTGCTTGTTGTTTCTACTGATATGTAATGGGTAATGGTAAATGTTATCGGTAAACGTTGCATGTTTTTTTCATTCATTGATGAGCCAAAGCAATTATTAGAGTGTAATACACCGATTGACAAAGTTACAAATTCATACTAAATACTACCCAAAATTATTGAATGGGTGCAAATTTTCAAATGGAAATTTCCTTTGGTTTGGCTAATTGTCTTTTTGCACAACTTTTTTAAATAGTTTTCAATTTTGTCTTCAGCAGTTTGCAAAATAATGAAAAAAAATGCTAAATTAGATTTTACACTCCTTTCGAGTCTATGGAAAGATTTCAGTAGCTTATATTTGTTTTGCATACTGGATGTAACTATTTGGGATTTTCGACGCTTCCTTCTATGCACTACGCACTTCAGCACAAAATGAATAAATTATTTTCTTCGTCAAGAGTATAATACCAATATTTTTGGTCCGATCCGGCTGGTTCCGATTAATGTGCAGAACATTAATAATAAGCGCTGTTGCATCGCGATAGCTCAAAAACTGAGGGAGTAGATCCCATACATACAGACAGACAGACGGACATGGTTAGATCAATTTGTTTTGTCATTCTAAACATACTGGAGGTAACTTTTTGGGGTCTCTGACGCTTCCTTCTAAGCGTTACAAACTTCAGTACAAAGTTAATGTACTTTACTATACTATTTTCTTTGAAGAGTATAAAAATATCGGGTTTGTATGTGTGGGTTATTTTGCTTATGACAGCGTTATCAAAAAGTCAACAGAATGCTACAAAAACAAAACAACAATAAATAGAGAAGTAATCAAATTTAAGAGATAAGGAGCGATACACATAACCATGCACTTTATAGAAACGCAAAAGTTAGATAATGTAGGGTTTACTGTGCGATGGAATCGCTGGGTCCCAGTAAAGCGTAGTACAGTATAACAATTAACAATGCAAAGCGAACAAAGAGAAATAGAAGCTAGCTAAAAATCAAGTTCTGATTTACAGCCCAGACGCCAGTAATAGAGCCGGCACTAGAACAGCGTTTATCTAATCTCAACAAAAATGATAACGAATAGTGCGACCATGAATAAGATAAACCTAAAAAAAAATGTGACAAAAATATTATATTATCTGCTGCACTGGCTTTTGCAGAACACTGCAGGAGCGCACAACATAAGCTATAACCAAAGTGATAAACGTGCTGCAGCAGGTGTAACGTAAATATTACGTATACGTTGTAAATTCCCCAAGAGAAATGCTGCAGTTTTGTATGGCTTCATTTGCTAAATATTTAAATTTATATTGCGAGATATATTCGTGTGCTGATATTGATTTAATGACATGTTTGCAATATTCCAATTAAACAGATCATTATAAATGAATGATGCACCAGAGTGGACAACGGCATAAACTAATATCATCTTATTTCTGCTTATAAAAAAAAAGTTTTACAGTATATCCGGCGTTGGACACTGCTTATTGTTGTTAGACATCGAAAATTGTTTGCAATTTGTAATTTACACTAATGTGCCCAGTGTTCACAATTTACAGACTTGAATTGAGAATTGTTTTGAGATTTTTGCATTGATGTTAACTGTCGTCGAGTTAAATTGTTATCGATTTGCGAGTACGTGATACGAGAGACGATATTCAAGGATGCTGACAATATGAAAAGAGTATAAACGCGGACCTCAGGTAAAAACAAGCCCACATTTGAGGGAGCAACAATACCAAGACAAACACAATGTGATGTGTTATAATTGCGTCAACGCTGAGGCAAATAGTGGGAGTAAGATAACAATGTAAACAATGAAACGATGGCTTCCATTGTAAGTGGGGGGACCGCAAAGATAGAGGCAGTTGTTAGTTAGATTAGCGTTAGATTGAAGAGGACACGAAGTATAGGTTAATGGCTACCACAAAAATTAATTGCAACTAGTAAGGTAGTTAAAGGCTAGTCGCAGGTGAACAAGCTCCTCCGTGAGGTGTCTGATTAGCTAGGAACATACAAGATAAGGAACGAAAACAAATTCGAAAAAATTACACTTTTAGTTAGACGAAATTCAACGTTGTAAATAAAGCTCTTATCCCCACTATTTAAACCAGCTATAGGCGAATGGCTTACAGAAAACCTTGGATTTCATCAAGCTCCACTTGATTTCAGTCGCTTATATTTCGTTTCGACCGCACCTCATATACTTCTAGGCAATCCAACTATGCATGCTCCAACTCATGACAACTTTCCGCGTAGGCCAGACAACAGCAACTACAAAACAACACCACTAACAACAAGTTAGCAGAAATCAGTACTCAAGATGTTGTGATACACGACGACCAACAACGGCAAATGAACGCAAAACAAGTTGCTGTCGCTGGTTGTTCTTGTTAGACAAATTATGCCAATTAAACGGTGGGAAAACGAGTTGGCAAGTCTGCATGCTTGTCGCTGCCTCAAAGTGGGTTCCACTTTGTGGGTTGTGCAGAACTTTGGGGGAACTGGAACGCAATGGCTGTTGAGTAAACTGCGAGACAAAGATGAGGCCACTGGCCAACATGTCAATTGAATTCATTAATCTCGCGCAACTGTGGCAGCAATGGCAATCTCATAAATGTGACAGCATTTCATATCAAACGTTCATGCATCAAAGAACGCGACGCCTAATTGAAATACCCAATGTAATAGAAGGCGTATTGCAGATGCAAGGTATCAGTCTAGTTTTGGATTCCGTAATAGAGATAAGTCATTCTAATGTCATATAGTATTGATGCAAGTCGCTAAACTTATGACATCGATATTTTATCGAAATTATATCAGCATTATAGCGATATATCGATATAATTCATAGTTATGGCCATATGGCTATTGATACTGATCAGGAATTATACACTTTATACGCTCATCACGTCAACGCTTAATAATTACATACATTACAGTTAAAGTCAGTTCCTAATTATATCCCCCAAGCTGTCCTTTAATAACGCATACACATGCCTCAGGACAATGATGCTAAATGTATGCCAAGACCTATGAGTAAAGAGTGTGATAGTTGCCAGACAACTAAATATTTTAATATTATCTTTCCACATTAATAATTTCAAAACAAACACAAAACCGTCTACATTAACATCATCTCCATATTACCCAGGCAATAGAAAATGCTCAGGCCGTTGCCCATGTTCCCCTTGACGTCGCCTACGCAGCTGATCTTGTTGCTCAGCCTATTGAAGGCCACGTTCCAAAGATTCCTGTTATTGCGGCTCGTAAAAGCCAAACAGCTCTTTGTAGTTCTGGCATCCCATACTTTGATGGAGCCATCGAGGCCGCCGCTGACAAATCGCAAACCATCTGGCGATATATCCACAGACATCACTATGGTATTGTGACCGGCAAAACTCTCGCGTAACCTGCCGCTTGGCAAATCTATCAGCTTAATGGTGTGATCATCGCAGGCAGCTAACGCATAGCGCATGCTGGAATCAAACACCAATTTTCGCATACGCTTCTTGTATTTCTCGTTACGTACAATCTGCCCTGTGGCGCCATCGCGAAGTGTGATGTAGCCTATGCCATCAGTGGTACCAATTAAATGCTCATCCTCACTAATAGCCAAACTTAACGCTGGGTCAAAGGTATGCGATTCAAAGGTGTGCAGCAGCTTGCCCCCCGACGTATCATACTTGTAGATACCTCCACATGCGGAGCCTGCGAAGACGTAATCGTTGCTGCAGCCGAAAACCGTTGACCAAAAGTTATTGACGCAACTGTGACTGACCCTGGGAACGCGCACGCCCTTCTTAACATCGAGCAGCATCAGGTGACCATATATAGTGACTGCAGATATGCAGCTGCTGTCCGGACTGAGCGACACATCGTGTACACCCATGTCGGGTAGCTCGTGGCTGTATTCATAAGGGAACACATTCTTCTTGCTGGGTGCCATATACACGATACTCAACTGCGAGTCCAAGCCGCCAGCAACAACAAACTCTTTTGGCTTTAACTTACATAGCGAAGAATCCTCAGCCTCTGAAGCACTCTGATTCTGCTCTGGCTTCATGAGCCCCCAGGCACAGCACCGCATTCTTTTCGGGGGTACTATATCGACGCTGGTCTTATTGGTTTCCATGTCATTCGTTTTCCTTGCTCTATTGAATATTGTCCAATGCCTACTGGATACTACTTAGTAATAAATATAAACTGCCTTCAATTGTTTTTCTAGGCCTGCCTACACAGACAAGCAACTAAGCTAGACTGGAATATTCAGCCGACGGCTCATGGGCAATGCCACACAACAAAAAGAGATGGAGACATTTCGACTAATTTTGTCTGCAAAAATAGCATGCCTTTCAATCAAGAGGTCGTGCGTGATATATTGTGGAGTCACAATGTATTAGTTTTATTCTATGTTGTTTAGTATATACATTAATTCATTAGACAGACATTAATTAAAAAATAGTTCATAAATTCAAATGATTTTAAGATTTGTTAATTTAATGTATGTAACGACCACACGCTAAACGCCACATGTTTTGTATGTAGTATATGCTCACCTTTATTTAGGCAGCCGTTGTATCCTTGTCTTCAATGTAGTTTCTGCTTGTGAATTTCCCTTAGTTTTGGATATGACCAACAACTAAGAGCTGGCAAAACTCAAAACTTTTGACATTGCTGCGTTGGTTGAGCTGTTCCCAGTTGACCCAAGTGCGGTCCCATCTACTCGTCTCAACTGATGGCACTCAAGCTTGCAAAGCGTAGTCTTGCTTGTTTGTTCTTTCGTGTTTTTGCTGTTAGCCAATCAAGCAACCGCCGGCAACAGCATTTTGTGTTGTTTATGTATTTGTTGGCCTTTCCGCAAGATAAAAATGCAAATTTCTGCAAAAAAAAATATAAAATGTAATTTTTGCTTGCAGTTGAACAAAACTGTGCTTTGGGGTTCACTGAACCGCATAGCATAGGACACATTCTCAACAGAATTGCCATATTATATCGAAGCACCGCCAGAAAAGGCATTCAAATTCGATTTTTTAAATTTAATTTTTGGTTTTTATACCCTGAACCCATTAAAAATGGGTAAAAAGGGTATTATGGCTTTGTGCAAAAGTATGTAACAGGCATAAGGAAGCATCTCCGACCATATAAAGTATATATATTCTTGATCAGTATCAACAGTCGAGTCAATTTAGCCATGTCCGTCTGTCTGTCTGTCCGTCCGTCCGTCCGTCCGTCCGTCCGTCCGTCCGTCTGTCTGTATGAACACGCGGATATCAGAGACTACAAGAGCTAGAGACTTCATATTTGGAATATAAGTTCTCGTAATCCCGGGACAGATCAAGTTTATTTCATTTTATCGATAACTCGTCCCGTTTAAATGTTATCGATAAATTTCGATTTCAGACTAGCGTTTTTGGGCCTTAACTTAAAAGTTATAAGAGCTAGAGGACGCAAATTTGGGATGTATAATCTCTAATAGCATACACATGTAACAAATATTTCACTTTTTGGATACCACCCCCCATCCCCCAAAAGTTCAAAAAACTCATTTTTGAAGGTACGACCTTACAATTTGGTATGGTCACACATTTTATAGCCAATGTTATGTCCTACAAATTTTAGAAAGATCGGACAATAAACACAGAAGTTATTTAAGATTTTACTTTCCATTGTGTGGGGCTCAGTGAAAAAGCAAGCTAACTGCTTAAACCGCTTGCACAGCTTGCAGTATGTGTGTGTCTGTATGTATGCACACTATTAGGCAAGTATGAATGGATGTCAGAGCTGGGTTCAGGGTATCTCCTAGTCGGGCACTCCCGACTAGAGCACTCTTACTTGTTTCTTCATGACTTGACTCGAGTTGACTTGGCTTAAAAATTAAGGTGAAATGTTTCAAACGGAAGCCATTTGTTGTATTTGTTCAGGTCGTACCCAGCGCTTTAGGTTGCTGCGATTAGCGGTGGAATGTCTAAGACGTTGTTTACAGCTCGCACCACACAAACCAAGAGCAGAGAAAGTGCTTCAAATTGTTGTACAAAACGAGTTGATGCCTTTCAATCTTAAGCGGCCAACAATAACCAATTTCGGTGACTGGCAAATGAAAACAAGAGTACTCGAGTAGAAGGAAGCACAAAACCTAAAAATCAACTTATATTAATGGCGCTTAATTATCTGATGTTCTTTACAGGATAGATAGGTAGATAATTATTCTGACCAAGTCAAAATGACCAAGCTAAAATATATGCAATATTTTTTAAATTAAATTTTTTCAGTCAAGACATATAGCTTTATTTATTTAACATAGACTGAGAAACCCAATTTTTTAAGCTTTTAATGCTGGACATTAGAGTAAAGGGAGGCACACACATTATTAAGCGAGTTTCATAATTTCATAAGTTTCTTGGTTTGTCTTCCGTATAAGTATGCCTTGCTTCGCACAGAAATCACCATAAAAGGTCATAAACGAAGGTTTTGCCTGGGCCGACTGATAATGCCATAAAAAGACTGTCTGACTATGCGATCAACAATTAGAACACAGCCAGAACACAAACCACACACCTTGTCAGGGCTATAAATCTTGAGCATGACATGAAACCTTCAATGTAATTTACTTGATTCTGCCTACCGTCTGCAGCCTCGAGTTACATGCTCGTAAGAACTAAAGTTCAAGCGATGAGCAAAACATGTTTACGGCCAAAAACAAAGACAAGTGGTTTTAATTAGAACATGCAACAGCCAAATGTATCCCGAACATCTGATGTCACTTTCTTATGTGAAACCAGCCACTATGTTCAAAAAACATTACAAAAAACATTTCCGTAGCCGTTTTTGAAATGTATGGATGTTATAAATGCAAAACCATGATCAAAACTGCCTCGGGAACGAAAATCGGATCAGTTTTGACAAAGTTATGGGAGTTTCAAGTGTTTGATAGGCATTTCTATGGACTGTGGTCTTATTTTGGCTTGGGTTTAGTAAAAAATTTAAAATTCGAAATTGCCTAGACCTTAAATGGAGAATTATTATAGATGCCAAGCCATGATCCAAACTACCTCGGGAACGAAAATCGGATCCGTTTTGACAAAGTTGTGGGAGTTTTTGGTGTTTGAAAGACATTTCTATTGAAAGCAGCGGCGGAATTTTTTTAATGAATTTTCTTTTGAACTTAGCTTCTGATTTAACATAAAAAATTTACATCAGATACCATTTTTTTTTTTTTAATTTTTACAGTGTTATTGAAATTTCCATAAAAGAAGTCTGCAAAATCATATTGAAAGTAATCACAACCATCGCCGAATTCCACTTTGAATCCACTCACCTCGTTATATTATGTTATGGTTGCGAATGGTGTTTGGAATGCCACTTATGACATAACGCAATCATAGCGTTGCTGTTGTCATCTCGCGTGGCTGTGTAAACGTCCAAAAAGACACGCACATGGTGAACCGTTATACGCCGCTCATTGTGATTATGACCTTGATTATGATATACCGAACAAAGTGGACTAAAGAAAGGCGATCTCTCTTGTAGGAAATTGATAGGCATTAGCTTAGATAGCTAATAATTGTGCTTTTGGCTTTCAGTGATTGTAATGGCATGCTTATGTAGGGCAAGTGCCAAGCACACGTTAAAGCTTATAGCACAATATATTGTATTCTTAATGATAATATGCATAAAATACGTATATGTGTACGTTTTCACCGACGTTAGCCATTAAAAAGTACACGACTCGAAACAAAATAATAATTTAAATTATGTCTTTCGCCCTGCAATAAATCTATTGGCTAAACATAATACAAACACGAAGCCTTATTAGACAATAAATCATCATATCATCGAGCTTAATAACAAAATAATATCTCCCCCTTTCATCTCTCTCTCTACCTGTTCATCATATCTCATTTCGTTTTCTGCATCACATGCAACACCTGAACGAACTCACGAATATACCTCCATTAATTGCAGCGTTGTATATTTATATATATATATATGTATATATACATATATATATATTGTTTTTCGTACATTTAGCATAAATTGCCAGCGCGTTGTACCATGTAAATGTTTTACTAAATGGTGAGCATGGCAGAAATGCAATTTTAATTACCCGCAAATAGCTTTGCAAATAACCACGTGCAAATCTAAAAGATAAATTGGCTTGGACGGACATAAAAGTATGGATTCGAGTTGAAAAGGCAGCAATGGAATTGACTACTCAATAACACATGTCTTATCGCAGAAAATATTGGAAGGTATTATTGGAAATTTTGTGACAACTCTTAACTTACTACTCGGATTCACTTGACTGACGATAGCCTCGGTAGCTGTTGACGGACGTGGCAATGAACTTGACACTAATAGGACTTCCTCCTTCTTCTAGTTACTCGCCTGACTACAATCGCCAAGAAGCAGGCACAAGGGGATTTGGCCAGACTGGCATACAAGTCAATCAACTACAAATCTTGGCGACAGTACATATCGCAGATGTGCGTTGTACAACAGAGACAGTCTGACCCATCCCAACTATATATGACAACAATCACAACAACATATGTACATGGTATTAACCATAGAAGAAAAAAACAAGAAGTATGTTACCTATGCGGTGCCAAGTATTCAAACGATCGATTGGGATCGTATCGTATGTACATACATACATGCACATATAAATATGTATAGGAATTAAAGTTTCCATGGTCACCATTTTGGCAGAGTGGGAATACGAAAGCAAAAAGCAGATGGAGCAACAGCAACATAGAAAGCCAAGTCGACAAAATGCAAGTGCAGACCAGAGAACGGCAGCGGTGCTTATTTTCAGTACTTTTAGTATACTCGTAAAAAATGCGGTTGCGGTAGTACCAAAACCACAAAATATTGGGTGGTATTCAAACTTACACTAAATGTTTGTGGGTTTTTCTTTACGCAGCAGCTATCGTACTCTGTTCTGATCTTCATTTACGTCATTCATGCAGCGCAGCAAAATATGCAAAATGAACATAATAATGTACAGTTAGACACATTTGCAGCATTTCTGTTGGTCTCTGTCGTTTGCCCTTTCATTTGCGTGGAGTCTTTCGTTGAATATAAAATAGCTTGAATTTAATATTTCAAAAGAAAAATTTAAATTCATATGAAAGCAATGTCTTAGAATAATTAAAAAAAAAATATGTAATGCGAAAAAAACGATCTTTAACAGCATATGGAATTTCGGTGGTGCAGTTGGTAGAATGAAAATTCGAAAAGAGTATAAAATCTTCGCCATGCCGATACTTCTTCCCCACTTTTATTTTTCCCAAATGTCCAGCAAAGCGTGAATAGCAACACATATATTTTGTTGTTTTCTTTTTGTCCACTTGCTTGTGTCGCGATCGTCATAAACAAAGAGGGGGTGAGTTTTGGTTTGATGTGTACACACTTTTTTGCGCTGCTCAAAGCCTAAGTAAAAAATAACTAACTCAATACGAAAGAGGCATATTTGCCACAGGGTCAAGCAAACACACATAAAAAGACATCAGTAGAAGACCTCACATTTTTTGCAGTGTACTTGTAGTTGAGGTGCACCGTTGCCGATCTCTGGTGCAGACGTAACTCTCTGTGTAATGCCAAGTGAGAGCGTGATAATATCAACACCTTTATAGCTACAACAAAGCACGTTAAAGCGTATCTGGTAAGCTTTGGGCATGTACAATGTAAAAATTAAACAAATTTTTCTTATTCTTCTTTAGATCTTCTTGTTATATGTGACAAATTGCTTTGTGTCTTTTAGACAATTTATAAATTCAACAATCAATGTGAGCAGTTTCAAATAATTATCAAATTAAATTATCAGAAATTGATTTTATTGTTTATAAGTTCATTGCAGCCAAGATTTTCTACTTATAATGTTTGTTAATTGTAGCTGCAGTTTTGAGTATTCAGAGTAAGTTGAAATCGAGTAATTCAAACAGCAGCCGCGTGATAGTCATGCTGTCTGCTTAAGCTGGCTTTGCGATCAAGATTAGAGACTGTGACTCAGGCAGATTTCGCACGCCTATCTTATCAACATTGTACACTGTACATATATTCTCAAGCACATATAAAAATCAATTTTGCTATTACGCTTGTTAATTAGCCTCTCGTCAGCTGAATGGCGATTTTCAATCAACTAATCAGTTAGAAATTGATATTCGTGAGTTGCAAACACGATAATAAGCTTTGCACTCAGTTCAGTTCTCACTTCCATCGGTATCACTAGTAGCATCAATAACACTATCCCGTCATCATCAATAGTTAAACCAAAACGAAGCTCATCTGCTTCCTAAAGCATGATACGCTTAAAACTCGCATAAATACAAAAGATATTCTGAAAACCCATTAAACAACATTTCAGTTTACAATACTACACTTTTGAAGAGCGTTTTATGAATTTCTGTCATACCTCCTATCAATGCGGCGCTGTCAAACTTTTTAAAAGGGAGTTCAAAAGTTAAATATTGATTTATTAAAACACATCTCCTGGCATTGTTAATACAAAGCAGCTGAGTGATTGTCCCATGGCGCAAAAGCACTGAGCGTGACAACTACAAAGCCAGACGCTGGCATATTGCAGCAGCAGAAACATCAGATTTGAGAAAAAAGCGAGAGGAGCAGGGGAGCAGAAGCAGCATAGAGTGCAAAGTTGAGTCAACCTTAAGCACACACTTCACACTTTTCGTCCTCTGTGTTCTACTGTACTTTGCAGAAGCTGCACTAGACTTTAAATGCAAACGCACAAAGAAATACATGCCAGAAGCGAAAAGCGATGCAAAAAGAAGCTAGGGAGCAACCCTTAGAAATGCATGCCAGAAGGCAAGACGCCGGACGCTAGGATGCACAGCACAGAGAGAAAAGCGCATTAAAAGCGTCGGCAAATACAGGCAAATCGAATAATGGAGAAACAACGGCAGCCGTAGCCAAGACAAGGACAAATACAAAGCAATAACAGACACACCCCGAACCGTCCCGTCCCCACCCGCCTCTCCACCTCTCCACCTCTGCGCATCGGAATGTTGTTGTTATTATGTAAGCGACGACGCTTCTGCAAAGTCTACCCCAACAAACCGGCTCTCATGCATAGCTTCTCATCCTCTCTATCTCTCTCGCTGTTGTCAAAAATATTTTGTAGCTGCTGGGTATAAAAATAGCAAATTCAATTATCGAAAAGCTGTGTGCCAACTTTCTAAAGCTCCGCCCGGCAGAAAGCCACCTTTGCACCCTTTTTGGTATTATTTCCCACACATTAATGCAATGTCCTCTGGTCAGCTGCCAAATTGAGCTAATTAGTGAAGAAGCACCAGAAACACAGCTCAAATTGACAGTTCTTCCCAACATAATGCAGGCAATTTACAAATTATGATCAACAAGGAGGCGCTGGGAATGGCTGCTCCACATTTGCTAAAACAGTCAAATGATTTAGAATTTAGTGTAGTGTGAAAGTGTAGACATGTGAATTTAATGTACAGTATAATCTCGGTATTTCGGACACCCACTAATTGAGACATTGAAAACTCTGTAAACAGCACACTGCGCTTCTTTGTCTACCCCAATAATCCGAAATTATACCCTTTTTTTATAAAGCATAAACATCTTAGCAGAATTTAGGTAGATGTCAAACCATGATCAAAACTGCCTCGGAAACAAAAAATCTGAACAGTTTTGATAAAGTTGTGGTAGTTTGAAACATTGGAAAGGCATTTCTAGGGACTTGGAGCCTTATCGTGGAATGTGATTAGTAGCAAATGGAAAATTCGAAATTGTTTAAAACTTAAATGCAGAGTTATTATAGATGCCAAGCCATGATCAAAACTTTCTCGGGACTGAAAATCGGATCAATTCTGATAAAGTTATGGGAGTTATAGGTGTTTAAAAGGCTTGTAGAAAATAGAAAATGCAATCTAATATTAAATATATCATTCTAATTTTAAAAAAATTATATTACGTTGTTATTTAACATTTTATTTAAATTCATGTATTATTTAATCAAAGATTTTCAGTGTTTGACTTTTCTTAGATATAAATCTTTAAAATGCATGCATGCAATCACATTGCAATCACATATGTTCCCTTGTTATGCGGTTAAAAATGTTTGGTATTATTATTTTGTTGAATTCAATTTAACTGCAATGCTCGACACACACATTGCTTTTGGTGTTGTATGTAAACATTTTTATTTCCAAAGCTTAGACGAATTCATAATTTTGCTTTTTAAAATCGCATAGTGCATACATACCCCAAGTATTTTTTTATTGTTCTTTTGGTTTTGCTGTATGATAGACAACAAAGCTTTCCAATATAATCAAGCAGAAACTTGTAGAATTATTGACAACTAGAACAATGCTGCAAAATGATTGGTAACTAACTAAGCAGATATACAAAGATTTATATGTGGGCACCTCTCACATTCATTGGCATTCAAAATGGTTTTGTGAATATAATTCAGTAAGACCACTAAGCCATAAAAGTTTACAATTGTTACTAATATGGTCAACGATTTCCTACAGACATTGAAACTAATTGAAACTATTTGCTAGCGTTTGGCGCTCATTGATCACCCAGAAATAGAAGAGCGATATTTGCCTCAGTGTAAGCTAGGGCCACATATGGCTAATACTAAACACAAAAAAAGAAATCAAAATACATAGATACAGACATTTGTGGACGACAACCTCAGAGCCCCAAACGGCAACTGTTGGTGTTGTTTTTGTATTTCATTTATTTCCATTTAGAGATCTGGCGATGTCGTGTATTAAACTTGCTCCAAATTAGGCAATGATCGCGTGGTTTCTGAGGGAAAAGAGGCTTGCGCATATATCCGACATTATAACTTCAATTTGCAGATCCGCGTGGGCAACAACTTCACCGCTGCCTCCGCCCTTTCATTAGCTGAACACCAGTTCTGCCAAATTGCAAACAGTTTGCATGTCTCGTTCAAAATTAAAACTATAAATTTTAGCCAAGTTCCACAATTTTAAAAATGTTTCTATATATCCATACACATGTTTAAAAAATTAGAATAAATGGAGTTGCTATAAAAGGAACATTTGCATGGAAACGATCGCATTAAATGTTAATTTGTCATGTTGTTTGTGCATAGACATTTTGTATATATACATATTTGAATATGTATGGGCTGCAATTAATTAAGAATAATTAGTTTATAATTGTGCGTCGCATTTTACCTAATTAATGGGCTCGATAGTAGGCGAAAGTGGCAAGATTCAACGTTTGACAACACTTTTAAGAGATCAGCGACAAATTATGAAAACACACAAAAAAAAAACATTTAGACTCTAAAAAAAAAGCTAAAAATAATTCCTATTTATCAACTTAGGCATAGACGCAGACTAGCGCAGAATTAACCTCAGGTCCCCAGAAGGAAACAAATTCCTAGAAACTGGGTGGAAAGGGAAGCCAATAAAAACAGCGCAGCAGTTGCTGGTGACGTCGACATCGCAACTGTTTCTGCAAGACAAAGAAGATAAAAACAACAACAATATCAACAATAAAAACTGAGACTGCGACTTTGAAAGGGAGGCATTGAAATTAAATACGGGGTATAACCAGAATCCCGCACTAAAAATAAACAAAGCAGAAGAGCTCTAAATGAATGAGTGCACAATATGTGAGGGGTGTAACAGAAAATGGATCAACGTACACAGTACACAAGCAAAGAAAAAACAGAAAACTATACATATTAGCAACAATGTGGCATCCAAGGGCAATGTCTGAATTTTTGTTGCGGAAATAAAATGTAATTGGAGTCTTTTGCATAGTTGCACAATTTACAAATCAGAAATGTACCAACAAAAACAATAAACAAGCCGCGCAAAATACAAAACAAGATAACAAATCAAATGAAAACGGACGAGAAGAACCTTAGACAACAGAAAAAGCGAAAGCTCAGATATGGAATTTTCACAATCTCTATCCCTCTCTCTCTCTCTCTCTCTCTCTCTATGTATCGATCAACTGGTTTTAGCTCTTACAAAAGGGCGAGCCTTTTGCTGTTTGTTGTTGACCAAATTCTGCACAGGTCAAACTGAAAACCTGTTATTAAATGCTAAGGCGCAGCGACACACGAAAAAGGAGCAATGCTGGCTGTCTGTGTAACGGTAACTGCAAATTCAATGTGCCAGCTTTTGGCCAGGTGTCCCAAACCAGCACCGACCGAGCAGCTGTTTGATCTGTGTTCCAAGAAAATTTAATCGATGATGGCCCCACTTCTGCGCAGTGGGGCCAAGCAATGTAGAGGGACAAAAACAAGCGTCTAGAATGCCGCTAATTTTTACCATTTGCTTTTAATTAATTTCGCTATACGCACCTATCCCAGACTTGTTTGTGTGCAGAGAGGAGCAACAATAATTATAATTTAGCCGCTGTACACAAACAGTCTCGCATACATACAAACATACATACACATACACCCTGTGCTTGTTTGCATGTATGCCTCTGCGAAGTTGAACTCCGGCGCAGCAGCTCTCGCTCACTCTCTGTCCTCGCACAGACGACGCTACCTTTTTACATTTAAGTTGTTTTTTTTCGCAAAAGGAGTGGCGTTTGCGTTCACATTCAGGCGTGTTTTGCACTCACACCTACACATGCACATGCACAATGCATGAATATTTTGCGGCACTTTTCTTTTCGTTATGTTCTTGCACTCGATTTTGCATATTCCTTGTGCGCGCTGTATTTTCAGATATAGCAAATAACAGTTACATGTAAATGTATACATACACACACATGTACAACATATGCACTAAAAAAATTGCAATTTACATTCCTCTTATTGAATTTATTTGATTTAGATTCGTTCCGTAGGAACGCGTAGTGGCTGCGTCGTCTGGGTGAATATTTTTTACTTTACCTTTCAACGAACATACAACTCAATTAGTTTTTCGCACTTATTAAAGAAATTTTAGCAATTCTGCTTGCGCGCACACGAAATACACGTCCGTCGCGGCCAAGTAAATCTTTTTGCATTGACAAAGACTAACTTTGCATTGATTGAACTCCCACTCACGATAACACGCGCCGACGATTCGTTCACAACTAACTGTATCTATACAGAACGAGTAAAAAAATCGGAAAGAGAGAGACAATTAACATTAGATTTGCAGATGTCACCACCATGATACAGACGGGAGTGAGCACAGAGTGACCCTTTCTGCAATACATGTTAATAACAGGCTGTTAAACCCGATAGCCCAATAACCAGGTGTACGTTCGTTTTAGCAATCGATAGTTGGCAGCACTAAATCGCTAAATAAAGAAATATCGAAATCACTATTTTTGTTATTTAGCCCATCACTACATTCAACAATTTGGGGTTTAAATTTTAAGCAAACGCAGTCCAAAATGAAAATTTTGCTGTTTTTAGTCATTTTGGGTGTCACATCGCACGAAACTTTGTCCATAAACTGTAATCGTTTACTTCGCGAACTGGCGGACGGCCAGGGGCACTTTGTTGACTGCAACACTAGGCACGCTGTGCCTGCGCCTCCGCAATTCGAGCGCCTGTGCGATGGCTGCAGGGACCTGTATACGATAATGGCGAAAGCTTACGATACCCTGATGAAAGTAGAGAACTGTTCCAAAATATATATGGATTCAGACCGCATGAATATTGTATCCACGACCCAGAACGTGCTGACGGGACTCTGGCAACGAGCCTACTGCGAGGGTGCGACGGACGTATGAGTAATGCGAATGGAATTTAAATTAATTAATGTTTCAATTTATTGCAGAGTGCTTCAAGGACAATAACTCAAATAATTTTACCAACCTGTATCAGAGTCTTTCGAGCTGCTTGTCTGACCACAAAGGCAGCGAGTGCACCAGCTGCCTGAGGGACTACATCCAAATGAACGACTTTTATAAGGACTTGGATCAAAAGAACAATGGACATATGTGCTTTGACATGCAGGACATGGTATGAACGTTGCCTGATCTTAGCTGGCCTTTGTTGAATATATAAACCACTTGCTTTGCAGATGAATCGCACGCGTGTGTTATGGTCTAAGGATCTGAAGTGCTGCCAGCGGGAGGTGAAAATGACAATATTCCTCACAAGCGTCGCAGTTGTGGCTGTGCTGCCCATCCTTCTGTTCTACAGCGCCGCCTTTGTGCTGACTAAACGGCGCGAGGCCAATCACGGGCTGCTTAACGAGCACGAACCCCAACTCGATTCGCCATCCACATCGCATCTCATAGCGGCTGCCGTGTTGTCGACGCCAACAGAACCGCCCTTTATTTTAGACGCCAGGACTGAGAAAATTGCAAAGCTCTTGTTGGTAACGCATGGTTCAGACTCAAGCGATGATGAGTCAAATTTAAAGGCTAAAGTTAACTGACCCTGCGCAAATGTTACAAGTTATTTTTATATCTTTTTTAAATTAATAAGGATGTGATAGTCAACCATATATACGTAAACTATTATAATCTATTGTACCAGCCTTTTCTACGGGTTTCCAAATTATTCTATGATTTTTTTCTACAACATATTAAAAAATAATGATTTTATTTGTTATAACATAACAGTTTGGTAAACATTATTGAGAATCTCTTTAACTTTTAACATACTCGTAAGTGCTGGCACTTTACTATGAATATATACTGAGTGTTACCAAAGTAACGGCGCGCGACATTAAACGAGTGTCCCAAAGTGTTCTATATCGAAATCAGACTCTGCTAAGCTCAATATCGTATTAGTTTTCGTCTTCCATTGGTAACTAGCTACGCGATTTTGATAACAAAAATCAGATATAGTGTCTGAAGTAGTGCAAGCCGTTTCTGGGTTGTAACCAGCGGAAAACATTTGCTTCTTTAACTTTTTGGCATCCGTTTGATCTTGCACATTGGAGTTATTTTCAAGCAGATTCTGTGATATGCTCTTTATATAATTTTGATGGCCTTCATTTAGTGTATCCATTTCCTGTCCATTTACTGTGAATGTCTTCGCAATTGATCTCCGATAAATCAGTAAATCTTCGTTAAATCCCAAATTCAAGGTTTTTTTAGAACACGCTAGATCTACTGAACAGGCTGTGACACTTGCCTCGATATCTAGATTTTCAAGCGGCATTACTTCAAGCTCATGTCCCAAACACTCTAAGACGCCTAATTTAGCTTTTAGCTGCTCATTGGCTATTAATAGCTGCCGTTCTACCCTATAAATATCTTTCACCTGGTCGGCCAACTCCTCATCCAATCTATCTATTTGATGCAACACCTCGTCCTTCGTGTGGTAAGCGTATCGCATCTGGTGCTTACGTACCCGCGCATGCAGACGGAGCAGCTGTTCCTCCTCGCGATGCAGCAGTTTATTCAAGGCGTAAACCCTTTCTAGCCAATAAATTTCCATACCATACGGTTGGTTAGACGCTACTTCCCAACCTTCTATAGTTTTAAGTCGATTAATCTCATCTGAAATTATACTAGACATGTATGCTACGCTTTATTTAATTTGTCATTATTACCTATGTGGGCCGGCTGTGCTGTATCCTGGTTAGAGTCCAGTACCCTTTGCGGTAGGTCATAAACATCTTGTGCATTCATGTTTTTAGGTGGTTGTGCATTCATGTATGCATCGAGCATATAATTCTTGCCCATTTTACGTTCATGAGCTCGATGTTTCTCGTCCTCAATCTTAAAGATTTCTTGCTCCTTTTCGCTGGATTTAAGTTAAAGATGGAGAAGAACGTCTTAATTTAGAATTATTTTACTGATGTACTTACTTCAATAAATAGACTTGCCGATTTATTGTTTCATCTTGTGCCAAAATTATCTTCATAAGGCGTTTATTTGGATTCACGTTGCAAGGTCTTAGTTGTTGTTGTTGAATATGTGGTAATGCTAGACCTCCCCGGAGAAGTGTCATTGCCGTTACTGCGGCAATTCCAGACCTCTGTTTGCCCCGCCGTCTCCGAAATCGTTCACTCCGAGAACTGCCCACTGGGCTGCCCATGCCACTGTCGTTGTCCGTTGACATTGATAGCATCGAGAACATATGATTTTGCTTCTGATTATTGATTCGCGCTGATGTATCAGCAGATTTCGTTCCTGCTAGGTTTCTCAGCTGGAGCTCACACTGTAAAAAAGTTGCAAGCCGTTAGAGCTTAAATAAAAAGAGGACTCATTTTTGACTGAGATTTGCCTGTTTATTTGCCGAGGTATCTCGTGCTGGTATGACATCTAATAATCGTGTGCTACCATCAAAATACTCCTCGAAGCGACAGTCCCGCCATTGCTTTACAATCACATATTCGTGCGAGTTCTTTAGATCCTTGCTGTACAAAGTTGGTTTAATTTCTTTGGTATTTGTGGTTGTTGAATAATGGTCTGTGATTTGGCAAGATGTGTTTTCGAATCTGCCCAATTGGTGGGATATATAATGTGCTTTTGACTGCCTATTCTCGAGATCTTGGTAATGAAGCAGCGCGCATATCACATCCGTACATGTCGTATTTGAATCAACACCAGATACCAAATGCTTCTCCCCATCCATCGTGATTGAAACGGGGTCCGACGGGTTTTCCATGGAACCACAAGATTCACAATCCACATTAACGTCACCATCTTGCCATACGGTGTCGTGATTGAAATACGTGAAAATAACGTCTTGCTCCAGCATTTTCGTCGGCACTGATGTGAGCAAGTAGAAAATTCGAGACATAGTCAAAACATGTATTTTTAAAAGACCTACTCAAATTACATATGTGTATTGCAGCGAGATGGAACATCACTTAAAATAAATAATAATAATGGTTGATAAATGACGTCACCACAACTGAAGTCAAGTGGTAATGCTGAACAATGCGAACGAAACCAAGTTCAAAAGGGTAAATCGTTTGGCTTCTTTCGTGTGTGCACAAAGAAACATAACAAACCAAAACAAGTGTGGAAGGATTATCTTCGGCGTGCCGAAGATTTTATACTCTTTTCGAACCTATAGGCAATTTTCACTCTGCCAACTGCACCACTGAAATTTCATAAGCTGTAAAAAATCGTTTTGTCGCGTAACATTTTTTTTTTTGTTCTAAAAATATTTAATTCATTGCCAGTTGTATAGCAGCTATAAGATATAGTGATCCGATCCGGCCGGCTCCAACCAATGTGATGTCTCTTTGAATAATAAGTATCTGTGCAATGTTTCATCACGATAGATTAAAAAACATGGGATATATGGCCAAAACCGACTTCGAGTTGTATGGCAGCTATAAGATATAGTGGTCCGATCTGGCCGGCTCCGACCAATGTTCTGTCCCCTGGAATAATAAGTGTCTGTGCAAAGTTTTATCGCGATAGCTCAAAAACTGAGGGACTAGTTTGCATACATACAGACAGACAGACAGACAGACAGACAGACAGACAGACAGACAGACAGACAGACGGACATGGCTAGATCAATTTGTATTGTCATTCTAAGCATACTGGCAGTAACTTTTGGGGGTCTCCGACGCTTCCTTCTATGCGTTACAAACTTCAGGACAAACTTAATATACTATTTTCTTCGAAAAGAGTATAAACACATCCTGTCAAAGGTGTATCTGTATTGTTTGTTTGCTTTATTGTAAGTGATACAAGTTTCATTACCTTGAGAAAATGATCTACAGCTCTACTTAAATGATCATATATTGCGCAGAGTACGCAATTTAATCCCCTTCCTACATTTGACGCTAATCAGGAATACAATATTTGTTCGAAGATTTCGATTTGTATGTTACGAACGTTTGCATCACAATGTGATGCTCTTTTTATGGGTGCACAAACTGGTAATGGGTATATGGTAGACCTGAACAGAATTACAATTCCCAGACACCATGGCATTTTGGCGGACGGCTCGTTGGTAACCAACCAGCAGGTTTACCACACCCAGATTGAAGTTTGTTTGGCATTTAAAATGGAAGCACTAAGTGACCAAACCATTTTACCACATGCATAATATATATTGAGATTAGGTCTTGCTATAACGAGAACCAATACTTGACTATCAATTTTTAAGCAAGAAACTTTCAAATATTTCATCCACAGCATTGCAAAGAATTTTAAATACAACACAATTGTATGCTAGCTTATACTTTTAATGGTTTAAAATTATGTTAAATGGTTGGGAAGCCCTAGATACGTGAGCGGGGGATTTGGTTTGGGTAAGATGGCCAACAATAGAAAGTTACACTGAATCATATAATTGTACGAACGTACAAAGAAAATTAAAATACTTTTTAAGTTTGTATTCGACACTCTTTGCACTGTCTTAGATTGAAGCTTACGAGATATCCACTAAAGCTTTCAAGAAAAGTAAAAAACTAAGTTTATTTACATAAAACAGAAAAAGGGTAATGTTAACGGGATTTTTTTCCCAAACAGTTTGCACAATACAGCGATTTTTGATATTATTAAGGTAGTGTTCTAGCAATGTGTGACTTTCTATTTGTATTTTTTTAGTTATTGTAAAGCAAATGCCTTTTATTGCCAACTCGAACCATTTTCCGTTTGTTACACTTTTTATGCAAATTATATTATATCATGTATGTATATTTATTCAATGTGGTGTGCGAGCATACATCGTTCTGTGCTTTCAACTTTTCCCGTATTTACACCTGCTGCTAGCCCGCCGCCAAGCCCAACCAACTCTTTTGGCGTCGTCACTACAACTGAGACGGAATAAAAAACAAAAGAAAAAAGCTTAAGACTCTCAGGTTTAGTTTCAAGAGAAACCGCGCTACCGCTAAAGAGCTTCAAGCCGACGCTTACTTAGTATGCCTCAATACATAGAGAGTGGGCTAGCTTAGTCACTTATATAGCTCGCACACAAATAGGTCCATTGAAAACAACAGTACCCGAAATTGGTTTGCCTCTCCTCTTTCAAACCTCGATGTTTAGTCGTGGCTCGGTTTCGTAGTTTGGTTAACGTAACTGCTCTAGACTCGACCCCTCAGCATCATGGTCCATTTTGTACTGTTTTAGCTGTCGATTGTTTGCTTCTTTGCAAACGAGTTCTGAGATACCTTACTGATGGTGCAACATATTATGAAACTTCCAAATCAGATGGATACATGATAAGCATTTCATGAGAACGGATAGTTTTACTCTCAATTTATGGGACAAATACCATATTTTACAACACTAAGTAAGCAACAAGCTCAACATAATTTCGATCAGTGTTTTTAAAGCTGATCAACTACAGTATTCAAGTCTAGTTTTAGCTTTGCTCATTTTAATAGTGACGATATCGTCTTGATTGACTGTTGCACTTTTAAAAGATTGTCGTTATGTTTTTTCAATGTGTTCACTGATTTACTAGTTTGCCCTTTCAATATTATGTTCAATTACCGAAAGAGTTTAGTAAAATGTCAGCCTTTTTTAATTTGACTGATCATTGAGACTTGTACTACATATATTGATATATTCGGTATTTCAAAATTAACCCTTTTTTAAATTAAAAAGCAAGTTGACATTTGTATATTAGCAAACCATAAATTGGCCCAAAAATAAGCCGATTTTCATTCTGTATAAAATGTTATTTTTAATTTCTTGTGAGTAGAACCTGACTTTGTAAATACTTTTGTTTTGTGTTTTTCTCCATCAATATTAAATATAGAATTCTTTCCACCACTAATATTGCTGATGACACTATTCACCACACCTGAGACTACTTCACTTAGTCAAGAGAGTAAAAATGTTCACCCCTCTCTCTCTCTGAGTAATCGATTTGCGCAGCAAACCTGTATTTTAGCTCAGTTTTAAAGCTACAAATGTATGTATATGTGTACAATATGCACACATACATTAGCCTGAACACGTATAGTGTTAAAGATGCGCAATTGGAAGATATTTTTGACACGACTCGAACGTGAATCTAAAAATGTTAGCTTCAGAGCGTGAACTTCAATATTATTTGATGATGTTAGTTAAATAATATTTATTTAAAACATTTATTCAGTTCGAGAAATCTGACTCCAAAGTGTTAGAGCCCACAATAAAAATCATTCTTTTGTTTTTTCTGACAATACAGTATTTAAAGCATACATCATTAAACAGTTTTTGGCCTTAAACACAAAGGAAACACTTTAACCATGTGTTTTTTCTATCTCGATTTAACTTGGGAACTTGTATAAAAATCACGACCCTAGCTCACCTCTATAAACTGTTCCAAGCCAAATAAGCTTGGCTGAGAAACGTAAAAATTTTAGTTGTTAAACAAACGTCAGCGCGAGCTGTTTAATCGTTGAAGTGGGTCCAGAGCGCTAGAGCATCTGAGATAGTTAATAAAAAATTCAAAGCAGACAAAAAAAATAAGAAGAAAAAACCAGAAAACAGTAAGACCGCAACGTTTGAAGCTTGGTCTCTAAACAAAACGTCAATAAGTGTGTATTCGCGCTTTGTATACGAGCATTCGTTGTTGCACCCACGCTGATTGAACCTCAAACGTATTTGTCAAACATATTATACATACATACATATATATATATATATATATATATATACTGTGTGTGTGTGTGCGTTGTATGAGGTGTGCGTTAACTGCGCTCCATTTGTAGAGCCATTTAAGAAAGGGAAAATCTCAGATAACGTGATTTTTGCATCATTTAATGGCAATTGCAACAATACTTAAAACAAAATTTCTCTTTGTGTTTATAAACACATTGAACTGCACTTATAAGACATTGAAACCACAATATTCATGTTTGAAGGCCATAAATCACTATGTATTCAGTTTTTGTTAACCATATGTACGTATGTGGGCCGGATGGATGAGCTGCAAGGTTTCAAATCTAAATCTTCTATGCCAAAATATATGAACGAAATATGTTATATAAGCTAAATAACACTAATTAATTGCTTGCATTCCTACAACAGGTATTCCAAGGTCATCAACATAAACCATTCAAGAAACATTAGGCTGTAGAAGAACATGCCGCGGAAACTACTTAAATTTCTCATTATCTTTGACAACACTTCCCTCCTGTACTTCCCGGGCCAATTCCTTTCTGGCCGTGTTCTTATCGAGTTGCAGGATGAAACACCCGCTCTAGGTCTACATTTTCATGTGGTCGGGGAGGGTGTTGTGCGGGCTGGAGGTCGACAAGAACGCACCTACGATAAAGAGAATTACATAGATTTTCGAATGCGATTGCTTGGCGATGTAGATCAAGGTCCAGCAATATTATCGCCAGGAATACACAGTTTTCCATTTAAGTTGGGTCTTCCAGTTGGTCTGCCCTCCACATTCCTGGGCAGCTTCGGATGGATACAATATTTCTGTACCGCAGCATTGCGCGAACCCAAAGGCCTGACACATAAAAATCATCAGGTTTTTATTGTTATGAATCCAATTGATTTGAATCTGGAGAAGCCCATTTTATCGGTAGGTATCCTTCAGTATTTTTAAAGACAACCAATAATTTTTGTATCCAAAACAGCAACCCTTTACCTGCGAAGTTGAACACAAACTTGGTGTTGTTGCCTGCGTAGGAGGAGGTCAGATCAAATGCCGAGTCATTTTGGATCGGGGCGGTTATGTGCCAGGTGAGAGCATACTCGTCACAGCATTTATATCCAATGCTAGCAACGTAACCATAAAACGTACCAAGGCATCGCTCACTGAGGTAATTCTTGTCACATAATTATATGGGTGGAACTAATAAACAGCTTTCCTTTTTAATAGACTATTGAGTACTTAGCACGCGGCAAGACGGTACAAATCGAAAAACGTGCCTTGGCTGTGCTGGTACGTGGCAAAATACGTCCTGGTGGCAAGGACGAATGGCATAATGACAGCCTATATGTGCCACCGTTGCCGCCAACAAATTTACATGGCTGTCATTTGATAAAAATCACATACGATGTTTTCTTCGTTATCGAACCGAAGTCTATGGAGAAGGAAATCAAATTGCAGCTTCCAATTGTCTTGGCTACATACCCGTTCCGCAACAATGCCAACGATGTTTCAAATACGTGGCCAGAATCCGTACTTAAGCCGGACACTCACTATCCATCAACATTGCCTATATTCCGTCCATGGCTGCATGAGAAACAGGATGCTTAGCTTCCATGTCAGTGACTCGACACCATGCGAATAATTGTTGCATTAATATTTGCGCCATACGTTAATTTATAACTTATTTAACTTTTAATGACTTGTAATGTTTCAAGTGTGACAAAACTAAAACAATGCACAGTAATTCCATTCTTTTCTGTTTTGTCAAAATGCACCGTTCCAATCTTGTGCTTAAGCATGCAGCGTCGATCTAATGCGCTATCGATAGGTACATATTCATATCGATAAGTTCCAAATAAAAAGCGGGCCCTAAATCAAAAGATTCCTTAAACGAGTATGTATATTTACATAAATTTCACAAATTGCGGATACAACTATATTAAATGTAATATGCTCGATATACGTGTACATACATATGTATCAAAACAAACGAATGTGTGTGTTTATTTACATCTCGTTTTGGGCTGTACATAGGCAAAACTACTTCGATTATAATTAATAATTTGTTTCATATGAATTTAACTTAAATCTGCATGAAGTCAAATACTAAATCCATGTTCAGATATATATGATGAATGAATACAACTACTTATATTATTAATTATGTGTACATAATATATATATTTGTATATATTATAAATTGTCAATATACATACATACATATATACACAGATGTATATACATATATATGTATATCTACAAATACAGTTATATATTAGAGCTGCTATTCTCTATATACATAGAAATCTAATTTTATTAAAACTATTTAGATTATGTTACTTATATAAAAATTAAAATTTTTATTTTCCATGTTTCTGTTAAACACAGCTTAATCCAATATAACCTGTACCAAATGTACAAACAATCAAAGGTTAGTTCATACGTTTTAATTGCCTTGACCAACAACATTTTCTCGAAAACTCTTGATCTTTTGAACAAAGAACGATTCAAGGGCTTCCGCGCACTTATAGAATGAGGACTCCTTTGGGTTATAATAGCGGCAGTTATCAAAAATTTTTGTCATATCTCCAATGAATTCGGCGAGCTTAGTGTAGGTGTTCGATTCGAGTTTGGTTTCCATTTGCTTGAGATCTGTGAATAGAAGCAACTGCGTTGACAAAGATATTAACTATTGGAAAATATCTAACATACCCATGGGCTCTTTTATCACTTTGTAATAGTCGGGTGCCTCTTCCGGATCAACCGGTTCCATAAATGGCCAGGCACTCTTATGGGACTGAAAATTATAGATTTCGGGTAAGTAAGAAAAAAATTATTTTGATCATATATCACTAATCTGTTTACCTGTATTTGCTTGATCAAGCTCTTGAGTTCAACAATTTCATTTTGTGCTAGACTTTTCATGTTTGCGGTATTTGCATCCGAGTTTCGCTGGCACTCTGGGCAAACGTACTCGTCGATGTATTCAGCTTCGCTCTGGACGATACCAACGCAACGGCCATGGAACCAGTCCTGGCACTTATCACAGCAAATATAAAATTGCGACTCATCGTACGGCTGTCGACAGCTGCAATAGAGCTGTTGAGTTTCACGCGCTTTCTGGCAATCGGTGCAGATGAATTCTGTTAGTTTCTTGGATGCCTCTTCAGTAATGTTCACACAATCACCATGGAACCAATTGCTACACAAATCGCAGCCAACATAGAACCTACAAGTATAATAATAGCTTAAAATATGCTTATTTAAAGTGCCATTTAATGAGTATTTACTTAGTATCATCATATGGCTTGCGGCATATGCAATATAATTTCTCCTTCTTTCTAGTCATCTTCTTGGGTCGGCCAACGCTGTGCCTGCTATGTAGTGTAGTTGGTTCTGTTACAAGACTCCTGCCAATTGTAGGTTTTGAGTGCCTGCAGCTGAAATCAATTGTTCGCTATAATCGATTCGAGATAATTAGCATTATTTTCAACTCACCGCTTCTGCTCAATATTCTGATCCACCAGACGTTCAGTAAACACTGACGTGCGCTCATTTTCAGTTGGCTTCTCCGGCGTGGTGGTACTCATGGCGCGCGCGTGTCGCTTTACCTTGGTATCTACTTCCTCATGGATTTCAGTTTGCAAGTTACGCTCCAGCAATGAGCGTTTGCGTAAGATGCTTTTCTTGAGTAAATCTTTATGACGCTCAAGTTGCGTTTGCTTTGGTTCACTAAGACTTGCTGCGTCTTCAAAAGGCATCTGCTTACGATTGTTTTTAATCGCGCTATTGTTATGGCTAACAGTGGCGAAGCCGGGATGACGCTTTGATGGAGTGCGAATCTTCCATTCATCGTCATCATTGTTGTTATTGCGCGAAGCAGTGCGGCGGCGATTAGATGTACCGGCACCTTCAACAATGGAATTTGATCTGTGTGTTGATGGCGTCCATTCACCCAAGTTTTGAGAATTTTGCTGCTCCTGCTTTATACGCATGTTCACCAATTTCTCTTCAAGTTCGGGACTCAGATTACCTTGTTTTAGTGCATTTGTAATTGCTGTAATGATAAGTGGTAATGACTTAAGAAGAAGCGAAATTTAAATATTGTGGGTTTTGCCTACTTTCTTGTATATAACCGCTTGTCACCACAAAATTTTCCGTTTGCTCATTCTCGACGCCTGCCACCAGGGTTGTGGCGCAAAGATTTGTTGCCCCTACTACAGCATATTCTACGTTTTCCAGCGACGTAGTTGTTCCAGATGGGTTGTAGGTGTTGTTTATTGGGGTGCTATTATGCTTATCAGCTTGGGCAAGACTACAGGGCTCAAGGGCAATGCCACTGCTGTTGTCTGCGGCACTTGTGATATTTGTGATGGGGCAGTAATCGTTTTGGGCACGCTCTTCATTCGTAGGTGAAGGCGCGGTGGCGTCGTGGTCGTTATTGTTGTTGCTGGTGTTGTCGTTGGTCTGCAATATACATCGATTGGCGGCTTTAGCACTATCAAATTCATTTAATTTCCGCACTTGATCATGATTATTGTTAACTACAGCTAGCTCTTGAAGTTGCACATTCCGCTCTTCTTCTTTGGACTTAGAACTAATTTTATTGTTGCATGCAACACCATTTAAAGGAACGCTATCGTTATATTGGTTCGGATGCTCCGCAGATTTGTCGACTATTGTTGCTGCTGCTTGAGGAGAAGAATTAACAGTCTTATCCTTTTTACGCGGTGGACTGCAGACAACAATAATTTCATCATCATCATTATTGGTATCAGGTTTAGTGTCATCGCAGCCAATATCTTGTACAACATAATTTGAGCTTACAACATAAACAATAGATATGCCACCAACCTAATTGTTTTCAGGAAGTGAACATTAACAATATTTACACATTCTATATTATTAAATTAATTGTAAGAACAATATTGACTTAGGAAATGTAAATGGTGGATTTGATGGGCACCTACCTGGCTTTAATCAGAGATCAGTTGTAGTATTTATTCCAGGCAACCTTTTACGATTTTGTTATGGTTTGTAGTTTGTGGTTGAGATGTTGTTGTAGTAGTTGTTGTTTGGCGAAGAGATTAACACGTGGTTTTTGGGAGTTGTAGTTGTTGACACACGGATTTTTAGGCAATGCGTTTATTACGTTTGGTTTTTATAAGTAGTGGCAGCATGGATTTTATTTTAAAGGTATTCGAAATTTATTTTTAATGGTACAAAGTTAGTTCTTGAAAACGATTCGATTGTAAAGCTTGCTTTAAAAAATTTATAATGAAAATTGCGGCAAAATGTTTTAACGTCTTTTTGTGTACTTTGTGTATGAGGTGTGATTGATTGAATGATGGCGTGGGTGTGTATGTGTGTAAAACTCTGGTATTTAAGTATTTTCTTACATTTTTTTACAAGTGTAAAAATTTATTTCGATTTAGATGAGATGATTACAAATATGGTTAAGCCTTTGTGTTATATTTCGAAGTATTTCTTTATACGAAAACTAGCTTACATGCGCTTACGCGGGGACGGAGGGGACTAGTTGGAACGAAGCAATTCGTCGTTTAGATTGCCATTTGGTATTAGAAGACCAGCAGTGCCTCCGATTTATATATATTTCATAAGTCAGCCAACTAAAACTCTGTGTGTGGGTTAATCTCTTCAGCAATATATTTTTTAAATTAATTTGTTCATTTTTGATTAGATTTTTCTTATGATTTTCTTTTAAAAGCAAATTTTAATTTGACCATGGACAAAAAAAAAATTAATTTGGTTCGGTCTGTTTGTTTGGTACTCTAATTCAACTGATTTCTGATTAAAGTCATATATGTCATTTGTTTAACATATGTAAATCGATTTTTTTTTATATTTTTCTTAAAATGGATAACAACGATATCTTTTCATAAATACATACATACATGTGCATTACTGAATATGTAAACGTATGTACATACATCATATATAGAAAGCGAGCGCTTTTTGTCAACACAAAGGCCAATTTGCAAATAATCATCCAACTAACTCAGAAACAAAAATTTACGCACAAGTTTCAACACCTTGTGCACAGTTTTACTGTATATGTATATAAAAACTAAGGGAGACGGAGTTTGAAGAATGGAGTTTATATGTGTTTCATATCCAACGCCTTATGGCTTAGTAAGGGTGAAATAGAAACACGCAGTTTTTGTTTCGTAGAAGGTGAAGTCAATTTTTCAGAGTGTGTGGGGAGAAGTTAGTGTATAAAGTAGTGTGGGGTTATGTAACTAACCCCTCAAACAAACAATTAGGCGACACAATTCTGCTGCAATTTTTTCTTTACATACAAAATATTTACAAAATATTTTTGGTATACTGTCTTTCATATGTTTTTTCTCAAATGTTACCTTAAATAATACTCAAATTATTTGCTTGCAAATTTATACATCTAAATGTATTCATTTGAATGTAATTACGAATTGAATAATTTGAAAATAATATAAAAACGTCTTGTTATATTTTTGTGTTCCCATTTTTTAAATTTACGACCACTATGTGATTTAAAAATTGTTCATGTGTATATATTTTTATCATTATTTTTTTTATTTTATTTTTTTTTGTATCTCAGAAGCATCTATCAATATAAGAAGTGGAAATTAATAAATATACATCTATATATTCAATACGGTCTGCTTTTGAGTTTATTGTATGAAAAGAAACAGGATTGATCATCGTTATTTTGTATTAATTCATACATATATTTATTGCAAAAAGCGCTTTACATACATTACAAGTAACATAGATTTAAGAAATAGTTAAAAAAGCCAAATGAAACTAGGCAAGAAAAATCTATACGCATGTAGCGTTTTCTCTAATACTTTTGCCCTGGTCGCTCAAATTATGTCACAGTCTGATTATTTGCTCGCTAAATAATTAAATAGCTAAAAAGTAAGACTCATTTGAAATGCTGTGTGCTGAACCAATATTGAATGTTTTGTCTATTTTTTCTCTTAATTTTAAAGATAGGTAATTAGATGGCATTAAATTAAAATTATATTACTAAATATAAACATTACAAAATTACGAACTCAAACGAATTAAATAAATACGTAAAATTAAAGGATAAGCAAATGCCAAAAATGCAATTTATAGAATTTGCCAACTGCTTCTATTTATGTACGAGTCAGTATGTGTTTGTGTGTGTGTGCGTGTGTGTGTATGTTGGAGAATTAGTTGACAAATAATTATATCGCAAAACTAAGCCTTTTTGTTGTGCACTTGATATTATACATTTATATATTTCTGGACGTGGAAATCTCTCGAAACTCACTCGTACATGCCATATAGGAATGTGCATAGTACGCACAAGGCGCAAAGCGTAATAATATGAACATTTGTTCACTATTACAGTGTTCCCTATAAGGATTTTAACAAATAAATTATAAGTACCAAACAAAACTTGTGTAATAAATAAATGAAAATTACTCAAAATCATAGCAACATGCTTTTTGTTCTCTGATAAAAATAAGCTTAAAATTACATATTAAATTATTAATTGCAGTAACAGGTGTCTTGACAATTTATCGGTTGATTGGTCGATTGGTATAAGCGCAGCCTACGTTTATAAAGTGCTTAAGAGTTCCGCGCGCTCTCTCACCCCTATATGATTTGCATTTAAAAGCTACTCACTTGTTGATGTGTCGCCGTCTGGTGAACGGGCGTTAGGGGTGGCGGTTGTGACGACTGAGCCGCTGTTTCCGGCTGCACGGCTAGATAGATTTTTGTGGGGCCTAAAACGCCAAGCTTGCCATTGGATTCTTGGGCTGAGTATGGGTCAAAAAATACATAGATTTAGCTTGATTTCAGATTGTGATGTTGAGTATTAGTAATCACCTTTCATTAGCTGTTGTTTCACTTGCGTCTGTACCAACTGTAATTGTTGTGCTGTAAAGTCATTACCCACAAGGCCTTGAAGCACAATGCGTGGTCCATGCTCAGTTTGCAACACTTGTGCTGTGACACATTTGATGACCGTGCCAGGCGGCTGATTTTGCAGTAGACTCTCTTCAACGCTCAGGGGCTGCGGAGCTTGCGTTTGCTGAACCACCTGCTGCACCATATGCTGCTGTTGTTGCACTTGTGGCAATTGCTGTTGTTGCATCACGAGTTGTTGTGGACTTTGTTGCACAACACTTTGCTGCTGCGGCTGCTTAGAAGGTGAGTTTTGTGGACTGGCTTGAGATGCTGAGGGCGTTGCATTGTTGGTCACAATATGGGCATTACCATCGCCCTGATGCTTAATATGTGCCACGATTTGCGCCTGATTGTTACCCAACGGCTTGACAATCACTTGCTGCCCATTAATGGTCGCCACTTGCAGCTTGCCTTGCGCCAGCTGCTGAGCTAACGTCGAGTTAGGCACAAGCACTTGCTGTGTGGTTGTCTCATTGGTTTCTGTTACGCTGCTTTGTGGCTTTTCCTCGATTGTTTGCTGTTGCTGCTGCACCACAAGCTGTTTGACCAACTTTGCTTGCGCTGTTGGTGTCGATTGCACTGTTTGATTGGTTTGCACAACATATTGTTGTTGTGGCTGCACGTTATGCTGTTGCTGTTGATGTTGTTGCGTTTGTATTTGTTGCTGTACCATTTGAAGGGCTTGACTTTGCGGCACGTTGCGTTGCGTAACAATCGTTTGACCAGGACTTAAGATAATGCGCTGCCCTCCAACAACAATTTGCTGCTGCACGTTGCTTGTATTCACAATTTGTTGTATCACCTTTTGTGTCGGCTGACTGTTAACTGGTTGATTGACCACAATCTGTTGCTGTGGTGCCTGCTGTTGGATGTGCTGTTGAATTGCTTGTGTGTGAACAATTTGCTGTTGCTGGACCGTTGCATTGCCTTGTTGTTGCTGCTGCTGTTGACTTGGCGAGGCAGATATGAGAACTTTCTGGCCTTGCGATCCTTGTGTCAGCAATAACTTTGAGCCGGGTTGTACAAACACTTGCTGATTCGGTGAAGCGGTTGTTATCACTTTCGGCACTAGTTTTTGAACGGTAGGCGAAGCTGTGGCTGTTTGTGTTGATTGTTGTTGTTGTTGTTGCTGCTGCTGCTGCGCCAGTAACAGTTTATTTTTCACCTGTGCCAGTGGCAGGGTAACGCGGGAAGACCCAAGTGTTTGTGCCGGTGATTTAGCGATATTTACATGTTTCACTGCAATTTGTTTAATCACTGGAGATGCAGAATTTGATGCAGTTGTCGTTGTTGCCACGGCGTGTGTTGCTGCTGGCGTTGTGAGTGTTTTAATTGGCAATTTTCCCTTGACACCTGCATTACAAAAGCGAAAGTGTTAAAATAAACTAAATAAACATTTATTTTTTTAGCGCTTACTTGATGATGCAGCATTTGATGTTGTGGTTGTTGTTAGAACATGCAGCTTGCCATCTGGCATTTGCACCAGCTGCTGACCTGGATTTAGTCCCCGAACACTCACTTTACCATCGGGTCCACGTATGATTTGTACTTTATGCGGCGTGGATGCGGGTGTCGTTGGGGTTGCATTTACTTGTGATGCATTTGTTGACGGGGATGGACTGGCTGCTGATGATGTTGCTGTGCGCGCCACTTGAGTCACCGCTTGCTGTATGATGCGCGTTGTTCCATCCGGATTCTTGACTATTACACGTCTACTACCAATTACTTGTCCCTTAACTGTAAAAGTTCAATGTGTTAATAACGCTCTGACTCATTTGTAAATATTTCGAAAAATTTACCAGGTGTCGATGAACGCGTAACTTCGCTTACGCCAATTACTTTACGCTGTTGATGAGCAGCTCGTTGCAGCTTCAATTGTTGCTCCATTTTATCCTTGACGTCTTCACCTGGTTTGGGGGCCAAAAGAACACGTCCACCGCCAGGACTTCCAATAGCGGAAGCATTAGAGCCAGCGCCATTGCTAGATTCAAGTTGACGCGATGTCACAGAACGTGTAACAGTGGCGAGACGTGCCTTCTCCTGCTTCTCGCCAATGAATTTAATTTCCCACAGCTCAAGCTTGTCCTCATCCACCCATTCTTCACTTATTTGTGGCTCTGTTGGTTGTGGTGATTCGGCACGCTTTCGTTTTCGCAAACCGGAGCGTATTGATGTAACCTCTGTACGAATAAGAATATATTTATGTTTCACCCAAATCTAACATCAATTTGTAAAGTTCCTACCTCTTATAGTCTTTGGCATCTCCAGTGGGATGACAACCTTGCGTCGAAGATAGCTCGTCTTCTCCCCATACCGACCAGCGTGGCGTAATTTTAGTAATTCCAATGTCACAATTTCATTCTCCGTGGTTACCTGATGTTTCCCATCGGTGGATGGTGGCTTTGCAATCATATCGTCCCAACGTAGACAGGACCATAATATTCTCAATTGCAATGCTATGCTGGACAAAGTTGGCGCATTCGATGTACGATATGACCAGCACGTTCGGAATAGCGGCCTAGAGCACTGGTACTGCCAAATAGAATTATTTTTGGCGGCATGGTGAAAGCCACTGGCTGGCAATTTTCCGCCAAGGCGGGATAACTTAAGTAGCTCGTAACGTGGCAAAACCAAGAGACAACGCTTCTGCTTATGCGTTAGAAAATTTGAGATGAGCGGATAGCGAGCATACACTGACTTCTTAATAATTGTCGCCTTGTTATCAGCTTTCAGCGCCTGATCATACAATTTGGAAGCATCACGCAAGAGATAAACACGCCCCCGCGTTGAATTTGCAGAGTACACCCTCTCTTTGCCATTTTCGAAATACTCCCGTTCGTATTTAGTGACATCCTCACGCTTAACTGGCCGCTGAGTGATGGGAAATCGGCGATTTTGCTTGTTTAGAGGTATATCCTTGTCCAAAGTTTGATCTAAAACATCTTTTGTGCCTATATATGCTTTCTTAGGTTTCACGGTGCGCTTCCGACGCGAACCCGTAAACACATCAACATCATCGACATTTGCTGTTGAGTTGGCAGCGCTTGTTGCCGCAGTCAATGAATCCTCTGTACTCTCAATTTCTACATTGCTGCACACGTCCATGCTTTCGATGTAGTCCATTTTATCCGAGTCCTGAGTGTTTGAATCGGGATTTAAACTGCTTGTAGAATTTTGCTCTTCCACCTTAACTGTGACCATGTCCGTCTCCTCTGATACGATCTGCAAGCAATCCGTGAGCAGATTCTCGCTGAAGATTATAGCATGAGCTCGCGCGTGCTCCCAGTCTTGCAGTAAGTCGAGGGGCGCTTCAGCTTCACCCAATTTGTGGTCATCAGACTCATCAAGTGACAGCTGAACAGATTCCTTTTTGCCTTCTGTCAGCTTTTGTTCGAGTATGGACGGCTTTTTCACCGCGCCCAAAATAGCTGCTACAGTCTCCTTGGAGCCATTGCCCGCAGTATGCGCCTTGCGTAGAAGCAGCAGCAGCTCCTTTTTTGCACGCGCCTTTTGCAGGCAGAGTGGGGAGTAGCAAGTGTTTTGGGTAATTTGTGAGACGGCGTTTGAGTTCGTATTGCATTCTTTAGTGTAACAGCGGAAGGTCTTAGCGTAGCGATTAAGTTGACTGAACTGCATACGCACTGATTGTATTTGCTTGGCTAAAGAGTTGACGAGATCTAGATTAACGTTGGAAGTCACAGTTTTGCCCGAAGCTTCAGTGAGGCGTAATAAACGCTTCTCCAGATACGATTGCTTGCTGCTGTTGTTCGTCCCACTGTTCGATGTTATGAGAAGCGGCTTTACATCTACATCAGTATCCGACTTGATTGCAATTTGTTGCTCGACTTCGGCCAATTTTGTACGTCGCTCGAGCAAGTCATCCAAGCGACACTTGCGCGCCACCTTTGGGTAATAAATGCGACCAGGTGTATTTAAAGCTTTGCTCACATCAATGAATCCTTTGACGCGCTCGCCAACATCCTCAACCACTTTAACGTGAGTGTATTGTTCGGGTAAATAATGGCACACTTGACCCGCCGCATGGATCGATTTGCATTGCTGTAAAAAACGCTCAGTACGCGGATCAACTAGAACGCATTCGTTGACAGTCTGCTCTTCGCCCAAGGTGTAGTGCACATAGATGCGGCTGTGTGTTAGCGGCTGGGCACGGGTCCTTCTAACACGAACTCCGCAACGTCGACTGCTTGACAGCCAGAGCCAGCCCCATTGGCCATGCACACGATACTCCTCGCCCTTTTGTTTCCACACCTGATGCTTCAAGCCTAGCGAATATTTGATGTAATTAAATGCGAGGCGATTGCGCTCCTCTTCGTCATCGCGTTCACGCTTTTCGCGTTTCTCTTGCTTCTTTCTGTCTTCACGCTCGGCACTTGTGATGCGTTGCAGGTGCGTGTGCCCAAGCTGCTCGTGCCACACATTGGCGAAGACGACACTTTTGAGCGATGCCTGGAAGAGCAACATAACAGCAGCAAAATCCGTGGCCCGTTTCGCGTTCATTACCGCATTATTCCACATTTTCTTGTTGCTTAACCAGTTGGTATTCATAAAGGACGCCGCTATGTTCGTTTCGAAATTAAGCAGGGTCTGCCTCAGAGTTGTTATTGTATTATCGCACGTTCCCATTGTAATACCAATCCACTTGAAATCAGAGGCTGTAGTCAGCGAAAATTTGTGGGAGAGATGACGTCGTTTATCGCGTTCCTCGTTGCGTTGCGGCTTGTTAAGCGCTATAGGATTAGTCGAATACTGGTTAACATAATTCTTAAAGCCCTGTTCCATGCCCAGTTTAAAATAGAGTGTGCCACTATTTAATTGATTCGTTTTTTGGCGCGTTACCATTTTATTTTCTTCTGTTTTCTTCGCGTTTTCAGCGGTCAGGTCATCACTCTCCTCGGCTGGGGTATCACCAGCTTCTTTTTCCAGTAGTTCTTGTGTAGCCTCTTGCTCAAGATCTAATAAAGTGCGCTTGTTATGCTTGTGCTCGTTGGTAAGAGACTCTGTTAGCTTCATTTGACGTTCTATTTCTTCCTGACGATCTATCAACAGGGCAAATAGGCGAAACTCCAACTCTGATGCATCCATTCGTTTCAGTAGCAATCCAAATTTTGCCATTGTACTGTAGTACCAACAACTACCATCAATTTGATCCTCAACAAATATACGCCGCGCAATAAACCAGTATTTGCGACCATGCCGATCCACCCCAAGACAATCGTGGCGTATGAGGACGCCTTGTTTCTCCTGCGGCAAGATGCAGTCCATAACTCCAGTAACCTTGTGTGAACGACACAGGCCACACTGCCAATCCTCGGTGGGTACGTCGTTCATGGGTGGATCTACACACTCCAAGTGATAGACAGCAGGGCATGTTTCGCAGCACAACAAATCACCGAGACGATGACAGACGCGACAATGATCATCATAGTGTATGGGACCCTCCTGCACCATCACGTCACGCACCGAATTGGCAGTAAGAAACTGATCGCCCAAAAATTGCAACACCACCAGACGATGTTCGACGCCCGTATAGGGATATTCGCCTGTGCTGAGTATTTTATAAACATTACGATCAAATTCTTTGTCGCTTTCCACATAGCTGCGCAAGATTTCTGGCCATGTGATGGCATCTATCAGATATAAACTGATATTCACTGTGTCCTTCTGATCTAGGGGTCCAAAGTGTGTGCCCTGTACGTCCTCTTCTCTCAATATTGCCTTCAGCAGCATTATGTGTATGTCCGTGAGCAGTGCACTCTGCTCCTCACAGACAAGAGCTGCACAAAAGTCCTCAAAGCGAAAAGGCGATAGTCGCACCAGGTGACGAAAGCGTCTTAATACTTCGTAAATACTTAAAGCACGCAAAACATGCGCATTGCCCATAAATAGATCTTCGGACGACTCAGGCAACTCAAGTGCAGGATATTCTCGACCGTCTTGCAGCCAAATTGGATCCGGGCTGGGCGGACGCGTTGGTCGACCAATGCCGTTTTGGGTAAAACTGCAGACTGAAAACTCCGACTCACTCTCATTGGCTGCATCCAGGCTCTCTTCGTCGCTGGGCGTGAGTAGCATATCATCTTCATTGTCGGTCTTTTCCTCATCAGAATCCCCAAAATCCGAGCCATAATGATACTCCGACTCGAAACCTGTCACAATTCAGAAGAAAAACTATTAGAATTACAATATTCGTATGGGGTATTTGTATATCTTTGCCTATAAGTTCAACATTTACCTTTTAAACGACCGGAGCTAATGCTTGTCATAATGTCCCCCTCTTTTTGTTAAAACTATGTTTCGCTTTAAATTGAAACTGTTAAATCTTGGATTAAAAACAGAGTGTTCTTTGTTCCTTCAGCGCTATCCTTCTTGTCTTTTGAATTCCTTCCCTAGATTAGCAGCGTTGCAATTAATAAAAAATTGCTTCTTAAGCTTGCCTAAAAATTTAGGACAATAGCACATTACTTTACTTGTCAATTAGACTAGATTCCTAACAATTTCCTTTATATGGTTTGACAGTTTTTTTAAGATTGCTGAGCCCCGTATATACGCTCGTTCTGAAATATAAACAATCTGACTAGTAGGTAGGGTCTCTTCGCCTTACATTTTTAATGTTTTTCCCCATTAAACTAAATAAATATCTATGTTTTTGCACAATTTCTATATACTTCCGTAAATTCGAAAGGGATTTTTAACAATATTTACCTTTTCTGGCTGAATAACTGTTTGTGCTGGTGTTTGCGTGGACATTTGACTTCCGTCCGCGTCCCCTTTTGGCGCCACCGCCGCGGCTGCTGCGATTGTTGTGGCTGCTGCGACTGCACTCATCGCTTTGTGGGGAGATGCAGCGTGATGCTGACGGAGTACTTGGCTGCGATTTACCTTCACTGAGATATTTTGGCTTCTTCAGCAGATGATAATTGAAACGCCCCGACGAACGCTCATTGGGCGTCTTTGGCGGACGTCCACGTTTCCGGCTACCGCGACCACTCATTGTATTGCGATCAGCCTTTGCGTCGATATGTTCAATGCCTTAGCCACCCACTTTCTGCTTAAAACTATCGTATGTATAAAAGTGTAGGCGTGTGCTCTTACTGTGGTACCTCAAATACGAATTAGTATTATTTTAGTTGTTCTTGCAAAAACGCACATTATCTAAAACAAAATAAGGATTGTTAAGAACCAAAAACTAATTTGCTGGCAACTAACACTCGGTCGCGTTCAGTTGCGCACACAGTTGTATTAGCGCATACATATGAATATGCGTGTGCGGAAAAAATCGATAAAATTCACAAAATCTTTCATCAATGCTTTTTGTTTACAAATTGCATATTGAAAAACTTTTCTAATTACATATATGGCGCCAAAATCACACACACACACACGCACACAGTCCATACAGTTAAGGATGCTTTGCTCTGGGCTAGGTTTGGCAAATTATACATTCTCAATTTTTAACGTAGTGCTAGGTACTCGACACGCACAATTTTTCGTGTCTGTGTGTGTGGAGCTAAAGCCAACGCACATTGTCCGCCATTTATAAAACCGAGAAAATGTGTGCAAATTGCCACAGTAACGATTGATTATCACAATTGACATTCATTTGTGTTGCCATTTACCCATCGCACTTGACATCACATTGTAAACGCGTTATAATATATTATTTCATATTATTTAACTATTTTTAAGCAAACTGTTAGAGCGACTTTTACCTTACATTTTACTTCTGCACTTATAGCACGAACAGCGTACAGTCAACCAATCACAGCGTGTCTTTCATTTGCTGATGCCGCAAGCGACATCTAGTAGTCGTTTAAGACACTAAAGTACACATGGTTGCATGCGCGTCATGCGCAGTGTTGCTATCGGGTTTCCTATCGATATTTAAGACACGGGATCTTAGGATTTCAAATTACAAATTTGATGACTGTGCGCCGGCAACGCTTTTCTTCTGCGGAGTGAAATTTGTTTATCTTAGGTGCATATTGTAAATAAAACCTTACATATTATTCTTTGAAAAGTAATATTAAGAGAATAATGGGTTCTGTAGCCCTGCCCATAATATTCGTTATCTTATCAGTGGGCCATGCGTCTAGGGCGTTCATGTGGTAGACGCTGATTTCGCTAGTATTACTTCATTGTGCGCGCACGTCGGATGCATTTTATTAATAAGTTATAAGTTAGTGTATACCAAATGTTGTAGTAAAATGCTTGACAGTCAGTGACAATTCTAGTAGCAAATATAATAATTCTTAGTTAACTAAAAAATTCCATTTATTGGCATGTGAGTAAATAATAATTTCAGATAAAGATTCGTTTCCTATACATATACACCTGTCTCGCATGAACATGTCTAAGTCTGTATGTTTTATAGTTTTTTTTTATAAGCATGCACCAGTTGAGGGCTGTTTCTCTATTGTTAGTCTAAAATTACAATAAACAGACCCCCTCCCCTTTTGATTGTGTTGTTGCTGTGCCTTATCATTGCATTTTTTAAAGGTTTTGTCACTATATACGATATAGGTATAGGGATTGTACATACACAGAATTACGCGCGTATCTTCGTATAACAAGAATTTCTTAACAGCACACACTCATTCATATGACGTCATATGGTGTATGTGCTATATAATTTGAGTAGGCACGGTAAAGATAATTTATGTACATTCATATTGATAGCCTCTTATTTGTATGTAGGTAAATATATCCCATTAGTGATAGACGCCTACAAAACAACAAACAGCAGATAGCTCTCGTCGTCAGAGTAGTACAAGAAATGGTTTACTTGCCGAATCTAAATTTTGTTATAATTTATGACGTATAACACGTCATTAGCATTTCCATAAAAAACAATAATAAATTAACAATAAGTGAATTAAAAATCTGCGCACAGGGGATCTCCTAGTCGAGTACATATATTATCATGAGCATACTGAAATTTGATGTTAACTTATTTTCAGATGAAATAAACAAAAAAACCTAAAATGGGAGCCAATTATTGGAGAAGCTGCCTTAAATTTAATTTCAAAGTATATCTGACTACATATATATGCATTCTTATGATTATGGCTAAGGCTACCGATGTTCCAAATATTACGGTCGTGTTAGATAACAAAAGGTTTTTATATTTGTGGGCTTTTATATCATTTAATTGTACGACAATGTTTTCCATAGACCACTCACAACATTGCAGGAGCTAAGCGATGTAACCTTAAATGCTTTCGATACAACTTCAAGTGTTATAATAATGTCGAACGAGTTGGGTACGCAAAGTCCTAATACAACAGCACCATCGATATCCAATGATAACGGTACAAGCACGCGTAGTCCAGAGATCACATCAATTCAAAAACAAACCCAACCAGCTGACTGCTCGCAGCGGGAAAAATCTAGAAGTCAGCCAATAGCTTCATCTACCTCAAGATTGCGGAAGTGTTGTCCACTTGGTGAGAATCTGGATATTTACCGTGAAAACCAAAGTGATTCAATGTGTGATAGCGCCGTATTAAGTTTTGAACCAACTATCATTAGCGCAGTGCTGTTTGATAACTGCATCGAGGATTTGGAAATAGCTACAACATTGCCCTATGAGGTTGGCAATCCATGTAATAGGTAAGCTGAACACCGTATGGAACAATTTTTGTTAAGAGAAAGTTTCCATCAGGGACCAGAATGATTATAATAACTATAACTATACATTAATATCAGTGACTTAGTTTATAAATACACTTCACTCTGCTGATTGTATAACATTTATTTTCCTAATGATCAAATTATAATTTGTTTAAATTTTTAAATGGCTATATTAGATATTAAATTTAAAAAATATATTTTTTGTAATCATTCCGTTTGGTCCCTGGCAAGCAGCACAATGCGATTTACTTTCAGAGGTCTGCAACTCTTTGTATTTATTGCAGTGTTACCTTTTTCAGCTCGTTTCAATACGATGATACGGAAGACCTGATTTTTGTATTACAAGATGGATCGCTTTTGATCATCGACAGAAACGGAAATGAGTCTTATACAGTACAGGACAATTATTGTTTGGATCGAGATAAATCCGGCCACATGTTGGCTTTCATTTGCATTACACAAGTTGAAGAGGTTTCCAAAGCAAAAATTATTATTGTAGCAGTGCTAATGCTTATAAGCATGCCTTGCCTACTCTTGGTTAGTTATTTGCACCTGACTTTACGGTTGTTGCGAAACTTACATGGATGGTCTTTGGCCCTGATGTCACTCTGCTTAGCCTGCGGTTACTTTGTGCACTCTGTGGTGCACATATACGGAATACCATCAGTTGGTTTCATTGGATACGTTATACAATTTTTTATATTAAGTTTTTTCTTTTGGTATTTCTGCATATGCTGCAATGTACTCTTGAATATTTGGTATAAACTGCCCCACTACGTTCAATTCAATAAGATGTGGACAATATTCAATTTTGGCGCATATTGTATATTTGCTATTACTGGACCAGCGATTCTAGTCTCGTTAACTGTACAAAAAGGTTTGCCAGGCATGCCGTCATATTTTCTGCAGGGACTAACGGAATCTATTCGAGAATCCCAGCGGTACTTTATACCACCAGTTTCCACCATGCTAGGACTTAGTTTTCTTGTAAGTCGAAGCACTAAAAACCATACAATAAATTGTTAGAAATTTTAGTTAATATTAACGTTTTCATTAGGTTATGGTAATAGCATTCTTTGGTTTTCAACGCATTAAAACTGATGGTTACTTGCGTGCTAATGAGGATGAAAAGAATAATTCTACATCAATACGTCAGTTTGATCAGCAGAAATACGAGGATGTCAAAAAGGAGTAAGTTTTTAATGAACATTTTTTTATTATAATCTATAAATTTGTTATTTGTATTCAACCAACTCATCAACAGCGCAAAATGTGTGGCATTACTGGGTATTATTATAATACTAGCTTGGTTATTCGAAGTAGTAACATTCTACTCACCTGGAAATGAAGGTAATAGTAAAATATAATTTATCATATAGTAACAATATGGTATGATTTTATTTTTCAGTTTATTTGTTGCTCTGTGATATGGTAAATGGACTTCAGGGCCTGTGGATTATGCTTATATTTCTTGTAGTACGAAGACGTCGCACTATAATACTGAGGTGGTGGTACGATCGCGGTACGCATACTATCGCTGAGGGCACAGAATTGCAACCAGTCGACAAAACAGAGAACCCCTCATAAGAATTTAGTCATCATTATATATATATATATATATAAATGTTTTATTGCATTTTACATATAAAGTCGTTATTAATATTGTTTTGTTCTCGTCACTTGTATACGTAAAGTGTCATTGACTTTAAATGTGTTTGTTGGGGAAGTCGGAGAAGGAGAGAAAGTTTTAATCGTATCAGCTATGTATGTAAGTAAATAGTTTTTAAAGAAAAGCAGTAAATAATTTACTTTGGTTACTTTTGTCAATGTTGATAAGTCTAAATCATGCAAATCTATGTGTTTCGTGATTACAAGGGAACATTTTTTTGTATGATGATGAATAAATAATTGTTTCTCTTATGTATTTGAATTACGCAGCATTTAGCGCTGTAATACTATTTACATATTGTATGCAACATAAATCGGATCTAACTGATCAGCTAGAAAACCATCTCGTAAATGCATACGTTGCTTTTCGCCACGGCTATTAATGGGTACTACACCTGAAATACAACTTTTTGTGATAAAAAAAGACATTTGGTATGGAATTTCAATTTACCTGGATCAACAACCACAACGACGCCAACAATGAGCTGATGCTCTTCCAGAACAGTGTTTGTGACTAACGGCACCAAATCAAGCGCTTCCGATTCGTTACCATCTAGTTCTACAACTACAACCAATAAATTTGTCCAGGTAAACACGGCGCTGCGGGTGAAAAAATCCATGTTATTTTTTTTCAGTGTATGAAAAATGGTTGTCCCTACACATACCACTCGGCAATTTTCTTATGACAGCGCAGCACAGAATTTTCAATATCTATTGGATGATAGTTCATGCCTCGTAAGGAAATCACTTCGTCCAAAGCACCAACAACATAAACAGCATCGTGCAGCTCCTGGTCATTTGAATTAGCCGCACCACCAACAAGGCTATGCTCCGAATTACCACCCAGTGAAGTGTTTGAAAAGTTCAATTGCAGTTGACTCATGGAATTTAAGGACTCTGTATCACTGTCACGACTTGCCACACTTGGTGTGGTCTCATCTAATATAGAAGCTGCCTGAGAACACTCTGTGCGCCGCAAGAAACCCAAATAGCCGGTACGTGCGTACATCTCTGAGGTAACACCAGTGACCAATTTGGCGTTGAAATGGTCATTGTAGTCCGTCTCATCTCCATATATGGTAAAGTAACCATTAGCATTGTGTGGTGCTTGCACCTAAATACAAATAAAATGTTCTTGGGCAAGGTATAAGTAAAAGCTAAAAGCAATAGCTTACCCAAATCTCGCCCAAATGTGAATCGCCGCAGTGTCCTTTGGTTTCGGGATTGGCAATGATTACTTTTACGCCAGGCAGCAACTTGCCAGATTCAATTAAACACAACGAATTTGGCGCTCCTCGCTCTACCAGTGCAACTCGATTATTCCGCAATGCTCTTAGATCTACATAAACCTGCGCGCTCTCAGCCGAGCTTGCACCCTGCACACATATGGCTGGGTTAACGCGACACCCAAAGGAAGTTGACACACAGCGTGTATTGAGTCCAAGTCCCTGGAATAATTTGCAAAACTGTTGTGTCAGTGTCACTCGCGGACGCTCCTCTCCAACAACAACACATGTGCGCACGCATCTCAGATCGACGTTACGTTGCTTGAGTGAGGGCACCGAATTACTCAACGCTTTAGTGCACAGCTCAATAACTCCATATGAACAGAATGTATCGCGTACGCGATGCTGGGAGAGCGTTGATAGCCACAAACTGGGATTGGCCTCCACTTCATAGGGTGCAATGAGAATGGAATGGTGTCCGCTGTATACGCCAATAAGAGTCCACATAACAAAGCCAAGGCCGCAATATGGATCCAGACACAAGGCGACGTGACGGGAAGGATACAATTCACAGGCCAGTTTTAAGCTGGCACAGAGACTAGACAGAGATCTATTTAAAGAATATATAGTGTTAGATCATTAAATAGCTTAGCTGTTTAGTGGTTTATTACCGATGCGTTATATTGACACCACTTAAACGCCCACAGGTAGACACACTGAAGTCTAAATAGGCGCTGGAGTCTAACGAGACTGTGGCTATTCCTGCCAATTTACGTTTTGGATTATCATCGATATCGAGTATAGGAGGCCATGTTTTTGGATCGATTGATGACGCCGCCTCTCTTGATTTCAATAGCTTTATAATCGGCTGTATTGAGAGCACTATTCCGCTTTTGGAAACATCGACTATCATACGAACAGTTGGTAGTGTTGTGATTAAATTCTGTGGATGCGGTGGCCTAATGGTTATGGGTATTGCTCCAAGATAGAGACATCCATAGAATGCACACAGCAAGTCCAAGCCAGGTGGAAATATGAGAGCTTAAAACATACCAGGAACAAATAGATTTACAGACGCTTAACCATATAAATATAAGATGATTTCAAAACTTACCAACATGGTCGCCTGGTTCAATTTTTCCGCGTTCCTGTAACAAGGCGGCAATCTTTTCAGCTCGTTTGTGCAGTTCTGAGCAGGTTAGCGTTTTTGCTATGGCTCCTGCAAAGTAAATTGAATACAAATTTATGGATTACATGTAATTCTATTGGACTTACCCTTTGCATTAAGCAACGTAAATATAATGTGATCTGGCGAGGTGTTCGCTCGCCAACGTAGAACGCCCGTTATTAATTGGGGCTAATAAATATAAATATTAATGATTAGTAATGACTTTTTGTTCAATAATAATCGATAATTCAAATATTTTAACCAACCTTACGTTCACCGTCTTCGGCCATTCCCACATCGCGTCCGTGTGCAACAGCTAATCGATTGCCCTGTACTAAATTTCCAACCATGACGGAGGCGGGTCCTACACCCGTGTCTGTAATACCACAGCCAGATGATGAGCTTAGTTTTGCAGTAGTTTGCACACCTTATTTTTTTTTTTGTTAGTAGTATAATGGTTTGTTGTTTTTGTACAAGGGTTTGATTTGATATGCAATATCAGAATATAAGTTATTTATGTAAATGAATTATTTTAAAATGTATTGTGTAAATGCATATGACAATTATTAGGCAGAATATTTTGTGAAATGTTAATTGAAAGCAATGCAATGCAATTAGTTTAGTTGACATATTTTGAGTTGTTTTTTTTTTTGTGTCATTGTTATAATACAGTGTTATTGTTTATGTAGTTGTTGAGGTGAGTGTTGTTGTTGTTGTTTATTAGTGGTGCGTATTTATTGTAGTGGGCATAGTGGGAAGCAACCGCAGCATTTCATTGTTGTTGTAGTTGTAGTTGTTTGTTGTTGTTGGTGATTAATAAAAAAGAGGAAAACAATATTTGTATATTCATCAGATACGAATGTATAAAGAAAGCATAGATAGGAATCAACAAAGCCAATGGATTAACAATAGGTTCTATGCTAGCCGCTTGCCCAACCTAACATTCTCTTACCTTGATGCAATTCACGAGGCTTAGGTAGATTGGTGACACATGTGTGCGGACACATTAAAACATTTGCCGGATGAAGGGAGCCCTCAAGAAAACGACGTCTCGCCTCGCACAAATGTATTCCCCCAAGTGGTGTCTTCGGCAAATGATTGGGCGGCACAAGGGCCAGACAATAAATGCCGACTTGGTGTATTGAATCAACAGCTTGTAGCACACGCGACATCCACTGGAAACTTTCCTCCTCCGAGCAGTCGGGTCGTTGCTCGGCTATGACACAGACGCGCTCGTCGCGCAACACTTTAATGCTGAATACGGCAATGCGTCCTCTATAGATAAATCGCATCGGCTCGACAGCCAGCACCGTGGCAATGATGTCATCTGCATTGTGTTTGCGCCCGGTAACCGTCATTAGGCCATCACGAGAGCCGCACACAAAAACCAAACCACCGGGTCCAAGGAAGCCCAAAAGACCTGAACGCACATAGTTTTCCTCACTGATGGGCTTGGGCGTGACCACAATTGTGCCGCCACCGTCTTTAGGTAGCTCTGGATCCTCAAGAAGCGGTTGGACTTTAAATGTAGAATTCGTCATGCCATCGAGTCCAAAGTAACTGGCACCAGTTGAGCCGCTCGTTACACATATCTCGCCAACCTGATCCGTTTTACACAGCACCGGTGCGCCTTCTGAGCGTACAACCACCATTTGAGCGGCTGGCATAACTTGTCCGCAGTCCTGCAATGTAAGGGAAGTCAAAGAGTCTTCGCTATCAACACGAACCACGCCATGCGAGAGGGCGGCCATGGATAGTACGCCGCGTCCAGTGGCTGATTGACTGAATCCGCTGGTGGACGAGCGGCCTGGTCGACGCAGCGAGACCGTAAAGACTTCTGAGCTGCTGGCACACGGACAAATGGCGTCCGATCGCAGTCCCTTTGCTTGAAATACATTGAGAAACTGATCGCATGATGATAACGACCAGGGATTGGCGCCATCAGCAACAAGTAGCATACGCAACGAAGCTAACGATATGTCCTTATGATCCTTCGTGGCTAACAAGCCCCAGTGTAGATCTCGACTTTTCACCAGGCAACACGACGCACGATGTTTCGTTATCAATTGCATCCAAGACGAAGGCCGTAGCTTCATCAGAGCGTAGGGAATGAACACTACGTGCATACCATTGAGTATAGACGTCAGAACGGCATGCCACAAGCCAACTTCTCGCTTGAAGTCCAACACACAGACAATTGTTTCACCCTCGGTGTAATGGCAAGCCATTGTTAAAGCACGACAGTGATTTATCATGGCAGCGCGGCTTACAGTTATGCCTGTAATTATGATGTTAGAAACACTTGTATTAATATTGTAAAAGTGCAGTTGAAATAACTCTGAGCAAGAAATATGCTTCAGAATATCATAGATACAAATTGAGTAGTGGCAAGTTTGAAAAACGATGACACAACGTGAATAGATGTGACATATTGCTCCGCTTCTGGCAGTGATTATTTCAGCCAAGTTCTGGACTACTTGATATTTTGCATTATACCAAATACAATCATGCGAATATAAGATGTATGATAAAACTTACCCATTACACTTCCCTCCTTATCGGTAGTATACTCGATATACGCAGCTGCAGTCTCTTCAATACGTAAATTGCCCACATTGAAATCTTTGGGTGGCTTGGGTAAATGCTCGGTTACAAACCATTGTAGTCGTGGCCAGCCTTTCAGTTTGGCTATCTCCCCAGTGGCCGACTTGGGCAGACCCTTTAAGCAGGCCTCAGAGGTGAGTGCTACGGTGATGCCACATGAACTAAGCAAGAATCCCACTTGCTGTGGTGGAGTATCTGAGCTGGAGAGCGGCAACTCAATTGGCAGCGGCACCAAACCGCGAAACATGCAACCATACCAGGCTGTTATAAAACTGGAAAACATTCAACGCCATTTAAGCTACAACAAGCGTATAAACTTCATTATAAATCTTACCTCAAGGGATCATTATTTGGATACACCAAGGCTACACGGTCACCTGGTTTCAGCGTAACCTGCTCGGGTCCTTTGCTGAATATCTTCGTGGACAGTGCATAGGCGATCTTTTGTGCCCGCGAGAGCAGCTTGCCATAGGTCAGGGTGGTGGTTATCTTACCATTAGGATCCAATACCGTTGCCATCGAACTTTTAAATGAATTCACTCCATAGCGCTGAAGCGCACACTCTAATGTACGTGGTAGACCAGCTGGAATAGAAAGTTGTTCACCTTGCACTGGAGTCATTGTGCTGCCCTCTGGCTTGGGCGCATTTGGATCCTTAGGATTAGCCGCAATCTCCAACTCAATATCATTGTCTTCATAAAACTCGGGTAGCGGTCGTCGTTTGGGTCGTTTGAGTGTGTTTAACAACTGTTGAATCTTGGCAGATACCTTCCATTTTCCATTTGCGTCAGTTTCACTTAGCTCTGTTTGGGAGACGTTCACATAACGTGTGACACGATCTGCAATACGATGCGCGTTGTTGAACTGGGTAATGTCGGGGGCGTTGTCTGTTCGGAAGAACAACGATGGCGGCACATCAATTAATAATTGGTTTCAATTAATACACAATTTAATTTAAAGTAGATTACTGTCGAGAAGTTTAACTTAAAGAACACTTACAATGTTTCTGCTTGTAAGCCTTGTCAGTCAATTCATTATCTCGTTTATATGCAATTGGCGGCGAGTCTGTGCTCGAAGTATCCGAAGTGGGCTGGATATACAAATCATGTTTAAACAAATAAAAAATATTATATATTAACTACTTCAATTTTTTGGGAATTACTATTAAAGGTAATGTATACTGTGGAAAATTTGGATCTAACCCCAAATGTATGATCTTCGACCAACAGATCGTGTTTTAAATTTAAATGTAGTATATATCTAGATGTCAAACCATAATCAAAAAGTCAGCTTCCTAGCCCTTAACGTTTAGGCTGAATGTGGGGCACGAACCTCCGATCAGTCGGTCAGTTAGTCAGAACAAACGGTTTTATTTATGTATATAAAATTGTTTTATTTAGGGACTCACTAGAGGCGGCAAGTTTTGCGGTGGCCGTCGCTCGGCTGCGCTGCCTGACGATGGATACTTTTGAACTGGCGCTTGAGAATGTTTGACTTCATGTCGTAAATGCTGCTGCTGTGCGCTCATTGATGATTCACGTATTGGTGGCTTTATTATTGGTTCTGGAGGCAGCATACTATTGCTTATATGATCACGTGGATAATTATATTCCTTATCGGGTGAAATAAGTTCCTCGGGTATGGATTCATCATCAGTGGACGAATCTAAATCATCGTTGCACCCAGGACTGCGATTAAGCACGGAGCTACGTTTTGATGGCATTGGCAGACTGGGCTTTGGTCGACTCTTAAGTGCAGCCAGTGCCTGCTGCACAGCTTCTTGGCGTACCTCTGTAAATAAATTGGTTAATTATAAGATAAATTTAAATATATTTATCTGTCGTGACTTACCGGAATGATATCGCTTCTCATTGTGGGTTACTTTACGTTGTGTTCGCCGTTGTCGATGCTGGCTACTATTTGTTGGTGGATGGGAAGTATGGTTTTGAAACGTATTCGGTTCACGTGTATTCTGATAGCCGGGATCTCCGACAGCACCACCCTGCGGTCGCATATTCTCATAGCCAGGCGCACCAGCTCCGCTCTGAGGTATTGATGATGATGTTGATGAAACGGCGGAACTGGCTTGGTGAAAGTCAGACTTTTTGGAATGCCTTTGTTGTGATGAGGGTAGTGAAGGTACTTCAGTAACATAACTATACCCCTCACTAGAGATGATGACGCCATCGCTGTTCACGTTGCTGTTGCTATTGTTGGTATCTTTTATGTTGTAGTATGGCGGTGGCGGCAAGTTCTTTACCTTTTCCACATCGTTTACTATTGGTAATCACGATATTTTAATACTATTATTTTGCAAACACATGTGCTGTACATATACATTAATACTTACATTCCTGTTTCTTAAGAAAAGGTTGTAATAATTTTGCTCGTTTCTTTTCGTATCCTTTTTGTGTAATGTCCCCTTATAAGAAAAAAAAGAAAGCATGAGAAACAACTTAGTCTACAAGATAAAGAAAATGAATTCAGTTTATTGAAAACTTTAAATTGTGTACATCATAATAAATTGATTTTGCACATAATACATATCAGGTTAATCTACCTCTTCAATAAATTAAGGAACCCCATTATTTATAAGCAGTCGTCACATCGCATAAAATGCATACAAGCCTAAAAATGTATGTATTTGTAAATATCTACATATATACACATGTGTAATCATGCAAGCGCATTCGTAAGTTTGAATCTACATATGAAAGTAGTTATGTTGCACATACATAAGCAGACACATGTCGTTTATCCCACAAAACCGCACACAGACACACGCTTAATATCAATATCAGTTAAAGGGGTTGGCGCTGTGACAAAGACCCTCCCTTTCCTCTGTGCCTACCCCGAGTCGCCCCAGTACATGCGTATGTCTGCGTTACTCAGCTCGCGGTTAGAAGTTCGTATTGGGAATGCAGCTGTGACCCATGGCCGGCGGTAGCTACACCATGTTCTAACTGCACAAAATAATTATAATTGGGCAGGGGAAAGGGGCAGAGTATATAATAATCAGCAATAAAAGACTCTTAATTAACGTATAATGCGTAGCAAAACAGAGTAAGAGTTCATGCATAAAATTTGGAGATACCTTCGGATAGCTCCAAATCCAATTCGGCCAGCTTTTCGCGAATATCAGTAGGAAGCGATGAGACAAGGTCCATCCCCGAAAAATTGGCAGCCGCCGCAGACATTTTTGCTGTGGTCGGTATTGTTGTTTTTTTAGTGGCTGGAGTTTTCTATTAGTACACAAGCATGTACATACAAATGTATTTCACTCTACATATACACACGCACAAACACACACACCGCTACTTTGCAACTTTGTTTCCAAAAATCGATCGGTTTTCAATATTTTAAAGACATTTAACGAAGCTGGCGCTGCTTCCAAGCACAGTGCTTAGTGCTTTACTTTGTTCACAAATCTCTTAATCTTTTGCATTATGTTCGCACAAATTCACACATCGCCCTTCTCCAAATAGCCCCAACAATAACCGCACCGACTAACGCGTATATATAAACAAAGAAAAAGTAGCAGCCTCAATTGAGAGAAACACAGGTATGCACAGAAATGTGCAACATTCTGCTCTCACTGCGCACGATGTCACATTTTAAGAACTTCATGTGTTCGCGTTGTTTATATTATAAATATAATATAATGAGAAGAACAATTTTATGAGATGCTATAAAATAAGCCAAACTTTCATTGTTGATCAGTTTAATATTGTATTAAATAGACAATGTAATGACAAACTTTAAGTATATGACGTCATGTTATCGCACGTTCACCGGCTAGTAACAGACCTGCGCAATGCGCAACCTTCCTTTTGTATCAAAACCTGTGAATAGCAACCGTAATAGAGATGGCGGAACATTGATTATTATAATCGCTATATTTTGTTCTCAGTCCTACTTATTAACCCAAAACTGACAGCAAATAGGCATGAATGTTTTTTATTTTAAATATGCGGTTTCGAGCCTGATTTTTTTTTTTACTAAATGCTATCTGATATCTATCGATAGTTTTGCAGCCCCTATATCTCTAAGCCAACCTTGTCAAAATAGGTTGGCAGCTCCGCTTTTATTAGTCTGCTTCTTCAAAATGGGTGCGCGTATGATTTGTCTCAAGCATTTTAATATTTGGAATTAACATGTTTTTACCCATTCTTATAGATAATTTAAAGCTAAAAAAAGATGTGAAAGCTTTGGAAAGCATGGGTATGTAATCGAATTAAACAAGCCTGTAGCCATTATCCTAAATAGGCGATCATTGCAGGAGAGCACTTGGAAACCATGCTAAAAATGGTCAACTTTGAACTCTGCGATTTGCCGAACGATGTTTTGCGGTTGCTGGAAAAATGTGTGGATGTCCAGACCCACGGTCACCTGAACGATCTCAACTTAAACTATTTACGCGAGTTTTACTATTCCAAAAAGCGCGAATATATTGAGTACAAACTAACTGTGGCCCAGCAGTCGGAAACGTTGAAGAAACTTCAAAGCTCTTTAGAAGAAACGGAGAAGAATATCGCAGCATTGGAAAGGTAGATATGCTTATGGCTAATCGTGGTTAATTCAAAACATACTTCACAGATTTACGACTTCAGTCAATAAGCGATTAATCTCAGTTGCCGAACTGCAAGGGAATATAGTTCAAATAGACGGCAAATTACAGTCTCTTCTGTACAGACAAAAGGTCTTCAAGGTGCCAGATGACTTCAACATTGAATCAGTTATAGAAAAGATCGATTTGTTGGAGCGGTTGAAGTAAAGCAAGTTCAGTTTCTTGTATAAAAATGATTTTAATATATATTTTATTTAATCAGTAAATTTAAAAAAATTACCATAACAAAATCTGCGAATTTAAAAGAATCGAGTTCCTCTTTTTGTATTGTTTAGGCTTACAAATAGAAAAACTTTTTACGCATGCAAAAAAATGTGACTGGTCGATTTTACTTGATTCTATTTTATTGGAAGTGAACCGTTTACAAAATGGTCAATTGCTGCTAGTTCTTGTTTACGTTGCTTGTGTATTTGTTTAATGAATTATTAATGTTTAAAAAACTGTAAGAACCGAATGTACGACGGTTTGTCAGTTGCTTAAAGCATACAAATGTTCCAAGTTTCATTATTTAATCAATCTATTTTCTGTTACTCAAATGTATCCAATGTGGTTATTTGCATCATATAATTATATATGTATATAAATTGGTGTGTGTGTGTTTATAGAATTAGTAATTTCATATTCATTAAGTTGTTTCTTGTTGTTGTTGTAATATATAAAGGGCGGGTATGTGGCAGACAAACATTTCAGCCAGCAGCGCGCGCTCCACACGCCGCCTGCTTACTGCACTCGTCGAGTCGTCTCCTAGCGGAACTCTGGCGCATCGTCCTGCGTAATGTCACCGTACTTCCAGATGGCCAGATGTGCGGCTAAAGCAGCATCTTGTGCAGCCCTATACTGCTCCAATAGCTCCTTGAGCCGCCGCTCACGTCTCTTCTCAACCAGCACAAGGCCATCGGCAACAAGCTGCTTGCCAAAGTCTGTCTTCGTTGTTGGATCGTGCAGAGAGGCTAGATGCGGACCACCGCCAACCTTCAACTCAACATTAAGCTGAACTTTGTGGTTCAGCACATCGTCAGAGAAGGTGCGTAGAGCTTCCTCCTTATCCTCATTGTCAGCTGGCAGTGCGACTAAAGCAAGTGCGTACTCGGTAGCATGGGGTTTCTCGCTGCTGAAGGAAGGCGGCAATGCAGCCAAACGGCTTATAGGAAGAGTCTGTAAAATGCGTTTGAATAATGTATTAGAGGACGGGTGGTACATTGTAAATGTAAATTGCTTATGTCGCACACCGTTGACAGTTGCTGTGCCATGTCTTGGGTGTCCCCAGCAACGTGGATGTTATATTCGTGTGGAACACGCGGTCCTGCAGACACCTCGCTCAATGGCTGTACCAAAAAATATGGTACACCCGTGCTGAGCCTTTGGGTAAGCACACCAACGAACCTCGAAAATAAACACACACTAGTTTGTTGCTGTAGAGTTTGGTGTACACTACTTCATGACCACAGCTTACGTCGAACGGATGAGCATTGTTTATGTGGCAAACTTATGACTCATGCGTTTCGCTTTGAGACGGAAACGGATCTAAGGAGCTTGCAAGGTGCACTTCTGATGATCGTATATCTACTTACTTCCTTGTTACCGTAGTCAATGTACAGGACGCTGGCGTTGTTGCCCTGAATGCGCTCCACCTTAGCGCGATACCATTGATTGTCGAAGGTGAACTGGGCAGCAACTAAGTCACCTCGCTTGGGCGTGTAAGCGCCGGCAATGGGCGGATTAGCCTGGAAGTCAGCATGCAGCTTGCTCATCAATGTCTCCAATTTGGGTCCGTTGTCAACGGATTGGGCGAAGAAGGTCAGCGCTTCAGTGATCTCAGTGACGATTACGTGTTCGTAATTTACTTTGCGCTCTACCGGTGCCTTCTCATCCTTCTCCTCTTCAATGACGACCTTCTCTTCAGGCACTTGTTCTACATAGTTGGCCCAAATGTTTTTCTTAGCTGCCTTCGCGCGATCTTCAGCGCTCTTGAGTAGTCGGTAGTACTCCGATTTCTCGGCGCTAAAGTGAACCTCAGCGAGACCTTCTTCGACGAGGGCAACCGAAAGGTTGACATTTTGATCAGTCCATAGCCAGCCAATAACTGAGGATCCCGCCTTATCTGTGGTGTCAATATGCACGGAAACATCACGTTGCAGTACACGCTCGCGAGTAAACGTCAGCGCCTCGTCGCCAAAGGGTTCACCCTCCTGCGCTGGCACGCCGTTGAGTGCGGGGCGCGAGGATCGTGGGCACGATATGCCAGCGAGCAGGAAGGTAACAAGACAGCTATCTTTGGGCACATATAGACGCAGGCGGGACCCGCTGGCTACGAACTCAATAATGGCTTCCGTGCGCAATGCACGTTGCCAGGAAGGCAGGTACTGCACTTTAATGCGGGAATGCTCAACAGTAAGATCGTTGACGCGCAACGTTGCATTATCCTTCTTGGCGTGGAGACCCTTTAGACCCCTTATGGCCTGTTGCTCGGCGGCAATCAGTTGATCATAGGCGGATGACCTCTGATCATCATCCTGCCGATAGCGCACACACGTTGCCAGACCCTTTGCCACCATTGCCTCGGCCACGTTCTGTCCACCGATAAGAACAGTGTAACAGTGCTTCTCCGGGAAGTTGTCGCGCAATGGAGAAATGTAGTCCAAATTGCATTGTACCTTCTTAGTAACGAGTTTCTTGCGCAAGAACTCACGCGCTTCGAACATATGCGGAATCTCATACTGCGGACGATAGTTTTTGCCGCGGGGCGGAGCCTTCACGATTTCCTCGCCATCGGTACCGACCACAGCGCGCTGGTCACGTGGGGGGCGAATGGAGGAGAAGAAGACCTTCTTCACCTGACCATTGGCCAGACGCACGTTAATAGCATCGCCGTTGAAAACTTCGACAACGGTGCCGGTGAAATCCTTTTCCTTGGAGTTAAAAGTGGGTGTCTTGGCTTGGTAGTCCTGCCACTGACGTAGCCGCTTTTCCTTGGCAATGCGTTCTGCAGCACGTAGCTTGTCAGCACCTGCAATTAAATTAATACATGTTATTAATGAACATGAAATCTAGTTTTACTGTAAATATATATAATGTTTTTGCAGCATTTGTGGACGGGGTGAAATGAACGCAGTGTCAATAAATCAGTCACTGTATTCTTGGAGTCCGTCGATTTAATCTGGCAACCGACAGTTTATGCCACGTAGCGCTGCACAAGGCTTTAGCCAAAAGGGCGCTACGCAGTTCAACTGGGTTGCCGCTTGGATTTATGTACTTGGGATATGCTGCTCGCTCACCTGTTTTCATAACGGCCATAGACCAGTCCACACACTTGGCCAAGCCTTCGCGCAGCAGCGATTCGGCAATGTTGCCCTTAGGGTACAAAATGGTGCCAATAAAGTTGGAATTGTTAACAGACTCTAGCCTGATCTCGACATCACGCTGAAGCAGCCGCGTTTCCACGTGGTAACGAGCCTCATCGGCAAAGGGAACCTTAACGCTCAGATCGGGTTTACCATCCGCGTCGAGTTTAACACCTGGGCAGCGAATACCCGATATCATGAGCGTAATGTAGTGGAAATCTGGCAGCAGGAAGGCACGCACAGTTGAACCGTCACGCACGTGCTCGATGATGGCTTTAACGGGCTTACCGCCATAGACATCCACAATATGTGCGGGATTCTCATGCGCCCACTTGATGTTGCGCACCTTGTCTGCGGAGTTCACACTGTGCGCCCATTTGCCACGATTGGCGGCACGTGCCTGATCCTCCAGCTCGATGAGCGTCTGCTGCTCGGGTGTTGGACGGCCCTCGCGACGCACTGTCACAAGACCTTCACGGACAATGGATTCAACAACATTCTCGCCAGTTTCCTTGTCCTTGCCCACCCACACGAAACCGTATTCGCGGTTGGAATTTGCAGGTTTATCAAAGGTGAAGGTCACCTCAACACCGATCAACTTCTTGCGCAGAAACTCGCGCGATTCCCAAGCCCAGGGCTCGTCCTTAGTCTCGTCTCCGCCAGCGCCAGGCCGGCGCGCCAATTTCGGTGCGAGCACATGCGAGAAGGTGATTTGTTTTTCCGGTGGTGGTGCACCTTTGGTAGCGCGTATAACAACCGTATCGCCAGAGAGGACCTGAAAGACAAGCACGCCAGTCAAGCAATGAGGTTAAAATGAAAATGATACCACACGGGCAAATTAGAACACGTGAAGTTGACGTCGCAAATATATAACAATAGGTGGCGCTATGGTTTTGTATTTTACAGGGTTGCATAAAATGAGTGTGGCCGTTGTCAGCTTCTTGATTCCAGAGAAAGAAAAAAAAACTAAACGGTGCTAAAATTTGCCGGTTAATTGTGTGTATATTGTTTATGTTATACCTACAACCGTTCATAGTATGTATGTAAATAAATACATATCGGAAAACACACATAGATCGAAGATCGAAAGTGGAATTTTGGAGCCTCAATCGTTTCGAAAATCAAGTCAAAAATTAATCAGCTTTAAAAATTTAAATTATTTACAGGAAAAGTATTCAAATATAGTATGGAAATGGCACAATTGATGTAATCTGGCTTTAATGGACATGTTCTCATATCTTAATAGAAAAATGTGAAAGATGTTTCAGAGTTAACGATTGGGTATAATTTATATAGCGTACTCGCTTCCACACATCGAATAGGGTGGGAAACAGGTGTTGGCTTGCATTGGCACTGCGGCTTTTTAAATATCAACAGGTCTTTCACCTAAAATATGTAACACGGAATGCTGACGCGGCATTGGGTCGGTCAATCATGAAAGCGGCTTATAGCTCTTGCAGTTGGTGACTTTTTATTATCGTTTTTAAAACCATTCCAGCCCCAAATGTAAAAATCGAAAGTAACCACAAGAGTAACTTCGTATGCTTCTACATACATATGCACAAATTTCTACATACAAACATGCATTTGTACATACCTTTCGCGCCTGTGCAAGCGCTTTTCGAGGTTAGAAACGTATAGTTTTGTATTAAACGGTAAGCAAATTTATGCCTATGTATGTATGTGTATGTGTTTATCAGATAAAAACGCATGTTTCAAAACGCCGGCAAGTTGTCGCTGATTGATGACGTAGCCAGAAGCAATGACAAAGAGCACAGCCAATACACATATACATGTATTATGCACATAAGTAAGTGAAGAGTGCTCAACACATTTTGTAAGCACTGCTGAAGAAGAAAATCTGCCAGGTTGGCACCTTCGATAACTTTCGTTTCTTTACGCTTTGCTGTTCAGCCATTGTGAGTGTATAGGCGTGTTTGACGTGTCACACTCACGCATCGGGCATATATGAGCATCTCTTTCGCACTTGCTTGAGTCGCGTTCACCGTATTTGCCACGCTGATGATAATCACACACTTATTTTTTATTCATTATGTATGAATAACTATTACCGAGCTAATGGCTTTTCACTAAAACAGTAGACGACTTACTTGTTTCACAATGCCGGATAAAGTCTTTGCAGGCGCCGCTGCCGTAACTGCAGGCGTGCCGTCTTTCGCTGCTCCAGCTGTCGTGTTAGCTGCTGTTGCCATTTTTCCGTACGGGTGCGGTTTTTACCGGCGGACCGTTATGTGGCTTTTTTTTAGTAAGCGGGTTGAGTTCCTCACGTTGTTTTAAAGTGCGCCTAACACTGTTTTTCTTTAAACTTAATTAGTTAATTGGGTATGAATACACCACACACAATCACAATCACCTCAGAATTTTCACTGCTCAGTAAGCTGTGTGACCAACTGCAAGAAGATGTCAATATCCCAATCGCTGAAAATACCAAATGAGGACAAAATACTAAACTCACTGAAAACGAAACGAGTTCAACTTTGTAACAAACAATATTATTAATGTATTGAATATTATTTGGCATGCTACTATGTTAGCGGGGCTAAAATCATAAAAAGGCGCAATATGTTTCTGAAAGATATCGATAGAATCTATCGACTGTTTGCTAAAATTAAGCGGGAAAAATACTATTTCTTCATTATAAGCAAAAATGAGCCGTTCAAACAAAATGTTTGGCGACAAGGCCTTCGATTTACTAAAGGATCTTAAGCGATCGGCGCAGACTATTCCCGCTTTTGACGACGATGGTGTGCGCCAAGTACTGGAGGAGATAAAAGCCATTTTTGAGGAGAATGTCGCCCAGGCGTCCATCTACAACATCTCCGGCGACCGCAGCTTGTGGCCTCTGCTCAACTTTAGACACGCAGCTCTTCAGCGAAACAAACGGTGTCTGCTGGCCTACCTGTATGAGCGGAAGCAGCGCATCAAAGATTTGCGCTGGGAATTTGGGCCCATTATACCCAGCGATATTAAGCAGGCACTATGTGAGCCCGAAGTGCAATTTTTCAACCACTATTCCAAGTCCCTTGCTGCATATATGCGATCCGTAGGAGATGGCCAGGGCATTGATCTGACTGGCAACTTACGTCCGCCCAAATCTCTCTACATCGAAGTGCGTTGCGTAGAGAATTATGGCAAGTTCGAGCTGGAGGACGGCGAAGTGATCCATTTAAAGAAGAATAGTCAACATTACTTACCCCGCGCACAGGTGGAGCCGCTGGTCCGTCAGGGCATATTGCAGCACATAGCTTAAGAGAAATAAACCTAGAATGTTCTATTATTTTTAAAATAAGTCGCTCATGCAATGCAAGGTTGGGATTTTAGCAGTTTTAACGCCACATCTGGCTTGTTTTTTTTAGGTACTAATTATCAGTTCACCGAACAAAGTAATCGATAAAAGCTAAGTGGCAGCTGCTTTTTAAGCCTTTTTATGTAATTTCGCGTTTTCCTTCGGAGCTGGTGCAACATAGAAAATTTGTTTTCCCATTAAATTGTTGCTTCAGACATTTACCACCGTTTTGCATTCTATCGTTAGATTTTTCGAGTACATTTTTCCAGGAATCAAATGCGCACAGCTGATTTGAGCGCACAGCTGTTTTCGGCGCAAACAGCTGGGACCATTACGTGAGCGTGGGAATTGATTTTATTTTACGAAAAATTAAATAAGTTTGGATTAAAATGAATCAAGCAGAGGTCAGCAAGTTAATGTCACAGCTGCGAATCGCAGTGCGGCCAAATAAACGTAATTTAAGAAATGTAGACGGCCCGGAAGGGCGATTACTCAAACTGCGGAAGACTGTCACGGCGCTGGTGAAGCACGAGCGGATTGAATTGTTTTACAATCGAGCGGATGAGGCGCGTGGTTATGCAGAACTGGTTAGTTACGATGAGATGAAAATTATTGAAAAGGGACTAAAAAACCATTCGTTCGTTTAGCTAATTTCAAATGCCATACGCCATGGCGATCGGCACAAAGCGACTATGGAGCTGGCGGACTATTGGCTATTGGAGAAGCAGCTAGTACACAAACTGTTTAAGGTTTTAGTGCCACGGTATGAGAATTTCAACGTATCCTACACACGCATGTTCAAAGCTCCGCGCGATTATCCCGGCATATACTATAAGAAGTCTGTGTTGGAGCTCCGCGGAAATCCCTTCCCAGTACTATGGCCAGATATCAGTCAGAACCGCAATCTATTGCACAATGTGCTGCTGGACGAGGCTCGCAAGGAGTTCAGACGTGAGCAACTTGCGAATTTGGCTAACAAACTGGCGACAGAGGCTGACATTGCACCGCTTGCATCACCCACGCAAACAAACGCCGCACTGAAGGAGCAACAGGATGCTCAGGGCACGACGAAAGTGTAGTTCTTTATTGTAAATCATTAAAAGTAAAGAAATGTTCTAAGCCTAATGATGACAACGACTAATTCTTAAGCGGGTAGTATCTGTGTGTTTGGCAGCTATAAGATATAGTGGTCCAATCGGGCCGGCTCCGACTAATGTCCTGTCTCTGTCAATAACAACAAGTAAGAGTGCTGTAGTCGGGAGTGCCCGACTACGAGATACCCTGAACCCAGTCCTTACAATCATTCATACTAATCTAAGCACACACATGCTGCAGTATAAGCAGTATAAGCAGTGCAAGCGGTTTAAGCAGTTAGCTTGCTCTTTCGCTGAGCCCCACACAATGGAAAGTTAAATCTTAAATAACTTCTATGTTTATTGTCCGATCTTATTGAAATTTTTGGGGCAAACAATTGTCAATAATATGTGTGACCAAACCAAATTGCAAGGTCGTACCTTCAAAAATGCATTTTTGAACTTTTGGGGGGTTTGGGGGTGGTATCCAAAAAGTGAAATATTTGTTACATGTGTATGCTATTCGAGATTATACATGCCAAGTTTGGAGCCTCTAGCTTTTATAACTTTGAAGTTATGTCCCAAAAACGCAAGTCTGAAATCGAAATTTATCGATAACTTTTAAACGGTATGAGTTATCGATAAAATGAAATAAACTTGATCTGTCCCGGGATTAGGAGAACTTATGTTCCAAATATGAAGTCTCTAGCTCTTGTAGTCTCTGATATCTGTGTGTTCATACAGACAGACAGACGGACAGACGGACAGACGGACAGACGGACAGACGGTCAGACGGACAGACGGACAGACGGACAGACAGACGGACATGGCTAAATCGACTCGGCTGTTGATACTGATCAAGAATATATATACTTTATATGGTCGGAGATGCTTCCTTATGCCTGTTACATACTTTTGCACAAAACCATAATACCCTTTTTACCCATTTTTAATGGGTTCAGGGTATAAAAATATGTGCAAAGTTTCGTCGCGATAGCTTTAAAAACATGGGATATATGGGCTAAACCAAATTCCAGTTGTTTGGCAGCTATAAGATATAGTAGTCTGATCCGGCTAGTTCCGACCAATATTCTGTCCCTTTACATAATAAGACTCTCATCATCACCATATATTCCATGTTTTTAAAGCTATCGCGACTAAACTTTGCACATATACTTATTATTCAAAATGACATTGATCGGAGCCGGCAAGATCGGACCACTATATATTTCAAAGAAAAATTTAAATTCATGTGGTATCAGAGCTTAGAGCAAAATAAAAATAAATGTCATGCGATAAAACGAGTTTTTACAGCACATGAAAGTGCTGCAGTTGGCAGAGTGAAAATTGTCTAAAGGGTCGAAAAGAGTATGAAATATTCGGCACGCCGAAGATAATCCTTTCCCACTTGATTTGATACAAATTTACTAAGAATCGTATAAGGACACAAAGTTTATATTAAAATCGTTAGACATATATTTTCTGCTACAGATATACAATTTTTTTCATTAGGTATTCTTCTACTTCATGTAAATATCAGTCTTCTAAAATGAATAGAAATCATTACTTCCATCAAGTTGCATTGCTTGAAACAAATTTTTGTGGTGATTTTAAAGCTTGCTGACATTACAGTGGCTCAAATAGTCCGATTTCCAATCTGTTGGGAATAAAGTATTCGTAAATGCTTTTTATAATATCTCTTCATATATATTAACTCTACCTTTTCCAGTTAGGCAGATTTCACGCAACATGTCACAGTGGCTGTAGAAAAACTGGTGCTCATTTATGTAGGCCGCACAGACGGGGAGAAAAGGATCGCAATCATCTATGGCCTTGCAACGATCTGAATTCTCAAATACTGGCAGGGAAAGCACGCAAAACAACGATGCCACGAAGAGTATCAGTAAAAGTAATGAGACTTTTGATGTGATTCCGAAAGAAGGCATTCTTATATTACCACTTTTACAGACGCGCTCTGTTTACGAAGTTAGATGATTGTATTACCTAGTTTATTTATTGTGCTATACATTTGTGGATATTCATATACACAGGTGTTACAAAGAAATTTTATGGGAATATAAATAAATTTTGAGAACATTATATACCCATATGCAACGAGTGATAGGCACCTTAGAACGACAACCGAACAACTGATAGCCACTGGTGAGCTTAAGCGCTAGTGTGCTCTGTCATTTGCTGTGTTCTGTCATTTGCTTAATCCCCCATTCCGTCTGTCCGATTGTCATGACAACGGCCGATTGTGACGCATTATTGTTGTTCACAGAGACAATGATAAACATTGACTCCATCGCAGTTTGCGTTTTTTAACGGGCGCTATTGTTTATGGTGCTGTTGCCGGCATACTCAATGAATGCCGATGTCGTTGCTCATCTAACTGGAACAGCGTTTTCAGCCGGATCGGAAGTGGTATTCAGCGGAAGCGTTGCATTCAGGTATATATACAGAAACATGTACTGTAATATAAAAATCTGTTGTATCTATCTAGCCAAACTATACATCGAATAAAGTATACAAAGTGTCCAGAGCAAACATGAAATACTTAAACATAGTGTAATTGCGTCCTCAAACATTGTTTGTCAAACACTCAAAAGCATAGGTATAGGATAGGTTGTTAACATATAGTTCAGAAAACTTAAAGCGCTTTAGCCTCGTTTGCAATATATATACAATTTATGTACATTTGTTTAAATTCTTATGAGTGATATGTTTATGTACTCACACAAGATGTCTGCATTTCCTGTTGCCATTGATGCTATCATCCCCAGTACGCGACTTCCGTAAGTTCTGCAAAGATATGCACACAATTGACACATAGACGCAAGTACTATTATATGGGTAGTAATATAATTGACTTGAAGTAAACTAATTGAAACAAGTGGGGAAGGATTATCTTCGGCGTGCCGAAGATTTTATACTCTTTTCGAACCTATAGGCAATTTTCACTCTGCCAACTGCACCACTGAAATTTCATAAGCTGTACAAAATCGTTTTGTCGCGTAACATTTTTTTTTTGCTCTAAGAATATTTAATTCATTGCCAGTTGTATAGCAGCTATAAGATATAGTGATCCGATCCGGCCGGCTCCAACCAATGTGATGTCTCCTTGAATAATAAGTATCGGTGCAAAGTTTCATCGCGATAGATTAAAAAACATGGGATATATGGCCAAAACAGACTTCGAGTTGTATGGCAGCTATAAGATATAGTGATCCGATCCAGCCGGCTCCAACCAATGTGATGTCTCTTTGAATAATAAGTATCGGTGCAAAGTTTCATCGCGATAGATTCAAAAACATGGGATATATGGCCAAAACCGACTTCGAGTTGTATGGCAGCTATAAGATATAGTATTCCGATCCGGCCAGCTCCGACCAATGTGCTGTCCCCTGGAATAATAAGTGTCTATGCAAAGTTTTATGGCGATAGCTCAAAAACTGAGGGACTAGTTTGCATACATACAGACAGACAGACAGACAGACAGACAGACAGACAGACAGACAGACAGACAGACAGACGGACATGGCTAGATCAATTTGTATTGTCATTCTAAGCATACTGGCAGTAACTTTTGGGGTCTCCGACGCTTCCTTCTATGCGTTACAAACTTCAGGACAAACTTAATATACTATTTTCTTCGAAAAGAGTATAAAAATGTTTCATGAAGTTATATAAATGTATATAATGAGCATATACAGCCTAGTCAATCTATCAAAATCGTCTGTCTGTATGCAAACGTAAAAAGTTTTATGGCAATCGAAAATGAAAACTAATAGTATGTTTATAATTATGAACTATAAATGACCAAGGTCATTATGAAAGTAGCGGTGTAATCGTCTGGAGATTATTGCGTTTTGCATTTTGTTTGAATTTTCATTTAGATTGAAAATGCCGCAGGAGCAATAAAGTGCCAAGTCCACGACGAGGTCTATGAATGTTGGTCGGTCAATTGGTTACGATACAATATACATAAGTAATAGGGAACGATCTATCTGTGGTTGAGCCTTTTAGTCAGCAATATGAAAATATTGCTGCAAGCACAAGTAAATAACAACAATACCAAACATAAGCGAAATTGCATAGGCACCAAAAATAAAAGCTACACACACAACGAGCACGTTGAACACTGTTGGAATATCCATTCCGACCATATAGTAGCACCACATCTCAATCGCTCTCCTTATCGAAGCACGCGCTTTCGCTATGTGTAAAGACAGCACAGTTGTATACCCTTTACACAAGACTTTGTTAAAAAGGCAGAAGGACCCGTTTCCGGAAAGGCTTGGTTTTTTAGAAAGCCATATTTTTGCACTGCATATCTGACTGCTTAAGATGCTATTCAACATCGTTCGTTTTAAGCACATAGTTATCAGCATATGCGCGTGTGGGCGCATATTTAGCAATATGTGTTTGTATTTGTAAAAATATTTAGTACAGGTTAAAGGATATATCCTAGTTGAGCACTATCGACTGCAGCATTCTTAATATTATTGGAAAATTGCTGAAACGTGCACAGAAATCGACTGTTTTTGTGGATGTGTAATAGGCGAATGGAAAGGGGGCCTTTAAGTGGGTCGGTGTACAACATACATATATGATATGTGCTATATTGGCAACAAGCACTTTTGGCCAAACACAAAAAGGTCATAATGTAAGCAAAAACTAAAATTTCAAATTACACCCACAGGATTCATCTTGCGCTCATATTTAAATTCGAATATTTTTGTATTTATCCTAGTCATATCAAGCACAAATAGTTATTGCTTATCACGTTCTCAATTCTTATTAATGCTTAATCCAATTTCAGTTTGTGTATGAATTGCAAACATTATAAACATGCTGTTAGCTAATTTATACACATGTTGAATCACGTAAATTACCTAATGTATGTGTTTTATTTAGGTATGTTTCATGCTTCTATGACAACTACAGAGTATTATAAAAGCCAAAATTGGGTTTTAAAAGAAAAAATTGTTACTTATTGTTGCTAAATCAGGATCAGAATGACAAAATAAGGATACGAATATAACAAAGACTATTTTTTTAGAAAAATGCAATGGCATATTAATGTATCTGCATATGTAAAATTATTTTACTGAACATCGTAGTCTACTGGATGACAAACTTTTCTGTAAGATATGCGTTTGACAGTGTATTTGACAGTGAGTGTGTTAAAAATGTGTATCGTTGAAAACGACTTCCTATTTCGTTGAAGGTTGTTAATTTGACTAAAGTCAAAACACTTTCGAAAAGCTGTAAAATGTCAATTGTTGGAAATGAGTGAGTTCCTAGTTGGACTTTTGCCCCAAATGTGCAGTGGTGTGCACTGTTATACTCGTACAATTAGGAGGAGCGCACATGCTGTCCTCGTAGGCATTAAATTACAAATGAATTCCAGGCACGTGATCTTTTGCTTGACTGCATCCGTTAGCCGCCGCCAAATGCAGCAATGGTCACTGGGTTGCAGAATTTCCCTCAGTTGTAGTAGCTTGTTCAACTCAATTATAAAATTGACTCATCCAGTGGGTGCAACATTTTTCGGCTTGAAATGGGTAAATAGTAATAAATGGAGCTATTCTAGCACATGTTATGTTCAGGATGATTGCTTTAGTACAATCATTTGAATATGCACATTAGTATAACATTAGCTTTAATAATACAAAACTACTTTAAAGAATGCTAGAATATGTGTTTGGTAAAAAATGGAAAACTAGTACTTATACATGGTTTTTTCCAGTTACCAGATTCATTAAAATTCCCATTCCAAATTAGTGGCATGTATAAATATTTAGATAGATGACACATTAGTTTGTTGCACACTTTTTCACGTTGCATCAGATTAATTATGTATTAATGAATGGAGCATAATATCACATTGCGTATAATTGCTGTCACTATCACCATGAGAGACATACGTAAGTGAGACAACCCTTTCGGCCAGGTAATCTAATAAGGCTGCAAAGATACCTGTGTGAGGAGAGCTTATTTCCGGGTTGAGGTATGCGCTGTGCGTTAGTCAATGCCGCTCATGACCGCCCCATTTGCTCACTGAGAATTGTGACCTGTGTTTGAACTGACCATGTGACTTAATTACATTTGCATTATTAAATTTTATGACAGTTGTTCTCAATAGCTTCACCTGCTCCTGCTGCCGACAGTATGCAACTGTGACGTGCAAACAAACATGTATGAAAAAGTATATCTGAGCGTGGGTTACACAACGCACAATCTAACATGCCATTCAACAATACGTTCGCAGTAATGTCATTGGATATTTTAAGTACTAGAATTCTTAAATTAATTCTGACAATCTCCAAATGTATATAAGCATGAGTATCAAACTTAACATATTTAATTAAGAAATTCAATGGTATGGTATGCACTTTTTTTTATGTGTCATCCCAATTTTTGATAGAATATCTCAAAATTCTATCGTAGAATTAATTATTATTGAGCTCAACCCGTAAGCAAAAAGGCCCAGGGGTTTGAAAATTTGTTGTGTTTTGACCAAATTAATAGGAGTACGATATCTTGGAAGGAAATTCTATTCTATTTTATTCTCGAAGTTTTATAATCAATGCTTTAAATTCAAAGCTGCCTCGAGAACGAGAATGGATTCAGTTTTGATAAAGTTATGTTAGGCTTAAATGTTTGAAAGGCATTTTGGGATAACAAATTTGATTACTTTTGACAAAGCTTTGGGAGTTTCAAATATTGGAAAGGTATTTCTAGGGATCTGAATGCAGAATTCATATAGAGGTCAAACCATGATCTAAACTGCATGGGGAACGAAAAACTTGATCAGTTTATGGGAATTTCTAGGGACCAGGAATTTTTTAACTTTACATTTTTAACAAAATTGTTGCGGTAAATCTAAAAAAATTACTGTATTTCTTTCAAAAATACGTACGTATGCAGTTGGTGAGAGAAGAAGCACATACCAATTTTCTACTTAGTCTTCAAATTGTTTTTATATGAAAGTTTATAATATATTATGTTATTAATGTGTCCAAAATTAGTATAACTTATTCAATAAGGTGTACAAAACATTACACCTATAAGAAAAAGCTTCAGAAAAGATGAAAACAACTAAAAAATACAATTGACGCTGAAAAGTGGCTGGTATAAAAATCATCACTTCTTCCTCCAAGTTGCAACAATGTCTGCAGCTCAAAACAGGAAGCATAAAGCAGCTGCAACTGTGGCGTTTATTTTTAGAACATGCGCAGCTTATTGATAAAAGCCCTGGGTGCGCTTTCTCTGAGTACACATCGCGAAATCACGTAAAGAGAGAGAGAGAGAGAGGGAGAAAGATATAAAGAAAGAAAGAGATATAGAGGAAATAGAGAGAAGGAGAGTAACAGTTGTACGAGAGCATAACATCCTACAGGATACTATTCGTGGCTTTTTGCAGCTTATTGCATATTTTGCTATTCAGTTTCAAAGAGACGCGCACCGATAGCAGTTCACAAAACTCGCAAAATAATTTCTTACACTGTGCTCAGCCTCAGTTATAGTCATAGCCTGAGCCAACTGACTTTCTTGGTGTGAGTGGTGAAGGAGAAATTTTTGTGTGTATAACGGTTAGTTTAATATTTGTGCTTCGGATTAGTGCTACGTAGTTAGTAGCTTTAAAATTTGAAGAAAAAGAAAATATATATATATAAAGGACCAAAAATTGTATTTTAAAAAGCAAAACTATTTCAATTTGTATGCATTGTTCGTGTTTTTCCACAATTTTTGCGCCAGTGTCTGGATTAACATATATAGAGCAGCATATTGCGTCACTGTTCACTTAGTTGTGAACACTCATTAGGAGGTTTTTTCGACTTTATTCGCGGAGGGTAAGCGTGAATTATTTTTAATTAAAGAGGCATTTCCCTCTTGGGAGCACCTCATGTCCAGAAGAGTAGGCCGATGTGTGTATATAAGTTTTTAGTACGAGTTGTATATGCTACTTATGCTTTCCACGCCCCAAACATGAATACATTAAGTGTACATACATATGTATGTATTTAAAAAAAATCACTTGAACGAAATAGAATACTTGGAACATTTTTCATTTCAATAATTAATATTGTGTCTAAGTTTTAAGTATAGTGATGGAATGCAAAAAAAAATAAAGAATAATAATAATCAATCCTTTTTTTAGACGCCATGAAATACATATATAAAGGAAATTAAGAAATCTTTTTTTAATGCATTTCAAATTGAATGGCAGCAATAATAAAGATTAAGAGAAGAGACGTTTGAGTAAATATGTGTTTTAAAATTAAATGCAAGGCAATTTGTAGACGTGTTAAGCATTCATCCACAAGAATTCGATATCTAGACTTTATTTAATTATTCTTTCTACCGCTACAAGTAAAATCACTTTAAGATTATTGCAATATAAATGGGATTTATGTTATTCTGAATTTATTTATTTTAAATTGTCTCGTCTCAATTATCTTTCAACTATCTTTAAACTAAAAATGGTTACTTCTATTTATAAACCAAATACAAGTATATTGTGATATATTATACACATTTATGTTCCTGTTGAGCAATATATGCGTATGAGTAATATTATGCACAATAACTATTATTATTATATCGTATTGGGTATAATTAAAAGCTATCAACTTTTCTTTTAAGTAATATTAGCTAATATGGCTATTACAACATAAATACACTAGCCTAATTATGCACAATTGTATTTCTAATTAATAAAATTTGAAAATTGTAAGCAATCAACAAGCGTATAATGAGGCAGAATTGCAAAAGGCTTTTGGTGGCTGTGATCTTAACATGGTCAGCTTTGGTGTCCAATTCTGTTTGTGGTACTACAGAAGGGCAAGAAACGCCACTAGCCCTACCTGTGGCCGAGCTGACCCAACCCACAACAGCTATACAGGGGGAGGTTTGGGAGGAAGATGATCACGAAGTCTTAATACGTAATGAGCGCGGAACAAAGAGCGATGGTGAGTTTTTTGTTCCCTATTTATAGCTAAATTGATTTGAAAGCGCTTGAGATTTGTAAACAGAACCTCTATCTTTTCATAATAACCTTATACTTTTACTATTTTCAGGTCTTTCATGTCGTTATGGCAAAAACCCATGGACTGAATGTGATACTAAGACTAATACACGCTCCCGAACTTTGACATTGAAAAAGGGCGATCCAGCCTGTGATCAAACCCGCACTATTCAGAAGAAATGCAAAAAGGGTAATAACAATACTTACTGGGATTGAACCTAGCTAACATAACTAAGAAGATAGAAAAGTCATATGAAAATGTTGCAAATACTCTCCAAATTAATTATAGCGTGTCGATATGAAAAGGGCACTTGGTCTGAATGCACCACAGGACAAATGACCCGAGCTGATAAATTGAAAACGACCAGCGATCCTTCGTGTGAAGCAACACGTATAATTAAGAAGAACTGCAAGCCAGGCAAGTCCAAGGATAAGAGTGCCAAGGAACAGCGCAAGAATAAGGACAAAGGTAACTAATAGAATTAATCACAAAGTAAACAAATATTGGAAGTTCATTTAATATTGAATATTGGGACTTCCACTAATATGAACAGATAGAATAATATATGTGAACTATTTTTTGTGTATCTCATCTTACATATAGCTGCTCGCAAAGGACGTGTCTAAGTAATCTGGTAGCATACTTAATGATTCTTTAAGTCGAATGTTAGTTTTATCCTTGATACTCGTTTTACAAAAATATAAGAACAAAAATAAAAACGTAAAAAATAAACCCATATAATGTATAACCATACAAATTCTCATTGAATACATTTATTAAAAAGTTGTAGTTTTGTTTTGAAACAACAGAGTAAATTAATATATACCACTAAGCAAATAATATGCAACATTTTTATGAATAATATGTAGAGCCATACCAATAATTTAGTTTATCACTAACAAATAAATACCAAGATTCTCCAAATTCATAAAACTGGTTTGACTGATCCGGCAGATAGAGATCTCGCTACCCCGGAAAATTGTCTAACAATTCTCATAAAGCATTAGCCGAGTTATTCTCAAAATAACTTTACATTAAAATGAATAAAAACCATCCCATAATTAACAAAAGTTACTCAAATTTATGTAAACTGTTTGTCGAAAAATATCAGCTTCTGTATTTGATCTCAATAAAAGCAGAGAACAGACAAAGCAGTGGAAAAAATGATTGGCATAAGCAAAATGAAACAAAATTTAGTTATATAATGAATGCAACATTTAAAGAAAACACTTAGTGTAAATATTGTAAAAAGTAATACAATAGTATTGCGACGTAATAAAGAGACGATGACCGATACTTGATCGGCAAGGACAATGGCCATATATTGGCAGTATGCTGAGCGCGATTGGTATTTTAAAGAATGTTCATAATACCCAACTCTATATGAATAATGGTAATAATTGCGCATATTTCTTAAATACATTAAAACACCCCCAGACTTATATAGGCATTCGCGTTTATTAAAACAGAAAGATGCAATTATAGTAAAAAAAGGAGTTGAAAATTTAGTTTCGTACTTAACGTAAAAACCTTTTCTGCAAACACCATAATTATAATAATATAATTAACAAATTATCTTCAGTATGACTTTTAATAAACCCTTACATGGAAATTCTTTGAAGTTGGTTATGACTTAATGTGTTTAAAAAATGAGTAACCATAACCAATATTATACAAACAAAAACTTAATGACCCATTAGACCTTACATATAAGCATGTGCTGGTAAATATATATGTATATATATAAATATATGTACATATATGGCTACTGTACGTATATATCGAAATACACACACATGCTTATGTAAGTCGTGGAAAAACAAATTTACATAAATATTTGATGTTAAACGTGTTTAACTGAAATTATTTTTATTCTATCAGGAAACCTATAGAACTCAAAAAAAAGAAACAAACAACAAATAAAACAGAAATTATATACATACGATATAGTCATTTGCATACATACATATTTACATATATAACATAAGTATAACATAAAAGACAAAGAAAAGTGAAAACCAAAAAGGTCACTGAACTCACATAAAAATATTATGAATAAAACATTGACATGATCATTTAAATAAAAACAAAAACAAACGATTTTTTTCCACAGTAACTTGCAGTATTTCAGAACACACCATTGAATTTTTTTTTATTAAATTAAAATATGCTCTTAGGATGACGGCTAAGATCGCCGTTGTTGCTTTTTGCAGTGATATAATATCGAAAAAATTACATAAGTATATAAGTACAAGTAATACATAAGTACTCGTATTCGAAATACGGTAACTGCGAATGGTTTACGACGTGTGTACACTTTGGGGATCGCCTTAGCTGTTCAATATGATCAAAATAAAGTACAGTATATCGCTAAGCATATAACATATCTTTATTATATCCCGTTCTACTGATTTTTAATCGACACACGTCGTAATTCAAATTCGTCTGTCAGAAATATTAGATTACTTTGAGTTTTGTGCAGTTATACTAACATTAGTTGAGTATATTGAGGTGCGTGCTCAACGACTAAGGGATGACTAAGATACAGGAAAAGTGATGTGTGTGTGCGTAAAAAGAAAAAGCTTGGCAGGAAATCAAACCGATGCAAACCCGTTCGAATGTCCTGTCAAACTGCTGAGCCACATGTGCAAAACTGGCGGTATTCCAAATTTTTAAAAAGGTAGGAAAAGGATGTAAGGCAACAAAAGCAGAGATGTAAAGAAATTAAAATGGGTGTGGTAGAACGCTTGTTTGAAGAATTCTGAGCTAATTGGAAATATAGTACCACAATTTTTGTAGATATCCATGTAGCTGTAGGGCTGCGGCGCTTTGCATACAATAATACAGGCAGATATAACGGCCAAGCGTACGAAAGAGCCGACGCTGAAGTCGGTTGGGAATCATAGGCTCTCCCCTCAAGCGGTCGCTGAAGGCATACATATATGTAAATGTATACAATGACAGAAATTCGAGGGACTGGCAATTTATTACTTGACGTTTGTTCCTGCTGGAACTAATAAATCCGACTGAAATGCCTTGTCTGACATTCACTTGGCAAAATTTTGTCTAAAGAAAGTAAAAAGTACACTGTTGACAGAGAAAAATATATACTATGTACATATGTATGTGTATATGTACACATATAATCAGCCCACTCTGAGCATCGTATCAAGTTGCAATTGAATTTGATTGTGAGTCTGCGAAAATGTATGTGCCCCATCGCTTGCCGCGTCATCTTTGACACTATTGCCATGGTTGTGAGCTGCAAGCATTTTATGCAGGGTTGAGCTATTGGGATCTGTTTTCGCATTTCATCAACGTCATCAATAATGGCGTCGGAGCACATGACGAGCCATTTACATATGTGTTATTGCGAAAAATATTTCTTATTTTGCTCTCTATCAGTCTCTGTAGGAAGCTAAGAGAGTAATGAGATAAAATTAATCTAATAATTTATGCATATTCATGCATATATTATTGCTACTGGTCATTGTACTGTGATAGCTTGATTTAAGAATCTAAGTAGCCCCATAAGTATATTAAAATACCATACCTCTAAAAATGACAATACCGACAAGACCAAAAAAATCCCAGTGAAAATCATAGCAGGTTGCGTTGGGCTAAAAAAACATTAGCACATAGCAACACAAAAAGAAAATTTGAGATGTAATTTCCCGGCAGATGAGCAAGACAACAGTGAGAACAATAGAGGGAGAGAGAGAGAGAGAGAGCCAGAGTGAGAACGCAAGCGTAGAGAGCGCAGTTGCTGCAGCAGAGCTGTCCAGAACTAGAGTATACGTATTATGTGATATAAAGTGGATTGTGAATGCTCATGCGCAGCAAAAGCAGCATACTCCAATATTGTATTCAAAGCCAAATCCATGTTGTTTACTGTCTTTGCAGTAAAAACGCGAGCTCTGCACATAAACAAACAAATATTGTCGGCTGTCTGAAAACCTGCATCCTTGTGGCTGCTTAGACAACTGGCCAGGCACAATTGTACTTATGTACATGCATATACATACATGTATGCATATACAAATAAATTTATATATAAACGTATGTATACACAATATTAACAATACGTATGTATGTATGTACATATGTACATGTATAATACATAATTAATGAAGAAACTAGAAAATAAACAAATAATAACACCATATGTATATGACTTACATAAATACATTTAAATTACGCCATATTATCATAACATCTCTAACTTCTAATAACGAGTGATATATGCTTATATGCATATAGTATGTTCTTTATGAAGCATGCACATATGCATGTACATAAATATGCACAATAGCAAACTCAACGATATTATGTTTCTTTTGGTTCTTTTTCGAATTTACTTGCCTTGCCTGGCTGCAGACCGCTTGCCTGCGTTTTTGCCTGCCCGCTTGAACATTTTGTCTTTGGTATCTCACCAAAACAATGTTCACTGTGCACTCTGCCGGCAATGTTGAAGTTGACTTGATTCTGACCCACTCAAGCCACAAACTCACTCAAAACTTGTTTCCTATCGCATGGGATAGAGAGTACTACACACATTCGAATACATACAATGTTTGTACTTATGTATGTATGTATATGTGTATATGTATAAGAAAAATTGTTGTGGATCTAGATCTAGTTGATTGAACAGTACTGAGACTGCTGTTACACAATTTCGTACTCTTTGTCCACAATAAAACTTTCTTGGGCGCTTATATGTAAGTCTCCCGACTTATCTCTACCATGTGTTTCATTTAGTTCAGTATACAAAATAAAGCTACTTAAAAGCGCATTTATTATGAAAAATATTTTTCTTTTTCAGCAAATTATTTATCAATATTGGTATGATAACAGCTGTTTTGCTAAAGAAGAAATCTAAAGAAGAAATCTTTAGTATGTTAACTATATGACACAAGTAAGCTTTTTGTTTATATATCATCGTAAGGCTTACTTTTCCGTTTTTAAATAAGATTTGTTTTTCAAGCTTACACATAAGATGTGTATAAATTAAGTGTTTTTTACTTATATCAACTCTTGTTGCTCGGTCTTATCTGGAATTACATACACTTACTTCCCATCAATCATATGGAAATAAAAGCGAGGCTGCTTGTTGCGGCGCTTGCCACGACGGTCGCTGGGACGTTGCACCGCAACAACAGAAAAGGCAGTGGTTATTGATAAGAATAAATGTCATATTTATATATGCATGTACATATCAACTTCAATATATACCGATACCAAAGAGTGGCGATGAATAGGAATAAGTCACCTTTAACTCAATTGTCATTTCGCTCAGTGTATTGAGTGTGCAGCAAGCTGAGTTATTTCGTTGCCTCTCGCATTTCAAGTGCTGTTTGCTGCTTGCTGCGTCATCAGTCGCAGCATTTGCCTGATCTACTCAGTTCCCGCAGAGCTCTGGACAGTGTCGATCGGCAGCGGCAACGCGTATTTAAGTGAAAATTATTTTCACAACTTTTTCCAACAGAGATTGTAATTGTAGCTTTAACTAATTACCAGAAAAGAGACAATTTTATCTAAGTCTCTCTCGTGTGTTTGTTGGTGCGTGCGCAGAAAAAAACATTGAAAATAATCATAGCTATAGTTATTTAGTGCTTAGTGCTACAAAACTTTTGCTGAATCCAAACTTTTACGCTATATAGAAACACACAACAAAGTAATGTAGGATATAAGGAATATAACTGCAGCTTGGTGATTTTTAAAGAGCTAAAATTTTATTAGTTACTGCTTATTAGTAATTTGATAGCTTATTCAATTATTCGTGCTTAAATTACACTGCATAATTATCAGACTGTCGGGATGTCAGCCTGCCAAGTTGTCAAGTTGTTTTTATTTCTAGCTGCTGTCAGTACAAAATTTCAGCCTTATTTGAAAGTCTGGGAAAATTCATAACCAGAAAAACTGGACAAAAAAATTAGATTCGTGGGAAAGTTGCTTCTGCGTTAGGCTACCGACAAAAAAATCTCTGCATATGTACTTTTGACAAAAAAAATAACAACTTACTGATTCGATGCCTAATTAACATAACGTTGCAAAATAATAATAATAAACCAAGAGGCAGCCTTAAAAGTTGCTTAAAAGTGTATTCCATAACATTTAAATATTGTTGCGCTTTTTAATGTTTAGTTAACGACATGCTGTAAATTCGAATTTCTAGTACTGTTTTTTTAATAATTAATAAATTTTTTCTCTGCTTAACTTTTAATTTCTCTCATATAATATTTTTATATAAGATTTTTGAAGTTCTAAGGTAGGAGAACTGTATGTGACTGTGCTAGTTGCAGGAGGGTCGCAAAATAATATTTGATGATTTACAATAAGAAAATCCCTGGCATTGCCGGGAAAATGTTTCTGTTTAAATACTAAAACATACTAGGACAGTTCACAGAAAGTTCATATCGGCAAACTTATCCATAATCATATCATTAATTGCCACAGAAATGAGCGAGAGTCCAAGCGTGGTTGCCTCACATGCTCCCCAGATGTGCAACATGTGGCACCGAATTGTCAGATACCGCACATCGCGGTTTTTAAATGCTTCCCCTTTGCAGAGGGTAGTATGATTCTCTTATAAGTTGTGTACCACATTGATAATAACATTTAATGACTGTCGTTCAGTTTCTTTTATGCATATATAGACCCTCATATTTGCAGCGTAAGTTAACAGCTGTATTTTAACAAAAATTTAGTTTCCAAATTTAAGAGCAAAATTTATGTTTTTTTTTGTCTGTAAATTGTGTAAATTTTGTTTGCCATGTTCAAAACAAAAGCTGACAGTTGGGGCTTTTATTCATATTTAATATTTGAAGATTTTAATATGCTTGCAGTAATGACTAGCTAAAATATTTCAATAATTGAATTCTCAAATTGGGATATGTACACGAGCATTGAAGTTAATGTTTGAAGTCTTTGTTCTATTAAGAATATTTTACCCCAATGGCTTGATCCCTTTAAGAACTCATCCGCACTCAATTTAAATGTTTTAGTTTTATAATTTTCTTTGCTTCATTTGCAAGATTCCCTAGCGATCTGAATTTAATGCATACAAATTTATATGTTAGACCTAATTAGCATCAGAAATATTTTGAATATTTGACAACTTTAAGTTTGATTTAACCATGCAACAGCCAAAGGTTTCCCGATAATCTATGGTAATATTGTCAAACATTCGGATCATAGTTTGGCTACTGCGGCTAGACAAATTTTCCTTTCAATTAAAATGAGCATGTAAACGGTCGCCATTATTACAACTGTTTTTCATGGAGGGAAAAAATGAAGTTTGTAAATAACGAATAAATGTTATAAAAAACATAGTACATCTTCGGTATTGATCTTCAAATCGTAAGCATTGCCGAACTAAGTGCGTTTATAATAAGCCCTTGCGGAAGAATAAGGGTTTTGGATACTGTAGGTATGCATTATAATTTAGTCTCAGGCATCTATATTAATTATATTATTACTAAAGTGCGTTACATATTTGAAGACAAAAATGTAATGGGTACAATTATAGTGAGTCAAGATAAATGGATTTAGCGATTGGTTTGTTACCGTCAACTAATATTTTTCATTGTCATTCTATTTTCAGGTCAGCTGAAATGAATTTTTTAACATTTGTGCCCGCATGGGCGATACTCATGCTGGTCACATTGACGCTAATGCCATCGTTGATTTATGGCCATAGTCGTCGTTTTAGTGGCAAAGCACATTCCATGACGTTGGCAGAGCTCGCTTCTGGTGCACAGTTGGTAATGGAAACACACTCCGGTAATGTGTTGTTGCGTCCAGCGCGAGAGGCTGTACCGGAGGAGCCAGCTACATTTTTCGCAACTGCACCAGTTAGCAGCTTCAGCGGCAGAAATACACGTGTTAAAAACAATAACAAGAAATCAAACAAATCTCATAACAAGATGCAGCATACAGATGCAGGTGGTCGCAATCCCGGCTTAAAGAAAACATCTGTATCCACTGACGAGGAGCCACTGCAGCAGGGTAAAAATAGCAATGTCAAGCAGCAGCAAAAAATTATAAAGCCGCAGGAAAATCAGCATCGCGCTGGTAAAAGATCAGGAGCTAAATCAAAGGCATCAGAAAAAGGTAATTTATAGAGGAACACATAACCTGAGAGGTGGATTACAATTAAACAATTAAGAGTGTTCTAGTCGGGAGTGCCCGACTAGGAGATACCCTGAACCCAGTACTTACATCCTATCATACTTACCAATCAATGCACATCCATACAAAGAAACAAATACTGCAAGTAGTGCAAATAGTTTAAGCAGACTAACTTCTTCGCAAGGCCCCACACTATGCAAAGGTAAATCTTAAATAACTTCTGTATTTAGTGCGCGATCTTTGTGAAATTTTCAGGACATAACATTGGCTATAAAATGGGTCATCAATCCAAATTGCATGATCATACCTTGAAAAATAAGTGTTTTTTACTTTTGGGGGTACGGTATCCAAAAAAAATTATTATTATATCAAACACAAAGAAATCACAAAATTTCTTTTGTATTTTATATTTATGTACCTTGACTAAATGTTGGACAATAGGTTTTCACCCAATAGTCAACAAATAAGATAAAAGAGTAATAAATAATATATATGTTGCACAGCATCAACGTGTCGTTATGCGAAGAGTACATGGACGGACTGTGATGCAACGACCAACATGCGCACGCGCACTCTATCTCTGAAAAATGGCGAGTCGCACTGTCTACCCACTAGGACAATACAGAAGAAGTGCAAGAAATGCAAGTATATAAAAAATAAATTTTTGTTTTCTGTGTTTAAAATAAAATTTTGATTTCAATGCTTTTTGTTATACTAGCTAATCAGCTAATGCATGATTATATTCAAGCCTAACCCATTATCGATGCGTTTTTAGCTTGCCGATATGAGAAAGGCGCCTGGTCAGAATGCATCGCTGGACAATTGACACGTGAAGACAAATTGAAGACATCGGAAGACGGCAGTCAACAGAGCTGCAAGCTCGTGCGCCTTATTAACAAAAAGTGCAATCCTGGTACTGTTGAAAAACTGACAGCAGGCGGCGTCCGCTCCACTAAAGCCCGAAAACATAAGGAGAAAGGTAATTAACTGATTGATCATGCAATGAGTCTAGTAATACCTCAACAATTCCAATTACAGGTACACGCCATACATCGCCCCCGGCTTAAGACGGTTGTAACATTGGCGAGATTGGGAGATACAGCTCAACAAAGTATTTAGCAACAGCACAAAAGCATTTGTAGCAACAATTTAAAAATATGTTGAATAAGAAGGCATTTCCCGCAAAACAGGCATATTAATATATATATATGTGTATATTTATATATATATATTTATATATATATATTTATATATATATATTTAAAAGCAATTTATAACGTTTTTTCTATTTGGACTTTTATAAAATTGTTCATTTTATTTCTGCATCGTTTGCATCAATGATTTAAATTTTGTATCCAACTGCAGTCAAATTGCGTGTCAATAAATATGAAATGGGTTATGACAATGAGTTGAAAACAAGACAATCAAAATTTAAGCTCAATAATTTACTTTAGTGGCGTGCAGCACTTGAGTATATATTGCTGTTTGAAAAGCCTGAATTTCCACCAATCGATCCACCGGTGAAGCTTCTCTGACCGATGCTGCTACTAAAGCCCTGTCCACTGTTGAAGCTAATACCGGACATCCTGGATGAGCCGATGCGATTGGCGCTCATTGTGCCACGGCTTGCACTGAAAGCATTAAATCTACCAGACGGCACAGTGCTACCATTCAAGGAATTGAATCCACTGGATGAGTTGCCGTTACCAGTATTATTTCTGACATAGCCTCGACCACCACGATTGCGGCCACTGCCCCCTCCCGAATCACGCGCTATGATTTCTAATTCAGGATTAACATTCTGATTGGCTTCGCGCAGGATTTCGATCAAAGCGCTTGCGCATTTGCCATTTTTTCGTGTGAAGAACGCATACGAAGTTCCTGTAGTGTGTTTCCGCCCGGTGCGTCCAATTCGATGAATGTAGTCCTCCGATGACTGTGGAAAATCAAAGTTAATGACATACTTAATCCCATCTACGTCAAGTCCGCGCGCTGCCACATCTGTTGCCACCAATATGTTGGCACGACCACTGCGAAAGTCATTGAGCACATTGTCACGGTCCATTTGGGATTTGTCACCATGTATTGAGCCTACGCTAACACCAAAAGCGCTTATAAAACGTGCCAACTCATCTACCTTTTTTTTAGTGGCTACAAATATGATAATCTTGCCTGGCATACTGGCCTGGTCATAGATGCGTGATAGAAGGTCTTTCAATTTGCCACCTTTTTCGTGCTCAGCGCATACTTCTACATACTGTCGTATATTGTGGTTAGCTGACAGTTCCAATGAGCCGATGTTTATCTTTGTGAAATGTCAAGTCATATAATATATTTGAAATCAAGTTAAGCTTACCTGCATATAGTTGCCAAGAAAGTCTTCGGCTAGTTGCCGCACTTCTTTTGGCCAAGTGGCACTCCACATGAGTATTTGACGGTCTGGCCTAATCTGCCCAAGTATTTTGCGAATTTGTGGCTCAAAGCCCATGTCCAGCATACGGTCAGCTTCATCCAATACCAGGTAGGTGCAGCGACGCAGATTAGTTGTGCCGCCCTGTAAAAAATCTAGCAAGCGACCGGGCGTGGCGATCACAATCTCGACGCCATGTTCCAAGTCGTTAGCCTGCTTTGAACGCGGTGCACCTCCAAAAATACACGTGTTACGCACTGAAGAGCTCGAGCCAAAGTCATTGGCGACCGACTGAATTTGCTGCGCCAGTTCACGCGTGGGCGCCAGTACAAGCGCTATTGGACCTTCACCACGCTTCAATGGTTGCTGTCCGTGGATATGCAAAATGGCGGGCAGTACGAAGGCGAGCGTTTTGCCTGATCCTGTTTTAGCTATGCCAACCAAATTGTTGCCTGACATAACAATTGGCCATGATTGGGCTTGAATTGGAGTAGGTTCTATGTAGCGCTTCCGCCGTACTTCATTCATGCAATATTCTGGGAAGCATGCTTCGTCAAAATACTGTATGGGGTTCGGTGCCAAGCCACGTACGGTGACTTCGTGCTGGTGACGGTACCGATCCACCTCCTGTGGCAGCCGATTACGAGTTTTTGGATGTTCCTCATAAAAGTTCTTTTGGAATGGTTGTAGACGCATGTATGACCACTTAACACTAAGTAAGCCTAAGCAAATAATCATTACGTGATATATGTACATATTTTAAAATATGATGCTACATACTGCCAAAATCGTCGTTCACAGCTCCAGCACCTCGGTTGAGGCCGCCAGTACGTCGTGGGCGGCTTTCGATGCGTCCAGAACGTACTGAAACGTAAATTAAAATATATTACAATTTTATATACATATGAATTAATTTGATTTATAAATACCTCCGGTACCAGCACCATATCCTCCAAAATCAGAGCATCCTGTAAATTATACTTCATTTGCTTAGTAGACTACTTTTGATTATTTACTATACATACCGGCACCACCACCTCCAAATCTACTGTGTCGAGGTGGTGACATATATTACGCTATTTTCAACGCGGCACCGGTATAAAAAAGTTCCAATATCTCTTTTGGCCGCTATTGCCGTTGTCCTTTTTCACTTTTCGTATGGATTTCACTGTGAAAATATAAATAAAGGCCGTTTAACTATTTAGTCAACTGATAGTTGTAAGATTAAAATAAACATAAATAATCCTCTCTAAAGCAGCTTTATTCTTATTTAGTATTATGCGTTCCAATATTTCTTATTTGTCTTAATTTTTCTGCATTCGATTTTTTACTCAATAATGGCATAATTATTTGATGATCCGGCAACATTTTCTGCCAAGGGGCAACGCTAGTGCCTATGTTGTCACAGCTGTTTCCCGGCGCAATTTCTTCATTTTTGTCGTCAGCTTTTTAAAAAATCCATTTTGTTTGTTTTTTGAAAAATTTACAGCAAGCGTACTCTTATTGTCATCGATTGTTGATAATTCAAGGAAAAGAACAAAAACCAAAAAATTTACTCGGCTGATTTAAACAAAAATGTCAAATTTTTCAGTGGTCATTTAGTATATTGGAAAATCAAAATAATTCACTTATTTGAATCTGCAGACATACATTTGCAAATGACTCCAATCACAATTGGGCGGATGCTATATGGCGGCTCACGCTTTACTTCCCGGGCGCTTGCATCAGGCATATGGCACACCATGATCAACAGTGTGATGTTACAGACTCATGCGGGAATCAAGTGCGCAAAAAAGAGGGTTAATATACCTTATTACAATGTATACTCTAGTTATTTAGAACGCCCGCATTTGGCGTATCTGATACATCGTCGCTACTCAACGTGTGAGAAAACGTCGACGCAGATACTGTCTAAATTATTTCCGCAGACATCCATGGAGCTTGATGATGAGGATAGCCGTGATCGACGTAAGCGAGAGGAGGAGGAAGAACTTAGGGAAATGGAGCGTGCCTGGAAGCGAATGAAAATAGGGTTTGGGGTCTTTGGTATAGGAGGCGTGATCTTCTCGTTTTGGGCTATTTATTTTTTTGGAAAGCCGGAGCTCGATCAACATGGGAATGAAGTTACAGACGAGTACAGCACTTTGCCATTGGTGCAGCAATACATGGCACGCACCTTTAAGTCGCTTAATCATTTTCAACGGTTTATTCAGGAACCTTCGAGCCAAAAATTACTGCCTGATCCGCTGCAGGCACCTTACGTTCAACCATCCTACACCCTGGTACTCGAGGTTAAAGACCTTCTTATACATCCAGACTGGACCTATCAAACGGGGTGGCGTTTTAAAAAACGTCCTGGCGTGGACGTTTTCTTAAGGGAATGCTCCAAGTACTTTGAGATCGTTGTCTATACTGCCGAGCAAGGAATGACTGTCTTTCCACTGCTTGATGCCCTCGATCCCAGTGGTTACATTATGTACCGCCTTGTTCGTGATTCAACTCACTTTGTGGGCGGTCACCACGTAAAGAATCTAGATAATTTGAACCGCGATCTTAAACGTGTGGTTGTCGTAGACTGGGATAAGAACTCTACCAAAATGCATCCGGGTAACACATTTTCAATACCACGTTGGTCCGGAAACGATGACGACACCACTTTGTTTGACCTTATCTCGTTTCTAAGCGTCCTCGGAAGCAGTGAAGTAGACGATGTGCGAGAGGTTCTCCAGTACTATAATCAGTTTGAAGAGCCCATTACAAAGTTTCGTGAAAATCAGCGAAAACTTTGCGAACAGATGCAGGCCGATGAGATCGAGAAGTTGAGTAAGCCGAAGCCTATGGTGAAGAACTGGTCACGCGGCTTCATGAAGTCATAAAGGTTAAAGCCTTTAAACTTAAGACGTTAACGTTTCCATTGCATTGTTGTGAATTAACAAATTATTTTCAAAATAACGTGTATACTATTTATTTATTCTGAAATCTAACTATTAATTTTTTTGATTATCAACTTTGCTTCTGTCATAGTATCAATCAGTTTAAATCAAGTATGCTCTCTAATTTGTTCAACTGCTTGTTGATATCCTGCAGGAGGCTATGTAGATCTGTAAGTTCAGCTATTTTCTTGACAGTATTTGACTCAGTTGGCATCATGCGCGCGCGCAGCATATGCCTGACCCATTCGAACGTCAGCTGTTCCCTTTTCAGCTTTTTTCTTATCTCCAACTGCACTTCCTTAATACTGACGATCTGCATGCTTCGTTTATAGCTATCAAACTGCCGCTTGCACGTATAAAACATAAGCAGCAACCACATAGTAAGCACTAGTACAAAGTAATACGGTTCCTTCATTAAGCTATAACGTCCACGGACCTCAGGAGGTGAACTTAAACCATTTGCTACTTCTTCTCCCAGAGCTTCCATTGCTACATACAGACAAAACCGTACTAATTTAGTACTGTTATATAGTATTTCTATGTGTACAACTTTATGACAGGAAAATGAACGAAGAAATTTAAATGATTTCGTATAAACAATTATTTGATTATAGATGCATGCAGTCTGGAGTTTCCGCCGTCAACGGCGGATCTAAATTGAATAAGGAGCACATAATGTGAGAAAAAAAAACAATTCAATCACTTTTAGTTATGAATTGCAATAGCAAACGAGTCAAATGCTTGGGGACAAGGGAATATGTAGCATCGCTAAGCCATAGCCCCAATAATACAAAATTCACAATCGCCATCAAGGACACCGTGAAGGCAACTGAGCTGCAGTTATGTAAAAAACATAACCCGTAAAAGAGGAAGCGTGCTCCTATATACTTACATACTCATGTATATGTACAATACACATATATACAAGCACATATATATATTTACATATATATATTTACATATATATACATACATATATATACATATATATATATATATATATATATATATATTCATATATGCATAGCTCTAATATGCAAAACAAAGTAAATCTCCACTTATACACACATGCAACAAACACACGTAGCCGCTGTAGCTTCGCCCACGCAAACTCAGCAACATGTTGCCGGCATTAGCTTTTCTTTGTGTCTTCTGTATTCTGGTACGTGTAGTAAAACGCATGCCAAAACAAATGAAACGCTTTTCAACAATCAACAGCAACGGTTTCAATTTGTCATGCGCAGCTTTGAATAGGGGAAGCTATCGGAATATCGGCAACAATGCCTGCACGCGACTCAATTCCAATGATTTTAAAGGGAGGCTGTAGTTGAACACTACTACTTATTTTGAAATAAGAGTAATATAATAGCGTTTTCCATTATTAAGTTGCCCTAAAAGTAAAAAATTTCTTTATTTGTACATTTTTATACTCTTTTCGAAGAAAATAGTATATTAAGTTTGTCCTGAAGTTTGTAACGCATAGAAGGAAGCGTCTGAGACCCCCAAAAGTTACTGCCAATATGCTTATAAAAAAAAAACAAATTGATCTAGCCATGTCCGTCTGTCTGTCTGTCTGTCTGTCTGTCTGTCTGTCTGTCTGTCTGTCTGTATGTATGCAAACTAGTCCCTCAGTTTTTGAGCTATCGCGATGCAACTTTGCACAGACACTTATTATTCAAGGGGACAGCACATTGGTCGGAGCCGGCCGGATCGGACCACTATATCTTATAGCTGCCATACACCTCAAAGTCGGTTTTGGCCATAAATCCGATGTTTTCAAAGCAATTGCCTTAAATTTCCTTGTACACTTGAACATCCATATAACTCATCGATGGGTAAAATCGCAAATCGATTGAGTCATAAACAGCGAAGATATGCGTCATTAAATATTTTGAAAAAACAGGTGCATATGAGCAAACAAAGTCAAGCGCAAGAAAGCTTTTGATAGTCTGAGCAAACAAAGTCAAGCGCAAGAAAGCTTTTGATAGTCTGCTCTTCAAGGTATTTTGCCACCGATCATCAAAACGGTTTGTGGCGTATGGCGTAAAGAGCCGCGCTAACGAACGCATGTTTCGCAAGTTCAAGTTCGAGCCTCGGCGGCGACTGATTGTTAATTTAATACTTTTTTCTTTTTCTTCCTTCCAAATATATAACTGTAATCAAATTAATTTGCTTCCAATAGCTTAGAACAAAAACAATGCCACGCGAAAAAACAAATGCTGACAAACGCGAGTTGCAGGTTGCAGGAAAACAAAAGAAGGAAATTTGTAACAGTCGGCTCTTCAAGCAATTTTGTCAGCGATCATCGAAACGGCTTGTGGCGTAGTGGGTAAAGTTGCGAACTGGTGAGCGAGAGGACCCGGGTTCGTAACCAGCGGCGACTGGTCATTTATTTTCATTTTTTCTTATTCTTCTTTTCAAATATATAATAACTGTAATCAAATTCATTTGCTTTCAATGGCTTAGAACAAAAACAATGCCACGCGAAAAAACAAAAGCTCAGTATAAATCGAGTTTGTTAGCGATTCTTAAAACTGCTTGGTGTAAGCAGTACAAAGCAAAACAAGAAAGCTTTTGACAGTCTGCTCTTCAAGGGATTTTGTCAGCGATCATCAAAACGGCTTGTGGCGTAGTGGGTAAAGTTGCGAACTGGTGAGCGAGAGGACCCGGGTTCGAAACCAGCGGCGACTGGTCATTTATTTTCATTTTTTCTTATTCTTCTTTTCAAATATATAATAGCTGTAGTCAAATTCATTTATTTTCAATTTCCTAAATTGTTTCTAATTTTTTTTTCATACATAAAGTAGCTTTAATAGAATAATTCAAAAGAAAAATTTAAATTCATTGGCAAAACCAATGACACGCGAAAAAAAATATGGATCTCAAATTCTGAATATAAGCTCTCGTATGTTCAGATTAAGTTTTATGACAATTCAATTTCCGACAGCGGCCTTGAAAGGTATAAGAGCAACAGGCACAAAATTTGGTATGTATATTGTAGTATACATATGTAATGTAGTTTTGACTTTTTGGAAAAACTGAAACTTGTATATTGTTCAATTCGGTAGCACTTATGAATGCTAAGGGACGCGTCCACGAGCTGCGGATAGTGAAACGTCCCTGTTTACATGAATACCTTTATATATTTTATTTTATATGTAGGGGTATATGTATGCGACATTAATATCTGCGAATTAAATAAGCAGTCACGGAAAAATAGTAAAAATTGCTTTAAGGTTCGAAAAGAGTATTTAATCTTCGGCACGCCGAAGATAATCCTTCTCCACTTGTTATATTTACATTATGAACTCAATGAGTATAAGCAGTTTTAGGGGTGCAGCTAACGTTGCGTATGAGCAATGTAGTGGCATTCAACGTGGAAATGGTAAAACATAGCAAATCCAACGCATGCGCCAAGTTACAATTGGGCATGCAGATAGATGAGTAGCCGAGTATTTATCTCACTTTCACTATGCAAACGTCAAAGAAAAGACTGGGAATCTGACACAGTGCATAGAAACGGTCAGCCTCCTTGTCGACAAATGGAGGATGCCAAACTAAAAAGCTTCGCATCGGGTTGTAAAACGGAGCACACGCAGTATTCTGTTTTCGAATTTGTTCTCTTCCTTTTGGAATTCTGTATGGTGCAAAAAGCTTTTGGCCTCGCCGCAAAGCAATGTTGTTCAGTTTTGACAGAACGTACGTCGCGTATGTGTGTCGCGTCGCAATTTGTTGGTAAAATATTGTTTCTTTCTCGACAAGGAATATCATTAGATATTAATTTGTGTATTGGGTGCCATATAGTGAGTGTACGTGTATGTGTTAAACAATAAATAAAACAAAGAAATAAAAAGTTGGCGAAAATTAATATACAATTATATTTGCAACCATGCGCCCATTTGTGGATGTATGCTAAAAGTATTTAGTAATATTTATGGCATATTTGGCATTCACACCTACACCAGCCAAAGAGAAAATATGCTCAATTATTTTTTTGCCTCTGTCTCGTGCCTCCGCGTGCATTTCAATAACTTCAAAATATTATATTCTCTCTTTAAGATTCCGACGGTAGGTCTCAGTATGCCGTTTATTTGTATACCCCTACGACTAATGACAAATTATTCAATTCAGCATATAGTGTATACAGTGTATTTGATTTGAATACAGCTCCCAAATCAGTGTTATGAAAAAATATAAACAAAAATATATTTTTATACATAAATTTCAAGAAAAAGCTGACATATGAACAACCTACAACAACAAGTAGCAAGTGGTTTTTATTTATGATATCCTTTGGTAGTAGTTGACGCTGACAAATGGGCAATCAAAACTTAGCAAGACTATCACAGCCACACCCTAAACATATTCGTTTTACAATGCTCAATGTGCGCGCAGAACTTTTACACAGGCAATCATACATGAGAATGGAGACGTATGGCAATAATAACATGAATCAGCATTGAATAGTTAATTGATTCATTTATAACATTCTTCAATAAGCACATTTCAGTTCGAACAATTTCAGTATAGATAACGAAATTAATAAACAGATTCAAAAACAAATATATATCGCACACGACATTCACAGTAGTAGTCTTCAATGGTTTCTCAAACGTATTCTTAGTTAATTGACGTTAAGGATGTGATAAACTGCCTCTCCCGTTAGTCTATATGTCAACTGATACAAAAGTATATCATAAGCCAGTGAAAAATGTATTTCCGAAGGTTTGTCCCAACTAGTATATGTATGCATTATTTGCAAAGGTTCCCAAAGCCTCAATAAATAAATAAGTGTGATCTCTACGATGGCAACGGAAACCTTTCTTGATTTGTCATATGACCGAGTAAAATCATCGAAACGCCCGTTAAGACCAAAGCTCCTAAAATTAACGGATATTACCACACCTCACCGTAGTCGCAAGAAAATTAAAGTAAAAGTGAGTAATATACTATATATATATATGTTATTATTTTTAAAAACATATCTGTTCATTCTTCAATCAATTCGACCTGTAGTCAAAGGACCGTTTGACGACCGTACGTGATCGCATATACGATGATCCGGCTTACACTGAAGACATTAGCCACCTTGCGAACCCCCTACGCCGGAGCAGCATTTCTGGCAAATCATCGGGGGACTATAAGCTATGTACCGAAACGGCAATGCAGTCCGTGGCTAGTAGCAACTCCTTAGGTAAACGCAGTCAGTTGACAAAAGACTTTCTAAAGTATGCGGTGAAAAAACCAATTAAGGCCAGCAACAACGGCGCAGTAAGCGTGGACTATGAATTTGATTCAAGTAGCTCGGACAACGAGCAACCAAACCCATTCAAAGACGGCAGTATACCCAGGCGTGTTTTGAGCTTGGAGAGAAGTTTGGCCGTCAATGTGGTGGAGAAGAACGAAAAGAAAGCAGTTACCCAAAAGCGCGGATCCAAGCAGAAACGTAACTTAAGTCTTGATAACAGTAGGAAGGGCACACAGTCACATCTGCAGCAGACGCCAACTAAGAGTAAACAAAGTTATGCGAGCGAAACACGAATTCGGAAGGAACCCAATCGGAAGCAATACCTGGAAACAGAAATTAAACTTGGTCGGGGTGCCAGCGATCAGGATGACATACACTCGGTACGGAGTTCGGTACAAAACTCTGCGGCGACTTTACCCCTAGACTCGGCAGTCAAGTTGCCAATTGGCAGACGTCTCCTTAAAGGCGAAATTGGTATCAAAAGCTTTAACTATTATCTTCTGAAAGAGGGTTTAAAGAGCTCTAAGAAGATTGATAAGCAACGTAATTCAAGTGATGCAACAGGCAACAATGATAAGAAATTGCATACACGCAGCGAGGAGAACATTTATGAGGAGATATTCTTCAAGGATACGCCAATTTCAATGAATAATCAAAACAGCAACGTTGCAATATCAGCTGCAGCTGTGCAATCTGATGATGAAATTCAAAACCAACACCAGCAACAGGAATGCCTGCCAGAGGCTGGCGTCTACGACTGTGAGTTGTGTATGCAGCAATGTAGCAGAGAGAATTGCAAGTATTGTCTAGTCCAAGGTGAGCCGGAGGCTAGTACCCAGTTGCAACAGGACAATAGTAGCGAGCAGCAGGCAGGCACATCAAGCGGCCTGCCTGCTGCCCACATTCTCGAATTCCAGTCATACAATCCTAACAATCCCGGGGTATATAAAATTGAAACGACGCCCGTGGCTATTACGGGTGAATACAATCCAATTCTGCAATTCCAGCAATCGTCCGCAACAACATCCACCACTGCCACGATATCACCCTGCGAACAGCAACATCGCAGCCAACGCCACCACCAGCAACAACAGCAGCAGCAGCATCAACATCAACAACTCTACAGTAGTTTTAATCAACATCAACCACATCACAAGGGTTACCAGCACAATATGGCAAGTCATCCGCTCACGAATCACTATGCCGGGGGCGGAAGCCTGTTGCTGGCACAGGTGGCACCACGGCAACCGCATCTGGAACCGGGTTACATTGTCGGATACCAGAATGGTGGTGTTGGAGCAGCAACTGCTTCTGTCCACCGCATGAATACTAAATCCTCCTCCTCAAGCGACTCACTGCCCTATCACAAATATAAAACAATGGCGCGGCTAGAGGCGAATGTGTTTGCCAAACCAGCTACAGGTGACATATACTATGCCATAGGGGGCGTAGGTGCGCCGCCCCTTCATCCTTTGATGTATGCGGCCAGCAGACCCATAGGTGGCTCGCAAATTTTGGTTGATCAATTTGAGTCCCAGATGTACAAGAGCGACTCAAAGGCATCCATACTAAGTGAGTTTTCTCTTCGAAGTAGCGATAATTCACAGCGCTACACGCGCTACCCACATCGTTCCAGTCTCTTCTCCTCATACTCCAATGGGCATCAGCGGCGGTACTTTGGGAGCACGGAAAGCTGTCGCATTGGCTACGACTGCAGACGCTGCAGCTTGGACGGTATCATGAGTACCGGTGTAGCGGGTATGACCGCGTTCGACAAATGCACCAAATCTGATAACTGTCGCTACGAATGCCGTAATTGCGATTGCTCATCAAGCTACTTTAGCTCCGATTTTGATGACATCTATGGCTCAATAGCACGTGGTGCCAGCAGTGGCATTCCACGTAAAACAGCGGCAGGAACATTGCCATCTAGCGGTTCAGCGGATCCCAGTAATTACAAGCAGGCACCAGTAGCGATGTCTAAACAGCCGCCGCAGCTGGACCTCAAGCAGAACAAATATGCAATGGACTTCTTCAAGCACGTCAATGACGTTAAACGCAGTATCTATCAGTCTGAAATGCAGCGTAATAATAGTCTGGAGTCAACTCGTCGAGGACATAGAAACAGCAACAACGTCAAATTGAGTCCTAAACGCTCAGCTTCACAGCCTCCGGAAGCATCGCCTATTGTGACTACACTACCGCTCAGCAAGGGACGTGGCACAACAGCTGCAAGGCCAACACCGGCGCCTAGGACAAGCCTACACAATCAGTCGCAGGAAAAGGAGCTTGAGGACGCCAAGCTAACATCAGGAAAACGTAAGCCGCAACCAACAGTACGACGTGAGTATCCTTCGTTGGATCGACTCGTAGCCTCCACTACGGGCACCATACCAAAGTGGCAAAGCCATGCAACGGCGGAGGAAGAGCCAAAAACCAGCAAACAAAAGATTAAACACAAGGAAGTGGAGCCACGTGAGCGAAGGGATCGTACTGCACCTGCTGATTCAAGCGAGCCAATAACTTCTTCTACAATCTCATCTAAAAGACACCATCGTTCGAATAGTGGAAAGACGCATCCAAGTGTTAGCAACCCAGTAACCATTACTCGGCGCAAAGACATTCCCGCTCCACCGCCACCCTCGCCAGCTACTTACTCAGATCTTCAAGAGTTGAAGGCTAATATGGAAGGACTCCGGGACGACACCAAGTCACGCTCTTTAGAAAGTGAAACTAACGAAACGCCCAAAACCACCGAGCAAAAAGCTGTAAAAATCGTGCAAGCGGCTGTAAAAGTTAATGCTCCAGCCTTATCCACAGTCATACATGAAAGTACACCAACACCTTTAGCACCAACAGCTGAATCTACTTCCACTGGCAATGGACCATCAATTGCGAGCAAAACTGCACCGGAAGTGGAAGATGATGATGTTTTCTACGATGCACGTAGCGAAAACTCTACAGCCGCTTTAAGTGTCCCACCCACCACGGATAGGGCTCTACAAACTGAGTCTCTTGGTCAGCAGTGCAAGGTAGGCATGCAACTTTAATACGACATTTTTTAGCGTATACTCGAGTTGATAATTCTTACCTGTTTTATCAATTTATTGTAACAGGATGTGTGTGTTGCACCAGAGCTTGACAAGTCCGATAAATTCATACAAGCAGCAGGCTCGACCCTGACAACGGATAAGAACGAGCAGCTTGAGAACACCAAGGCCATTGGTGAAAACGAAATACAGAGTACAAACCTGAGTACCGCCACAGTATCGACCACAACAAGTCAACAGTCACCAAATGATGACCAAGGTGCCGAAGCTAAAAATGAAACATCAACATTGGAGGCTAGCAACAAAAAAAGTTGGCAAACATGCTGCAAAACTGAAGCATTAGATAGTATTCAGCGTAACGAAGCAACAGTCAAAACAAACTGCGAAGAAGTGAGCACAACAAAACGCAATAATAATACAAGCACATCAGAAGAGCTAACAATCGTAAATGTTGACGCAACATGTGAGGAGGGGCAATACACCAGTTTGACGGCATCAAATGTTGCCCACAAACACAAAGGCAACAACAACGAAAACGATTCAACAACCATTGGAGCAACATTGGAGCTCGAGTTCAGTTGCAAGTCGGCACACACGGACAGCGCAACGCTGGCAAACAGGTACGCGAACACGTGAGATACTTTATACTGTTGCTAGTCTGTAACTATGTAGATACACATATACATACTAGGCTATACGTATGTATGAGTATTTAACATATAAAGTCCATAACTTAAAACACTTGTTGTTTTATATACGTATCTCTAATCTGATTTTCGGTAAGCCAGAACTCGGCTAACCGCAAGCAACAAACTTTAATTACGCGTTTAATATAAAATTTCAAAGAAATTGTAATCTAAAGAGCCAAGTGCTCGTCGTGAATTTTGTGTGTTTGGCGTGTGCTGCAAATTATAAGTGCAAAAAAGGTTTCACTTTGTAGCTGAACAATAAATTATAATGCAACTGACCCGTTGCCTTACGCTGCCGATTATAAGTGAAATTGATTATTAAATATGTGTACTAACCATGTTTTGGAACTTAAACTGATGCGGCGTGGCTATACCGATACATTGTTTTGTTTCTTTCATTGTGAATGTGCATATCAGAGCTTATTCACCCCTTGAAGTTACGGCCGTCACGTGGACATCGGTATTGTCGTTTTAAATTAAATCCATTTGTAATTTTCTGCCTACTATTATACTGTGGCTTGTAAGATCCATTCGTGGGAATGGATTAAACTTAACCCTTACAAAAAAAGTTTTGAAAAAAGTGACCTAAAAATAAAACAGGGTATTACAATATATCCTCTTTTTCCGCCTAATCGAATTGTGGGCCACGGCTAAAAGGAGTTTAAAAAAACGTTTAGTGCTAAATAAAGCCCATGCTACTTTTATTAATGCGGTTTAAAGAATGAGTTACATGTATATGCGAGCCTGAAATTTATGTGGAAGAGGCCGTCCAAATTTGCTTAAAGTTATAATATAGTTGGTTTTTTCATTTAACCAATCTAAGCGCATTAAGCGCATTGACAATTAAGGGAAAATAAAAGTGAAAAAATAATTATGGCCAATCATAAGAAAATTTCATATAAGCACGCACAACATATTTTAGCAGCCACGCTATGCTGCCAAAAAGTAGGCTTTAAAAAGAGCCAATTCATTGTATCGAGAAATAGTACACGACAAATAGGATATACATGTATGTACATGCATATCCAGCGTGTCAAGCCCCTGCACGAAAAATAAAAGTGATGGGCTTTAACAAGGCACTTGCTGATAGTGTACCATTTTGATTGAAAAGTGGCAACCATAGTGACAACCTCGAGCAATGCAAGAGCTTCAGAAAGCTTTCTTCAAGCTGCTCATAAAGTGCCTAATACAGTAGTGGTCGTTGTGGTGGTGGTGCTGATGACCAGTTCAATGATTAATTGGTCAAGCAGAGTGACCAGTCACTTACAGTCAGAATACTCCAAGAGGAATTATACTTATACAAGCAGGAACAAAAACTGAAAGTAGTATATGAAAATGCGTATGAGTTGTACGCGAACCTTATGGCGGCACACAGAAAAATATAAAATTTAATACAGCGAACTCGTAAAATAAAAAATAATAAGTCGGAGAACAAAATTTTTTACTAATGATACCAAAAAGGTAATTATTTGTTACATGAGTATGCTTATCGAGATTATACATAGCAAAATTTGTTGTTGTTATGGTCTGAAATCGAAATTTATTGATAACTTTTGAACGGGAGTTATCGAAACAAGTAAGAGTGCTCTAGTCGGGAGTGCCCGACTAGGAGATACCCTGAACCCAGTTCTGACATCCATTCATACTTGCCTAATAGTGTGCATACATACAAACATACATATACTGCACGCAGTGCAAGCGGCTCAAGCAGTTAGCTTGTTTTTTCACTGAGCCCCAAACAATGGAAAGTAAAATCTTAAATAACTTCTGTGTTTATTGTCCGATCTTTCTAAAATTTATAGGACATAACATTGGCTATCTGTGACCAAACCAAATTGCAAGGTCGTACCTTTTTTTAAACTTTTGGGGGAACTACGAAAACTTATATTCCAAATATGAAGTCTCCAGCTCTTGTAGTCTCTGATATCCGCGTGTTCATACAGACAGACGGACGGACGGACGGACAGACAGACAGACAGACGGACATGGCCAAATCGACTCGACTGTTGATACTGCGTAATACTCTGATACCATTTTAAGAACAGCTGAAAGCAAGTGAACAGAAAATTTTTGCTGGTGTTTGGGTGACCCGAAATCGGCATTCCAAGTTTTTGGGAACGGGAGGGGCATGGTCGATCTTAAGAGGGGGTGACCAGAAGTCTATCTACCAATTTTGGTGACTCTAGCTCTAAAACTGTGGAAGATATAAGCTTTCGCGATTTTTGGGGGCGGGAAGGGGCGTGGCCCCAAAAATTTGGCCGATCTTTAGAGGGAGTGACAAGAAGTCTATTTTACAAATTTCTTGACTCTAGCTCTAAAACTGTGGAAGATATACATTTTCGCGATTTTTGGGGGCGGGAGGGGGCGTGGCCCCAAATTTTTTTTTACCGATATTTAGAGGGGCTGACCAGAATTCTATCTTCCAAGTTTAATGACTCTAGCTCTGAAACTGCGGAAGATATAAATTTTCGCAATTTTTGGGGGCGGGAGGGGGCGGGGCCCCAAAATTTTTTGCCGATCCTTAGGGGGGCTGACAATAAGTCTATCCTCCAATTTTGGTGACTCTAGCTCTAAAACTGTGGAAGATATAAATTTTCGCGATTTTTGGGGGCGGGAGGGGGCGTGGCCCCAAAATTTTTTGCCGATATTTAGGGGGGCTGACAATAAGTCTATCCTCCAATTTTGGTGGCCCTAGCTCTTAAACTGTGCGAGATATAGGCTTCCGTGTTTCGTGGGGGCGGGGTGGCTGGGGGGCGTTCTAGTGGGCGTGGCCGGAAAATCCAGGACGCAATCTTTTGGGCTGGTCAGCCCTAGTCTAAATTCCAAATTTGGGGACTCTAGCTTCAAAATTGCGGGAAATATACACGTGTTATCGAATTGTGCATTGATGTATATCGATTTTCGCGATTACGGGGGCGGGAGTGGGCGTGGTCGAAATTTTGTTTCTGTAATCTGTAGAGGACGTCACCAGTAATATATATTCCAAATATGGTGACTTTAGCTCTAAAACTGCGGGAGATATAAGCATTTCAAATTAATTTTGGAGGGGGGGCTGGTGGGCGTAATAATGGGCGTGGCCGATTAACCTAGGATCCAATTTTTTCGGGAGGTCACCAGCAATATACCTACCAAATTTGATTACTCTAGCTTCAAAATTGTGGGAGTTATTCACGTTTAATCGATTTGTGATTTGAGGTGTATCGACATGTTATCGATTTGCCAGCCTCCCAGTGGGCGTGGCATGAATTTGGAATAAACTTGATCTGAAGCAGATAGCTATAATCATAACGTAAAAGATTTCAAGAGTCTATCTAATATCGTTTCGGAAATACGCGCGTTCATCCAGACAGACAGACGGACAGACGGACAGACGGACGGCCTGACGGACATTCGACAAAACCAATATACTATGAGTACCTTCGGTATCAGAGTATAACTATGAGTACCTTCGGTATCAGAGTATAAAAATGAAATAAACTTGATCTGGCCTCGGATTACAAGAACTTATATTCCAAATATGAAAATCTCTAGCTCATGTTGTGTCTGATATACGCGTGTTTATACAGACTGACAGACATGGCTAGATCGGCTGTTGATACTGATCAAGAATATATATATGCTTTATATGCTCGGAGATGCTTTTTTATGCCTGTTACATACTTTTGCATAATTTCATTATACCCTGCTTACCCATTTTTAATGGGTTAAAGATATTAAAATTGCCTAATTTCCAGCAGTTCAGAAATTGCATAGGTACTCGCTTCAATTTTATTGAAGCGGTAAAACTTGTTTTCTATCTCCGCCACTTTAATTGGTCGTGGTCGTTGGCTTTCGAGTACTGGCGGTGTGCTTCGAAGACTTAGTTCAGTGTCGCTTGGCCAGTTGCAATAGCAAATGCAGCAGCAAACTTACCACAACGCTGTTCATGGAAGTGTCGGGGACAGCAGCATGTGAACTAGTAAAGTGACTCGGCCTCAACTTAAAAGTGCAAGTTAAAATTTGCAGGCAAATGCAATCGATTTACCTATTCCCACCACACGTTATCCTCAGCTACAAGCCTCAAGACGACAAGTGAAACCAGTTTCATAGATTGCATTGTTACGCGCTGCTTTTGTGGATGCAACATATGTGGGCTTGTTAATGTGTATAGGTATGTATTCATATACATAGGTAGTAAATTAGCGATTTTCTTTTTAAGATATATGGGAATATTGCACTTTTAAATGGAAAGCTTAAAGCATTTATATATTGCCTGATGGCTTAGAGCGACAAGCAAACGTAAATAAAGGTACAGCATTGGTGCTATTAAATATAGAAAATTCTGTAATATAATTTTTGATTTAATGCAAAATTATTTTCTTCTGCATCATTGAGCAATTGATAGTAAGTTTGTCGAATATTTAAAAAATAGTTCAATTATATAGCATACTTTTTTAACTGTCTTAATAAACAAGCGACAAATGTTAAAAAAGTCTATAATCGGTATCGCACAGACTACTTATATCCCTTATAACATACACATACAAGTATATTTATATGTGCATTGATGGTATGTTGTGTAACCGCGCATAGAAATAAAGACTAAAACGCGTTCGGATGTGGCATTTCCTGTTTAATACTAGCAATCTGCACTTTCGCGCAGCTGCACAATTTTCAATTTGCTACCAACCATTTCTTGGTACATGTGAATCTGCGAGTGTACGACGCACGTATTTATAAGTTTTCAACGAGTAGCCATTTTTTATTACAAATGCACTTAGCTGATTTAATAATAACGTACACAATTTATTGACTTGCATTGAACGCAATGGCCGATGACCATCAGCAAACGATACAATGTATGTATTTGTATATTAATCTAATTTTTAACAAAAAGTGTTTTAACCCGAGGTCTGCATATTTTCTGTTGTATTGTTATGTTTACCTGTCACTAATGCTTATCGTTTATCTTTGGTGTTTCGAATCAATACAATTAGTTTAATGGTAGCAATACAATATATGTATTTATTCGATCCTAGCCAAAACTTTGTTAACCAGTTGATTGCAATTTTAAGGACAAATCAATCAAATTAATTGTACATTTTCAAGCAAAATTCAATCTTCAGCTAATAAGAAAAGTTTAAAAGGATTCAGTTATTGGCCTTAACTAAGTGTATACATACATATGTATGTGCGCGAACATTTTTTCTTCAATAGGTTACGCACTTCGAGATAACATTAAATTACCATATGATAGGGGTAAAACCTTGGCAGTTAGCATATGACTAAGGTAAGTGTTGAAGTTGGAGATGAGTGTATTGATATGATAGATCGATTTGTGTACCCGTGTGTGCATGCTTAACTGCTTGTTGTGATGCCCATCCATATCCATCAACAATACATGCACACATTAAGGGAGAGCGTAGACAGGATACATGTATATACATTGTACATATATGCTTATGTGAAAATATGTAACTTTATGAAACAACCATCAGTCGTGAAGCTAATTTTGGACTGAAAATCTTTTTATATTTTGTTATCATTGTCTTACTTTACTATGGTGATTGCATGTATTTAAAAACGAGGGGGACCCGTCCCAAACACCCCCTCCAACCATCAAATAAATTATTCGAAATTCAATGAATAACATTAATTTACGGAATTTACTGAATTTAAAAACTTAAGAAGTTTATAAAAACAAAAGCCAGTAACATCTATACTCTGATAAACAATTTTTTAAATTCTAACTAAGTAATACTGTTTATTTTTTATTTTTAAAATACTAAAATTTGCAACCAGTGATTACTCTTATTCAGGCCACGATTTTCGCCTTTTTTATTTAAGTAGCTTGGTATTACACGAAATATGTTTACACATCAAATCTATAAATGGAAACTAGACGCGAAAAGAATTTTTACAATGGCTGCAGACAAACTTGAACATGCTTATATGGCAGAAACAAAAACAACCTACCGAATATGGCACCAATATATACGCCAACTTAAGAGCACCATACCATATGCTCGCCACATTTGCTCTTGAGTGAAGAGTTGCTTGTGCAAAGAAATTGACTTAAACTAAATAAATTTATGTAGCGTAGGTGTTATATAAGAAAACTTTGTCAGCTTCAACTTTATTTCATAACTTCCAACGAAAAGTAAAAAAAATTTAGATTGTCCGTTAAATGAATTCCGAATTCTCCAACACTTTTCAACTTCTTTTAAAATTCGAATGCTTATATCCGTTCACTAAAAATGGAACTTGATGATATACCAGTTTTCTTTTTATGGCTTGAACTTCAAAGGTGTTGCTGATTGTTTGTATTCGTTCAGTGCACAAGCTGCTTGATCTTATATACATATATTAAAAAGACATCAAAAGTTTGGTACACAGCGACCACAGAAACTCTTGACTGAAACAATTATTTAATTTATGCTTCGTGCATCTGGCGAGCTGAAAAGGCCAATGGCCTAACACCAGCTTCTCCCTCGCTTCAACAAACCAAGCTTAATACTGTCACCCCACACGACAGGAGTCACATTAGCACCACCACCCTGCTAGTCTGTTTTTACATTAGAAACCGAGAAACACTCACAAGTGGCCCTCAGACGCTATAACTAGGGAGCACTAAAGTTCGATCAAGTTTCTTAAACGATTAATATTCTCTGCACCGATATAAATTTTAATATTTTCTTATCCAAGTTGGATCAAAAAGGAATTAAACTTTTTTTTGGATTGAATATACAAATTGTCTTACATGATATATTTTTCTATGAACGTGGACACCTACGTAGATCCTCGATGTTTTTAGTGCTTCCCAAGGTATAACTAGTTTTGGTATCAGCGAATAGACAACTTTATAGCCGCCCATTAATTCGATATTTTACAAAACTATTGTTATTTTTGTTTTCAATTTCAGTGCTCCACCTACAGTGTCAAATGCAACTGTAGTGACGTGCCACGACTATACGTGTCTCGACTCCAGTGAGGCATTCTCGGACGATAGTCACCTGACGCGTGACTCGGTGACACGTGAGTCACAGAACGACGAGCTGTCATCATCGACGCTCGACAAGCTCGATCTTAGTACTTTGCCGCTTCCCGCACTTCCACCCAAGCGAAGACGCACGCGTTCTCGTGCAAGTCCCTCAAAGCATCATCACCAGCAGCAGCCGCGTTTGGAAAGCAACGAACATGCAGAAGGAACAGAAAAAAAATCAGCGACAGCTTCATCTCAGACATATCGAAAGCAAAAACAGCAAAGAGACTCAGTCCAGAACTCGGTCAAAGCTGAGTTGTTAAGCGTGCCCAACGACCACGTATCACAACAACAGCTTCAGCAGCACCTCTCTGCATTCCAGCAATACGTTGCCAAGCGACGTGACAGTCTTGAAGCATCAACGCGCAACTTCAACGAGAAACTGGAGGCGCGAAAAATGCTTTGCCACATGGGTGGAAATGGCGGCACAAGTGGTGCGGCTACCACAGATGGCTGTGTGCCTACGTATCTGTTTGGTGAACAGTTTTACGGTGTCCCTGGTGCTATGCGTAAGTCCAAAACACCAGGCGGGAACAAGGAGGAAATCTTTCTAAACAAATCGGGCTGGGTGCAGGTGACCACGAAACTGAACACCAACAACGAAATTAGAAGCCGACGTCATAATTACAGTCGCCAAAATGGAGACGCCGGTATGTTGGATAAGACACAAGGACGTAATTCCATACGCGCCGTACAAATTGATGAAGCTCATCATCCTGAGCTGTGCCGGCAGTCATATGTTAACCAGCCGCTAAGCAGGTATGAGCGTGAACCTAAATTCGTCGGCTCCAAGGTAGAGGAGCTAATTCATCGCAACGAAGCGCGACTAAGTGGGTTTCCCTCAAAAGATTCGGCGCTGCGTCCAGGCTATCGAATTACTGATCCCCAACTCGCAAGCTTACTCAATGAGCGTCCCGGCTTTCTGCCCGTTAACGATCTCGAATCTCCACCACCAATTACACCCATTCTGTCACCACCGCCTGCTTTTCAAGATAACAGTAGCAACAGAAGTCATACTCCACGACATCAGGAGCGGCGAAAGATTACCCTTCACTCATATACGCCAATACAGCAGCCTCGGGTCCTTCAGTCACCACCTCAACTAAGCACACAGCAACAGCAGCTGGGACATGGAGCCACTACAAACAGTACTAAGGGCATGGTGTTCTCGCGCAGCTTCGAGTACGAGACACGTCGACCCACCAATAGCTACGTAGAGACATTTTCGCGCAGTTTCGATGATAACCTGTCGGAACGGCCCTCGGTCATGCCATCTTTGGCCGTGCAGCGCGAACGCTCTCTCAACTTCAGCACGTTGACCGGTAACTCTCCCAATTACCTGACGAAGCGTGAGGGCGGCAGCGGCGTCTGCGGCAATAGCGGCGGTAGGTCGATGCGTAGCAGAGACAACTCACCAAAGTATTTGCAGCCGCAAACCACCGCCTATCTGAATGCGTCTGTGAAGGAGGCGCCCCCCGGCTACAGCGTGACTAGCACCAACTTGGCCAAGTACTCGCCACGTTCGCGTCCCGATCGCACATTTGAGAGGTCCAAGAGCCACAATGTGATTGGACGTTCGCGAAAGTCACAATTTAGTTGCATGGGCAACAGTAATCCTGGAGCCCCACCGCCCGCCGCTCTGAGTATGTCGCGCTTCCGCAGCCTCGATACCACCATCAATAACCGGCTTAACTCTTGCGATAGCGGTGCTCGTTCAGGTGAGTTCAAGTATAAACACTGCTGCCTTCGCTATTGCTTTCCGAAACTTATATAGCTAGCGCCATAGCCACTTTATTGAAGCAGGCAATGGACATAATTGACAGGAGCCCCAACGTATACGTAATAGCGAATTGACTAATTATAATAATGTTTTGTAGTAAACACACTTAGGGCATGGTGTAGTTGTTATTTAATAAATATTTATTTCTCAGATCTTTCCAACGACGAACTCGATAATGAGGATGGCGGCTCCACAGAATTCATGTCTGCGACTAACTACCTGTACCCCAATGTGACGTCTGGCTGCCCCAGCATCTCACCATTCCAAACTCAGGGTCAGCGATCATTGACGCCTGACCGAAACGATTCGCACAGCTCTTCAAGCAGTTTGCGGAAACAGCGTTCTCTTACACCCGAATCGCGCTCCCTGACGCCAGAGGAACGACGTAAAAAGGGCTCACAGATTTCCCTGATTGGCTCACGCCAAAGCTCGAGCTCCCGCAGCAATACTTTAGAGCGACGTCAGCGACACGAGGATAAAGCACCGTCAATTATTTCGCGCAGCTCATCTAGTTCCAGCTACAGCGGTGGCGACTCTCATGAACCATTAAACGTCAGTCCCAATACGACTGCTACTGCTGCTGGCGTACCATCGGCAAACTATCGCCGTTCCGTGGGTCGCAGTGCAGCGAAGCAGGCTGATCAGGAACATCTTATTCGACGCTCTAGGTAAGTGCACGCGTTGCCACATACATAGATGCTTACATTATAAATTAATGTGCGCCATAGTAGATCCCTTCAACTTAGCGAACGGTCACCGAATCGCGCTCAAAAAGCGATAGTGTCTGTGGGTGCAGCATCCTTACCGCAGAAACAGCCGGCACCAGTTCACTTTCAACAGGCTAACACCGGGATCTTTCCAAACTCATTACGGGTCACAGTATCCGCGAAGAAAATGTTGCCCAGCTCTAACGGATCATCTGGCCACTTAGCACGATTGCGTCAGAACGATGTGGACAAGGCGTGCTCCTTTGACTTTGACTACAACAATTACAATCGCAGTGGCAGCGCTAGTGCCAACAACGTCGCGTGTTCTGCCCATACCAGTAGTAGCGGTATTGACAGCGGCAGTAATCAGAATCTGCGCCTGGACTGTGACAAAAGCAGATCATTTGATGAGAATTACCGCGAAGCATTGTTAAACAACAATGGCAGCAGTGGCTCTGGCTTACGTTTCCTACAGCCAGGCAATGAAGCGAATGTTATTCAACCTTCCACTCGCTTGCGTCCTTCCAACTCTCCAGTCGGTACAGCTGCCCATGAGCGCAGCACAACACGCTCCCCGCAGTCTTCAGGCTCATCATCAAACAACCTCCACCAGCCACCGCATCTCACGAGTAGCCCGAAAAATCAGAGCTATGGCACGCGTCTGTGTGATCATGAGCTCACTTACGATATGATGAGAAAATCTCCAATCATGAACTTTCGACGTGGTGACAGCGACTATGAGATCCCAGTGCAGTTGCGCAACCGCGAAACCATCAACTCTGGCGGCAACAGTGAGCTAAACTTTATGAGCAACGAAACACACATCTACGAGCACCCAACAACAGTGCTAAAGCCACAGCGTTCCGTCTCACGCGAGGATCATTTGTACAGGTCTACAGCTGCACCGCCACGGAGCAGCAGGTATTGACACGACTTACTTGAAATTTTCCCATTACGAAATTGATATTGGCAACTCTATCTTTCTAACCTATATTTAAAACGCACCAAGGTCTCAACTGAAGGTCGCCTCTATCAAAACCAAATTCTAAAGCTAAGCTAAAGCGACTAACCTGACCAAATCCAGGGTATGCTTCAATTTGTTTGTAAAAAGACTGCTTATTCGCACTAAACCAGTGGCAACTAATTCATAGATACTCATTATTAGTTAATAACATAGTCTAACACTAATGGTTAATGGATAAAGTAAAGCGATTTACAAGTAATTTAAGCGAAATATATGCAAAAACTCAATGGAAAAGTGCGAAACCAACCACTCATAAGTCCTAACTCATTAATCCCACAGAAGTAAAGGGAAGTTAAGCAATAAATACTAATAAAAAGCTGTGCAAATCGAGCGGCATGTTGGTATTCGCTTTCTGTCCCAAGACAGTTCTAAGTTTCTCGTGTTATTTTGCAGTCCCGAGCCTCAAACAGCAAGAACCCCTGCCAATAAGAAATTCGGAAAAAGTTTAACATCTTGCGATTATTGGCCACGGTGCAACGCTTGCAGCAATACCAGCGCGAGGAACTTGCAGCATTTAGCGTCTTCAGCATCAGTGATAACAGGTCTGGGCGCAGTCTGTAGACAAACTTCTTTGCCCAAAGTTATTCACGATGTGAAAAACCAACATGTCTCCAACGTGGCCCTAAATGGAGAACTTAGTAAATTGGATATGAGTAAAGTAAAAACTACAATTCCTCCTAACCAGCCTACATCCAAAAAGTGTGTCACACCCCAGTGGACTTTGCTGTGCAGCGGTGGTGTCAACACATCACCTGAAAGCGAAGAAAGCAAATCTCAACGCTTGGACACGACAAACGGAGATTGTCGACAGCTAACTGCTGTTGTTCGACCTCGTGTCATACCACTGACCGCCAGTTCTCTTGTGCTTTTAGGAGGCTGTGACTCTGACAAAGAATATCAGTGGCCGAAGCTTGTTCGAACGGAAACTTTACCTAGGTGAGTTGAGAGCTGACACACATTAAATGTTTTCCTATTTAAGTGATTATATGATTGCCTTTCAGCGAACTCAAAAATAATTTGAAAACAGTAAACCAAATAGGTTTCTCAAAGCGGCAGTGCCAAATACCAGCGGCGACTTGCAATGAACAAGACTTGGTCGCCATACAGAAAGAAGTTGCTAATGGTGGCAACCGGATACGGCAGCGTTGCCATTCACTACCAGACAGAATGCGAACATTACAACAGCTGTTAACCATCCAAACTATTGTGCGGTGAGTGTGATACTGCATATACTGTGTTTATACCCTTAACCCATTAAAAATGGGTAAAAAGGGTATAATGAAGTATGAAACAGTCATAAGATGCATTTCCGACCATATAAAGTATTTATATTCTTGATCAGTATCAACAGCCGAATCGAGCTAGCCATGTCCGTCTGTCTATCTGTCCGTCCGTCCGGGACAGATAAAGTTTGTTTCATTTTATCGATAGCTCGTACCGTTCAAAAGCCATAGATCAATTTTAATTTCAGACCAGTGCTTTAGGGCCATACTTTAAGAGATACAAGAACAAGAGGAACCTATTGGTATGTATAATCTTGAATAGCATACACATTAAACAAATATTTCACTTTCACTCACTCACCGCCCCATTCCCCAAAAATGCAAAACACTTTTTTTTTAAGATATGACCTTGCAATTCGGTTTTGTCACACATTTTGTTGCCAATTTTATGCCCAACAAATTTCAATAAGCTCGGACAATAAACACATAAGTTGTTTAAGATTTAACATTTAATTTTTAGCATATATTAATCAAATAAAGGCAAATTCTAAAGAGTAAGGCTAAAAAAAACTTTCGCATGTTCAAATTTAATTCAAGACGCGGGAAAAATAGCTTCTTTAATCGATCAAGCAATGCACCAAACTGAGTGACCAATCAACAAGAATATTTGCATTTTTATACTCTGATACCGAAGGTACTCATAGTATATTGGTTTTGTCGGATGTCCGTCAGGCCGTCCGTCTGTCTGTCTGGATGAACGCACGTATTTCCGAAACGATATTAGATAGACTCTTGAAATCTTTTGTGTTATGATTATAGCTATCTGCTTCAGATCAAGTTTGTTTCAAATTTATGCCACGCCCACTGGGAGGCTGGCAAATCGATAACATGTCGATAGACCTCAAATCACAAATCGATTAAACGTGAATATCTCCCACAATTTTGAAGCTAGAGTAATCTAATTTGGTAGGTATATTGGTGGTGACCTCCCGAAAAAATTGGATGCTAGGTTTATCGGCCAGCCCCACCACCCAAAATAATTTGAAATGCCTATATCTCCCGCAGTTTTAGAGCTAAGGTCACCATATTCGGAATATATATTACTGGTCACGTCCTCTACAGATCACAGAAAAATTTCGACGACACCCCCTCCCGCCCCCAAAAATCGCGAAAATGTATATCTTCCACAGTTTTAGAGCTAGAGTCAAGAAATTTGTAAGATAGACTTTTTGTCACTCCCTCTAAAGATCGGCCAAAATTTTTGAGGCTACGCCCCCTCCCGCCCCCAAAAATCGCAAAAGCTTATATCTTTCACAGTTTTGGCGCTAGAGTCACCAAAATTGGAAGATAGACTTCTTGTCACCCCTTCTTAAGATCGACCACGCCCCTCCCGTCCCCAAAAACTTTGAAGGCCGATTTCGGGTCACCCATAAACCAGCAAAAATGTTCTGTTCACTTGCTGTTCTTAAAATGGTATCAGAGTATTACGCAATCGGCTCCGCCCGACTGCAACGTTCTCACTTGTAAAAGTTGTCTATGTTTTGCAACAGATGGAGCAGGTTCATGGTAGAACTATAAACAAGTAAGAGTGCTCTAGTCGGGAGTGCCCGACTAGGAGATACCCTGAACCAAGTCCTTACAATCATGCATACCAATCTAAACACACACATGCTGCAGTTCAAGCAGTGCAAGCGGTTTAAGCAGTTAGCTTGCTTTTCACCGAGCCCCACACAATGGAAAGTAAAATCTTAAAAAACTTCTGTGTTTATTGTCCGATCTTTCTGAAATTTTTAGGACATACCATTGGCTATAAAATGTAAGACCAATCCAAATTGCAAGGTAGTACTTTTAAAAATGAGTTTTTTAAAATTTGGGGAAAATTGGGGGTGGTATCCAAAAAGTAAATTTTTTTACATGTGTATGCTATTTGAGATTATACATGTCAAATTAGGGGCCTCTAGCTCTTATAACTTGTAAGTTATAGCCCAAAAACGCTAGTCTGAAATCGAAATTTATCGATAACTTTTGAATGGGTCGAGTTATCGATAAAATTAAATAAACTTGATCTGTCCCGGCACTACGAGAACTTATATTCCAAATATGAAGTCTCTAGCTCTTGTAGTCTCTAATATCCGCGTGTTCATACAGACGGACGGACAGACAGACAGACGGACATGGCTAAATCGACTCGGCTGTTGATACTGATAAAGAATATATATACTTTATATAGTCGGAGATGCTTCCTTATGCCTGTTACATACTTTTGCACAAAACCATAATACCCTTTTTACCCATTTTTAATGGGTTCAGGGTATAAAAATAGCGTATGTGTGTAAATGACCGAGATGTAAATATGCTAGTAACGAGACAGAGGAAGTAAATATGAGGTCAAACAACAACAAAAACTCGCAGTCAATTAGTGTAACTCACTCTCCCCCCCCCATCTCCTGTGATCATCTGGTCACATTATTGACAAATAATCAATAACATCTATTAACAATTGTTCATAAAATGCAATGCTATTGCTCCTAATGCGCCTTACCCAACGATTGATAAACAAAAAGTCGTATAAAAGCATATATCAGATTATATTGACCTTTACTTACCCGTTTATATAAAACCAGCTATTTGACAGCTTGGCTAAGTTCACTGACCTAAGTTTATGCACTTTGAGACTATGTTTATACATGTACATACTGCATTATTTCTATTCATTTCTCAGCCGGCTTGACGTTGAGTAGCTATAAATAAGGTATGACTTTCTTTGTTCATATGTCTACAGCTAAAGTACTACATAAAACAAGTAAGAGTGCTCTAGTCGGGAGTGCCCGACTACGAGTTACCCTGAACCCAGTTCTGACTTCCATTAATACTTGCCTAATAGTGTGCATACATACAAACACACACATACTGCAAGCAGTGCATGCGGTTTAAGCAGTTAGCTTGCTTTTCGCTGAGCCCCATACAATGGAAAGTTAAATCTCAAATAACTTCTGTGTTTATTGTCCGATCTTACTGAAATTTTTGGGACATACTATTGTCAATAACATGTGTGACCACAACAAATTGCAGGGTCGTACCTTCAAAAATGCGTACCTTCAACTTTTGGGGGGTTTGGGGGGTGGTATCCAAAAAGTAAAATATTTGTTACATGGGTATGCTATTCGAGATTATACATGCCAAATTTGGGGCCTCTAGCTCCTATATCTTTGAAGTTATGTCCCAAATACGGTAGTCTGAAATCGAAATTTATCGATAACATTTAAACGGTACTAGTTATCGATAAAATGGTTTTTAAAGGTACGACCATGCAATTTGGTTTGGTCACACATATTATCGACAATTGCTTGCCCCAAAAATTTCAATAAGATCGGACAATAAACACAGAAGTTATTTAAGATTTATCTTTCCATTGTGTGGGGCTCAGCGAAAAAGCAAGCTAAGCAGTTAGCTTGCACTGCTTGTACTGCTTGTACTGCAGCATGTGTGTGTTTAGATTAGTACGAATGATTGTAAGGACTGGGTTCAGGGTATCTCGTAGTCGGGCACTCCCGACTAGAGACACTTGTTGTATTGACACTTTAACTATTTTTATACTCTGATACCGAAGGTACTCATAGTATATTGGTTTTGTCGAATGTCCGTCAGGCCGTCCGTCTGTCCGTCTGTCTGTCTGGATGAACGCACGTATTTCCGAAACGATATTAGATAGACTCTTGAAATCTTTTGCGTTATGATTATAGCTATCTGCTTCAGATCAAGTTTATTCCAAATTTATGCCACGCCCACTGGGAGGCTGGCAAATCGATAACATGTCGATACACCTCAAATCACAAATCGATTAAACGTGAATAACTCCCACAATTTTGAAGCTAGAGTAATCAAATTTGGTAGGTATATTGCTGGTGACCTCCCGAAAAATTGGATCCTAGGTTAATCAGCCACGCCCATTATTACGCCCACCAGCCCCCCCTCCAAAATTAATTTGAAATGCTTATATCTCCCGCAGTTTTAGAGCTAAAGCCACCATATTTGGAATATATATTACTGGTGACGTCCTCTACAGATTACAGAAACAAAATTTCGACCACGCCCACTCCCGCCCCCGTAATCGCGAAAGTCGATATACATGAATGCACAATTCGATAACACGTGTATATTTCCCGCAATTTTGAAGCTAGAGTCCCCAAATTTGGAATTTAGACTAGGGCTGACCAGCCCAAAAGATTGCGTCCTGGATTTTCCGGCCCCGCCCACTAGAACGCCCCGCCCCCTCCCGCCCCCAAAAATCGCAAAAATTTTTATCTTCCACAGTTTCAGAGCTAGAGACATTAAACTTGGAAGATAGACTTCTGGTCAGCCCCTCTAAATATCGGTAAAAAAAAATTTGGGGCCACGCCCCTCCCTCCCCCAAAAATCGCGAAAATGTATATCTTCCACAGTTTTAGAGCTAGAGTCAAGAAATTTGTAAGATAGACTTCTTGTCACTCCCTCTAAAGATCGGCCAAAATTTTTGGGGCCACGCCCCTCCCACCCCAAAGATCGACCATGCCCCTCCCGTTCCCAAAAACTTGGAATGCCGATTTCGGGTCACCCAAACACCAGCAAAAATGTTCTGTTCACTTGCTTTCAGCTGTTCTTAAAATGGTATCAGAGTATTACGCAGTCGGCTCCGCCCGACTGCAACGTTCTCACTTGTTGTGTCTGCTCTAGTGATAATACATGCAAATTTCGAATTCTTAAAACAAAACACACACATGCACACAAACGACCCCGTAGTTCGGCCCCTGGTGCACCACTACCGATTCCGCTGACTCTCAGTCGTGAGTACCGGTCCCAAGATATGGGCACCACCAATTCGTTTGCCCAACGAATTTAACATGGGCATGTCATAGAGGCGAAGCAAGCGGTACGACGTTGCGAGTTGACTGGTGCAAAGTGGTTTGTCATTACGTCAGTGAAACTGAGTTAGAGGTATCGTGAATTAGATAGGACTGCAGGTCTACTCAAACCACTTGACTAACTAATTTGGAAGACTTAAAATGGCTTGCATTTCGTTAAAAATCGTAAGTTCCAAAATGCCTAAAATTTATATGCAGATGCAAAAATATTTGTTACATGTGTATGCTATTCGAGATTATGCATGCTAAATTTGGGCTCTTATATCTTTGAAGCTATGTCCCAAAAACGCTGATCTAAAATCGAAATTTATTGATAACTTTTGAATGCGACGAGTTATCGATCAAATGAAATAAACTTGATCTGTCCCGGGATTAAGAGAACTTATATTCTAAATATGAAGTCTCTAGCTCTTGTAGTCTCTGATATCCGCGTGTTCATACAGACGGACGGACATGGCTAAATCGACTCGGCTATTGATACTGATTAAGAATATATATACTTTATATGGTCGGAGATGCTTCCTTATGCCTGTTACATACTTTTGCACAAAACCATAATACCCTTTTTACCCATTTTTAATGGGTTCAGGGTATAAAAATGGCTTTTCTTTCGTTCAAAATCAAAAGTTCAAAAATGCCTCAATTGTCAACGCAGATCTAATAAAGATGCAAAACCATGATCAAATCTGCCTTGAAATCGAACATCAGATCAGTTTTTTTGAAGTTTTAAGTGTTTGAAAGGCATTTCTATTGACTATATAGGCCCAATTTTGGCTTGTGTTTAATAAAAAATTTAAAATTCATCAAACGAAGTTATAGGAGTTTTAGCTGCTTGAGAGGCATTTATATGGACAATATGCCCTTATTTTGGCTTGTGTTTAGTAGAAAATTGAAAATTAAAAAGTGCTTACAATTTAAATTCAGAATTATTATAGATGCGAAACCATGATTAAAACTGCCTAGGGAAAGAAAATCGAAAGTCAATTCTATAGACTTGGCGGACTTAACATAAACAATATACTAATTTATTTATTATACTCTTTTCGAAGAAAATAGTATATTAAATTTGTCCTGAAGTTTGTAATGCATAGAAGGAAGCGTCGGAGACCCCCAAAAGTTACTGCCAGTATGCTTAGAATGACAATTCGAATTGATCTAGCCATGTCCGTCCGTCTGTCTGTCTGTCTGTCTGTATGTATGCAAACTTGTCCCTCAGTTTTTGAGCTATCGTGATAAAACTTTGCACAGACACTTATTATTCCAGGGGACAGCACATTGGTCGGAGCTGGCCGGATTGGACCACTATATCTTATAGCTATGCCATACAACTCGAAGTCAGTTTTGGCCACATATGCCATGTTTTTGAATCTATCGCGATGAAACTTTGCACTGATACTTATTATTCAAAGAGACATCACATTGATTGGAGCCGGTTGGATCGGATCACTATATCTTATAGCTGCCATACAACTCGAAGTCGGTTTTGGCCATATATCCCATGTTTTTAATGCTATCGCAATACAACTTTGCACAGATACTTATTATTATTACATTGGTTGGAGCCGGCCGGATCGGATCACTATATCTTATAGCTGCTATACAACTGGCAATGAATTAAATATTCTTAGAACAAAAAAAAAAATGTTACGCGACAAAACGATTTTGTACAGCTTATGAAATTTCAGTGCTGCAGTTGGCAGAGTGAAAATTGCCTATAGGTTCGAAAAGAGTATAAAATCTTCGGCACGCCGAAGATAATCCTTCCCCTTAATTTAAAATTGTGTTTAGCAGCATCGCATGACGATTCGGTAGCGAAATACCTAACTACTAGGACTGCAGCGAATCGTTAGTATAGGGCAATATACCATATATTATTTGACAAGCGTCGCATGACGAGTCGGTAGCGAATCGTTATTCTGTGGTCTTGTTGATTTGTTTGTTTGTTGAAAGAAAAATATTTGTGTTTCCATAAGCTACTGCAGTATTTTATAGTAACGGAATCAAAGATTTAAATAAACCGCTTCCGATAACTTTTGCGATAACAAAGTACTGCCATACCATAATGGCAAATTGTGCCGACAGCGTATTAACATGGCAATTTGAGCTTGCAGTGCCATTATGAGTAAGACTGTGGATTGCTTATCGCAATTCGATAATTCAATATTGACATTTGTAGTTTTGTCGAAGAGCGAGGAAGCGTCAAGTCGGTGAAAAAATATGTTTGTGCATTTCAATTTTTTTCAATAAATAAAGCCTATACGAATTGTACTCACAAGCATAACTACAACATGTATTGATCAAATCGACCCTTTTTTTTAGCAGAACGGAACTTGTGTTGAAATTCTTGTTTAAATCAAGTGCAGTCTCACCGGTAAACTCTAAAATATTGCGCTCTTTCGTATATGTGTGCATGTATGTATGTGCGTACGCTTGTGTTAGTGCTTCGTGTTGTGGCTTTTGGCCAAAAATGTTCATACATTTGTACATATGTATCTTTTGCAATAGAGCAACGAGTGCAATTAAATGAATTTAAAAAGGCTTCAGACGATTATCATTTATATTAAAGCAATAAATTTAAACAAAAGCCTGGTGTAACAGCATTGATAATGTCTACAAAAATAAGTGTGCCACAGCCAGCGGAATCCGAAGAACTCCTTGTGCGCATTTTGGGCGTAAAGGATAAGAATTACCCTAAAGAGAATAGCAATGCATCTTTTGTAGGCGAAAGCGATGGCGAAAAAAATGCCCGTGCTTCAAAAAATGACTTTGAGAGCGATACTGCTCCTAACGACGCATTCAAATTAATAAAAGAAAACACTGAGCGACCGACGACAGCTTACAATGAAACTGAAATAATCGATTCCGGGACGAAATGGTATTTGAATCCTACAGATAAAAGCGTATCAACAAAAGCTTCAACAGCACTGTGTACGGATTATAATGTAACTGTGAAAATGACTGCAAACACAACAGCTGCTACAGCGCCATTTGCCCAAACGTAAGTTAAAATACACAGCTAAACAAACTAAAACTGGTTGAACATAAAGAAATGAGAGGACAGGAGCTACTGGACAATGTCCCATAAGTATTATTAATAAACAGGTCCATAGTTTTTACACAGCTGCACCTTCAAATTTCGTCCACGCACTAGTGTCTTCCAGATATACGCGTATGATAGTTCTGCTCTCAGATGTCGCCATGCTACGTATGTATGTATGGATGTGCAAACTCGTCTGTTTGTATTTTTTATTTTTAGAGATCTTCATGCGTTTGTATAGCATCTCTTGTTTTATTTTTCGTCTTTCGAACTACGTCGACTCTTAAATGTTTTTGAATGTACTAGATTTAAATTGAGCGTTAGATGCAAATATATCGATCATTTACACACAAAGAACTTACCAGAACTAAAGCAAATTTGTATCTTGGAAGACTTTTTCAAAGCGATATGTACCGTAAAATATTATTTTTCTGCAGAGGTCTACATAGCGGTTTTTATACTCTGATACCGAAGGTACTCATAGTATATTGGTTTTGTCGAATGTCCGTCAGGCCGTCCGTCTGTCCGTCTGTCTGTCTGGATGAACGCGCGTATTTCCGAAACGATATTAGATAGACTCTTGAAATCTTTTACGTTATGATTATAGCTATCTGCTTCAGATCAAGTTTATTCCAAATTTATGCCACGCCCACTGGGAGGCTGGCAAATCGATAACATGTCGATACACCTCAAATCACAAATCGATTAAACGTGAATAACTCCCACAATTTTGAAGCTAGAGTAATCAAATTTGGTAGGTATATTGCTGGTGACCTACCGAAAAAATTGGATCCTAGGTTAATCGGCCACGCCCATTATTACGCCCACCAGCCCCCCTCCAAAATTAATTTGAAATGCTTATATCTCCCGCAGTTTTAGAGCTAAAGTCACCATATTTGGAATATATATTACTGGTGACGTCCTCTACAGATTACAGAAACAAAATTTTGACCACGCCCACTCCCGCCCCCGTAATCGCGAAAATCGATATACATCAATGCACAATTCGATAACACGTGTATATTTCCCGCAATTTTGAAGCTAGAGTCCCCAAATTTGGAATTTAGACTAGGGCTGACCAGCCCAAAAGATTGCGTCCTGGATTTTCCGGCCACGCCCACTAGAACGCCCCCCAGCCACCCCGCCCCCACGAAACACGGAAGCCTATATCTCGCACAGTTTAAGAGCTAGGGCCACCAAAATTGGAGGATAGACTTATTGTCAGCCCCCCTAAATATCGGCAAAAAATTTTGGGGCCCCGCCCCCTCCCGTCCCCAAAAATCGCGAAAATTTATATCTTCCACAGTTTCAGAGCTAGAGTCATTAAACTTGGAAGATAGAATTCTGGTCAGCCCCTCTAAATATCGGTAAAAAAAAATTTGGGGCCACGCCCCCTCCCGCCCCCAAAAATCGCGAAAATGTATATCTTCCACAGTTTTAGAGCTAGAGTCAAGAAATTTGTAAAATAGACTTCTTGTCACTCCCTCTAAAGATCGGCCAAATTTTTTGGGGCCACGCCCCTTCCCGCCCCCAAAAATCGCGAAAGCTTATATCTTCCACAGTTTTAGAGCTAGAGTCACCAAAATTGGTAGATAGACTTCTGGTCACCCCCTCTTAAGATCGACCATGCCCCTCCCGTTCCCAAAAACTTGGAATGCCGATTTCGGGTCACCCAAACACCAGCAAAAATTTTCTGTTCACTTGCTTTCAGCTGTTCTTAAAATGGTATCAGAGTATTACGCAGTCGGCTCCGCCCGACTGCAACGTTCTCA